>OY997274.1:641624882-642361603 GCA_963921465.1 Triticum timopheevii
TAAGAATGATGATCTCCATGTAAAAAGGGTAATCAGACGCTTGATCTCATGAGCCACCAACTCTCCAGTCTCGAGCATAACCTTGGGATAGGTCTGACTCCAGGCCTTCTCAATGAGCAGCATGAGGAACATGCCATAGATCGGGCACTTGCGCTTAGAGATAGCAGATAAGAGCTCAGACCACATAACATGAGAAATGTCCAGGGACTCGCCAATGTTTGCTTCCTTCTCATGCTGGCAGAATTGAAGCATGTCCACGAGATAAGAGTGAACCATATCCAGATTGCCGATGTGAGGGAAAAGAGTCTCATGGAAGACACGGTGAAGAATGTCCAGATAGGCAGACAGCTCATATAATTCCTTCTTAGTGTCAGGATTCTTCTTCAAAGTGCAGTAGGGCCAGAGAGCTTGCTTGTGAGTGGAGGTTGTGTTGCGGTGAGGGCGAAAGCCGACATGAGTCGCAAGACCGTGATCTTCCACTCCAAGTAACTCCATGAATGCCTTCCACTTGACAAAAAGCAACTTGCCATTGGTCATCCAAGTCAGAGTCCGGTCCTCATCAATCCCTAGATGGACAGTGGCATAGAACTGAGCCACGATATCTGCATCATAGTCCTTGTTGAATTGCATGATGCTGAGAATGTTCAGCTGAGAGCACATCTGAAAAGCTTCACCAAAGTACTCAGCATCCTGCTCCATATGGTCTGTGTCGATGGAGTGCACATCAACATAGAGATTCTTCTTGGCCTTGAGCACATCAAAGAAGATGGCAAACTGAAAGCGGTTCCAGAACGGACGGTTGACCAAAGTGGGTTCTTGGTCTACCTCATAAGGGTTGTCGCGACGCCTTGCCCAGAACTCCTTGGCATTAATTTGAAGCACGGTTTTGCCCGTTGACTTTGGCTTGACAGTAGACTTCTTCTTGAGTTGAGGTGGAGGTGGAGCACTTGAGGAACCTCCCGCTGACTCAGATGTGAGGTAACGCTTTGATGTGGCATGATCGGGGTTGACACGGTGAGCTTGATGCTCAGGATGTTCATCACCTGGAACCAAACACAAGAACACGCAAAACAACCAGAAAGAATGAGCATAAGCCACAAAACACACCAAAAAGGATCAATGAAAGGTAGAGACATGACGGAATTTGGTAGGCAGAGGTAGTACTGCGACCTGGAGGCGGCAGTATGCTCCAAGCGGTAGTACCGCTCCAATGAGAGCGGTAGTACCGCTCGAAGCGGGGAAACAACGGTTTCCTCCTGCCGTGGTCAGATCCGGCACTACCGCCCTACGAAATTCAAAAATATTCCTACCAAACGCTAATCCACGACGCCTAGTTTCCTTCTCCATCCTACTCAAGCCTAGATTTAGCCAAAAATCTAGAGATGCAACCACTAATGCCCCTAAGATGCTAGATCTGAAATCTAGACAAAAAGAGAGAGGGAACGGGGGCAATACCAACATCCATGGCAAGAGGATGGGGTGGGGATCGACTCCGCCGAAGGAAATGGAGAGGGATGCCCCAGATAAGGAGATCCGCCGGAGCCCTCCCACGGCGAGATGGTGCTGGAGAGACGAAGAGGAGCAAGGGGGCGAAGCGAATGGGTATGGGGGAGAGAAACCTCCCCCTGCCCCGAAATAACCCCCCTGATCTCGCCCCGCAGTGGTAGTACCGCGCTGGTGGGCGGTAGTACCGCTTATAAGCAGTAGTACCGCGCACTACCAGCGGTAGTACCGCCCAGCACGTCACGGCAACTAGACTCACAACAAAAACTAAGCTCAAAAGAGAGAAACCAACGGCAAACACGATGAGGCAACAAACACACTAGCAAGGGGCCAAGACACACCTCTTCAAGAGAGGGCGATGGCCGAGGCCACCTATGTTTGAGTCACAAGGTATGGCACCGCGAAGATTTTAACCTTGGGCCCATGACCATAACTCGTCCTTGAAGCACAAGTACCATCGAAGATGGTTAAAACGAAAGACTTGATCAATTTATGCATAATGGGGGGAGGGAGAGTTCATTGAGAGAACAACACTCCCCCTAAATCCATGCCTACACCTAAACTAGATAACACGTTGAATGTGGTGGGATGTGCATGGGTTCAAGATACATTGCTCGAATCAATGATATTTAGCTCATGCCTTAACTCGCGAAATCTTGCTTCATCCAAGGGCTTGGTGAAAATATCTGCAAGGTTATCATTAGTGTTGACATACTTGAGCTCGATCTCCCCTCGCCTAATGTGATCCCGGATGAAGTGATACCGAATCTCAATATGCTTCATCTTGAAATGTTGCACTGGGTTGAGAGAAATCTTGATGGCACTTTCATTATCACACCAAAGAGGCACTTTGTCACAAATGACATCGTACTCCTTTAAAGTTTGCCTCATCCATAAGAGTTGTGCACAACAACTACCGGCCGATAAAAAAGAGGATTTTTGATCTGGGAAAAAAAGAGGATGGCTCCTCCCACCTCCTCTCCTCTCCTCTCCTCCCCTCCACCTGCCCTCCACCACCCACCATCCAACCATGGAGATTTTTGATCTGTTCGATCTAGACGATCATGGAAGGTCTTCTGCATTGGGATTTTTCCCCCGGCCTTGCCGTGGCAGCTCAGGTGCGTCAACGTTTTGGTTCTACCGTCCATTTCTCTCCTTCTGTTTCGAACAAAGAGTTCTTCTTGGTGGTGCATTTCTCTTCGGCAAGTTTCCCTCTCAATGATGATTCGGCTGCTATTGCACTCCAATGTTGTATTGGAGGCCTCCCTTCTGGACTCAATGTGTCACATATCGAGGGACGAAGATTTCGTTCTTCTGTGGCTTCCAATAAAGTTGGGCATTACATCTATGGTCTCAAGGATAGAGTATGGCCGGATTTCGTTTGTCACTTCAGTCTTTTTCGGCAGAGCAATAATGGCATTTTGACAACGGATTCATCTTGGCACCTTGATTCTCATATTCCAGAGGTGGCTGCTCGTTCTCCTATTGCTATCAAGTCTAAGTACAAGTTCTCTACACAACAAGACATGGCTACGTACACATCAAGTCCGATTTTATCTAAATTTGGTTTCTCTCCTAAGGAGGGTTTGGTTTCCAGCCTCGATCCGTCGCCGGACGGCTCACCGCCGACAGCTCAGTTGCCGGAGCAGGTTTTTCCAGGGCCGACAATTAGACAGACAGTTACTCAGGGCATTAAACAACATTCCTTGTCTTCGGCCATCATCTTTGGGAAATTCAAATCACCAATTACTACGGGGAATAATGAGGCCAATGGGATACGAAATATTAATTACAGATTTGAAGGCTGTCGGTTTAAGGAGCATGCTTGGAGCAGTATTCCGAATTTTATGCTCTTCCATATTTTGGACCAACGTCATTTTGGTTATTCTGATACACATATTGCCAATATATGGTCCCTATCTTCGGTCCCTACCTCGGTTTACATTATGGGAGGCTTAATTTGTGCTCCTCTTGTAAATCGCTAGGCCACCTGGCTTCTGCATGTCCAGGTGAGATTTGCTCTATCTGTCTTAATGACAATTGCTGCTGTCCCACCACCGCTAGTACGGTGAATTCTGTCCAGCCCATCATCGACCAGGCTGTGGGCTCTGGGCCGCAACTGTTCTCATGGGCCTGTTCTATTTGTGGTTCACAATCTCACCTTTTTTTCCAATGCCCGGCCTATTTAAAATGTGAGGCCTGTTCCTTCTTGGGCCACACCAAGCGCACCTGCTTTGATCCTAAGGCCAAGCACTATATTTGGAAACCCAAGAATGCTAAGAAATCGGATCTTCATTTATCTGGAGCAGCAAATAATTTTGACAAGACTCTCAAAGGCAAGAATCCTATTTCTCCTTATTTTGGGATGGAATCATTACCCTGCTTGCCTTCTACTAGCAGCACTGCCACGGCCAACTTGGGAAATGGGAGGCTAATTGATTTTGGTCCAGTCAAATCGGGGGCTGCACGGATTCCCTCCTCCAGCCAGCATTTACCTCAGTTACCTACTCTGCGCCTCCCTGTTCGACCCAAGCAATCCTCCGCCGTTCATTGCGATATCTGTGGCTGCCTATGACACGTGTCATCATCCTGCCTTCAGGGGCGGCGCTCCAACAAAGAAAATTGGCTTCACAATCAATCCATACCCCCTGCCGATACGCATTCCACCTCGCCGAGCATGCTCTCCTCTGCGTATGCTCTGCTCCTCCCTCCTCCACCAACAGTGGCGAACTTCCCCATCAACATCGTCCCCTACCTGCTGCAAGTAATGACGGTGGAGCTTGCCCGACTGATCGGAGGGTGAGAGCGGACATGGTGGTCAGTGCGGTGCCTCCCCTACGCCACAACTTCTTGGTCATTGCTGAGGCCAATAGGTTCATCCCGCAGCATCAGAAAGAAGCCCTCAGAGATACCATCCAAGGTTTGCTCCATGAGTCTCATTTCTTCCCCACTGAAGTTGAGGATCACCCTCTAGGGATTGGTATTTTTGGTTTTGAGGACTCCCTCGTTAGAGATACTGTTATCGGAACCACCTTTGAACTAGATGAGATGCAAGCTGATGAGCACACGGTGATCTCTTTTGTTCCTCATGACGCTGCGCTTAACATGAGGCTTACCACTTTTGGCCCAGAGATTTGGATCTTGTATGTTGGATTTCCATATGACTACCAAACCCAGCATTACATGCATAAGTCTGTGGATACCTTTGGTACTCTCATTGAATGGCATAATCCCAGGAGTGATAGGTGTTTTGTGCTACTGAAGGCCAGGGTCATTCATCTTAGATTGGTCCCTAAGAGCATTGTGATGATGCATATTGGAGGTGCTAGGCATTGCTGGACGGTTGCTGTAACTATGTTACGTAGTAGTGATTGGAATGCACACTTACCTGAAGTTCCACCCGCTAGGGAAGATCCACCTCCTGATGATGGTGTTCCACATCCTCTGTTTGGTGAAGGGCTGACTACTGAGCAAATCTACCAAGCCCAGCTACACAATTGGATGGCTCAGAATGTTGCTGCTGATCATGCTATGCATCAGGCCAATCAGGACAATGACAATGTGCAAGTGGACCAGCAGGTTCAGTTTTAGGCGCAATGGGGTGCCTGGCCAGCTCCTCCACCTCCTGCTGTGTACAATTTGCAGGCATGGTTGGCTGCTGAAGGTCTTCAGGTTTCTGATGGAATTTTTACCTGAAAATAATCTGCTAGATAGCCCTGCAATGGCTTGGAATGACTCTATATCCTGGCACAGCAGCTCTGAATCTTCTGTCAGTTCTGATGGGTTTGTTCTTGTGCTTGTCAATGTTCTGAATAATCTCTGGAGAGGTAACTTTGATAACATTGCCAGTACCTCCTTGGTTCCTATAATGCAACAGCAAGATTCTATCACATTGGATCTTTCTCTGAATAACTCTGGTCTGCACTTCCCCATGTCCCACCATGGGAACTTGATGGCTTCTATGCTCTTCCACTCAGCCCGGCCGGTGAGAGAGATCAATGATTTTCTGTGGACTGCCATTAAGCCTGTTATGGCCACTTTTGGCCCTTGGAGCTCGGGACTGGGTTTTAGGGATTGCTTGAAAGTTCATGTCCAAGTTAGCAGCGACAATGATTCTATCTTGATTACTGCTGGGCATCAGATCACTAGGGATAATGAGGACTGTATTTCTGTGGTGCACTCCTGGTATGTTCCTGCCGCGGCTACGTCTGATCCCTCCATGGCTCTGCTCCAGGGAAGCTCTAGCTCTTTGCTTATGCCTCCTTCCTATGTGGTTCTGCCTGATGGAGGCGCTTCCTCTCATCGTGGAAAAGTGCAGGCACCTGAATGTGAAGTCTCTCTTCGTCGCAGCGCTAGATCCAATAAATATGATGGATTTCGGGTCCATGCTCTGACTGACACCAAGAAGAAGCAATCAAAGGTCAAACCACGCCACATTCCTACTGCTCCCTCTTCGGTGATCATCAGGGAGCTGGACACTGAGGCTGCCCAGGAAATACCACCCCCAACTCCCATTCAGGTAATTCAGCAGGTGGGTGTCCAAAAATGCGCCATCCCTCCAGAAGAACTGTCTGAAGCTGCGCTCTTGGAGTCCAAGGAGGCCGGGTCTTCCTCCTCGGCCTAATTCGCTAGTTCTTTAGCTTTATGGGTCTTTTGGTCAATTGGAATGTGTTATGTTGGAACATTCGTGGGTTAAACTCTGGCGATAAACAATTAGCACTTTCTAATGCTATCAATGCTAGTGGTTGTTCGGTTATATGTTTGCAAGAAACTAAGAAGCCTATGATCGATAATGCTTTTATCAAATCTTGTTGTCCCCATCGGTTCGACCAATTTGCTTTTGTTCCTTCACATGGGGCTTCGGATGGAATTGTTACTATTTGGAACAGTTCGCTTTTCTCTGGTACGGTTATTGCATCGGAAGATTTTGCCCTGGTCATTAAATTTCAATCAACACAGTCCTCCCAATCTTGGACACTTGTGAACATCTATGGCCCGTGTCAAGGCGATCCACGTATTAACTAGACTAATTGGTTATTCTCATTAAACATACCTGCTAATGAGGATTGGCTCCTACTTGGTGACTTCAATTACATCCACAGCCCTGATAATCGTAACAAACCGGGAGGGAGCAATAATGACATGATTACGTTCAATGATTTCATACGTACACAGGCTCTCGTTGAACTGCCAATCAAAGGCCGCACTTACACTTGGAGTAATATGCAATAGGATCCACTCTTGGAGCAACTTGATTGGTTTTTTAAATCGTGTAGCTGGACTGGTTCATACCCCAACACTGTTGTTAAACCTCTAGGCAAGCCTGTGTCTGATCATATACCGTGCATGGTCTCCATTGAAACTTCTATTCCTAGAAGTAAGCTTTTCCGATTTGAGCCTTTCTGGATTCAACACCCTGGTTTTATGGAGGAGGTACAGTCTGCTTGGGATAAGCCAGTCCGATCGACCAATAGTGCAACCATTCTTTGTAGAAAATTCAAGCACTTGAGGTATGGCCTCAAAAATTGGAGCAAGAACATTTCCCGCTTGTCCATAGCCATTACTAACTCCAACAAGTCTCTAACTGACCTAGTCACGCTGGAGAACAGACGGCCGCTGACAATTCCTGAGGCTAATTTTAGGATTATCCTAAAGTCCTACATCCTACGATTATTGTCATATCAACAACAATATTGGAAGAAACGGTACACAATTCGATGGGTTCGTTTTGGGGATGAAAATTCCAAATTTTTCCAAGCTATGGCCTCCGAATGATACAAGAGGAATAATATTGCCTCATTAACCCTTAATGATGGAACAATAATAGATGACCACGCAAGCAAAGAATCTGTCATTTATCGCTCTTTTAAAGAAAGGCTTGGCACCTCCTCTAAGCATGAGATGAAATTTGATCTTCCCTCCATTATCAAGAGAATCGAGGGGCTGGATGATCTAACCGTGCCATTTACTAGGCAGGAGATTGATCTAGTCATCAAAGAAATGCCAGCGGATCGGGCTCCGGGCCCTGATGGATTTAATGGGGCATTTCTCAAAACCTGTTGGCACATAGTTAAGGAAGATTTCTATGCACTCTGTGATCAATTTTTTGAGGGTGGTCTCAACTTGGAGAGTATCAATGATGGATTCATCACGCTCATCCCAAAAATTTCGGCGCCACAAGGAGTTAATGACTATAGACCAATCACTCCGCTAAATTGTTGTCTTAAGGTGATCACAAAGCTTCTAGCTAACAGACTACAAAAAATCATTCTCAAGATTATTCACCGCAACCAATACGGTTTCCTGAAAAAGAGATCTATCCAGAACTGCCTTGCTTGGGCTTTTGAGTACATATACCAATGCCAATCTTCTAAACAGCCAATAGTACTGCTCAAGCTGGATTTTGCAAAAGCGTTCGACACCATCGACCATCATGCTATGCTGGAAATCATGAAACACATGGGTTTTAATGATAAATGGCTGGGATGGAACAAAACAATTTTCTCCTCTGCAAAGTCTTCTGTGCTCCTTAATGGTGTCCCGGGCAGACAGTTTAATTGTGTTTGTGGGGTAGGCCAAGGTGATCCCCTGTCCCCCCTAATCTTTGTCCTGGCAGCAGATTTATTGCAAGCTGCAATCAATGACTCCTTCCGAAGAAATGATCTTAAGCTGCCCTTTCAACGCCCCAACCAATCAGACTACCCGGTGATTCAGTACGCCGATGACACTATCATGCTACTTCCCGCGTGTCCGGACCAAGCTTCTCTCGTCAAAAGGATTCTTACTGATTATGCCACTTCAATTGGTCTAAAGATTAATTTCCACAAGTCTACTCTTGTGCCCATGAACTGCGATGCCTCCACCGCTCAGAATATTGCGCAAATTTTTGGTTGCTTGGTGGGAAAGTTACCTTTTACTTACCTCAGGCTGCCAATGGGTACTTCTAAACCTACAGTACAAGATCTCATGCCATTGGTTTGTGGAGTTCAACGGAGGCTGTCGACGACGCTGTCAATGATCTCCTATGGAGGGAAATTATCTCTTCTCAATTCGATAATCACATCCCTTATAATCTTTGCACTATGCACCCACAAATTGCCACCGAAAATTATTGATTTGTTGGATAAAATCAGAAGACAATGTCTCTGGACCAAGAAAACGGATGATGGGGACAAATGTAACTCATTAGCTTCATGGCAAATGGTTTGCAGACCAAAAGAGTGTGGGGGCCTCGGGGTTCTTGATTTACAGACCCAAAGTGATGCTCTACTCATGAAATACCTCCACAAATTCTATAATCACTGGGATCTGCCGTGGGTCCACTTGATTTGGTCCACATACTACAATAACAAAATTCCACACGCTTTTGATCCATGCGGATCGTTCTGGTGGAAAGATGTGCTCAAACTCACTCCCATCTATAGAGGAATATCAAAAGTGATCGTTGGCAAAGGAGATACTGTGCTTATGTGGAAAGATCTATGGTTGGATGATGTCCTTGCTGATTCGCACCCACGTGCTTTTTCTTATGCCAAACTCGAAGACATCTCTGTTCAAGATTTTCTTGGGTGCACTAATCTCAATGAAACCTTTCACCTACCACTGTCCATGCAAGCGCACAATGAGTTACGTCATCTACAGGAGATTACAACGCATGTTGGCATTGGTGAGGGTGATGACATGGATTCCTGGATCTACGAGTGGGGTTCTGAGATATACACTGCCAAAAGATACTACAATTTCTATTTCCATGAGGCCACTGCCCATATTACCTACAAATGGCTCTGGAAATCTTCGGCCACAATGAAAATTAAAGTCTTCGGTTGGCTCCTTCTCTCTGATCGCCTCAACACCAGAAACATGTTGAAGAGAAGGCACTACAACATCGGGGGCAATTATGGTTGCATTCTATGTGGCAGCAATGTGGAAGAAACCATTGAACACATGATCTTTACTTGCCACTTCAGTTCAGCTTGTTGGGACACTTTGAATATCCACTGGAAAACTAATGGAGATCGACTCAACTAGATCAAGGAAGCGAAGTCCGTATGGAACAACCAAATGTTTATGGAGATTTTCCTATATGCCTCATGGAGTTTGTGGAAGGAAAGAAATAACAAGCACTTTAGGAGAATTGACCCCACGGTTGGGTCATGGGCAAGAAGATTCAAAGAGGACTTCTCTTTACTCATACATAGAGCTAAAGAGAAATACAAACAATTCATTCCCACTTTTATTCAGTCCTTTTCTGCCACATAGTCTAGTACTTACTTAGGCTGCCTTCATAAACCCTTAATTTTATCATGGCTATGGATGTAAGGATATGACATTGTACTAAACTTTTTGATACTTTAATTCAATATATACAGTAGGATCCTCTCCTACTGTTTCAGGTGTCAAAAAAAAAACTACCGGCCGCCACATATTCCGCTTCGGTGGACGAGAGAGACACACAAATTTGCTTCTTGGAAGACCAACTCACCAAAGAGCAGCCAATAAATTGGCACCCTCCGAAAGTGGACTTGCTATACACTTTGTCTCCCACCCAAACAAAATTCGTATAACCTTCAAGCTTGAAGTTTGCTCCTCTTGGGTACCATAAGCCAAAGTTTGGGGTATGAGCCAAATATCGAAAGATTCGCTTAACCACCACATAGTGGCTTTCCTTCGGTGCGGCTTGAAACCGTGCACATATTCCCACACTCAACATGATATCCGGTCTAGATGCACAAAGGTAAAGCAAGGAGCCAATCATGGAGCGATATACCTTTTGATCCGCCGCTTTACCATTGGGATCAATGTCAAGTTGGCACTTAGTAGGCATTGGAGTAGAAGCCGGCTTGATATCACTTAGCTTGAATCTTTTTAGCATGTCTTGAGTGTATTTGGCTTGATTGATGAAGGTACCTTCTCTTCTTTGCTTGATGTCGAAACCGAGGAAGAACTTCAACTCTCCCATCAATGACATCTTGAACTTAGAGGTCATGAGAGCGGCAAATTCCTCATTGAAAGCTTTGTTAGGGGAACCAAAGATAATATCATCAACATATAGTTGGCATACAAACAACTCCTCTTTGACCTTCTTAGTAAAAAGAGTGGGATCGATTTGCTTAACCTCAAATCCACGATCTTGTAACAACTCGGTAAGGTGGTCATACCACGCACGTGGGGCTTGTTTAAGGCCATAGAGTGCCTTATCGAGTTGATACACATGATCTGGGAAGTAGGGATCCTCAAACCTAGGGGGTTGCTTGACATAAACCAACTCATTAATAGGACCATTAAGAAAAGCACTTTTCACATCCATTTGTTGTAACTTAAAGTTGTGATGGGAAGCATAAGCAATCAACAAACGAATGGATTCAAGGCGAGCAATGGGAGCGAAGGTTTCACCATAGTCGATATCCTCGACTTGGGAGTAGCCTTGTGCTACCAATCTTGCCTTGTTGCGAATGATGTTCCCATGAGCATATTGCTTATTTTTGAATATCCACTTGGTTCCATTGACGTTGTGGTTCCCCGACGGCCTTAGCACCAATCTCCACACCTTGTTGTACTCGAAGTTGTTGAGTTCTTCATGCATGGCATTGAGCCAATCCGGATCTTCGAGAGCCTCATAGACCTTTTGGGGTTCAACACAAGAGACAAATGCGTGATGTTCACAATAGTTTGGTAATTGTCTACGAGTGCTTACCCCCTTTCTTAGGCTTCCAACCACATTCTCCATGAGATGACCTTTGCTGGTGAGCTTAGAAGAAATCTTCATGGCACGACGCTCTAATTCCTCCTCGGATGTGGAAGGAGGAGGGTTAACTTGATTATCTTGAGCGCCGTCTTGAGCTTGTTCAAGATCTTGAGTTTGCTATTGATCTTGAACTTGCTCGAGGGGGAGAACTTGACCTTGGGCATCATTTGGTGGTTCATCACCATCTTGAGGTTGATCTTTTCCTTGGTCTTGTTCCCGTGGTTGAGGGCCTTCACTTTGTTCTTCGGAAGCGTGTGGGTCTTGGGGAGGTGATGGCTCCACTTGAGTGGAGCATTGTCCTTCTCCTTCGGCCACAAGGGATTCCTCAATGGGTAGGATATGACCCACACCCATTCTTCTTATGGCTTGGGGAGGAATTTCATCACCTACATCACAAGTACCACTTTGCTCCACTTGGGAGCCGTTATTTTTGTCAAACTCTACATTACACGTCTCCTCAATGAGTCCGGTGTACTTGTTGAGGACACGGTAAGCATGAGAGTTGTAGCATAACCAACAAATATGCCCTCATAAGCTCTAGCCTCAAATTTAGACAAACGAACACCTTTCTTGAGAATGAAACACTTACACCCGAATACCCAGAAATACATGAGGTTGGGCTTGTTACCGGTAAGTATTTCATACGGAGTCTTGTTCAAGCCTTTGCGGAGATAGAGCCGATTGGATGCATGACATGTTGTGTTGATGGCTTCAGCCCAAAAGTTGTATGGAGACTTGAACTCCGCCATCATGGTCCTTGTCGCGTCCATCAACGTCCGGTTCTTCCTCTCCACGACACCATTTTGTTGAGGGGTATATGGTGCAGCATATTGATGCTTGATCCCCTCATCACTAAGAAACTCATCCAAGGTGTAGTTCTTGAACTCAATGCCATTGTCACTCCTTATTGTCAAGATCTTTGCATCATGTTGACGTTGAGCTTCATTTGCAAAGTCAATGACGGTTTGTTGAGTCTCACTCTTCTTCTTGAAGAAGTATACCCAAGTGTATCTTGAATAATCATCCACAATCACCAAGCAATACTTTCTACCTCCAAGACTATCAAAGGATGGAGGTCCAAAGAGATCCATGTGAAGGAGCTCCAAGGGTCTCTTCGAGTAGATGATGGTCGTGGGAGGGTGAGCCTTCTCATGAAGCTTTCCTTCGATACAAGCACTGCAAGCATGATCTTTGGCAAAACTAACATTTGTTAGTCCACGGACATGGTCCCTGTCGGTGTCAAAACCGGCGGATCTCGGGTAGGGGGTCCCGTAGTGTGCGTCTAGGCGGATGGTAACAGGAGACAAGGGACACGATGTTTTTACCCAGGTTCGGCCCTCTCGGTGGAGGTAAAACCCTACTCCTGCTTGATTAATATTGATGATATGGGTAATGTTGGGGAACGTAGTAATTTCAAAAAAATTCCTACGCACACGCAAGATCATGGTGATGACATAGCAACGAGAGGGGGGAGTGTATCTTCATACCCATGAAGATCGCTAAGCGGGAGCGTTAATCAACGCGGTTGATGTAGTCATACGTCTTCACGATTCGACCGATCCAAGTACCGAACGCACGGCACCTCCGAGTTCTGCACACGTTCAGCTCGATGACGTCCTCGCCTTCTCGATCCAGCAAGACGGGCGAGGTAGTAGATGAGTTCCGGCAGCACGACGGCGTGGTGACGGTGTTGGTGAAGAACAATCTCCGCAGGGCTTCGCCTAAGCACTACGGAAACTATGATGGAGGCTAAACTAGAGGGGACAGGGTTGCCGGCACACGGCTTGGTGTTTCTTGATGTGTCTTTGGTGCTAGCCCTGCCCCTCTATTTATATGTTGAGCCCTGGGGTCGAAACTTGGAGTAAAAGCCTCCTCAAAGTCGGTTTTGCGCGAAAGGCAAGAGTCCTACACGGACTCCAGGGCTAGACGCCAGGGTTCCCGGCCTCTACCCCTAGACGCCAGGGTTCCTGGCGTCTAGCCTCTGGTCTCCGCAAAACTTCCTTTTGCACTTTCCATAAGCCTCATGGGCTTTCCCCTTTGGCCCAAATAACGTGTTCTCGTACCCAAACATTTCGGGAAACATCCGGAACCCCTTCCGGTGAATTTCGGAACCCTTCCGGAGATCAAACACTATTATTCCATATATCAAACTTTATTTTCGGACCATTCCGGAGTTCCTCGTCATGTCCATGATCTCATCCGGGACTCCGAACAACATTCGGTTACCAACATGCATAACTCATATAATACTATATCGTCAACGAAACGTTAAGCGTGCGGACCCTACGGGTTCGAGAACTATGTAGACATGACCTAAAACTGTTCTCGGTCAATAACCAATAGCGGGACCTAGATGCCCATATTGGTTCCTACATATTCTACGAAGATCTTTATCGGTCAAACCGCATAACAACATACGTTGTTCCCTTTGTCATCGGTATGTTACTTGCCCGAGATTCGATCGTCGGTATCCAATACCTAGTTCAATCTCGTCACCGGCAAGTCTCTTTACTCGTTCTGTAATACGTCATCTCATAACTAACTCATTAGTTATAATGCTTGCAAGGCTTAAGTGATGAGTATTACCGAGAGGGCCCAGAGATACCTCTCCGACAATCGGAGTGACAAAACCTAATCTCGAAATACGCCAACTCAACATGTACCTTCGGAGACACCTGTAGTACTCCTTTATAATCACCCAGTTACGTTGTGACGTTTGGTAGTACCCAAAGTGTTCCTCCGGTAAACGGGAGTTGCATAATCTCATAGTTACAGGAACATGTATAAGTCATGAAGAAAGCAATAGCAACATACTAAACGATCAAGTGCTAAGCTAACGGAATGGGTCAAGTCAATCACATCATTCTCCTAATGATGTGATCCCGTTAATCAAATGACAACTCTTTTGTCCATGGCTAGGAAACATAACCATCTCTCATAAACAAGCTAGTCAAGTAGAGGCATACTAGTGACACTATGTTTGTCTATGTATTCACACATGTATTATGTTTCCGGTTAATACAATTCTAGCATGAATAATAAACATTTATCATGAAATAAGGAAATAAATAATAACTTTATTATTGCCTCTAGGGCATATTTCCTTCAGTCTCCCACTTGCACTAGAGTCAATAATCTATTTCACATTGCCATGTGACTTAACACCAATATTCATATCTGTATATGATTAACACCCATAGTTCACATCATCATGTGACCAACATCCAAAGGGTTTACTAGAGTCAATAATCTAGTTCACATCGCTATGTGATTAACACCCAAAGAGTACTAAGGTGTGATCATGTTTTGCTCGTGAGAGAAGCTTAGTCAACGGGTCTGTCACATTAAGAGCTGTATGTATTTTGCAAATATTTTATGTCCACAATGCTCTGCACGGAGCTACTCTAGCTAATTGCTCCCACTTTCAATATGTATCCAGGTTGAGACTTAGAGTCATCTGGATCAGTGTAAAAGTTTGCACTGATGTAACTTTTACAACAAACCCTTTTATCACCTCCATAATCGAGAAACATCTCCTTAGTCCATACTAAGGATATTCTTGACCAATGTCCAGTGATCTACTCCTAGATCACTATTGTACTCCCTTGCCAAATTTAGAGCAAGGTATACAATAGGTCTGGTACATAGCATAGCATACTTTATAGAACCTATGACTGAGGCATAGGGAATGACTTTTCATTCTTTTTCTATTTCCTGCTGTGGTCGGGATTTGAGTCTTACTCAATTTCATACCTTTGCAACACAGGCAAGAACTCTTTCTTTGACTGTTCCATTTTGAACTATTTCAAAATCTTGCCAAGGTATGTACTCATTGAAAATCTTATCAAGCTTCTTGATCTATCTCAATAGATCTTGATGCTCAATATGTAAGTAGCTTTTACTAAGGTCTTTTCCTTTTAAAGAACTCCTTTAAAACACTCCTTTATGCTTTGCAGAAAAATTCTACATCATTTCTGATCAACAATATGTCACTCACATATACTAATCAGAAAGGCTGTAGTGCTCCCACTCACTTTATTGTAAATACAGGCTTCATCGTAAGTCCATATAAAACTATATGCTTTGATCAACTTATCAAAGCGTATATTCCAACTCCGAGATGCTTGCACCAGTCCATAGATGGATCGCTGGAGCTTGCACATTTTGTTAGCACCTTTAGGATTGACAAAACCTTCTGGTTGCATCATATACAACTCTTCTTTAATAAATCCATTAAGGAATGCAGTTTTGACATCCATTTGCCAGATTTCATAAAATGTGGCAATTGCTAACATGATTCAGACAGACTTAAGCATCGATACGAGTGAGAAAATCTCATCGTATTCAACACCTTGAACTTGTTGAAAACCTTTCGCAACAAGTCGAGCTTGGTAGATAGTAACACTACTATCAGTGTCCATCTTCCTCTTGAAGATCCATTCATTTAACATGGCTTGCTGATCATCGAGCAAGTCAATCAAAGTCCATACTTTGTTGTCATACATGGATCATATCTCAGATTTTATGGCCTCAAGCCATCTCGTGGAATCTGGGCTCATCATCGCTTCCTCATAGTTCGTAGGTTCATCATGGTCTAGTAACATGACTTCCAGAACATGATTACTACACCACTCTGGTGCGGATCTTACTCTGGAAGACCTACGAGGTTCTGTAGTAACTTGATCTGAAGTTTCATGATCAATATCATTAGCTTCCTCACTAATTGGTGTATTTGTCACAGGAACTGATTTCTGTGATGAACTACTTTCCAATAAGGGAGCAGGTACAGTTACCTCATCAAGTTCTACTTTCCTCCCACTCACTTCTTTCGAGAGAAACTCCTTCTCTGGAAAGGATCCATTATTAGCAACGAATATCTTGCCTTCGGATCTGTGATAGAAGGTGTACCCAACTATTTCCTTTGGGTATTCTATGAAGACGCACTTCTCCGATTTGGGTTCGAGCTTATCAGGATGAAACTTTTTCACATAAGCATCATAGCCCCAAACTTTAAGAAACAACAGCTTAGGTTTACTGCTAAACCATAGTTCATACGGTGTCGTCTCAACGGATTTAGATGGTGCCCTATTTTAAACGTGAATGCAGCTGTCTCTAATGCATAACCCCAAAACGATAGTGGTAAACTGATAAGAGACATCATAGATCGCACCATATCAAATAAAGTGCGGTTACGACGTTCGGACACACCATAACAATGTGGTGTTCCAGGTGGCGTGAGCTGTGAAACTATTCCACATTGTTTTAATTGAAGACCAAACTCGTAACTCAAATATTTGTCTCCGTCATCAGATCGCAGAAACTTTATTTTCTTGTTACGATGATTTTTCCACTTCACTCTGAAATTCTTTGAACCTTTCAACTATTTCAGACTTATGTTTCATCAAGTAGATATACCCATATCTGCTTAAATCATCTGTGATGGTCAGAAAATAACGATACCCACCGCGAGCCTCAACACTCATCGGATCGCATACATCGGTATGTATTATTTCCAATAAGTCAGTCGCTCGCTCCATTGTTCCGGAGAATGGAGTTTTACTCATCTTGCCCAAAAGGCACGGTTCGCAAGCATCAAATGATTCATAACCAAGTGATTCCGAAAATCCATCTTTATGGAGTTTCTTCATGCGCTTTACACCGACATGACCCAAACGGCAGTGCCACAAATAAGTTGCACTATCATTATTAACTTTGCATCTTTTGGCCTCAATATTATGAATATGTGTATCACTACGATCGAGATCCAACAAACCATTTTCGTTGGTGTGTATGACCATAGAAGGTTTTATTCATGTAAATAGAACAACAATTGTTCTCTAACTTAAATGAATAACCGTATTGCAATAAACATGATCAAATCATATTCATGCTCAACGCAAACACCAAATAACATTTATTTAGGTTCAACACTAATCCCGAAAGTATAGGGAGTGTGCGATGATGATCATATCAATCTTGGAACTACTTCCAACACTCATCGTCACTTTCCCTTCAACTAGTCTCTGTTTATTCTGTAACTCCTGTTTCGAGTTACTAATCTTAGCAACCGAACAAGTATCAAATACTCAGGAGCTACTATAAACACTAGTAAAGTACACATCAATAATATGTATATCAAATATACTTATGTTCACTTTGCCATCCTTCTTATCCGCCAATCAATTGGGGTAGTTCTGCTTCCAGTGACCAGTCTCTTTGCAGTAGAAGCACTTAGTCTCAGGCTTAGGACCAGACTTGGGTTTCTTCACTTGAGCAGCAACTTTCTTGCCATTCTTCTTGAAGTTCCCCTTCTTTTCCCTTTGCCCTTTTTCTTGAAACTAGTGGTCTTGTCAATCATCAACACTTGATGCTCTTTTCTTGATTTCTACCTTCGTTGATTTCAACATCACGAAGAGCTCGGGAATCGTTTTCGTCATCCCTTGCATACTATAGTTCATCACGAAGTTCTAGCAACTTAGTGATGGTGACTAGAGAATTCTGTCAATCACTATCTTATCTGGAAGATTAACTCCCACTTGATTCAAGCGATTGAAGTACCCAGACAATCTGAGCACATGCTCACTAGTTGAGCGATTCTCCTCCATCTTTTAGCTTTAGAACTTGTTGGAGACTTCATATCTCTCAACTCGGGTATTTGCTGGAAATATTAACTTCAACTACTGGAACATCTCATATGGTCCATGACGTTCAAAACGTCTTTGAAGTCCCGATTCTAAGCCGTTAAGCATGGTGCACTAAACTATCAAGTAGTCATCATATTGAGCTAGCCAGACGTTCATAACTTCTGCATCTGCTCCTGCAATAGGTCTGTCACCTAGCGGTGCATTAAGGACATAATTCTTCTGTGCAGCAATGAGGATAAACCTCAGATCACGGATCGAATCTGCATCATTGCTACTAACATTTTCAACACAATTTTCTCAAGGAACATATCAAAATAAACATATGAAAGCAACAACGCAAGCTATTGATCTACAACATAATTTGCAAAATACTACCAGGACTAAGTTCATGATAAATTTAAGTTCAATTAATCATATTACTTAAGAACTCCCACTTAGACAGACATCTCTCTAGTCATCTAAGTGATCACGTGATCCAAATCAACTAAACCATGTCCGATCATCACGTGAGATGGAGTAGTTTCAATGGTGAACATCACTATGTTGATCATATCTACTATATGATTCACGCTCGACCTTTCGGTCTCCGTGCTCCGAGGCCATATCTGCATATGCTAGGCTCGTCAAGTTTAACCTGAGTATTCTGCGTGTGCAAAACTGGCTTGCACCCGTTGTAGATGGACGTAGAGCTTATCACACCCGATCATCATGTGGTGTCTCGGCACGACGAACTTTGGCAACGGTGCATACTCAGGGAGAACACTTCTTGATAATTTTAGTGAGAGATCATCTTAAAATGCTACCGTCAATCAAAGCAAGATAAGATGCATAAAGGATAAACATCACATGCAATCAATATAAGTGATATGATATGGCCATCATCATCTTGTGCTTGTGATCTTCATCTCCGAAGCACCGTCGTGATCACCATCGTCACCGGTGCGACACCTTGATCTCCATCGTAGCATCGTTGTCGTTTACGCCATTTATTGCTTCTACGACTATCGCTACCGCTTAGTGATAAAGTAAAGCAATTACAGGGCGTTTGCATTTCATACAATAAAGCGACAACCATATGGCTCCTGCCAGTTGCCGATAACTTCGGTTACAAAACATGATCATCTCATACAATAAAATATAGCATCACGTCTTGACCATATCACATCACAACATGCCCTGCAAAAACAAGTTAGACGTCCTCTACTTTGTTGTTGCAAATTTTATGTCGCTGCTACGGGCTTAGCAAGAACCGTTCTTACCTACGCATCAAAACCACAACGATAGTTTGTCAAATAGACTCCGTTTTAACCTTCACAAGGACCGGGCGTAGCCACACTCGGTTCAACTAAAGTTGGAGAAACAGACACCCGCTAGTCACCTGTGTGCAAAGCACGGCGGTAAAACCAGTCTCGCATAAGCGTACGCGTAATGTCGGTCCGGGCCGCTTCATCCAACAATACCGCTGAACCAAAGTATGACATGCTGGTAGGCAGTATGACTTATATCGTCCACAACTCACTTGTGTTCTACTCGTGCATATAACATCAACGCATAAAAACCTAGGCTCGGATGCCACTGTTGGGGAACGTAGTAATTTCAAAAATTTCCTACGCACACGCAAGATCATGGTGATGACATAGCAACGAGAGGGGGGAGTGTATCTTCATACCCTTGAAGATCGCTAAGCGGAAGCGTTAATCAACGCGGTTGATGTAGTCGTACGTCTTCACGATTCAACCGATCCAAGTACCGAACGCACGGCACCTCCGAGTTCTGCACACGTTCAGCTCGATGATGTCCTCGCCTTCTCGATCCAGCAAGACGGGCGGGGTAGTAGATGAGTTCCGGCAGCACGACGGCGTGGTGACGGTGTTGGTGAAGAACAATCTCTGCAGGGCTTCGCCTAAGCACTATTTATATGTTGAGCCCTGGGGTCGAAACTTGGAGTAAAAGCCTCCTCAAAGTCGGTTTTGCCCGAAAGGCAAGAGTCCTACACGGACTCCAGGGCTAGACGCCAGGGTTCCCGGCGTCTACCCCTAGACGCCAGGGTTCCTGGCGTCTAGCCTCTGGTCTCCGCAAAACTTCCTTTTGCACTTTCCATAAGCCTCGTGGGCTTTCCCCTTTGGCCCAAATAACGTGTTCTCGTACCCAAACATTTCGGGAAACATCCGGAACCCCTTCCGGTGAATTTCGGAACCCTTCCGGAGATCAAACACTATTATTCCATATATCAAACTTTATTTCCGGACCATTCCGGAGTTCCTCGTCATGTCCATGATCTCATCCGGGACTCCGAACAACATTCGGTTACCAACATGCATAACTCATATTATACTATATCGTCAATGAAACGTTAAGCGTGCGGACCCTACGGGTTCGAGAACTATGTAGACATGACCTAAAACTGTTCTCGGTCAATAACCAATAGCGGGACCTGAATGCCCATATTGGTTCCTACATATTCTACGAAGATCTTTATCGGTCAAACCGCATAACAACATACGTTGTTCCCTTTGTCATCGGTATGTTACTTGCCCGAGATTCGGTCGTCGGTATCCAATACCTAGTTCAATCTCGTCACCGGCAAGTCTCTTTACTCGTTCTGTAATACGTCATCTCATAACTAACTCATTTAGTGAAGCGGTTTAGTGAAGCGGTTTCCTTGGCACGTCCTGTCAAAGCAGAGATCGTGTCCCCTTATTCCGGGATTCTCATCAATACGAGCGTGGTAACCCAACCGCGCCATTGATTGCGGCGCTTGGGAGATAAGCGAGTTTTACTGGGCCGGTGGGGACGCATAGTTTCGTCCGCTCATATATAGGGGGATAAGAATCGACCTTTTCACCTACGCCTTCTTCCTCCTTCGCTTATCCATCTCTGCGCACTCGAGCTCCAGTGCCCAAGTCCGCACATCTCACCTCAACCTTCTCCAAGCATGTTCGGAGCGGGAGGCAAGTGGATGGCCTCCTCCGTCACGGAGGGGCACATCAAGAGGCTGCACAAGGCCGGATACTTGTCCAGCGATATTGCGCACCGACTCCCTGACGAGGGGCAGCTCATCTCCACCCCCAGGCCCCATGAGAGGGTGGTGTTCCTTCCCCATTTCCTCCGCGTACTGGGCTTCCCACTCCACCCATTTGTCCGGGGGCTCATGTTCTACTACGGCCTGGATTTCCATGATCTGGCCCCGAATTTCATCCTCAACATCTCGACGTTCATCATTGTGTGTGAGGCCTTCCTCTGCGTCCAGCCCCACTTCGGCTTATGGCTGAAGACTTTTAACGTCAAGCCGAAGGTGGTGGGCGGCTGCCAAGAGGAGTGCGGAGGTGCCATGGTGGGCAAGATGCCCAACATCACATGGCTCGAGGGCGCCTTCGTGGAAACCATCAAAGGGTGGCAATCAGGGTGGTTCTACATCACCGAGCCGTGTGACCCTGAATGGGCAGCAGCCCCCGAATTCAGATCTGGGATCCCCACACGGCTCACCTCCTGGAAAGAGAAGGGACTGACGTGGGGTGATTCGGAGGAGCTGACCGGACTTCAATCCTGCGTCCAAACCCTGGTGAACAAGAAGCTCAAGCTTGTCAACGTAATCCAGGTCATGCTCATCCGCCGGATTCTCCCGTGCCAACAGCGGGCTTTCAATCTGTGGGAGTTTGATCCGGCACAGCCCCCAACCTTGAGTAGGCTCTTCGACACTACGTACGAAGATGCCTGGAGGGTGCTGTTCAAGGGCGCCGAGGCTCCCCCATCCGCTATCGAAGATCGCGGATTCAGCTCGCAGTGTCAAGCCGGCGAGGTAAGCTATTTTATCCTTTACGGGACACTTGCTTTCCATAGTTTGACTCTATGCAGGATCTAATACTCCCATTACCTTTGACAAGCTTGGCAGAAGACGTCCGAGCAGGTTAACTGCCCGGCTCCCTTGCCCGAAGACCCAGCGGACGCCCGTTTGGCAGGGCTGCTGTCCCGGCGCCTTACGTGGTGCCGGAGAAGAAGGCCAAGAAGAAGGCCACGGGAACTCGGAGGAGTTCCTGGCGCCAGGTGTTATCGGACTCATCGTCCGATGACTCCGAGGCGGACTCCTCCCACGAGGACGAGGAGGAGAAGAAAGAGGCCTCTCCCCCAGTGGGGGGGGGGGAAGAAAAGGAAGGCTTCCCCAGCGGGGGAGGCTGAAGGGTCCAAGAAGGGAAGGACCCTTCCTCCGGACTGTTCCACCAACGCCGGTGATGGCAAGGAGGAGTGGCCTTCGAGGGCCAAGCCCCTGGCGAGATCGTAAGTGTCCGGATCCCAGAATAACTTATGTTTTTCCTTTTGCCGCATAGTGTCTACTAGTGCCGAACACGACCATATAGCCCGCCCAAGGATGATCTCCCTGCTTCGTCGAGCGGGTCCCTGGGTTCGTCGGATGTGAATAGCGCTTCACTTATGACCGCCTCCTCCCCTCGTGACGCAGACGACGCCGAGGCAGGGTCCCAGAAGGGGACCGGCCAGGAGGAGGAGGCCCCGAAGGTGCCGCAGGGCAACCTCCTGTACTTTGGGCTGGACTCCGCGCCAGAACCTTTGGTGGTTCCGGAGTCCGGCGGGCGGCCCCTTCGCAAGAAGGGCGAGACGGCGATGCCAGTGACCTCCGTCCAACCAGAGGCGCCGGATAACTTGCTGGAGGAGCTCAACGGCGCTTCCATCAAAGAAGAACACTGCACTGTTATGAGTGCGGTGATTCAGAAAGTTCAGTCCGCCAAGAGCAGGCTGACCGAAGCCTGCACCAGTCTTCTAACAGGCTTTGAGGTAAGGGTTTCAAGATATGCAAAAATAGTATCGCATAGACAGTAGCCCCTGATGCTCAGTTTGGTGTTCGGAAAGAAAAGCCAAACTGAGGATCTAAAAAGATATACGCAGGAGTCTAACACAAATATGTCAATATGGGAATGCAGGCTGCGCTGCTGACCTCTCTCGCACTGACTGCGGAGGTCAATGCCTTGAAGGACAGCCTCGAGTGGTCCGAGAGCGAGCTCGGCTGTGCCAAGAAGCAGCTCGAGGACAAGGAAGGTAAGTAACACCTTGTTAAAGTTGTACCTTATAAAAAAGGATTTGGTTGCAAAAATAACAGGAATAACGTGGGTATTGCAGGGGCTACGAACGAGGTGGCGACCCTGAAGGAGGCGGTGTCCGTGGCCGAACGCAATGCGGCCGCGGAACGCACAGAGTGAGAGAAGCAGGAGGCGCGGGTGGCAGAGGTGCGGCAAGAGCTCCAAGCTCTCATGGAAAAACACGAGAGTTTGGAGCGTGACTCGAAGACTCGAGAGTCCGAGCACGCGTCCGCTCTTGAGAGTGCCAAAGCCGCTAAGGCCGAGGCCCAAAAGGCCCTCCAGGAAATCGAGGCGGTGAAGAAGATAGCGGCGGGTAAGGCATTCTTCATGCAAAGCAAGCATGTAAAAGTGAATTACCTGTTACTTACCCGAATTCGGAGCTCTCCAGGAGCATTCGCAGATCTGCCCCATAGCGTGTCCGATGCTGCCGCGTTCTACAGAGCTGAGAAGGGGAGCTCGACGGAGAAGGTGTTCTGGTCTCAGTATGCTGAGGTTGGACATCCGGTGCCCCTGAGCGACCAGCTGAAGCAGCTGGTCGAGCTCCACAAGGTGGCCGAACAGGCCATGAAGGGCCTCATAGTTCGGCTGTGGCCCAAAGAAGCCATGCCTGGGAGCTACTTCGGTCTGGTGCGGCGGCTGGTGGACGCATGTCCATGGGTTGACGTCATCAAGCACTCCGCCTGTATTGAAGGTGCCCGTCGGGCCCTTGCCCGCGCTAAGGTGCATTGGGGCAAGATGGACGCTGAGAAGCTTGTGACGAACGCGCCACCGCCAGGCAAGGAGTATCGCACGCCCGAGATGTATTATAAGGGTGTCCTGAAGGGTGCCCGCATTATTGCGGGTGAATGCTCCAAAGATGTAATTTTTGAGTAAACTCGCGTTTTGTTATCCTATGCGCTGAAAACTTTGTTCATATGCGCTAAGCAATGCTTGTTAATTTAAAATATTACGTTCTGTGCGGCCGTTTATCAAATCTGAGAGATGGCAAGTCGTTGGCTTCAGCCCCCATGCCACGAGTGCTGGGGTGTTCGGGATAAACTTGAGCGCTCTTGTTCCCATTTTTGGGTCCTTCTAGGGAGGCGCTCAACACAATGAACGAGGCAATCAGACTTATAATGCTTGAACACTCTCACTTAGCCATAGAATTCTATACTTTTAAATTTCGGCGAAGCCCCTAGTATTCGGAGGGCCGAATTTGGGGCGCTATCCATGCCTGGGGCCGGACAAAGCCGGCTCCTCGCTCTAAGAGGCATAAGTCTTTAGGGACTCGAAAAGACCTCTCGAACAGTGACCAGCTCTCGCCTTATCATGACGGTCAGTTTTAGCTTTCTCCACTGAGGTGCTCAACCCAGCTCAACTGGGGCACAATCGCAGTGGTTCTCCCAGTGCTACCTTAGCTGATATAATGGAACGTAAGGTACCAAAACATGGGAGCCGGGCAAACCCAACTATTGACCCAAGACATGATTCGGAGCCGATGCATATAATGCTATAAGTTCGGGATGCCGCACTTGTGAAAGTGTTCGGACTTATCACACCATACTTTGGGGAACTTAAGCCCCTGGTGTATTTGGCCATACCAAGGTGTACGGGTGCAACATGTCGTAAGTGAACATATATAGACAGGAATGCAATGATAGGCAAAAAGCGATGCATTGTTTATTCAAAAAATACTGCAATAAAGGCAGAATGATACAAATAGTGCGATAAGCGAGGGGTGGGAGTATTAACATGTCCCCCTCCAGGGGTAGGCTGCGGAATGTTATGTAAAACATGTATAATGCTCGTGATGGAGACCACCTGGATACTTGCCGTAGCTTTTCTCCTTCCTTGGCTGTTGCATCGTGAGTTCGAGAGATCTACTGCCGGGCAGGGCTTCTGGAAAACGGAGTCCTGAGAATAAGAGAAAAAAATGAATGACAAATTTGGGAGCCCCTGGTGTGGTTGATCCGCACTTTGGGCATGCCGTGGTCGTGCCCCTCCCCCTATGCCCATGGTATCTCCAGAGCGTAGTGATGTACGCGTGGTACTCGTCTCGCGATTTCGCGAGGGCTGGGGTTGGGGCCGCATTGCTGCGCATGCTCCGAACGTGTCAGGTGGTCTTGTATTAGGTTACTCTGGGCGCGCTTGACGTGTCCGGTCGCTGAACAGCCGGACTCGAGAACTGCCTTAGAAGGCTACTCTGTACTTCCGCCGCGAGAGCCGCTGTGTGCTCCTCCGTTCGGAGAGAGTGCTCGGTGTTTCCGTTTACCATGATGACTCCTCGAGGGCCTGGCATCTTGAGCTTGAGGTATGCGTAGTGCGGCACCGCATTGAACTTTGCAAATGCGGTTCGTCCGAACAGTGCATGATAGCCGCTGCGGAACGGGACTATGTCGAAGATTAACTCCTCGCTTCGGAAGTTGTCCGGGGATCCGAAGACCACCTCAAGTGTAACTGAGCCTGTACAATTGGCCTCTACACCTGGTATGACGCCTTTGAAGGTCGTCTTTGCGGGTTTAATCCTTGAGGGGTCTATGCCCATCTTGCGCACTGTATCCTGATAAAGCAGGTTCAGGCTGCCGCCGCCGTCCATCAGGACTCTAGTGAGGTGAAATCCATCGACGATTGGGTCTAAAACCAATGCGGCGAATCCGCCATGGCGGATACTAGTGGGGTGGTCCCTTCGATAAAAAGTGATCGGGCAGGAGGACCACGGATTGAACTTTGGGGCAACTGGCTCCATTGCGTATACGTCCCTGAGCGCATGCTTCCGCTCCCTTTTGGGTATGTGGGTTGCGTATATCATATTGACCGTTCGCACTTGTGGGGGGAATCCCTTCTGTCCTCTATTGTTCGGCGGCCGTGTCTCCTCCTCGTCATCGCTATGCAGCCCCTTGTCGTTGCCTTCAGCGATTAACTTGCCTGCCTGCTTGAACACCCAACAGTCTCTGTTGGTGTGATTACCTGGCTCTTCGGGGGTGCCGTGTATCTGGCACGAGCGATCGAGTATCCGGTCCAAATTGGACGGGCCCGGAGTAGTTCTTTTGAATGGCTTTTTACGCTGACCAGGTTTAGAGCCTCTGAATCTGGCGTTGACTGCCGTATCTTCAGTATTATCGCCGTTAATGCGGCGTTTGTGCTTATTGCGACGTGACCTGCCATTGCTGTCTTTGGTATCCGAACTACCAGGGTTTTTGGTTAGGTTGTTACTGCGGGCTAGCTAGCTATCTTCTCCCGCACAGAAGCGGGTCATGAGTGATGTGAGGGCTGCCATTGATTTCAGCTTTTCCTGTCCTAGGTGTCGGGCAAGCCATTCGTCGCGGATGTTGTGTTTGAAGGCTGCAAGGGCCTCTGCATCCGGACAGTCGACGATTTGATTTTTCTTGGTTAAGAACCGTGTCCAGAATTGTCTGGCCGATTCATCTGGCTGCTGAATTATGTGGCTTAGGTCATCGGCGTCTGGTGGTCGCACATATGTGCCCTGGAAGTTATCAAGGAATGCGGCTTCCAGGTCCTCCCAACACCCAATTGATTTTGCTGGCAGGCTGTTGAGCCAATGCCGAGCTGGTCCTTTAAGTTTGAGTGGGAGGTATTTGATGGCGTGAAGATCATCACCGCGAGCCATGTGGATATGAAGGAGATAGTCTTGATCCAAACCGCAGGATCTGTTGTGCCGTCGTAGGATTCAATGTTCACGGGTTTGAACCCTTCGGGGATTTGATGATCCATTACTTCATCTGTGAAGCATAGTGGGTGTGCGGCGCCTCTGTATTGGGCTATATCGCGACGCAGCTCAAACGAGCTTTGTCTACTGTGTTCGGCCCGGCCAGGGTTGTTGTATCCGGCGTGACGGTTGTCGTCGCGTATCGTAGGGCGCCCACGCGATCTGTAGATCGATCTTGTTTGCCTTGCCTTATCCTCCAATATGTCACGCAAGTCCGGCACATTCCCTCGTGGATTTGTACTTTTCGAGCGACGTCGGGGTATGGCTTTAGTGGAGGGCCTAGAGGCCTCTCTGTCGCGGCCACGAGGTGGCCGGTCAGCCGTATTGTGCACTGGTGATGTAGGTTTATGTGCTTCCTCCTCTAATTGGGGTAGCAACTTGCGTTTGGGGTAACTTTTGGAGGGGCGTTCGAGTTCATACTCTTCGGCCGCAAGGAACCATCTGTCGGCTAGCAAGTCTTGGTCAGCTCTAAGCTGTTGCTGCTTTTTCTTGAGGCTGCTTGCCGTGGCCATAAGCCTGCGTTTGAAACGCTCTTGTTCGACGGGATCCTCAGGCACGACAAATTTGTCACCGTCGAGGCTTGCCTCGTCTCCGGAGGGAGGCATGTAATTATCGTCCTCTACCTCTTCGCCCGCCACTCTCTCACGAGGGCTGGCTTCTCCGTCCTCCCGTGCTGAATCTTGCTGGAGGGGGTTTTCTTCGGCACTGTCCGGGGTGTTATTATCTTCGGTGCCGGAATCTCCATTCTTGCTGTGGCGGGATTTGGAGCGGCGCCGCTGACGCCGGCGCTTAGGCTGCTTGTTGGAGGGGTCATCCTCTGCTGGTCCATCGCCATTCCCGTCCTTTGGGGTGTCCACCATGTATATGTCATATGACGAGGTGGCTTTCTAGTGCCCTGTAGGTGCTGGTTCTTGGTCGTCTCCGGCATTGTCGTCCATACCGTCGATGTCTTCGGAGTCGAAGTCTAGCATGTCGGTTAAGTCATCGACAGTGGCTACGAAGTGGGTGGTGGGTGGGCTTTGAATTTCTTCGTCGTCCGCATCCCAACCGTTCTGACCATAATCCGGCCAGGGCTCTCCTGATAAAGAGAGACACTTTAGTGAATTCAGGATATCACCAAAAGGCGAGTGCTGAAAGATGTCCGCAGCGGTGAACTCCATGATCGGCGCCCAATCGGATTCGATTGGCAGGGGCACGGAAGGTTCGGGGTCCAGAGAGGAGTCCGGCACCTTGGAGTCACGAGCTTCGCGAGGGATAGGGTCGGTATTCGGCTCTATCACCGTAGAGGTAGCAGCCCCCAAGGTGGTGTCCAGCCACACACCCTCGGTCGGCGCGGTCGGCTCCGAGCTAAAGGTCGGGGCGGACTCTTGTGCGGCCTCCAGGGCACTGTCCGGCAGCAGAGCTAAATCATGCCCATCGTGACAGTGCGGCGCGCTCGGCTGTGGCTCGAATCCGTCAAAGATCAAGTCCCCGCGGATGTCGGCCGTATAGTTCAAACTTCCAAATCTGACCTGATGGCCAGGGGCATAGCTTTCGATCTGCTCCAGATGGCCAAGCGAATTGGCCCGCAGTGCGAAGCCGCCGAATACGAAGATCTGTCCAGGGAGAAAAGTCTCGCCCGGGACAACGTTGTTATTGATGATCGAAGGAGCCATTGGGCCTATAGGTGACGACACAGAGGAACTCTCAATGAAAGCACCAATGTCGATGTCAAAACCGGCGGATCTTGGGTAGGGGGTCCCGAACTGTGCGTCTAGGCGGATGGTAACAGGAGACAAGGGACATGATGTTTTTACCCAGGTTCGGGCCCTCTCGGTGGAGGTAAAACCCTACTCCTGCTTGATTAATATTGATGATATGGGTAGTACAAGAGAAGATCTACCACGAGATCAAGGAGGCTAAACCCTATAAGCTAGCCTATGGTATGATTGTTGTTCGTCCTACGGACTAAACCCTCCGGTTTATATAGACACCGAAGAGGGCTAGGGTTACACTGAGTCGGTTACAATGGTAGGAGATCTACATATCCGTATCGCCAAGCTTGCCTTCCACGCCAAGGAAAGTCCCATCCGGACACGGGACGAAGTCTTCAATCTTGTATCTTCATAGTCTTGGAGTCCGGCCAATGATGATAGTTCGGCTATCTGGACACCCCCTAGTCCAGGACTCCCTTAGTCCCCCTTGAGAAGACTTTGCAAAGATCTCATATTGACGTGGGCTAAACGGCGATGCCAAAGCCATCCCACGTCAACTTTAGCCGTTAGGCATGTCGCGGTCTTAGTGGGTCGCTCTGAAAAGTTAATCACATAGAGACTGTTCTCGACATGCCCAACAAAGGCTACTTTAAGAGTCTTGCTCCACAAGAGGGCCACGGTATCAATATCAAAGAAAGTGGCAGAACCCATGAGTGCAAGTTGACGAACGGAAAGTAAATTGTATGCAAGGGACTCAACAAGCATGACTTTCTCGATCGTTAGATCATGAGATATGACAACCTTGCCAAGACCCAATACCTTAGAATGTGAGGCATCACCCCACTCGACATTGGTGGGCATAGATGGGATCTTTTGCACGTCCACCACCAAGTCCTTGCCGGTCATATGATTTGTTACTCCACTATCGAGCAACCATGATCCCCCACTGGAAGCAAACACCTACAAGAGATCAATGCTTGGTTTTAGGTACCCATTTAGTAATGGGTCCTTTGATGTTAGTAACAAGGGTCTTAGGAACCCAAATAGACCATTCAATGTACTCATAAGGAGAACCTACAAATCTAGCATAAACATGTCCATCACTAGCACGGCACAACACATAAGAAGGGCTAAAGTCGTCGGCTTTGTTGAAGGAGGAGGTGGATTTTGCCCTTTTTGACATCAACACCCTTCACATTGTTCTTCTTCTCCTTAGGAGCACCCTCTCCCTCTTTCGCAAAGGTTTGCTTGAGAGGAGGAGGTCGTTTGGTCTTGTCGTTCTTCTTCTTGTTCTTGGACTTGGGTGCGAACCCAATTCCTTCCTTGGCCACAACTTCCTTTTGATTGCTCAAAAGGTCATTGAGGTTCTTATCACCTTGAATGCATGTCCCAAGGCCTTTCTCAAGTTGATCCTTCAATTTGGCATTCTCCTCCACAAGGTGCACATGCTAACAACACGGGTTAGTGGCATATGCATTATCAATTAATACCATATGAGGAAAGGTGGCCTTTTCCTTGGTTAGCTTAACTTGGAGTTGAGCATGAGACTCCTTGAGGTTTGCATAAGAACCCTTCAAGACCTTGTGGGCCTTGTCAAGTACATCAAACTCCTCCTTGAGTCTACCATGATCAACCCCAAGTTTAGCCTTCTCGGAAGTTAGCACACGAGACACAACAAGAGCATGATCAAGATCTTTCTTTTACTTGGCATGGTCATCATTGTGTGACTCCTCAAGAGCCAAACGATGCCCACGCTCTTCCTCAAGAGCATTGGAGAGATCCGATATCTCATCAGCATAGTCATGACTATGACCTTCCATCTTAGAGATGGTTTCTTCGTGAGCCTCGATCAAGTCATTGGCTTCACCAAGTTGTTCCAAGAGAGCAACAAAGTGCTTCTTGGATTTGCCCTTTAGCTTACTCATAAAAGACTCAAATTCATTTACTTCCTCATTAGACCCATCACTTTCATCAATGCCATCCGTCAAAGAGGGATTAGTAATGATGGTGGTTTTGATGTTGGGGGTTACCTTGTTGGTGGATTTAGCCATGAGGCACTTGGCGGTGATGTTCTCGTTGGGTGAATCGAAGAGAGACATCCGGGGAGTTGTGGCAATGGCAACGGATGCCATGGCCATTGCTTCACTATCTTCATCATCATCGTCATCCTCACGGTATTCTTCTTGAACCACCAACCCTTGAGTAGGGGTCTTCTTGGTGAAGTTGTTCTTGTTGGGAAAGGACTTGGCTTTGTCTTTTCGGATGGGCTTGCCACCATTGTCTTCCCGCTTCTCGTAAGGACAATCCGCAACAAAATGGCTCACATTTCCACAGTTGTAACAAGTTCTCACTCGTTGCTTGCCCTTGAGGCCACTTGACTTGTTCTTGTTGAAATTTGGCCTTGAGTTCTTCTTGCTCCAAAATTGCCTTGAAGCAAGAGCCACGTGCTCATGATAATCATATTTTGTATCTTCGGGGTTGCTCTCCTCATCTTCCTCTTCTTCCACAGTAACCTTGGCCTTCAAAGCAAGGTTGGGCTTCTTTGCCCTTTGAGAGCGGAGCACTGCGTTATCGGCGGTCTTGTCCAAGATGCTCATTGCAACGAACTCATCCAACACTTCACTTGAGGTCATGGAGTGGAAGTCCGGTCTTTGACGAATGACGGAGGACATGGCCTTGTTGTAGGGCATCATGGCCTTGAGGAACTTGCGCTTTATCCAATTGTCATACGTTTCCTTGCTCCCATGATCTCGGAGCGAGACCGCGAGTTTGGTTACTCTCCGAAAGAGCTCACGAGGTTCTTCGTCTTATTTCATTGCAAACTCATCGGCTTCATCTTGCACCACTTCATAGTTGGAGCGTTGAATGCTTGCGCTTCCCCGATAAAGATACACAACGCATTGCCATGCATCTTTGGCCATGGCATGGGGTCGGAGATGAGGGAGATCTTCGGGGAGGATAGCATCTTGGATGATGAAGAGAGCATTCTCATTGAATTGATTATCAACCGCTTCTCTAGGGGTGAAGTTGCTTCGGTCATGTGGATAGAAACCTTCTTCAATGATTCTCCAAAGATTAGTATTCACATGATTTAAATGACGCTTAAAGCGATATACCCAAGAATCAAAATCCTCATTTTTCACAATCTTAGGAGGAGGGCCGGCATGATTTAAATGAGTAGAGGGAATCGGTCCTCCATAGGTTGGAGGTTCCACATGGGCAAAGATGTCGGTGACATTTCTACCACTAGTAGAAGGACCCTTCTCACTATTAGCTTCCCCCTTGTCAGAGTTAGCATCCGTCACCTTGTTAGTGGGATCACCCACTTTCAACGGCGAGGTAGGTAGTTTAAGTCCTTCTAAGAATTTATTAAACATGCTTTCAACCGTGGTTGTCATGGAGGTTTTCAATGTGTCCAAGGACACATTGAATTCCTCATGGGACACCGCGGTTTCCCCATTACCCGTAGACGAGATCGGATTCACACCGGAGTGATCCTCCTCCCCACCGTCTACGGTGTCAACCATACTCTTCGGATGGCAAAGTCCTTAATAAAGAGACGAGGCTCTGATACCAATTGAAAGGATCGATATAGTTGACTAGAGGGGGTGAATAGGCAACTAACAATTTTTAGCTTTTCTGTACCAAATTAAACTTTGCATCAAAGTAGGTTGTCTAAATATGCAACTAGGTGAACAACCTATATGATGCAACAATAATAAGTGCATAAGCAAGCAAGGGATACAACATAAATAGCTTGCACAAGTAAAGGGACGAGATAACCAAGAGTGGAGCCGATGGAGACGAGGATGTGTTACCGAAGTTCCTTCCTTTTGAAGGGAAGTACGTCTCCGTTAGAGCGGTGTGGAGGCACAATGCTCCCCAAGAAGCCACTAGGGCCACCATATTCTCCTCACGCCCTCACACAATGCGAGATGCCGTGATTCCACTATTGATTCCCTTGAAGGCGGCGACCGTACCTTTACAAACAAGGTTGGGGCTATCTCCACAACTTAATTGGAGGCTCCCAACGACACCATGAAGCTTCACCGCAATGGACTATGGCTCCGAGGTGACCTCAACCGTCTAGGGTGCTCAAACACCCAAGAGTAACAAGATCCGCTAGGGATTAGTGGGGGAATCAAATTTCTCTTGGTGGAAGTGTAGATCAGGGCCTTCTCAACCTATCCCAAGCGAATCAACAAGTTTGATTGGCTAGGGAGAGAGATCGGGCTAGCTTGGAGCAACAATGGAGTTTTTTGGGGGAAGAGGTGAGTCAACTTTGGGGAAGAAGACCCCTTTATATAGTGGGGGGAACAATCCAACCATTACCCCCCCCCCCCAAGCAGCCCCGCAGAGAGCGGCACTACCGCTTGGGTGCGCGGTACTACCGCTGAGCCAGTGGTACTACCGTCCCACCTAGCGGTACTGCCGCACACATAAGAGGAGCAGGGACCTGGGCCCAGAGCGGTACTACCGCGGTGGTAAGGGTGGTACTACCGCTTGGGTGCGGTACTACCGCTGCTACTGCCGCATCAAGTGCCGCACAATCCGACACGAGAAAACGAGGCCTCGAGACGAGGCGGTAGTAGCCCGGAACCACAGCGGTACTGTAGCGGAAGACAGCAAGCGGTACTACCGCTTATGGAGCGGTACTACCGCTTGATGTGCTTCGGCGGTACTACCGCTGAGGCCCGCGGTACTACCGCTAGGTCCAGTCAGGGCAAGCAAGGAGAGGAAGCAGAACTCCATGGACGCGGAAAGGAACAACGGGTGTGATTAGGATGTGTACGTGTTGATTCCACCCTAGCCTTACCAAAGCGGATCCCCTCTTGATAGTACGGTGACTCCTACGAAACTAGTCCACCAACAGAGAAACGAAGGAGCTACACCATCTTGAATAAAACACGGAGGGGAGGGAATCGTCTCATGCCAAAGGATGAATCTCTGAAAATCTCAACGCACATGATTAGTCCGCAAAAGCATTGTCATCAATCACCAAAACATCTTGGGGATAAATTTGCCCTTACACAAACGTTTCTTCAACTCCTGAAAGCTGGCCTCACATTCCTCAGTCCATTTGAACTTGGTGTCCTTCTTCAACAACTCCGTCGTGGGCATTGCAATCTTCGAGAAATTCTCAATGAACCTCCGGTAGTATCCCGCGAGTCCAAGAAAACTTCGGATCTCTCCAACTGACGTGGGTGCTTCCCAATTAGTCACAGTGACAACCTTGGTGGGATCTACTGCTATTCCTTCTCCGAATATAACATGTCCGAGAAATCCAACTTCCTTCAACCAAAACTCACACTTGCTGAACTTGGCATATAGCTGATGTTCTCTGAGCTTCCCAAGTACCAAACGCAAATGCTCCTTATGCTCCTCTTCATTCTTCGAGTAGACCAAAATATCATCAATGAACACCACGACGAACTTATCCAAAAACTCCATAAACACCTTGCTCATCATGTTCATGAAATAGGCAGGCGCGTTAGTTAGACCAAATGACATAATGATACATCTCCAACGTATCTACTTTTCCAACCACTTTTGCCCTTGTTTTGGACTCTAACTTCCATGATTTGAACGAAACTAACCCGGACTGACGCTGTTTTCAGCAGAACTGCCATGGTGTTATTTTTGTGCAGAAAACAAAAGTTCTCGGAATGAGCTGAAAATCCATGGAGATAACTTTTGGAAAATATAAAATACTGGTGAAAGAATCAAGGCCAGGGGGCCCACACCCTATCCACGAGGGTGGGGGCGCTCCCCCTGCCTCATGGGCCCCCTAGTGCTCCACCGACCTCAACTCCAACTCCATATATTCCCTTTCGCGGAGAAAAAAAATCATAGAGAAAGTTTCGTCGCGTTTTATGATACGGAGCCGCCGCCAAGCCCTAATCTCTCTCGGGAGGGCTGATCTGGAGTCCGTTCGGGGCTCAGGAAAGGGGGATTCGTCATCGTCGTCATCATCAACCATCCTCCATCACCAATTTCATGATGCTCACCACCGTGCGTGAGTAATTCCATCGTAGGCTTGTTGGATGGTGATGGGTTGGATGAGATTTACCATGTAATCAAGTTAGTTTTGTTAGGGTTTGATCCCTAGTATCCACTATGTTCTGAGATTGATGTTGCTATGACTTTGCTATGCTTAATGCTTGTCACTAGGGCCCGAGTGCCATGATTTCAGATCTGAACCTATTATGTTTTCATGAATATATGTGAGTTCTTGATCCTATCTTGCAAGTCTATAGTCACCTATTATGTGTTATGATCCGACAACCCCGAAGTGACAATAATCGGGATACTTCTCTGTGATTACCGTAGTTTGAGGAGTTCATGTATTCACTATGTGTTAATGCTTTGGTCCGGTACTCTGCTAAAAGGAGGCCTTAATATCCCTTAGTTTCCACTAGGACCTCGCTGCCACGGGAGGGTAGGACAAAAGATGTCATGCAAGTTCTTTTCCATAATCATGTATGACTATATTCGGAGTACGTGCCTACATTACATTGATGAACTGGAGGTAGTTCTGTGTCACCATATGTTATAACTATTACATGAGGAATCACATCTGACATAATTATCCATCACTGGTCCAATGCCTACGAGCTTTTCACATATTGTGCTTTGCTTATTTACTGTACCGTTGCTACTGTTACAATTACTACAAAACTGCTACCATTACTTTTATCATTGTTACCATTACTATCATACTACTTTGCTACTAAATACTTTGCTGCAGATACTAAGTTATCCAGGTGTGGTTGAATTGACAACTCTACTGCTAATACTTGAGAATATTCTTTGGCTCCCCTTGTGTCGAATCAATAAATTTGGGTTGAATACTCTACCCTCGAAAACTGTTGCGATCCCTTATACTTGTGGGTTATCACATAATGATATACTCATATAGCCCGTACCTTGTGGTAAAAGCTGTCTTAGGTATATCCTGCTCTCGAATCTTCAACTGGTGGTATCCTGATCGCAGATCGATCTTGGAAAATACTTTAGCTCCTTGCAACTGATCAAACAAATCATTGATCATCGGCAGTGGGTACTTGTTCTTGATTGTCACTTCATTCAATCCATGATAATCGACAACCATCCTAAACGATCCATCCTCCTTCTCCACTAGAAGTACTAGTGATCCCCAAGGTGACGAACTTGGGCGAATATAGCCTTTGTCCAATAACTCCTTAATCTGCTTCTTAATTTCCTCCAAATCCTTTGTGGGCATCCTGTACGGTCTCTTAGATATTGGCCCTGTGCCTGGCAAAAGCTCAATAAAAAACTCAATGTCTCTATCTGATGGCATGCCTGGCAACTCTTCTGGAAATACATCAGGGAAAGCCTTCACCACTGGTGCTTCCTCCTGTACAACTCCTGATAAGGAATTCACTTGAGTCCTCTTCGGCACATGCCGGGATACATACTTGATCCTTCTTCCTTCTGGGGTGGTGAGCAAAATCGACTTACTAGCGCAGTCAATGTTCCCTCCATACTTTGATAACAAATCCATGCCTAATATTACATCCAGTCCTTGTGATTCCTATACTATTAGGTCTGAGGGGAACACGTAGTTACCAATCCTTAATGGTAACCGATCACACCATAGGCTAGCCATATACTCTGCTCCTGGCGAGGTTACTAACATGGGTGACCTAAGGGATTGGGTTGGCAGGTTAAACTTACCCACAAATCCCCTTGATATGTATGAATGCGATGCACCAATATCAAAAAGAACGATTGCAGTAAATGACTTAACCAAAAACTTACCTATTACTGCATCGGGCTGCGCTTCAACCTCCTCCATGCTAACGTGGTTCACTTGTCCCATGTTGAAAGGGTTGGGCTTCTTCCCAGAGCTTCCATTGCCGTTTCCCTTCTTAGCTTTAGAACACTCGATGGCATAATGTCCATTCTTCCCGCACTTGAAACAAGCAATGTGACTTAGATCCTTCTTGGCGGGCGTTGCAGGGTTGCAATGGTTCTGACCGTTGCTTCCTCCATTACCATTCCCATTCTTGGGGCCACTATGGTTGTGCGAACTCCCTCCAATGTGATTGTGACCTCCATGGTTATGGTGAAGGGGTCTGATACGTCTCCAACGTATCTATAATTTTTGATTGCTCCATGCTACTTTATCTACTGTTTTGGACTATATTGGGCTTTATTTTCCAATTTTATATTATTTTTGGGACTAACCTATTAACCGCAGGCCCAGCCCAGAATTGTTGTTTTTTGCCTATTTCAGTATTTCGAAGAAACGGAATATCAAACGGAGTCCAAACGGAATGAAACCTTCGGGAACGTGATTTTCTCACCGAACGTGATCCAGGAGACTTGGACCCTACTCCAAGAAGCTTCCGAGGAGGTCACGAGGGTGGAGGGCGCGCCCCCTAGGCGCGCCCCTCTACCTCATGGGCCCCTCGGAGCTCCACCGACGTGCTCCTTCCTCCTATATATACCTACATATCCCCAATAGACCAGAAACGGAGCCAAAAACCTAATTCCACCGCCGCCACCTTCTGTATCCACGAGATCCCATCTTGGGGCCTGTTCCGGAGCTCCGCCGGAGGGGGCATCTACCATGGAGGGCTTCTACATCATCATCATAGCCCCTCCGATCAAGTGTGAGTAGTTTACATCAGACCTTCAGGTCCATAGCTAGTAGCTAGATGGCTTCTTCTCTCTTTTTGGATCTCAATACAATGTCCCCCCCTCTCTCGTGGAGATCTATTCGATGTAATCTTCTTTTTGCAGTGTGTTTGTTGAGACCGATGAATTGTGGGTTTATGATCCAACTTATCTATGGAAAATATTTGATTCTTCTCTGAAATCTTTTATGTATGATTGAGTTATCTTTGCAAGTCTCTTTGAATTATCTGTTTGGTTTGGCCAACTAGATTGGTAGTTCTTGCAATGGGAGAAGTGCATGGCTTTGGGTTCAATCTTGTGGTGTCCTTACTCAGTGACAGAAAGAGTTGCAAGGCACGTATTGTATTGTTGCCATCGAGGATAACAAGATGGGGTATTTATCATATTGCATGAATTTATTCTTCTACATCATGTCATCTTGCTTAAGGCGTTACTCTGTTTTTAACTTAAATCTTTGTTTTGCAATATGAATCTTGATGAATCTGAATATGATCTTCCCTTACCTAGAAGGCGTTCTAAGAATTCTGAGTTTCTAAATCTTGATGATGAAATTGATGAAAGTAGGATTGAAATAAATAGAAACCGTGATGTTGCTAAACCTACTATTTTGGATATCAAGGAATTTAATTATGAAAATTGCTGTTTGATTGATTGTATTTCCTTGTTGCAATCCGTGTTAAATCCTCCTCATGCTTATAGTCAAAATAAGGCCTTTACCGAACACATTGTTGATGTCTTGATGCAATCCTATGAAGAAAAGCTTGAGTTGAAAGTTTCCATCCCTAGAAAACTCCATGATGAGTGGGAACCTACCATTAAAATTAAAATTAAAGATTTGAGTTTCATGCTTTGTGTGATTTGGGTGCTAGTGTCTCTACTATCCCCAAAACTCTATGTGATTTACTAGATTTTCGTGATTTTGATGATTGCTCTCTAAACTTGCATCTTGCGGATTCCACTATTAAAAAGCCTATGGGAAGAATTAATGATGTTCTTATTGTTGCAAATAGGAATTATGTGCCCGTAGATTTTATCGTTCTTGATATAGATTGCAATCCTTCATGTCCTATTATTCTTGGTAGACCTTTCCTTGGAACGATTGGTGTAATTATTGATATGAAGGAAGGGAATATTAGATTCCAATTTCCCTTAAAGAAGGGCATGGAACACTTTCCTAGAAAGAAAATAAAATTACCATATGAATCTATCATGAGAGCCACTTATGGATTGCCAACCAAAGATGGCAATACCTAGATCTATCCTTGCTTTTATGCCTAGCTAGGGGCGTTAAACGATAGCGCTTGTTGGGAGGCAAGCCAATTTTATTTTGTGTTTTTTGTTTTTGGTTTTGTTTAGGAATAAATAATCCATCTACCTTATGTTTGGATGTGGTTTTATGTTTTAATTAGTGTTTGTGCCAAGTAAGACCTATAGGATAACCTACGATGATAGTTGATTTGATTCTGCTGAAAAACAGAAACTTTGGGCGCATGAATTTAGTTATGATAAATCACAGGAACGTGCTTTTGCGTTGATTGTTTTTTTTCTGATCAATAAACAAATTGTCCAGGACTTCCTATTTTGGTAGAATTTTTAGACTTCCAGAAGTCTGCGTTAGTTACAGATTACTACAGACTGTTCTGTTTTTGACAGATTCTATTTTTCGTGTGTTGTTTGCTTATTTTGATGAATCTATGGCTAGTAAATTAGTTTATAAACCATAGAGAATGTAACATCCCAAATTTTCAATTTGGAATGTTATACATTAGATCATATTGCATTGCATATTTTCTCGCTTTTGTCCATCCTAGAAATTTCACGCAACTCAAGGACCCTCGGAGAGAGTTGGAGATTTCGAAATTTTCATATTTGAGTTCTCTCGAATTATGAAAAGAGGATCATTTGATTTTATTTATTTCATCTTCAAATAATTTTTCCAATATAAAAAATAAGAGAGGGAATAATATGACTTTCCTAAAATTTAGGAAAAATGAAGATTTAATAAACAAATCAAATTTTGGATTTTTCTCGGAGTTTATTTGCATTTGTTTGCATTAGGGAAAAATTCGTATTTTCAAAAATTGCATTTTAGGCCCCGAGTAAAAGTTCATTTTGTTCGACTCATTTTTGGGAGTCGGGGAAAATTTACTTTGTAGTTTTTGGAGTTCGTTTAGATTTTTCTTTCGTTTTTCTGCGCGCGTAATTATTAAAAAAAACGCAGCGCCGACTGGGCCAAGGGCCCAGCCAGCCGGCCCAGCGCCCCGCACTCCCGCGCGCGCGCGCAGCGCCGCCGCTGCCACCCGAGTCCGGCTCGGACTCCGCGCCGCCGCCGCCGCCTTTGCTTGCCCCCTCCCCCAAGCAACACCCCCCTCCTATATATACTCCCCAACCCCCCCCCCCCCCTCTCCTCCCAAGCCGCCGCACCCCGCAGCAGCAGCAGCGCAGCCCAGCAGCCCCCGCCGCCGCGCCGCAGCCGCCGCCGCCGCCGCTTGCGCCGCCGCCGCCGCCGCCGCGTCGCCGTCGCCCCGCCGCCTAGCCGCCGCCCCGCCGGAGCCCCGCCTCGTCGAGGTAGCCGCGCCGCGCCACCCTCCCCCTCGGTTCGTTTTTTTATAAAAACCGTTCCGGTTTTCTTTTTCGTCGTTTCGGTTTTTTTTCCAAAACCCTAGATCGGTTTTTATTTCCAGTTTTGTTGTTTAGCGAGCGTTCGCCGGACCGTTCGTCTTAACGAACGTGATAACCGGTTATTCCCGGTTAACGAACGTCCGTTCATTTAACCGTTCGTCGTTTTCTTTTTAATCGGATTTATTCCGCTATTTTCTAATCGCGATTTCAGATCCGATCTTCGTTCTAGTTTATCTTCTCGCTCGTTTATCGGAATCAGGTGATTCAAGCGCTTGGAGTTTCGTTTCGAAACTGCCGTTCCGACTAATCAACTTAAACAAAGTTTTGCTACTGTAAAATTTGACTTAGTTCAACTTGCTAGAACAGAGTTGTTTTCTTCCGCCGTTTGTTTTCCGTTGTTTTGTTCGGTTCGTTTTCTTTTGCAACCAAGGTTTTTAAGTTGAACTTTCTAGTTCGATCTTTTATTCGAGATTTACCTGTGCATTAGATGAGTACTTATTGTATGCTTGTTGTTTGTCTGCGATAGATCACCCGGAGTGCGCCGCTTGTTACTTCGAATCTCTAGGTTTCGCGGAACATCAGCAACGCAAGTAACACTTGATCATACCTTTTTCTACTACCCAGTTTTATTGCATTAGATCAATCCTCAAACATTGCATGATTAGGATCTAATTAAATTGTGGGATGGGAAGTAGATGAGGTAGTACCTATTACCTGTTTTACTTATGAAACCTTTGGGAGTTACTTCTGCGTTTGCTTATTATGCCATGCTATGCTAGTAGACGTGGATTGGGTGAGTGATATCCATGACAGATGTGAGTTTGTTACTTAATGGTTCATCTAAGGTGGCAACTTAAATACACATCTGAGTGGATTGAGGCACCTGGGGTTTCCAGGACTTGCCTGTTTTTCTTTGGACCGCCACCCAGGCTCAAAGGGATCATAAGATAATTCATGCTAGTAACTTCCGTGTGCAGCCACAAGCCATTATGGGCTCTGGCATAGTTGACTAAGTCGTGCGAACTCTTATAGTGGTAGACTAGCAGATGTAGGGGATGTAGGTGTACAGGTCTACCCATCGTAAGGTGCTAGCGCTTCTGAAAGACTATGTCTCGGTCATCCGTTTCTCAAACACCATGTAGTGCGAGAAAACAAACGGAGGCGATCGAGTCTTGTGGGGAAAAGTGCGCAAACCTCTGCAGAGTGTACAAACTAATCATGGTTAGCCGTGTCCCCGGTTATGGACATCTTGAGTATCTAGTATTTGAATATCGTGTGAATCTCAACATGTTACCCTAATTTAATATTGTTGGGTTTGTTAATGATTACTTTTAATTGGGATTGAGGATGCTGTCAACCATTCTCAATGTTTAACAACCACCATGATAGTTAAATAAATTTATTCCTTTGCAGTAGGGAAAAATTGGCTTTATGCAAAAACTGTAACCATAGAGCTTTTCCACCAGCCATATATGCATATAGTATAGGCTTATCATTCATTATTCTCTATGTGTTACATTGCCAGCATATTCCATGTGCTGACCCGTTTTCGGGCTGCAACTTTCATGTTGCAAACTTTTCAGACGACGAGTAAGGTGCTTTTAGGTCATGGTTCTATACTCAGTGACGCCGTTGGAGTTGATGGACTCACTTATCTTCCAAGTCTTCCGCTGTTATCGTTATTAGATGGCCTTAAGCCATATTTATTGTAATAAGTCCTCTTTTGGGACATCGATGTAATAAGTGTGTGATTGCTACTCTGTTATAAATCCTTCGAAGTACTATGTGGTGTCAGCATTACTGATCCAGGGATGACACCTGAGCACAGAGACTTGACCATCTGAGGTCGGGTCGCTACAGAGAAGTTGGAATATAGTAGGTTTAACACCAATATAAATAAATAATGAGTTCATTACAGTACCTTGAAGTAGTCTTTTGTTTTCTTTCTCTAACGGAGCTCACGAGATTTCTGTTGAGTTTTGTGTTGTGAAGTTTTCAAGTTTTGGGTGAATTCTTTTGATGGATTATGGAACAAGGAGTGGCAAGAGCCTAAGCTTGGGGATGCCCATGGCACCCCCAAGATAATCCAAGGACACCAAAAGGTCAAAGCTTGGGGATGCCCCGGAAGGCATCCCCTCTTTCGTCCACTTCCATCGGTAATTTACTTGGAGCTATATTTTTATTCACCAACATGATATGTGTTTTGCTTGGAGCGTCTTGTATTATTTGTGTCTTTGCTTGTTAGTTTACCACAATCATCCTTGCTGTACACACCTTTTGAGAGAGCCATACATGATATGGAATTTGTTAGAATAATCTATGTGCTTCACTTATACCTTTTGAGCTTGATAGCTTTGCCCTATGTGCTTCACTTATATCTTTAGAGCGTGATAATTTTTGCTCTAGTGCTTCACTTAGATCTTTTAGAGCACGGTGGTGGATTTGTTTTAAAGAAACTTGATCTCTCATGCTTCACTTAGATTATTTTGAGAGCCATTAATAGCATGGTAATTTGCTTAATGTTAATATACTTAGTGCTCAAGATATGTGGAACTTTCCTTTTGAAGTGAATTAAATTAAGTTTGATGCTTGATAATTGTTTTGAGATATGGAGGTGATAATATCAAAGTCGTGTTAATTGAATAGTTGTGAATTTGAGAAATACTTGTGTTGAAGTTAGCAAGTCCCGTAGCATGCACGTATGGTTAAAGTTGTGTAACAAATTTGAAACATGAAGTGTACCTGGCTTGTGCATCCTTATGAGTGGCGGTCGGGGACGAGCGATGGTCTTTTCCTACCAATCTATCCCCCTAGGAGCATGCGCGTAGTATTTGAATTTTTGGTGACTTCTAAATTTTTGCAATAGGTATATGAGTTCTTTTGACTAGTGTTGAGTCCATGGATTATACGCACTCTCACCTTTCCGCCATTGCTAGCCTCTTCGGTACCATGCATTGCCTTTCTCACCTTGAGAGTTGGTGCAAACTTCGCCGGTGCATCCAAACCCCGTGATACGATACGCTCTATCACACATAAACCTCCTTTTATCTTCCTCAAAACAGCCACCATACCTATCTATCATGGCATTTCCATAGCCATTCCGAGATATATTGCCATGCAACTTCCACCATCATCATCGTGACATGCATTACTTTTGTCATATTGCCATTGCATGATCTTGTAGTTGACATCGTATTTGTGGCAAAGCCACCATGCATTATTTTCCATACATGTCACTCTTGATTCATTGCACCATCCCGGTACACCGCCGGAGGCATTCATATAGAGTCATCTCTTGTTCTAGTTTCGAGTTGTAATCCTTATGTTGTAATCAATAGAAGTGTGATGATCATAATTATTAGAGCATTGCCCTAGTGAGGAAAATGATGATGGAGACTATGATTCCCCCACAAGTCGGAATGAGACTCCGGACGAAATAAAAAAAGAGAGAAAAGCCAATAAAAAAAGGCCAATAAAAAAATGAGAGAAAGAGAGAGAAGGGGCAATGTTACTATCCTTTTACCACACTCGTGCTTCAAAATAGCACCTTGTTCTTCATGTAGCGAGTCTCATATATTTGTGCTTCAAAGTAGCACCATGTTTTTCATATAGTGAGTCTCATAAATTGTCTTGTTTATACTAGTGGGAATTTTTCATTATAGAACTTGGCTTGTATTTTCCAATGTTGGGCTTCCTCAAAATGCCCTAGGTCTTCGTGAGCAAGCGAGTTGGTTGCACACCCACTAGTTTTCTTTTGTTGAGCATTCATAGCTCTAGTGCATCCGTTGCATGGCAATCCCTACTCCTCATGTTGACATCAATTGATGGGCATCTCCATAGCCCGTTGATTATCCTCGTCAATATGAGACTTTCTCCTTTTTTGTCTTCTCCACACAATCCCCATCATCATATTCTATTCCACCCATAGTGCTATATCCATGGCTCGCACTCATATATTGCGTGAAGGTTGAAAGAGTTTGAGATTATTTGAGTATGAAACAATTGCTTGGCTTGTCATCGGGGGTATAGAAGTTGGGAACATCTTTGTGTGACGAAAATGAAGCATAGCCTAACTATATGATTTTGTAGGGATGAACTTTCTTTGGCCATGTTATTTTGAGATGACATAATTGTTTGATTAGTATGCTTGAAGTATTATTATTTTTATGTCAATATGAACTTTTATCTTGAATCTTTCGGATCTGAATATTCATGCCATGATTAAGAAGATTTACATTGAAATTATGCCAAAGTATCACTCCGCATCAAAAATTCTTTTTTTATCATTTACGTACTCGAGGACGAGCAGGAATTAAGCTTGGGGATGCTTGATACGTCTCCAACGTATCTATAATTTTTGATTGCTCCATGCTACTTTATCTACTGTTTTGGACTATATTGGGCTTTATTTTCCACTTTTATATTATTTTTGGGACTGACCTATTAACCGGAGGCCCAGCCCAGAATTGTTGTTTTTTTTGCCTATTTCAGTATTTCGAAGAAACGGAATATCAAACGGAGTCCAAACGGAATGAAACCTTCGAGAACGTGATTTTCTCACCGAACGTGATCCAGGAGACTTGGACCCTACTCCAAGAAGCTTCCGAGGAGGTCACGAGGGTGGAGGGCGCGCCCCCCTGGGCGTGCCCCCTACCTCATGGGCCCCTTGGAGCTCCACCGACGTACTCCTTCCTCCTATATATACCTATGTATCCCCAATAGACCAGAAACGGAGCCAAAAACCTAATTCCACCGCCGCAACCTTCTGTATCCACGAGACCCCATCTTGGGGCCTGTTCCGGAGCTCCGCCGGAGGGGGCATCTACCACGGAGGGCTTCTACATCATCACCATAGCCCCTCCGATGAAGTGTGAGTAGTTTACTTCAGACCTTCGGGTCCATAGCTAGTAGCTAGATGGCTTACTTTCTCTTTTTGGATCTCAATACAGTGTTCTCCCCCTCTCTCGTGGAGATCTATTCGATGTAATCTCCTTTTTGCGGTGTGTTTGTTGAGACTGATGAATTGTGGGTTTATGATCCAACTTATCTGTGGAAAATATTTGATTCTTCTCTGAATTCTTTTATGTATGATTGAGTTATCTTTGCAAGTGTCTTCGAATTATCCGTTTGGTTTGGCCAACTAGATTGGTAGTTCTTGCAATGGGAGAAGTGCATGGCTTTGGGTTCAATCTTGCGGTGTCCTTACTCAGTGACAAAAAGAGTTGCAAGGCACGTATTGTATTGTTGCCATCGAGGATAACAAGATGGAGTATTTATCATATTGCATGAATTTATTCCTCTACATCATGTCATCTTGCTTAAGGCGTTACTATGTTTTTAACTTAATACTCTAGATGCATGCTGGATAGCGGTCGATGAGTGGAGTAATAGTAGTAGATGCAGAATCGTTTCGATCTACTTGTCTCGGACGTGATGCCTATATACATGATCATACCTAGATAACCTCATAACTATGCTCAATTCTATCAATTGCTCAACAGTAATTTGTTCACCCACCGTAGAATACTTATGCTCTTGAGAGAAGCCACTAGTGAAACCTATGGCCCCCGGGTCTATTCTCATCATATCAATCTCCAGCACTTTATTTACTTGCTTTGCCTTTTACTTTTTACTTTGCATCTTTATACCAAAAATACCAAAAAATATTATCTCTATCAGATCTCACTCTCGTAAGTGACCGTGAAGGGATTGACAACCCCTAAGCGTTGGTTGCGAGTTGCTATCGTTTTGTGCAGGTACGAGGGACTTGCGCGTGACCTCCTACTGGATTGATACCTTGGTTCTCAAAAACTGAGGGAAATACTTATGCTACTGTGCTGCATCATCCTCTCCTCTTCGGGGAAAACCAACGCAAGCTCGAGACGTAGCAGGGTCCTCCCGAATTCAGGGTAAAACGGGGTCTCTGCTGAGCTCCAGAATGGTACTTCCCTTGTCCATACTTCCTCTTGTGGTTGTCAATCTGCTGCTGCTTCCCTTCAAACAGGAGAGCTCTGTCTAACAACTCCTGGTAGTTATTGAAGGTTGCCACCATCAACTGCACGCTCAGCTCATCATTCAGTCCTTCCAGAAACTTCTCCTGCTTAGCTGCATCCGTAGCAACGTCATCCGGGGCATAATGTGCTAACTTACTAAAATCATCCACATACTGGCCCACTGTGCGTCCTCCTTAGCGCAAGTTGTAAAACTCGCACTTCTTCATGGCCATAGCTCCTGCTAAAACATGGGCAGTACGAAAGGCCAGCTGAAACTGGTCCCATGTGACAGTGTCGATGGGGTAAGTGGCTGTGAAATTCTCCCACCATAATGCTGCGGTTCCATCAAGCTGATGTGCGGCAAACCGCACTCTCTCCGCATATGTGCATCCTGCAGTGGTCAACTCCCTTCCAATCTTGCGGAGCCAATCATCTGCAACAATTGGCTCGGTGCTACTAGAGAACACCGGCGGATTCGGCCTTAAGAAACGGGCTAAGTGATCAACAGGTGGTAGTGGTGGTGGTGGGTTGTTGTTGTTGTTCCCCTGGTTCTAATTCTGCTGCTGGATCAACTGGGTGAGCTCCGGCGGGAAAGCAAATCCATTGTCGCGTCTCGGAGGCATCTAATGGGTTTAGAAAAGATGAGAAAATAGAATATAATGAGATCTAGAGGGAAAAGACTACCCATATGCACATGAGACAAACACAAACATATCACTTTAATCAATTCAAACAAGGGCATACATCGGTCTAACTATCATTACAAAAATGCTCGGACTATACTATTTACATGGGGGAATACTACTACTGATATGGTGGTCGACTAGAAAAATTGATTGGTGGAAGACTGCATGATATCTGCTCCAGCTTCATCAACAAACTCATCATCGCCATCGCCGGGGTCCGAGTCGGTGTCGTCGATGATGATGTAGTTCTCCGGGCAAGTGGAATCGTTGTCTTCTCCTGCTGGCACGGGGTCTCCCATGAATACTCCTAGCTTCCTCATCAAATCGTCATTCTTCTCCATGAGTATCGTCATTTCCTCCTCATATCCATCGCGTGTAGACTTGAGTTCCTCATCCAACTCCATGATCCTGGTCATTGCCTTCTTCAGATCTATCATGCATGCGCACATCTGATTCTTCTGGCTTCGAATGTGCTGGTTTAACTCCTGGATGAAAGCTGCAATGGATCTATCCTTCCTGGTGCTGATCATCTCCCATTGCTGATCTCGGTGCCCACAAATCTGGTAGATAGTATCCTTGAGATCCTTGTGGTAAACTTCTCCAATGCGTCCCATGGAGATGTGGGCTGCCATGCTCTTTCCTAGACTCCAGGTTGGTGCATCAAAGGAAAACTCTATGGGCTTAGTGACTGGCATGAACGTCCTTCCTAGAACTTGAACTCGAATCATCCAATGCTCCTCATCTGGTAAAGTGGCAATGTAGGTCCCGGTGAAGCTTGGTATTCCAATGTTCAGGTATCTACTGACTTCCTCCAAGTGTCGTCCAAAAGGTGTATCTTCATCCGGTTGGGTGAACTTGTTCCTTGCATCCGCCATCCTATAGAGTAAAAAAGGGAGAGGAGTCAAAAATGAGAAGAGAGTAGTGGCCTAGGGCTTTAGCTTAGTGGTCGTGTCCTACAGTCAGCGTGTGCTCTGATACCATCTTGTAGCGACCAGACCTCAGACAGTCTGATCTCTGTGCATCAGTGTCATCCCTGGATCGGTAATGCTGATGCGCACAGTACTTGAGGATTTATAACAGAGTAGCAATCACACACTTATTACGTCGAATGTCTCAAAAGAGAACTTATTACAAAAATATGGCTTAAGGCCATCTAAAAACAATAACAGCGGAAGGCTTGGAAGATGAAGTGAGGCCATCAACTCCAACGGCATCACTGAGTGAAAGACAACGACCTATGGCACCTTACTCGTCGTCTGAAAAGTCTGAACATGAACGTTGCAGCCTGAAACAGGTCAGCGCATGGAATATGCTGGCAATGTAACACACAGAGTAATGAACAGAATGAATGTAATCACAACATGCATATATGGCTGGTGGAAAGCTCTATGTTTACAATTTTGCATAAAGCCATTTTTTCCCTACAACAAAGGAATAAATTTTATTTAACTATCATGGTGGTTGTTAAACATTGAGAAGGTTCCTCCAACTCAATCCCAATTGAGCATCATCATTAAACCCAATCAAATTATATTTAGAGTGATGAGATCAACATGATAATCCAAGAACCAGATACTCAAAACGTCCATAACCGGGGACACGGCTAACCATGATTAGTTTGTACACTCTGCAGAGGTTTGCACATTTTTCCCCACAAGACTCGAATACATCCATGGTCGGAGATTCGAGACACAGTCTTTCTGAAGCATTAACTCTCTACTCTGGATAGACAGTATCACCTACAACCCACTACATCTGCTAGTCTACCTCTTCAAGAGCTTCACGCAACTTCCTCATCTATGCCAGAGCCCATATTGGCTTGTGGCTGCACACGGAAGTTTCTAGTATGAATAATCTTATAATCCCTTTGAGCCTGGGTGGTGGACCGTAGGATGATCACATGGGTACTCCGGGATATCCTAGGACAACACTGGATTCTCCAGGTGCCCTGACAACCACTGGGTACTCTAGGGTGCCTTCAAGCAATCCACCCAGATGTGTATTTAAGTAGCCACCTTAAGTAAACCATTAATTAACAATACTCACATCTGTCATGGATACACTCACCCAAACCACGTCTACGAGCATAGCATAGCAATATAAGCAACGTAGAAGTAACTCCCAAAGGTTTGATAATGAACAGGGCAATAGGTTCTACCTCATCATCTACTTCCCAAAACCCACATGTTAATCAGATCCTAACCATGCAATTGTTCGAGGATTGATCTAATGCAATAAAATTGGGTAGTAAAGAGGTATGATCAAAGTGTTACTTGCCTTGCTGATGATCCGTGAAACCTAGAGACTCGTAGTAGCACGCTTCGCACTCCGGGTACTCTATCACAAACAAACAAGCATACAATAAGCACTCAACTAGAAGCACGGGTAAAACTAAAATAAGAGATCTAACCAGAAAGTTCAACTTAAGAACTCCGGTTTGCAAAAAGAATCAAATCAAACAAAGCAAGGAAACTCAAACTGCGAAAGAAACAAGATCCGTTTACTAATCTGGACTAAAGTCAAATTTTACAGTACCAAAATCTTGTTCAAGTTGATTAAACAGAAATAGGACTTCGAGACAAAAATCTAGGCGCTTGAATCGCTTGATTCCGATAAACGAGCGAAAAGATAAACTAAAACGAAAATCAGGGCAGAAATCACGATCAAAAATAATCGCGGAAAAACCATGGAAAAAGAAAAACTGACGAACAGGCTAACGAACGAACGTTCGTTGTCTGCGGCTAACGGGTGAAAATCGTTCGTTAAAATGAACGTACGAATGGACGTTCGCCAAATAACTAAACCGGAAAAAAATAAAACCAATCTAAAAAAAGCATACAGGTTTTCAAATAAAACCAAACGGTTTTTAGAATAAAACCAACGGCTACCTCATGGATCAGGACGGCGGCGGCGACGGCGTACTCGGCGGCGGCTGCGGCGGCGTACTCCGGCGGTCGGGGCGGGTTCGGGTGGTGGCGGCGGGGTCGGCGGCGGCGGCGGACTCCGGCGGCGGCGGGACGTCGGGGCGGCGCGGGGGCGGCGGCGGCGGCGGAGTTCCGGCGGCGCTAGGGTTACGGGGGCGGGGCTGGCGACTCGGGCCTCCCGGTCCTTAAAGGGCCGGCGGGTCGGTGTCCCAGGCGGACACTGCCCGGTTAGGTCGGTGGGATTTAAAAAAAAATAATTCAGCGCAGAAAAACACAGAAAATAAATACTAAATGGACTCCAAAAATTCTGAAATAAATTTTCCCCGTCCTCTAAAAATATAGCAGACAAAGTGAACATTGATTTGGGGCTCTAATGCAATTTTGAAAAATGCATTTTTTTCCTAATTCAAATAAAATAGCAAAAAACTCCGAAATAAAATTCTTATTTGATTTTAATAGTTAACCTCCAATATTTCTTTATTTTGGGAAAGTCATTTTATCCCCTCTATTTTATTTTTATATAAGAAATATTCAAAGAGAAACATAATTAAAATCAAACGATCCTCTTTTCAAAATTTGAAAAAACTCAAATATGCAAATAACGAAATTCCCAACTCTCTCCATGGGTCCTTGAGTTGCGTAGAATTTCTAGGATCAACCCAAAATGCAATAAAATATGATATGCAATGATGATCTAATGTATAACATTCCAAATTGAAAATTTGGGATGTTACAGGGGTGGCTGTCTCCCAGTCCAGTACCTACGACAGATCTCGATCTTGACGTACGGGGCTGATGCGTGGTGGGGCGGCGACTGGAGAGATTGAGAAGCCGACGGCGCTCCTCGGCCCTACAAAGACGAGCTCGCCTCGTGGATGTGCTTGGCCTTCTTGCTGGGCACCCACATCCACATGCCCATTTGCGGGGTGTGGCGGTGGACGGCAACTAGCTCTAGGCTTGTCTAGGTCGAAAGGGGCAGGAAGGAAGTGGGAGGCGGCGAAGCGGCAGTGGTGACGACGATGTGGACTGGCCTGCCCATGGGTTGGCATTAAAAAAGGATGCTTCAGGGGCGGCCGGGCGGCTGACAAGCGGGGCCGTACACGCGTGGGTCTTAAATGGGCCAATGGGAAGTGGTTGGACGGACGACACGCGAGCATAAGGGCGGGTGAGGAGAGGACGCATGGGTGTCCATTTGCTATCCATCTGGACGAAACCAGGGGCAATTTTGCTCCGGAAATGGCCCGAGCCAGACTCCAACCAGACACAATTTGGGGTTTACGATGGTATACGGTGACGGGCCAACCTTCTATACTAGTGCATTCATAGGAGGACGAAGCAGGAATTAGGAAGCCCGGTCGTGCGTTGGACCGTTGTGTTTGTCCGTTTGGGTGGAAATGGACACGCGCGGATCAAATGGGGGCACACGTTGGAGTTGTCATTAGAGGGTGATTTGGGTGAACGTCATCCGTTTTATGCTGAATTTTTCCATTTGGATCGGCCGAGCAGACAAGCGTGTACGATTTTGGCCGGGTGGCCTGCGTCCATGCGTTCTTAGGGACGCGATGGCGCATCGTGGAGCTCATCTTCGGATTGGCGCAAACGTCGCCGCCTCAAGGCGTGGGTTCCGACGCAGAACCCTGGTTGGCCTCGTCAAGGCCGAGCTACGGACGGCGCGTGACCATCACATCCAAGAAGGTGCGTCCTACCTAGAAGGTGCACCGCTTGTTGTTATTATTGTGAGGCAGCGGGTAGGGCCGTCGAAGTGCGGGATGCGAGCGTAGTTGTCGTCGGCAAGGATTTGCGGACATCGTCGATTATTTAGCGCGTAGTTCGGATTTGCCCTCGCCTCTAGCGTCAGTCCTGCCTGAAAGGCGCAGATGGTTAACATCATAGCGAGCATGCCGACGATGGGGACATGCTCCACTGGGGTGCACCCGAGCTCAGATGCCAGCACGGCGGTAGGCGCGTATCCGACAGTGTCATGACGCCGCAACGGGCGAGCATATCTGTGTTCCTCAACTATGAGAGTACGTGGCAGGCCAGGTATGCTCACCGCGCGTCATCGTCGCCGGTTGCTTCCCGCCTCGCTGTTGTGGCCGGCATGTCTTTGGAAGGGGGGTGGGAGAGGACGGCTAGGGTTTGGCCTTGAACGGCGGCCAAGAAGGTTGTGGAGGCAAACGACAGTGGAGAAGGCTGTGGGAGGGGAGGCGACTGGGTGGATATGCACCGGTGCGCGGCTATAAAATGCCATTACTGGGCGTCCGACGGGCACGCCGGCGACATGACTTCCCATATGAAAAACCGCGCGATGCGTACTCCCCGTGTGTGAAACAACGGGCAGCGTGACTACCCATGCATGCAGACGTACACACGGGCAACTATGACAATGCCACGTGGCATGAGGGGTCCCACACGTCAGTAACCGTGATGGATAATAGTCTCTTTTGACCGACGACACACCCCTGTTTGGGCATTCGTGGGGGTGGTCGCGCAGTGGAGGGAACAAGTGAGAAATGTTTGTTGGCTTGGCCAAACTGAGCAGAAGTAAGTCACCATGGCCACAGAAATAGAAAACCCTATAATCTAATCTTTGGTGGTTGAATTCGGTGATGGGGAACTTGGACGTCGTTCCCTTTCTGAATGCGTTGTTGTCGAAGAACCTTTCTCGTTGTTCTTGTGGTGTCAAGAGTTGGTTGGTGCAGATTTGGTCGTTGCTGGACTTTCTCGATGTTTTTTCCTTACTTAGGCATAGCTTTGGTCACGTAAGACTTTGCCAACGTGTTTTTTGTGTGTTGGTTCTTGTTTTTTTTTTGTGAGGGGTGTGTTGGTTCTTGTTAGCTTTGTGCATCCTAATTATGCAGAGGTCATGTGTGCTTTTATTGTGTTTATATCACTTGATGGTTTATTTTGAGTCAATAAAATCCACCCTTTGTTGAAAAACTCTTTGAAACATGAATTGTGCACCTCGACAGTCAAGTGAGACCATAGAAGAATCGAAAACACACACAGGGTGGTTATGGATCGGTTGAATAAATTGGTTGAGCAGATCGCTTATGTTATTTATAGAGTTTTAGTCAATCGATGAATATGTTGAACATTCCCGCTGGTTGTTTCTAACCCTTCTCTTTTGAATCTGGGAACATTCCTCAGTTTGTGTGTCTAATGCTTGAGTTACCAGAAAAGTCACATGAAGCATTTTATCAAATACCTTCTCGGCACAGAGGATTGAGCTGCTAGTTTTTGTATTCTTGATTTACGGTTCAATATTGATACTTGCTGTCAATTTTGTCTGAGGTAACAACAATTTACACTTCAAGTTTGAGAAATCGCGATGCTACTTTGTTAGTAACTTTGTAACAGATTTCTGTTTTAAAGATTGTTAGTTCATTGGAAATGAAAATTGTGAACCAATTTCGTCTCCTCTGCTTTCCTTCCTTAGCAAATTTGAGAATGCACCTAAGTTGAGACATGACTGCCGAACTGTGGCATTTACAGGCGTCCAGGGTATGAAAACTGGTTTTCAGTTTGATCAGCTTAACGTGAGACTGTTCTGGAAAAATGAGTCATGAGAACGACCATGACAGCTCTATCACTCAATCTTCATAAACATTTTTTTTCTGTAATATCGACCTAATAGCTGATACATGGTTTGGTTCGTGATACAAAAATAGATATTATATTAACTGCTTGTGTTAACAGCTTACAATATGACATCAAAAAGAAAAGAAAAGAAACACTACAGCTATACAGAGAAGATATGAAATAACACTCAAACACAGCGGAAAAGAAATGAAACTTCTGAAATATAATAGGCCCTGCCCTCATTACATGCAGTACAGAAACATAGTAGCTACTAGCTGATGGTGTAAACAGCTACCACATCTTACAATATGACATCAACAGAAAAGATAGTAAATAACGTTCAAGCACAGCCGAACAGAGAATCAGAAGAGTGGGGTAACTTCAAACTACAAAGAAGCCAGACCAGACATATAGTGGCAGGCAATGTTCTGAAAGGCACAAAATTTGCATGCAGCGTCAGACGAAATTATTCTCGAAGCTATCAGCAAAGGGATTTGCCATAGATAAATCATGGGTATGCTTGTCAGCGGCGAAGCAACACCAGCTATCATCGCGACATCGTTTGAATTTAAATTGAGCATCTGGAGAAGCTCTGTTGTCCATTTGCAGCCGCCTATGTTGATCAGAAACCCATTTGTCATTGCAGCTGTTGAGGGTTCTAAATATCATTTGTTCTAGCACAATTGCATTCAAGATGAAAAATTTGGCAAAGTCCACATCTGGCTTGTTACCCCAGTAGTTCTGCAAGACCACACTTTTGAGATGGAGCGTGAGGCATTCAATTGGATCCAGCGGGTCATATTTTCGCACATTTTTCATTCCTTTCCTCAGGTGTGACTGGAGATGGAAAGAATAGACATTGTAAAGGCAGTTGGTTAATCGAGCAGATGTGAATACTCACAATGATAGACATTGTAAAGTGCCCTCTGCGCGCGCGTTGCTGACAATTAAAACAAGCAGATGCGAATACTCACAATGATATACAGCCTCTCTAAGCAGGGGAAGCACTTGAGGAAGCCAATTACTGCATCAAGATCAGGGCCAACGGTGTCGATAACCAAAAATTTCACGGTGTGCATGATGGTTGTCACGCTGATTGCAGGCATTTCCTGAAGAAAATGACAGACCGAAATAAGAATAATTTGCAGATAATAAGAACAACAACTTTCATGTATGAATTCAGATTGCATGACTCTGGAAACTTGTTACCTGAAAACCCGTGGTTCCAATATGGAGTTTGGATGTGCCATTTGACAGCAAAACCGTCATCTGCAGCTTGGGGGCTTTGATGATCTGGACTGTCGAGGGACCATAGTCTGGAGTGAGCGGCAGCAACCTCTCAAGGCAAGGGGCGTCCTCTATGATCAGCTCTTGGACAGGGGAAGCCACCTTCATGGAAGGAGCAGAAAAGCCTATGCTCCGAAGGTTCGAGGAGTTGATGCGGAGGCGGCCAACGCCAACATTATCTTTGAGCAAGAGGCTTTCCAGTGAAAGGCAGCCAGAGAGCAAGCTGTGCAGAGCGTCCCCCGAGATGGTGACCTCGTGCGTGGTGAGCTGCCTGAGGTGCGGAAAATTCAGAGACGACGCACACAAGTCAGACGACGTACATGGTGAGCTGCTTGAGAACCGGGAAATAGCAGTAGCTGATTCCGGCGACGCGGAGTGTCGGCGCGAAGCGGAGCGCGGACTGTGGCATGGGGGTCTTCGGCAGCTGGGACGGCGGGATGCCTCGGGGGCCGTAGCCTCGGTGTCCGTAGCCCAAGCAGAGCTCTTGGAGGTCGGTGAGGGCCTGGGAACGAAGCCAGCCGTCGATCTTGTCGTGGTAGCGTTCATGGAGGCAGGGGAGCGAGAGGCGGAGGGCAGGGCCGGGGTGCTCGGCGAGGATCTTCGAGATGTAGACGACGCGCTTACCCACCTGGCCGGAGAGGCCATGATCGATGAGGTTGAGGGGCGCCGAGCGCCAGAGGGGCCGCCACCGGCGGGCGAGGACCTGCGTGCGGGCGCCGTCCTTGGTGGGGAGGAGAGAGATGATGGTGCACAGGAGGTCGTCGGGGAGGGCGTTGATGAAGTCGAGGCCGACCCCGTCGCTGGCCCTGCCGCTCTCCGATGGCGGTTCTTGCTCCTCCAGTCGGTCCAACTTGCGCTTCTTGAGCTTGTGCGCCGCCGGCGACGGCGGCGGCGGCGCATCCATTGATGCAGAGCGGGATGGCTTTTGCGGCGCGTGGCTTGGGCGCGATGGTGGTGGTGGCGGGATTGGAGAATGAGAACGAGGGATTTCGGGGGATTGGTTTTTATGCGCGGAAGAAATGGCGGGAACCGACGGAGGATTTTCGCGCGCCCAAATTTCTCAACGCGGTTAAAAGGATTTCAGAAATGCGCGGTGCATTTAACGTTTTCGGGGGTTTTCGGGATAGTTTTATTTCATACTCCCTCCGTCTCAAAATAACTGTTTCAACTTTGCATTAACTTTATTAGTACAAAGTTATATTAAGGCTGAGACATTTATTTTAAGATGGAGAGACTAGAATTTTCAAAAGAATAGATATGTTAATACTCAGTTTAAAATTGAAAAGACAAATTTGAACGTATAAATTACTTTAGAAAATGTTCATGTATTTTGGAAAACATTCGTAGAATTTAAAATATGTTTGTATTTAAAAAATGGTGACAGAATTGTAAAAGCATTCATGTTTTGAAATAACAAATTTCATGTCATTTTTAAAAAGTGTTCACGTATACTGTATTAAAACACTTATTCTAAATTGTGTTATATATTTAAGAATTACCATATAATTTAAAAAGTGTTCATTTCATTTTTGAAAATTGCTCACGTTTTTGTAACCTTTGCACAACTAAAAACTGTACACATATTTTTTTTTACATGTTCGTGTAATTTTGAAAAAGTGCTCGCACATTTGGAGGAAGTGATTTGTGTAACTTTGGAAAGTGTTCATGCATTTCCTAAAATTCATAACTGAAACTAATTCACATTGTTTACATATTTTTTCTATTGTTGTGAACAAATCATTCAAGTTTTCCACATTTTTTTGGAGAGCCTATTAATTGCTGCTCCCTCTGTCCCATAATGTACAGTGTCAAAAAACGTTTTACATTATGGGACGGAGGGAGTATTGTTTTGAATAACACCTTGTGTGCAGATGAATCGGTTCGAATTGATGAAAAAGAGGCGGACAAGCATGTCGTATGTCCATGGCATCAAGGAGTTCACTAAAGTCGCTTCGCGAGATATGCTGAAGAGGGTCACTTGTCCATGAATCAAGGAGTTCACTAAAGCATTTGTTTTCTCTCATCACACAGTAATCAAGACCAATAACATTCTACACATGGTCTCCTTAATTTTACATGCACTTAGCTCATTGTGGGTTGGGTAATTAAAGAGGAGAGGGATGGTGGTTTGCATCTTCTTAATGCATTTTTTACACAACTCCATAATTTGTGCTAAATTTTCTATATATACACTTTTCACCAGAAGGAGGGAGTAAAATTGAGTAAAATGCTGTGATTTTTAGGGGAAATTAAAACTTTTTGAGTCTTTGCTTAGACCTTTCCATGTCATGTTATAAAAGTAGGATAATCATTATTCCAATAAAGAAAACCATGGTTGGGAAGTTTATTCAAAATTCAAAAGGCATTTATTTCTTTTGGACTATTTTCAAACCACATTCAACTTTATGGAGTGAGAATAAAATGACTATTTCATAAGTGATTTATTTAAAATTTGGAGTTCTTTTGAATTTGGAGTTTTATTTTGAACTTAATTGAGTATTTAAGACCATTTAAAATTTTAAATATTTCCAATATATCAAATAGTATTATTGAGGGGATATAATATGACTTGTCCCAAAAAAATCGAAATATTTATTGTATCCCATTTATCAATTTTGGATTTTTACAGACCAAAAAAAATTACGGAATTTATAAAAGCCCATATGGCATTTTCAAAATAAGTTCCAAAAATAAATATTTAACTAATGCTAGAAACAATTTTCCTAAGTCCTAATGATGAGTCTGGAATGTTAAAAAAATCCTTTTAGTTTCCAGTTAAGAAATTCATTAATTTTAAACTAAATAAATGAATCCAATAAAGCTAAATCCTAATTAGCCTACTGGGCCAATCCATATCCTCTCCCGCTCTATCTTTCGCCAGCGTACGTGCAGAGCATCGCAGCCGCAAACACAAAATGACCTCACCCGTCTTCTGTCTCCCCGACAGGTGGGTCAACACTGTTAGGTGTCTCTTCCACCTCCGGGCAACGACGAGGGAAGCCGAGCCGATGCGTACATATTTGTCTGCATGCATGTGACATCTACAGTACTCCCTCCGTTCCTAAATATAAGTCTTTGAAGAGATTCCACTATGAACCACATACGGAAGTGTGTAGATGCATTTTAGGGTGTAGATTCACTCATTTTGCTCCGTAGGTAGTCTATAATAAAATCTCTACAAAGACTTATATTTAGGAACAGAGGGAGTAGATAGCTAGCTAGCAAACGGCTGGTCAAATACTTTGAAATAGTTTACGGCCCTGTGCTATGAATTATGCACAGAACAAGAAATTAATAGTAGTAGTAAAGTTGATCGAACACATACTCCCTCCGTTTCTTTTTTGTCTGCATATAACATTTGGTCAAAGTCAAATTTATAAAATTTGATTGATTTTATAAAAAAATATCAACATCTATTCCCTCCGTTCCTAAATATAAGTCTTTGTAGAGATTCTACTATAGACTACATATGGATAATATTAAAGCTATGTTATGAAAAATTAATTTTATCATGCATCTAATAATATTGATTTCATAGACTTTGACGAAATCTTAAATGCTAACCTAAAAGAAACGGAGGGAGTACGTAGAGCCGTCCTTGCTTGTGGGTTGTGGCCGGCCGTGTCGCCACTGCCATCGCATTCCTCGCGACATTTTAGCCTATATGTATGTACTCCGTATGTTTGATCATCAATTCATCATATCATGTATATATACATGGTCCGTGAACTTATATCTGCATCGACATGTCAAGTGTATCAACTCAGACAAAATGATTCACATTCCTCAGTTTGAGCCTAGCTTTCTTTACAACTCAAATTTCTTTTCATTGTTCCAGTCCAATTCATTGTTGGAGGAAAAGGGTGGGCCTTGAACTGAAGGAGAGGCAAATATGGTTCTGCTCATTGTTAAATTGGCTATTGATTTGAAGAGATTATATAGATCCACATAATTCTGTACCCGAGCATTACCAAATGCCGAAGATTTGTATTGTGTGTTGTTTTACCTTCTTGCCAATATTATTGTGTTGTTCTTCTTGACCATTGTAAACAATTTTTGTTTGCTTAGTAGAGAGACATAAATTCATTTGAGATGAGGTAAAGAAAACAGAGAATAGAGGCCCGCCTTGGGCACTTTGACGTAGGCACTTGGCTAGGGCCCTGGCGCTTGCCTTGGGAGGAGGAAGCTGACTGATAACGAGACATAATCTTCTCCCCCCAAAAAAAAGGATAACGAGAAATGTTGAAGTAGTCCGAGGAAAGACGTACACTGGTTGTGTGTGTAATGGTTCTACCTTACTCTGAAAATTACTTTTTTTCCTTCTTTCTAAAATCTAGCATGGGTTAATTCTATAAGTATCTTGAATTTCTGATATGCTTTGAACATCCATCGTACAGTACGTGATAGCTGAGAGTTTAACCTGGTTCAAACTCTTGGAGTTGGTTAGAATAACCTAAGTTGTTAATGTGGTAGTTTCATGGTTTTCGTTTCTAATCAAATGTGAGGGTACAACTTTTCTCATGAGTGATTCGTGTAAAAAGAAAGCTCTATCAGCGTCAACAGAGAAGAACGAGTGCGGCAGAGCGCACCTTTCCTTCTAGTACTATCCATGCATATTCGTCCGCGCCACAAATACAATGAAAGCAGTGTCTTAAATAAAAGACTACTGCATTCGCAAGAATTTTGAATATTCCTTCAGGATATAATATCCAACGAGTAACAAACACACCTCTTGGGGCAACTGCTCGTGAAGCTCCAGCGACGGAGTTTTTGTTGGTGTACCAAGCCGACGAGCCGACAATGACGGCGAGGCCGAGGACGCACATTGATCTGATGATGTTGGGATGCAACGACTGCCCCCCCATTGGGAGCTTAGATTATAAAATTTTCTGGGTTTTCTCCCCCCTAACTCATACAAAACATTCTATTTGCCTCCCCCCCCCCCGAAAGAACTTTTTCAAGCTCTGCCACTGCTGGGACAACCGGCAAAAAATACCGTCATGAGTGTAGTGCCAATTCCCACGGAGAACCCGTAGCTGTCGGTGTCAAGTATGGCCTTTTGATCCACGACGAACTCTAACAGCAGGAACATCGTCACGCCTACGTACAATAGGCCCTGAATGGTGTAGGTAATGGCCGGCGGACCCAGCCTCCCCCCGACGCTACCGCCGCCTGCCGGAACTGCTACCGCCCCGTCGTCGCCCACCGGTACTGCCGCCATGAGAAGTCAATCGGAGCTTGCTCCCTCTCTTTCTCTCTCTCCCCTTCTTGCCTAGCTTCTCCTCTGCCCCCACCCTGCTACTTGTGAGATGCGTTGGAATTTCCCCGAAGAAGAGAGGATGATGCAGTATATTGGAAATAAGTATTTTCCTCGGTTAAGAACCAAAGTCATCAATCCAATAGGAGAACCACGCAAAGCCTCGTGAACAACACCTACACACAAAAGAACAAATACTTGCACCCAACCCAAACAAGGGGTTGTCAATCCCTTGGCGATTAATTGCAAGGATCAAGTCTGATAATGGTAGATAGATAAAAAATAACACAAAATAAAATAGCGGTAAATAAATTGCAACAAAGTATTTTTTGATTTTAATACCTGATAAAGATAGACCCGGGGTGCATAGTTTTCACTAGAGACTTCTCTCTCAAACAAAATTTGGCATACGGTGGGTAGACCCATTACTATTGGGCAATTGGTAGAAAAGCACATGGTTATGACGATATTCAAGACAATGCTCATGTATATAGGCATCACATTCGAGACAAGTAGACAGACTCCTGCCTGCCTCTAGTATTATTACTCCACACATCACCCACTATCCAGCAGAGTATTAAGTTCATAAAGAATGGAGTAACGCCTTAAGCAAGATGACATAATGTAGACAAAGTAAACTCAATCAATATGAATAAACCCTGTCGTTTTCCCCTTAATGGTAATAATACTAATATGTGCCTTGTCCCCTTCTGTCACTGGCATATAGATCACCGCAAGATTGAACACATTACAAAGCACCTCTCTCACAACAAGATAAATCAATCTAGTTGACCAAACCAAACAGATAGATCAAAGAGAACTACAAAACTATAATAATCATGCATATAAGAATTCAGAAAAGACTCAAATAATATTCATGAATAATCTGATCATAAACCCCAATTCATCGGATCCCAACAAACACATCGCAAAAGAAGATTGGATTGAATAGAATCCAAGAAAATCTAGGAGAACATTGTGTTGAAGATCAAAGAGAGGGAAGAAGCCATCTAGCTACTATATATGGACCCTTAGGTCTGTGCTAAACTACTCACACATCATCGGAAGGGTAGCAAGGATGATGTAGAAGCCCTCCGTAATCGATTCCCTCTTTGGCGGAGCGCCGGAAAAGGCCTCCAGATGGGACCGCAGAAGAATAGAGACATGCAGCGGCAGAAAAAGTATTTTCGGTGGCTCTCTGTTGGTTTCCTGATTTTAGAGAATTTATGGAGTTAGAATTAGGTCAAACGGAGAAACGAAGGGTGCACAAGGTACTTGGGCGCGCCCAAGTGCCTTGTCGCCTACTCTGCCTTCTGGCCTCCTCGCGAAGCTTCTATAGGGTCTCTTTCCAGTAAAAAAATTGTTAAATTTTTTTGTAGCGTTTGGACTTCGTTTTGTACCGATTCCTAAAAAAACAAAAACATGCAAAAAAAACAGCAACTCGCACTTGGCGCTGAGTTAATAGGTTAGTTCCAGAAAATGGTCTATAATTGCATATAAAACATTCAGGATTGAAAGGTGAATACGGATCTCGTGGGGAGGTGCACTTATAGGGCGTCGAAACCTACTGTATCGACCCGTCCATGTAACTCGTCCTTGTGGATGCATATGTGTGCTCTAAGGCGTCACGGGGAGCAGCCGAGCAGGAGAGATTGCCATAGGATTACTGCACGCACCATGTGTCGTGCATCCTGCGAAGGTATGCACACGTGCGGCTGTGCATAAGGGATGCACGGAATTTTGTCCCAACGGCACACAGCCCGCACAACTTTCTCAAATGATAGCGACGCGAGCAACGGGTCGTGTTGGAGCCTAGAGGCGGAGGGCTATAGGTGTGGAGCTTCTCTGTTTACCCCCATTTAACTAGACGACGCGCTTTGTCTCAAAAAAGAAAAATAGACGATGCGCCGAGCAACGCAGCGCCAAGCGATGTTGGAGCCTGCGATGCGAGCGACGCCCCAACACCCACGACATGTCGAGCCGGAGTTGCATAACCATGGTATGGTGATCTAGCATGTGGCAGTGAGACATTGTGCAAAGGAAACCGCGGCGAGGTTTCGTCTGCCCAGCCCGTGTACCCTCTTTGGCAATGCAGTGTGATGCTTAATTTCTTTGCAGATGTACATAAATGTGAGTGAAGTTCAGCACGCACAGTCACACACACATGCACATGGCAGCAAAAGGCTAGGTTGCTCGTTTTTGCTGCACGCTACGTTTCCAACTAGTAGTAGTAGTTAGTACTACGAGTATTTATGCATGATCTCATCATATCATATATATATATATATATATATATATATATATATATATATATATATATATATATACACTAGCACATATACCCGTGCGTTGCACCGGAAGACAAAATCAATATGTATTCAAATGTAATTAGAATTTTATGGACAAAATATAACAGCTCATGAATAATTTAATGTTTACAAAATCTATGGACGCACATTGTCACAAAATAACTTATATATCGGTTGCACTTGCACTTGAATGTGTTAAAATAAACCTATACTTCCACATCATATGCAATTAAAAATATAACTAATTATCTTTGATCCAACGCGCATACCTTAAAAAATATTTTCTTAGTCGAAAGCACTTCCTAGATTTCAAACAAAATGTCAAACTCTATGGTTCACAACAATGTTCCTCAATTGTCAACACACCCCGGGTATTGCTTAAAATCGACACAAAGCGCCCCTTCTTCTGCCAAATTGTACAAATTCTATATCTATATTGATAGAGAAGGTAAAAAAATTTGAAAAAAAATCTAGTGCACTCTATATCTTAAAAAAAAGTCACAAATATGGTTACTCACCCCACCAAAAAAGGTTACTTTCCTCTCTAATGATTGTTCTTGATAGTCTAAACATAATGTAATTCTTGTCATGTCTGCTAGAGTTTTACTAAAAGGGAAAAAAAAGGAAAAATTAGCTAAAATTAGGAACCAAGGAAGAAAATTATGAAACTTAGAAACTTTTGTTCAAAATTGTACAATTAAAAAGCTTGATTTTATCTAAAAATCAGATTAATAACAGAAAGTTAAAATATAAAATAATTTAATTTAATGTTGGATTTCCTACTAATTAATTTCGTGATATGCATATATATGCCCGCTTTTTAAATAGGAAGGCAATCAGCGACAATAATTATCCAGCGTGCATCTTGCTTTTTTTAGATCTGCATCTCCGCTTTTAAGTAGGAAAGCAATCAAGCTGCACTAATTAAATCATTGCCTTCCCGTGGAGTCAACTTCTTCATTTTCCTTTTTTTTCTTGGCGTTATTCCTTCCTTTCTTGTCTTTCTAATTGCAGAAAATCATTTATTTCTTAGACTCTCGGGGCAGCTATGCTTATTTCCCAAGAAATTCATAAGCTAACGCGTGCCTGGCTTTAGCCAGTTGGTTGTACACGTTGAGATTAAATGGCAGGTCTTGAGTTCGACTCCCATGAAAATCAACTAATTTTTGCTCCGCTCCTCTACAATCTCGGCCCATATGCAAGGGCGAAGTCGCAGCTCACAATCTCGGCCCATGTGGGGCAAAGCCCGTGACGGATAAAAATCGTAATTAGTCAAATCTATACCAATGGTAACATTAGTACCACCTCGTGTATATGTTTTAAATTCAAACTGAAAGCGTATTATGACATGAAAAGAAAGCGTATTGTGACGGTGAACCCGGAGACCCAATCCGTGCTTTATTATTAGGGAGAGATATGTGTGTGTGTATATATATATTTGACGAAAAGGCAGGATCACTGCTTTTCATTGCGCTTAGAAGGAATAAAGGTCACAAATTACAAGAGAAGAATAGGGAGGGGTTTAGCTCGAGAAGTTACATCAATCAGGTTCTAAGGGTCGCTCGACAAGTTGTAGAACTCTCCTACGACCAGCATCAGTCCAATCCTTGGCTTCAACTTGAATCTTCTCGAACAGGGGTCTTGCACTGCAGGATGAATTAGTGAATACCCTCGCATTTCTTTCTTTCCAGATGTTCCACCACACAAGAGCAATAATGGACCGCCAAGTCTTTGCCTTGTCCTTGGTCATCGCCGAACTGGAGCGTTGCCACCAGCTAGTGAGGGACTCCCCATCGTTGGCCATCAAACTGTGGTGCATATGAAGCATGCCAAAGGTCAAGTGCGAGATTTCCTTAGCAAATGAGCATGTGGTAAGCAAGTGCGTAGCAGATTCCGGCTCTTGAAGGCATAGAGAGCATAGGGGGTTGTGAGGCCATCCCCTTTTTGCTAGGTTGTCTGCTGTCAGGCATCGCTCTTGAGCAGCCAACCAAACGAAAAACTGGCACTTAGGGGGCGCATCGGAGCTCCAGGCCAACTTAGCAAATAGAGGTTTGATGTTGGCAGTAAGAGTAGCCGTGTATGCTGAGCAGGAGGAAAATTGGCCGTTTGCAGTCCAACGCCAAGTTAAGGTGTCTTCCTGATTTTCGGATAGCTGCACCAGCTGCAGGTCATTCCACATGGACGTAAACTGGCTAATACTGTCTTGGGAAAGGTTGCTCTTGAAGTGTTGCATCCATTTTCCGTCAGTCAAAGCATGAAGGATGGAGATCGACTTGACAGTGCAATGCTTGAATAAATCAGGAAACCTTGAGCTGAAACTTTCTCTGTTGTGCCAAGGGTCTGTCCAAAACTGCGTGTTGGCGCCATCCCCAATGTTGAATTGGACTGAAGCCTCAAAGAGAGCCCTGACCGAGCTGGTGATAGGCAGAGGTAAACCACGCCAGGGTCGCGTAGTGTCCATCCAGGAAAGCCACAGCCACTTGCATCTCATTGCCTCACTTTTTTGGAGCAGACAGGGAATCCCAAGGCCGCCAAACTTTTTAGGTAAGCATACTTGCTTCCAATTAACCAGACATTTACCCCCAGTTGCCTCATCTTTATTTGCCCAAAGGAACCCTCTGCATCTTTTGTCAAACTTTTTGACAGCCCAACGAGGAGGTTCAATGGCCAAAATCTGGAAGACTGGCAAAGCATATAAGACGGAGGTGATCAGAGCAAGCCGTCCGGCGGTGGGAAGCATAAGCTCTTGTTCCATCCGGAGGTGTTGCGCTGGAGCTTGTCAAAAAATAGGCTGATAATGTACTTTCTGCAATCTCGTGTAACTGAGGGGCATGCCAAGGTAGATGACTGGGAAATCTTTGATGGGGCATTGAAGCAGTGCGGCCAGCTCAAGAGTGTCAACATCCTCGCATCTGATGCGGCAAAAGCTACTTTTGGTGTAGTTAGTCCTTAAGCCAGAAGCATCCCCAAAAATATCGAGGATCTTCTTTACAACATTGACTTCTTGATAGTTTGGTCTGTCAAAGATCATCACATCATCTGCATAAAATGAGGCTCTGACTGAAGGAAGGCTTCGCCCGAGGGGTGGGAGCACCTGCGCATTAACTGCTGCACGAATCATAGCATCAAGGACGTCCATCACGAGCACAAACAATAGAGGCGATAGAGGGTCTCCCTGCCTCAGGCCCTTATGGTGCACGATGTAGTCAGTCAATTCCCCATTAACAAGGACTCTGGTTGAGGCCGAAGCAAGCATGGAAGAAATCCAATTTCTCCACTTGAGGCTGAATCCCTTTGCCGCGAGAACGTCGATCAAGAACTCCCAAGAGACGCTATCAAATGCCTTGTCTATGTCGAGCTTGATCATGATTGAGGGAATCTTCTTCAAATAAAGGGATCTGACCATTCCTTTAACAAACAGGAAGTTATCGTGGATGGCTCTTCCTTTTATGAATGCACTCTGGGATGGTAGGACAAGCTTTTTGAGCCAAGGTTGCAGTCTTCTTGCTAAAATTTTCATTATGAGCTTAGCAAAGAACGAAAGCAAACTGATTGGTCTATAGTCTCTTGCTTCTTGTGCATCTGGCCTTTTTCTTTATAATGTCCCAACAACTCTGGAAAAACAGTGCAGTGTAGCCATCGGGCCCGGGGGCTTTCCTGGGGTTCATGTCCATAACCGCAGCCTTCACCTCTTCTTCTGTAAAAGCACTCTCAATACTTGACAGATCAACGGGGGCAATCCCAAGGGCGTTGAAATTAATACTGCAGCCTCTCTGAGTTTTAGACCCCAAAACAGAGAAGTGCTCCCAAACCGCATTCAACTTATCCTCTTGAGCAGTGAGCACCCTATCATTGTGCGTTAAACTTAGCACAAATTTTTTTTGGCGTCTAGCCGATGCCTTGGCTTGGAAGAATGCTGTGTTAGCGTCACCATCTTTTAACCAGTCAATCCTCGACCGCTGTCGGCTGTGAGCACGCTGCATAGCTGCAATCCCCAGCAGATTCATCTTGAGGGCAGACCTTAGCTGTCTCTCCCCATCGGTTAGGTCTCTCTCATCTAGAGCAGCATCGAACATACCGATCAGCTCACTAGAGATTGCAGCGCGAAGCCCGAGATCACCAATGTGGGCAGAGCTCCATTTCCTTAGGGACCTGGCTGTTCTAGTAAGTTTGCAGTGCAACCTGAGGTAAGGGTCAGAACACGTTGTGGGCTGCGACCAGCAATCGAGGACCACCTGGGAGAAGCCCTCAAAAGTAGTCCAGTAATTATCAAATCGGAAGTGTCTCAGTGGCTGAAAGGTTGCATCAGTTGAAAGTAGCAAGGGGCAGTGATCGGAAAGATCCGTAGCAAGAGCGGCAAGGATGCAGCAAGGATATGCCAACATCCACGGGTCATTGAAGAGAACCCTGTCCAATTTGACCTTTGTTGCGTTCTGCTGCTCGTTGGTCCAAGTGTATTTTCTTCCATGCAAGTACATCTCTCGCAGCTCAAGTTCGTTGATAAATCTTCTGAATGCAGCGATTGTTCTTCTGTTCAAGTTGTTGTTGTTCTTGTCAGTGGCCTCGGAAATAAGGTTGAAGTCCCCAGTGAAAATGCAAGGCAAATTTGAGGAGTACAGCGGTCTCAAGTCATCCAAGAATATCAGTTTATCTGCATCAGACTGAGGTCCATACACCGTGACAAGTCTGAATCTCGAATCCGTCGGTCTCTAGCAGCAGTCCACAGCAACAAACGACTTTTGGCAATCAATAAGTGCAACATCCACAACCTGAGGATCCCAAGCAATAATGATTCCACCCCTTGTTCCAATGGCAGGCTGAAAAAGGAATTCAGTGCATCTAGGGCCACAAATTTGACTGATGGTTTGCCGGTCTACAACAGATAGCTTTGATTCTTGCAAGCAGATAATCGCAGGATTATGCAGTAAAACAACTCTTCTGACAACCCCACGGCGAGCTGGGTTGTTCAGTCCCCTCACATTCCAAACAAGAATATTGGAGCTAATCATTAAACTAAGCTCGACAATAACAACTCAGCAGCTGAAACATCAGGCACACCCGCCCTTCCGGCCAGACCTCATATCATATATATATACACATGGTCCTTGAACTCATACCTGCCTCGACATCTCAGGTGGATCAACTCAGGCTAAATGATTCACATCCCTCAGTTTGAGCCTAGCTTTCCGAACTCATCTGCACTAAATAAGAAGTTATTCCATCACGCCACACGATAGTCATTCATTTTTACTAATAAAAAACCCATCTTCATTCGTATTTTTCTTTTTCGTGGACATAATAATATGATCTTTAAACTTCTCTTTCCTCAGTAGGTAGTCTGGTCCTCTGGTCCAGGTGCTATCACCTTTGCGGCCCTGCCCCGCCTGCTTAATCATATAGATCGGCCTTTACAACTTTGCCAAACTTTTTCTATCTTCTTGCACATTTGCCTTGAGATTTGCTGCAGCTACGACAAGTACTTTCAAATACGGATTCAGTGGTATGATTTTTTTGGTAACACAACTCAAACTTTGTTACTGAAATTTAGGCTCAAGGTTTTTAGGGGTCTAACATAGGAAATAGTGTACATTATGTTGTGTCATGAGGTCTTGTATTGTAGCACCCCGGAGAGGATCGAAGCCCCCAGCATAAGAAATGATTCATACTTGAAGTTTACTATCAACTATATACACAAACATATACACACTAGCAGTATAATATGCGTGTACACTAGCAGCGTAGTACGGCCATCCCAACTAAACGTGTCACGCGTTATTTCCAGCAGTAGTGATCCGTTTTGCCGGTGCATTGCATGCGTGCATGTGAGCCGAGCCGTGCAACCAGCTACATGCATGCATGCCCTCTTACTTTCTATGAAGTCCCTACCTGCTCTTAAATTAGCCACACGCCGACATATTACTACTTTACTAGCGAGAGAAAGATCAGGGATATTAGCTTTGACTGATATTTGCTTTGATGAGTAGTTTCACCTTGTTGTTTGACACGACTTTCATGTTGTACATTTTCTGTTTCACAAGTCATAGACTAGTAAATCTACATGTGACCAGTGTATGCATGTCACCGGCCCTCCAATCTCGTTCAACTAGTCGGTTCTAATCGACACAATCGTGTATCGGTTCAAGATAAGTCGTGCACTAAAAAGATGCTTATCGACGTTGTGGTTCTATTCAGGCGATTGGTTCGTGATTTTATTGACTGTAAATGTTCAATTTCGTGTTTATGTTTGAAACTATTTTGGACGGTTTTGACAAATTAATCGCGCACAGTCGACCGTTTGAATTTTTCATTGACCAGTAGCTAACCTCCCGGCGCCCCTGATCTCCAATTCCCTGCATGTAGGGAATGCCAACACACTAGTTGTTGCATATGTATCGTGATCTCATGCGTAATATAGGGGGCAACATATTTCCCCATTCTTCTCGACACAGCTCCCAAGGCAGCTGCTCGTGAAGTTCCAGCGATGGCGTTTTTGTTGTTTTACCAAGCCGATGAGTCGCCGATGACGACGAGGCCGAGGACGCACATCGATCCGATAATGTTTAGACACAACGGCTGGGCTTAGTGGGTGCAATGATGGGGGGCTTTCCTGTGTTTCGCCCTCCCCCCTAACTCATACTCCCTCTGTTTCTAAATATAAGTTTTTATAGAAATTCCACAATGAACTATATAGGGAGCAAAATAAGTGAATCTACAGTCTAAAATGCATTATACGTGGTTTATAATAAAATCCTTACAAAGACTTATAGTATTCAGGAACGGAGGGAGTATAACCCCACAAAATTGTCAACCTCCGCCACTGCTGCAATTCCCACGAGGAACGCGTAGCTGCCGGTATCAAGAATGGCCTTCTGACAGTTGACGGCGAACTCTGACAACAGGAACATCGTCACGCATACGGACACTAGGCCCTGAACGGTGTAGGTAATGGCTGACCGGACCCAGCCTCCCCCCGGTGCTACTGCCGCCAACGTAGTGATCCGTTTTACCGGTGCATTGCATGCGTGCATGTGAGCCGAGCCGTGCAACCAGCTGCATGCATGACCTCTTCCTTTCTATGAAGGCTCTGTCTGCTCTTAAATTAGCCACACGCCGACACAATAGCAAGATTAAGGATATTTGCTTTGATTGATATTTGCTTTGGTGAGTAGCTTCACCTCGCTGTTTGACACGACTTTCACGTTGCGTTTTCTGTTTCACAAATCATAGACTAGTAAATCTACATGTGACCAGTGTATGCATGTCACACTCCAATCTCGTTCACTAGTCGTTTCTTCTCAACTAGGCTTCACTCAGTCGGGCCCATTTTTTCATGTAACCTCTAAAATTCGGTGCGGGTAACAAAAACGCCCTTTTGTTTTATGTTGGTACTCCGCATAGCTAGCGTGTTTTTCTTTTTGGGGAAAACATCCAATCTATTCATCTTCAATCATAGCAGCACAACGAACACGAAAAATAACAAAAAATACATCCAGATTCGTAAACCACCTAGCGACGACTACAAGCACTGAAACAAGCCGAAGGCGCGCCGCTATTATCATCCCTCCCTTATCGGAGACAGGTAAAATTTGTATAGTAGACAGTCGGGAAGTCGTCCCATATGACCAGAACTTCAGAACAGCAACGTAGCTAACGTTGTTAATTAATCTGATGCAACGGAGCCACACTGCTAGATTCCAACCACGTACGTATTACATATGCCCTGTTTAATTAGCATCACTCGGTTTCTTTACTGCATGCCAAATTATTTTTCTCTGCATGTGACATCTAGTCAAGCTATGGCAGTAGTACAACGATCGAACACGTACGTAGGCCCCTCCAATGGCAAGCTTGTGGGTTGTGACCGGCCTTGTCGCCTCTGTCATGGCTTTCCTCCCGTCCTTTTTAGCCTCTACTTATGCTCGATCATCATCATATCTATCTATGCGTGGTCCTTTGAATTATGTTTTCTGTGGTAAATAATCTAATGTGCGTGGTCCTTGAACAACACATATCATGTCTGCCTCATCCTCGACTTCTCAAGTGGATTAACTTGAGGAAGGTAATTAGTATCCCTAGCTCGGTTTGACTTCACTTTTCTCCACTGAAAAAAAAAAGTATCACCGTTGCACCGAAAAGGTTAAAAACCATCACCCAGTAATGTCTTCTTCATTTATCTATTTTATTTTGCGAGTACATCATGTGATGTTTTTACGTTTCAACCGTACGTTGTCCGGTCTAACAATGAAATTTTTGTCCATGGAGCCGAGAGCATCTGCGGATTCAAAAAGCTTGGACTCTAGATCATGTTTCATCAGGGAAGAAACAAAGTTCGGTAATGGCCTGGAAATGCGTGGAATTTGGCACTTGGTTATTTACAACGGGTAAAAATTATTGGGCTTAAGACACCCCCGCAAAATAAAATAAAATTATTGGGCTCAAGTCTCGGTCGATTGAGATTAAGCGACACTGTTACATATAACATTTATACGTGAACATGTACATCTAAACTTGTTTCTTTATTTTACATTTCCTAAATGCAGGAGCAAATGCTCCCTGGAGCTGAATTGGATATCTGGTGGCTACCATCCTTTTTAAAAAACTAGGTAATTGCCCGTGCGTTGCAGCGGGGTCATATAAACTCTAATATTATGTATAACATTTACCCTTAGGACATAAATACTGTCAACTTTTTTTAGCCGATAAATAACTTATGTTGTTGTTTTTCTTCTTCTTCGCTTCATGAGCTGGCCGTCATTGTTGCTGTCGGTGCTGCCAGTGATGACACTGCCATAATATCAATTAAACTCAAGATGCTATATAACTCAATCGTTTAAAAATAGTTCGAGCAGCTATGTCTTTTACAAGATGTACCAAAAACCCATTGTATCTATTCTCGTAATCGTAAACTATCTAGTACAAGCCCGTGTGGACCTTTTACATATAGCACACATTCTATGTACTAAATTAACTTAGAATAACCTAAAACTCATGATTAAGAAAGAGGAAAATGTACTTGCTTCACTAACAAAACATGGATTCCCTCATTCTCTGCCTTAGAAGAAACAAACAAATCAACCAGGCTAAGATCAAGACTCACCTTCACCACACACAAAAATAGAGCAAGAATAGAAAAACGAAAACGCATGCTGGAACCCGGTCCAACGGGAAGCAAGTTGATTCGCTAGCCCGCAAGATGGGAATTACAAGGGCGTACATGATCTCTTACATGGGCCATGCAAGGCATCCCCGAAAAAGGATGGCATGCATATTGATTTTTGCGTTGCACCTCCAACTCTTTTGCTTGAACTCATCCATGGCTTGGAAGAGAGAGGGCACTACCTGAGATTTTCTGGATCGCGTTGTTTTTCTTGGAGAGATGGTCGACTGAGAGAGAGAGAGAGGTTCGGTAGACTGGGAGCGGAAGAGATGCGGCAAAATCAGGAGACAAATGATTTCTCTGGAGAGATATATTTTCCATAACTATTGTTTGGGATTTAAATTCCAACTGAATGACTGGGAGATTGGTTATGTGAGGGGGATTGGCCCTTGATTACAGGAGACTGATATCCGAATTTATTGGGTTACCAAAGAATATTTATTAGGTTACCATCAAAAGACTAATGCGATCCTGCCGGTCAAATACAAATCGTGTGAAATAGAAAATCGGGACGGGGAGGAAAACCAAAGGAGGGGTAGGGAGGGGCGAACGAAGAGGTTGGACGAAAAATTGACGTATGACGGGAAACGGAACGCTCCATTTCTTTTAGGTAGTAGAGAGTACCATCCTTTAAAAAAAAGACCAAATGCTCAAGTGTGCATGTTCACTCAACTAACAACCAAATTAACTATAATTAATTAAATCAAAGTACCGACCCCTGAATCATGAAAGGCCAGCACACTGCAAGTGCTCACTTGACTTAACAACCCATGCACATCTGCCATGATAACCATCAACCGGCGCCACCTTTGCAGGGGCAGGCATGTGAGGAGCCACGCCCGGCATCCGCATACACAGCGATCTGCCTCAGATCACCCTGACACATTCGCATTTCTTTTCCCTCTCCCCATCCCCCCCGCCTTTCCGCTCGCACTTTTGTCTCGTAGATTCGCTGCTGGCCGCAGATCTGCACTGTGTACGTACGTGCATCGTGTTGGATCTCAATCCAGATCCGTCGCTTGTAGGAGTAGTACAGCATGCGTATGCACGAGATCCAATTAAGCCCCCATAAAAGCATCTACGAATAACACTTCAAGATACTAGGAGTGTACACACACAGTGTACTGCTGGTCTTCTACGACCACTGCAACTAATGTGTCACGCGTTTTGCAGCAGCAGCAGCAGCAGCAGCAGGTAGCAGGAGTAATCCTCTTGCCGGCATGCATGTGAGCGGAGCCGTGCAACCAACTGCGTGCCTCTGCTCTGGCTGTCTTCCTTCCTTTCTATAAAGATTCCACACGCACGAATCATGAGCCAGCCGCGCTTACAAGTGAGAGTGAGTGGGAGGAGATCATTCAGATTTCAGAGAAGAAGAAGAAGCTCGCTGTGAGGAGAGAGGTCTAGACTCTAGAGTGTGTAGAGAGTGAGAGAGAGATGGACTGGTACGCGTGGCTGTCGAAGGCGGGGCTGACGCCGGCGGCGACGTACGAGTACGGGCTGCTCTTCAGCGAGAACGAGCTGGAGCCGGGCGACGCGCCGGACTTCGACCACGACCTGCTCAAGAGCATGGGCATCGCCGTCGCCAAGCACCGCCTCGAGATCCTCAAGCTCGCCCGGAAGGACGCTGCCGCCGCCGCCGCGTCCCAGTCCTCCTCCTCCGCGGCCGCCCGGCTCGCGCGCAGGGCCGGCAGGTGCATCGCCCGGTGCGCGCGCCGGCTGGGCGGCGTGGGCGGTGCCGCCGGCGGTAGGCGGTACTCCTCCTCCTCGGTCACCGTCGTGCCGAGGATCTGCAACGGCGCGGCGGGGGACGTGGTGGTCCGCGCCGGCGCCGTGCGGCGGAGGAGCAGCGTCAAGAAGATGGTGCTCATGATCACCGACGGCGGGGTCGCGAGCGGCGTTGGCGCCGGCGTCCGGTTCTCCGGGTCCCAGAAGGCCAGCCTCATGTTCCAGGACTGCGCGTACGAGGACGACGAGGAGGAGGACGGCGCCCGCGAGGAGGACGGGGAGCGGTGCTCCGACGGCGGCACGGCCGGCGGCGAGAGCGAGATCAAGTGGGACTCCATGTTCCAGGACCTCAAGCCGACGTGAGCTGCGCTGCGCGACGACTGACGACGCCGAGCATGTCATTTTCTCTTGCTCCCTCGATCCCTTCTCATGTTCGATCGAGATTACTGCTTTCTTGGTGTGCTAGCGAGAGTTGTCTCTGGTTTTGTCTTGTGTAAAATGAATGGATTTGGGGTGATGAGTGAAGATCAAGAACGATTTTGAAACATGGTGAATTTCTCTTGAGAATTACTGCTCGCTCCTCGCTGAAACTTGCTGCATGAACAGTGGACCCGCTTCAGACAGGCAGTCAACCTCCCGAACTAAAAGTAGTCGGGATTAATTAGTTAGTTAGCCTGTACCGAACTCAAGTACGCAAAAAAAGCGCACAACTTCTTTTTTTAGACCAAATGCGCAGAACTTGATGAGAAGCGACAACCACATCAACTGCTATCCCGTGTGTTCAACAGACGGCGACATCGTTATGGCTCCTTTATAATTGTGTCCTACTATTCCTCCAAAAATAATTGTGTACTATAGTCCTCCAAACATAATGGTGTCCTTGCATGTCCATCCGTACACACGGACAAGGGACAAGGACGTCAAAGCCATTTATACAAACCAATGTTTTAAATAGCGGGCTATGACAAATAGCGGTGACCCTTAAAAACAGCTATAGCGGGCTATAGCGAGGCTATAGCGGCAAATTGTACATGAAATCATTTAGCGGCAACATACTCAAACAGCTATAGCGAGGCTATAGCCGGCTATTTAAAACTATGATACAAACACTTTTTTTTTGCGGGGTATATACAAACCTTTTCTTTGATTTACGTGATATCTAAGAGCAGGGATAATTGTAGAGCCATTAATTGGCTATCCTCACAATTACTCAGCTCCCCGGAAACAGAGGCCTAGGAGAGCTCTAAATGTTTTTTCTTCGAAATGGCACCGCCTCTGAGGGTCATGTCGGATCTTGGGTACCGCGTGACGGTATCAGAACTACCATTCTACAACATAATTTTTTTTAGGAATTTTAATTTTGTGTGCATTTCCAAAAATGGTCACAAATATGGTAAACAAACACGAATTTTAGAAATATTTGTAAATTAAAAAAAATTCATGAATAAAAAAAATTGATGAATTCTATTTTTTCATGATTTTATTATTTTAAAAAATCATCATAAATTTAAAATAAGTTCAGCAGATTTTTTAATGTTTCTAATTTTAATAAACTAATGTATATTTAAAAGATTCAAGGATTTTCTGAAGTTTCACAATTTTCAAGAAGAAAAATTTATTAATTTGGAAAAATTACAAAAATTGAAATATTGTTCCTGAATTTTAAGAAATCTGAATAAATTTGAAAAGTTTATCCCTCGAAGTTGACTATCAGTGTTTGGTCAGGTTGAGAGTTCTGCATGACAGTATCAAAACTGGCATTTTGTTAAAACAATCTTCAAGAATGTTCGTAACTTTCAGAATTTTTAAGTTGCTCTGAAGTTCCAAAATTGTTTCAAGATTTAAAAATTTGAATTTAAATTATCTTGGTAAATTTCAAAATTCTGCATGAATTTGAAGAAAATCCATTGACTCTAATTTTTTATACGACTTTTATAATTGTTCATGGTTTTACAAAATTGTTGTGAATTATTAAAATTCTCATGAATATCAATTTTTTGGTTATTCAAAACTTTTCACATGTTATTATTTAAAAATCATAATTTTGTAGGGAAAATATTTATTAATATGAGAAAAATATCCATAAACTAATTTCCCGAATTTAAAAAGTATCATAAACCAAATATTTTTTTTACTTTAAAGTCTACCTCACCTGTTAAGGCCTGGTCCGGTCATGGGTGTAGCATTATAGTATTGGAGCAGCCATTCTATGAAAACACATTTCAAAAGGGTTAAAAATATTTAGTAATTTTAAATTTTGCGTCAATGTTCATCAATATTCTCAACAGTTTATAATTCTAATAATATCTAGGAATTCTAATAAGTGTTCAATGCTTTCATATTTTTCTTGATATTTTAAAGTGATAAAGAATCTTAAAAATGTTTGGGGATTATTATTATTTTTTTGTAATTTGCAAACTTGTCATGAATATGAAAAAAATCTTAACCGAGGTTTTAAAAATGTTCACAATTTTGAAGAAAACATTTATGAATTTGAATAAATGTTCAAGATTATCGATTATTTCCTAAATTTTAAAAGTATAAATAATTTGAAATATATATATCCATCAAATAAAATAATGGAACAATATAAGACAAATATAAAAGCGAACGGGAAAATAATGAAAGAACTTGGCAAAGAAGAAAGAAAAGAAAAAACAAGCAAAAGCTTCCCAAAATCTGAAGGACCAGCCTACATGGCCAACGAGATAGTGCTTGCGTCCGAGTTTGCTCGACCACTTGCACGATATGCATGAAATGTAAGTTAACTTTATAACCCTTGGGTGAAAATAGGATTAATGCTAAAACTGAAAAGTGGCGTGGCAAAGTGCGTGCTGTCCTCTAGCATATATTAAACTGACATGTCATAAAAAATAAACATTATTAAATATTATAAAATATAATCAAACATTTTATCTGCGAGAGCGGCGTTTTGGCTCCTGGAGTCATTTGCTCCCGACCATGAACAATAAAGTCAAAAAATAATATAAAAATTAAACAAATCTCAATTTTTTGCGTGGAAGGTATTTGAGTGTATGATGTCCGTGTCAATTTTCAGCGTGTTTGGACATCTGAGTAGCATCCAGCAAAAAAGACAAATAGTGTGAGTACTGACTTGACCTTCCAATGTACTTGTAAAAAAATCTCCAGAAAGAAGAACCCCTTTGATTTCATTAAGAAAACAAAATTTTCGGCAAAAATGCCATGAATAGTGACTTGTAATAGAACACATTTTTGTTCTTTTCGTTGAAATCAATGCTGGTTTTTTATTCGTGAAAATTTATATACTAGTGCAAAAGAAAGTCAAGTCTATTCTAAAAAATCTTCTAATTTTTTTTTCTCATATCAGGTGTATGTACACCCGGGAATCAAAGGTCATCTCCCTCGTTTTCACGTGCTCTCTTTCTCTTTTCTCATATCTAATGTTTTTATCTAGAAGCACACATATATACTGGCTCTTGCAGACAAAAGTGCCACATAACCAGGCTTATAGCCTACTACTATACTTACTATAAGGCACAACAATAAAATGCAATGTGGGATTTGAAAATGTACTCTCAGAAATACATTTGGGTCCTGAAAAACAAAATGACTTTAAAAAATGATAAGGATTCAAAATCCTACTAACCTACAGACCTACAGAGGGAGAAAAAAATAATGACACAAATCCGATGAATATTCCTATCGAAAATCATCCTTCATGGTTTCCTCGTTATTTATGGCCTTGACCTGGCTTTTCAGCCTCTCCCCTACATCACAAAAAATCACTTTTAGTATCGTATAATATGTTACTATAAACTTATCTAACATTCTTAATTTTTTTTTGCACGGACTCTCCAACCCTTAATTGTAGTGTCACGTCATCTTTCTTACTTAGTTGCATTTTCTGGGGGACTTTCACATCACATCATCTTTTTTTACTTAGTGACAATGCATGGATTGTGAGGTTTTGATAACAATTCATCGTAGAGTCGGCACGTACTGAACCCATGGTTATACACACCCACTTTAAAAAAATGCATTTTAAACATGTTTTAAAATGTCAAAAAATTTAAAAGAAAATTCCACGCGTCCGGTTCTCCGGGTCCCAGAAGGCCAGCCTCATGTTCCAGGACTGCGCGTACGAGGACGACGACGAGGGCCACGCCGGCGAGGAGGACAACGAGCGGTGCTCCGACGGCGGCACAGCCGGGGGCGAGAGCGAGATCAAGTGGGACTCCATGTTCCAGGACCTCAAGCCGACGTGAGCTGCGTTGCGTGACGACCGACGACGCCGAGCATGTCATTTTCTCTTGCTCCCTCGATGGCTCGATCCCTCCTCGTGATCGATCGAGATTACTGTTTTTCTTGGTGTGCTTGCGAGAGTGTGGCCGCTGGTTTTGTCTTCTGTAAAACGAATGAGTTTGGATTTGGAGTGATGAGTGAAGATCAAGAACGATCTGAGCACCACATCTGAAACTATCAACTGCATGGTGAATTTCTCTTCAAAATTTACTGCATCTGAAACTAGCTGCATGAACAGTGGACCCGCTTCAGACAGACAGTCAACCTCCATAACTAAAGTTGTCGAGATTAGTTAGTTAGCCTATACCGAACTCAAGTACGCAAAAAAAGCGCACAACGACTTCTTTTTTTAGATCAAAAGCGCAGAACTTGATGAGAAGCGACAACCACATCAACTTCTATCCCGTCTGTTCAACAGACGACGACATCGTTATTGCTCCTTCATAATTGTGTCCTACTATTCCTCCAAAAATAATTGTGTCCTTGCATGTCCATCTGGACACAAGGACAGGGACGTCAAAGCCATTAAAACCTTTTCTTTGATTTACAGGATCAGTCTTGCTAAGTCTCAGTCGACTGAGACTTTGTTAAGTCTCAATCGATGTTATACCCGTGAGATCTTACATTAAGATTCGTGCACAAATTTCTTTTAAATTTTTTCTTTTTCTCTCTTGCATGTTGTGTCACTTGACTGAGACTTGGTTAAATCTCAGTCGACTGAGACCTAGCCACACCCTTACGAGATATCTGAGAGCAGGGATAATTGTAGCGCCATTAGTTGGCTATCCTTACAGTTACTCAGCTCCCTAGAAACAGAGGGCTAGGGGAGAGCTCTGAAGGTTTTTTCTGAAAATATTTATTAATCTGAAAATATGTCCTTAAACTATGTTCCTGAATTTAAAAAAATACCATAAATCAAAATAACTGTTTACATAGAAATGGAGCTTACCTGTTATTCTGTTAAGGCTTGGCTAGGTCATGGGTGTCCAATTATAGTACTCCCTCCTTCCCAATATGTTGGGCGTATTAGGAATTGCATGCAATTCCATAATATAAGGCGCAGAGTTACAAACCTCTGCTAACGATCGCTAGTTTCCAGGAAAAAAAGAATACGAAGACCACCCTCTCGTGCGGTTAGTTCCCACAATCGCTAGTTTCCAGGAAAAAAAGAAGCAGGGGGGAGGAGAACGAGGGGTGAGTGGGGATAGTTAACGATCGCTGGAGGCCTTCCCCTGAGCGATGTGAACGGGGGCTGAAGTAACGAACGACCTACGTTAATTATTGTGCTAGAACCTAATACGCCCTACATATTGGGAAGGAGGGAGTATTGGACAACCATTCTACTAAAACACATTTCAAAAGGGTTACAAAGATTTAGGAATTTTTTTTTATAATTTTATTAAATAATCTCAAAATTTCATACACATTTTTGAATCTATACATTTCATAAATTTAAAAATTCTTCACAAATATGAAAAAATAATCATGATTTATAAAAAATGTTCACTGCTTTTATATGTTTTTCTTGATAATTTAAAATGATAACGAATTTTGAAATAATGTTCAGGGATTACAAAGTGTTTGTAATTTTAAAAATTTCATGGATCTGTAAAAATGTTAACAGATATTTAATAAAAGTTTACAATTTTGATGAAAACATTTATGAATTTGGAGAATTATCCAAGAATATATATTAAGTTCCTTAATTTGAAAAATATTAATAAATAAAAAATTTCCTTTGAATAAAATAAAGGAAAAAATATATGTGTTTTTTACACAAAAAATATATAAGTGAATAGGGAAAATAGTAAAAGAGCCAGGCTGAGAAAAAAATGAAGAAAAACCTTCCCAAAATTGAAAGGACTGGCCTACATGGCCAGGCCAATAGCGCTCATGGGGGTCCGAGTTTGCTCCACCGCCTCATGCATGAAATGTAGATTGACCCAATAGCTGTTGGGAGAAAAATAGAATTAATGCCAAAACCGAAATGCGGCGCAACAAAGCGCGCGTTGTCCTCTAGCATATATAACTCACATGTCATAAAAAACAAATCTTATTGAATATTCTTAAATATAATCAAACGTTTAAATTGCGAGAGCAGCGTGTTCGATCCCGAGCTATTCTGTTCCTGGTAATGAACACTAAAATAATAATAATAAAATTCTAAAAATCCTGATTGTTTGCGTGGAAGATTTTTGAGTGTGTGACTCAATTTTCAGTGTGTTTGGACATATTAGTAGCTCTCAAGAAAACGGACAAATAGTGTGCGTAGTGACTTGACCATCCATTATAATTGTCTCAAAAAAATTGTAGAAAAAAAGCCACAAAAGGAGAAAAAAAACTATTGACTTCATTTAAGAAAAAAAATTACAGTGTGAATTGTGACCTGTAATGCAATAATTTTTTTATACCCCGAAGTCAACGCTAGTTTTTTATTTGTGAAAATTTATATACTAGTGCAAAAGTAAGTCATGTTTATTCCAGAAAAGTCTTTAAACTTTTTTTAACTTTTTTCTAAACTATTTTGACTTTTCCTGTAAAAAAGATCTCGTATCAGGTGTATGGACACCGGGAACCAAAGGTCTTTTCCCTTGTTTTCATGTGCTCTCTTTCTCCTTTCTCATATATAATATTTTTAGGGAAAAGCTTGTGAACAGCCGGCTGATCCAACACCGCGCTTCCGCCGCCTTGAGCGTGTGACGCGTGCCCCATGCGTGGCCCGTCACTACATCTTTACTGTAATTTTTCTGCAACAATATCGTGTTGCAAAAATACCTTCCGCAACAACACCGATGTTGCAAAAATTGGACACGTAAAAAAAATATGCAACAAGACGCGTGTTGCAAAAAATATATGCAACAAGACCTCTATGCAAAAAAAATGCCACAAGACCTCTACTGCAAAAAAATATATTTGCAATAAGACTTGTGTTGCAAATGGAAACTTGCAACACACCCTCTGTTTCAGAAATGAGGACAATATTAAGCCACGAGATGCGGCAGATCCTTTAAAAAGATTCGCCGGCTGATGCGTAGAACGTCTAATTTTTTTTTAACACAACACATGTTTCGTTCGTACGACACGTGCCCCTGACTCCTCATGACCCTCCTCTAATTTTCTGCAACCGGTGGCGAAGCCACGTTTTAGCTGGGTAGTCAGTTGACTACCCAGGTTTTCTATAAAGTCAACATATACACTTATGAATCTTGCAGAAAAAACTACAAATTTATATATTTGACTACACAATTTTACATTGACCACACAAGATTAACGTTCTGGCACCGCCACTGCCTGCAACAACTCCAATGTTGCAGAAGTTTCTCCCGTAACATAATATATGTTGCAAAACAGTGAAGTTAATGTTTTTCAAACAAACCACAGTTATAAAAAAACCTGAAACAAGACCTCAGTTGCAAAAAATATCTGCAACACAAACTGTGTTTCAGAAAGGTAAATAGCGGTTCCGGCGTTTTGCAACAAGCATCCTGTTGCAGGACTTGTTCCGCAACACCACCCTTGTTGTAAAAGGGAGGCGGCGCTTGTGAGTGGGTTAATCGGATGGACATCCCCGCGTCCATCCAACGGCCAGCAAGGCAGCGAATGTTTCCTAGCTATCCGTCGGTGGACGCATAGCGTGACCCATGTTTTTATCTATAGAAGCACGTAGAAAACACTTCAATAAAACATAACATGGGGATTAGAGAATGTCATGTATTCCCTCCGTTCATAATATAAGAGCGTTTACTCTCAATAAAATTAGATTTGGGACCTGAAAAAACCAAACGACTTTAAAAAATCATAAGGAATCATCTTATTCACACGCAGATCGCTAATTAAGACGCACAGACAGTTGGAGCTCGTCTCATCAAGCAGCGGGGTGATGAATAGTACTACCGATGACGATCGCTTTGATTTCCTCCAGGAGCCTGGCGGAGTCGGGGAGCTCAGGGAAGCAGTAGAAGGCGTGGATGGCGCCCGGAAACTCCACGACGTGCACGCCCTTCCCCTTCCGCCGCAGCATGGCAACGTACCGCCGCTGCAAGACGCCGCTGCCAGTCTTGCAGCGGGTCCATCCCGCCGACCGCCACCATCGCCGGCGGGAACGCCTCCGCCAGCTCGGGCTCCGGGCCCGCCTCGCCTGTGACGTGCGCCGCTGGGTGGTTCCGGACTTCCGGTCCGCCCCCTCCGGCAGGAACGCCCTCCACGACCAGTCAGTGCGGCGTATGTTCAGCACCGGCGCCACGCCCTCCAGCCTCAGCTCCGCCCCCGTGCGCTCCTCGCCGCCGAAGCACGGCTGCAGCAGTGATGCCGGCCAGACGGACGGGGCTGTTAGAGGGAGGCGAGTTCGTCCAGCGCTGGGTGACGTGGTGGACGATGTTGCCGCCGGCGCTGTCGCCGGCGAGGAAGCAGCGCGAAAGGTCGACCAGGACGGAGATGTCGCCGGCAGGGAGGCCGGTGGAGCTGTAGCCGAGGTAGCGGAGCACGCCCACGCAGTCGTCGTAGGCGGCCGGGTAGCGGTGCTCGGGCGCGAGGCGGTAGTTGACGGAGACGACGACGGCGCCCAGCTCGCGGCAGAAGCGACGGCACATGCCGTCCACGAGCATGGAGGCCGCGGAGAGCAGCGCGAAGCCGCCGCCGTGGAAGTACGGGGAGCGGGGTCGACCCGGCCGCACGGGAGTTGTTAGCAACCCCGACAGGCGGGCTCCACCAGGCAGCGGCTCCATCGCCGCTTCACGTCACCCACGAGTCAGGAGGCCCAACCCGCGCACTGTTGGGCCGGAATGGGCCAACTGAGGCCCGAGCTCACCTACAAAACCTACCACCGAGGAAGGGCTCACCATCCAGAGGATCAAGGCTGAACCGGCGGCGGCAACCCTAGCTATCTAGTTCATCTAGTTTACTTCTTGCAAGAACTTCCCAATTCGTGTACTCAGATCTGTATAAGCTACTACTTCAGAGAGCTACTTAGATCGATCCATATCTCTTGCTCCTCACATCTGGTATCAGAGACATCGATTCTCGGAGTCGCTTCCACTGGCGCAAATCATCGAAACCCGTCGGGCTCGTCAAGGTCGCCAACAACTTGAAGCCATGGATCCCGCTATCAAGACCTATCTGGACTCCCTCAAGCACTCCTTGGACGCCAACACGGCGGCGATGCAAGCCCTGTCCACGAAGATTGACGACCTGCTCGCGTGGCGCCCCGATCTCGAGCGCCGCGTCACGGATTTGAGCGAGGCGGTGGCCGCGCTCCGATCTGCACCACCGCCCGCCCTCAAGGGCCACGAAGAGGAGCAGGCGCGCCCCTCCGCACTGACGCAGCCCGGCGACCCCATCGGTCCAGCGGCAGGCGAAGCGGTCAACCAACAAGGGCCCGATGGCCACGGCGCGTTTCATCTACATCGGGGGCCATTGGCGGCGCCTCTCGGGACGCCGCCACCGCTCCCGGCCAAAGGTCAGCTCGAGATCCCGTTATCCCCTTTCTCCCATGCCAACCAGATGCTCACAGGCCTGGGCCAGGCACACCCGTCGATCACGTTTCCACAGTTTTCAGGGGAGAACCCCAATTTGTGGAAAACTCTTTGTGAACAATATTTTGCCATGTTCGGGATCGTGCCTTCGTTTTGGGTACCGATGGCAGCGCTCAATTTTTCTGGGGCGGCAGCAATTTGGCTGCAATCCATTCAGAAGCGCTTGGGTGAGTTTGATTGGGAATCATTCACCTCGCTGTTGTGCACGCGGTTCGGCCGCGATCGCCATCAGCTGCTGATACGCCAGTTTTACTCTGTTCGCCAAACGTCCATAGTGGCTGATTACATTGAACGTTTCGAGTTAATTATCAATCATTTGAATTCATACTCTGATTCCATTCATCCTTATTTCTTCCTCAATCGTTTTGTGGAGGGTCTGAGGAGCGATATCTGAGCCGTGGTGATGGTGCAGCGCCCTCCTGATTTGGACACGGCGTGCGCTCTCGCTATGCTCCAAGAAGAAGTGGCAGAAGGCGCGTGCAATTATCTGCCAAAACCTCCAGACACGGCTCCTCGAGCGGCCGTGCCACTACCACTCCCACTACCGCCGATGCGCCACTCGACACCTATGGTGGCCACTGATCGCCATGGGACAGACGCGGCGCGCGCGGACTCGACCAAGCTCAAGACGCTCCGTGAGTGTCGGCGAGCACGAGGCCTCTGCTTCAAATGCGGAGAGAGGTGGGGACAAGATCATGTGTACCCCACATCGGTGCAGCTACACGTCGTCGAGGAACTTCTCGACCTCTTCGGCCTCGACAACACCATCAACACGCAACTGCCCCCACCTGAAGACACAGTGATGGCTATATCGCGCTCGGCAGCCTCCGGTGGTGTGCCTGCCAAGGCCTTTCAGCTCCGTGCCTGGGTGCAAGGGCGCGAAGTGCTCATGTTAGTGGATTCCGGCAGCACCAATTCCTTCATCGACCAGTCTCTTGCGGAAACCATCCAGGGCGCTCAACCTCTCCCTCGCGCGTATCGCGTGCGAGTCACGGATGGTGGGGAACTGATCTGTTCAGCGGTCGTCCCCAACTTCTTGTGGTGCTCTCAAGGCCATAATTTCAACACCGACCTGAAGGTACTGATGCTGGGCGCCTACGACGCTATACTGGGCATGGACTGGCTTGAGGCACACAGCCCCATGACCGTGGACTGGCGCGCCAAGCACTTGCAGTTTTTCCAGCATGGCGCCGCTGTTTCTCTCCGAGGGCATGAAGCGAAGTCTACCACCTGCATCCTCATCAACGCATTGCAGTTGCAAAGTCTGTGCAGAAACAATGCTGTCACGCATGTGGTGTGTTTGCTTGCAATCTCTGATGGCACACAAGCAGCTGCGGCCACACCACCTTGTCTGCAGGAAGTGTTGGCAGAATTTGCAGATGTCTTCGAGCAACCTGAAGGATTGCCTCCTCGACGCAGTTGTGATCACCGCATTCCATTGGTGCCAGGCGCCCAACCCTTCCCTAGCAGACCTTATCGTCACAAGCCAGAACACAAGGATGAGATCGAAAGACAGGTTGCAGAACTGCTCAAGTCTGGACTAATACAACTCAGTACCAGCCCCTTTTCATCACCTGTCATCCTGGTTAAAAAGAAGGATGGGACATGGCGACTGTGTGTCGACTATCGGCAGCTCAACGCTCTCACATGCATTGCCAAGTACCCAGTGCCTGTGATTGAGGAACTTCTGGACAAATTACACGGCGCTTGCTGGTTCTCCAAGCTCGACTTGCGTGCCGGCTATCATCAGATCCGGCTTGCGGAAGGGGAAGAGTACAAAACAGCGTTCCAAACCCATTCAGGACACTACGAGTTCAAGGTGGTGTCGTTCGGCCTGGCAGGAGGCCCAGCCACCTTCAACGGTGCGATTACGACCACGCTGCAGCCTGTTAACAGGAAGTGTACATTGTCATTCTTCGACGACATCTTGGTGTTTAGCAAAACCTTACCTGAACACCGAGAACACCTGCGTAAGGTCGAGCTGCTCCGCAAGGACCACTGGAAGGTCAAACTATCCAAGTGTGAATTTGGTCAACAACAGCTCTCTTGCCTTGGATACGACATCAGCGCGCATGGAGTATCAACAGAACCTTCCAAGATAACAGCAGTAGCCAACTGGACAACTCCCACAGATGTCAAAGAGGTCAGACGTTTCCTCGGGCTTGCAGGCTACTATCGACGCTTCGTTCGCAACTTTGGAATCATTGCAAGACCGCTGTTCAATCTCCTCAAGAAAGGTACACCTTTTGTCTGGTCGTCTGTCACGGAGTCTGCTTTTCAAGCCCTCAAGTCCTACCTGATCTCAGCGCCAGTTCTGGCACTTCAGGATTTCTCCAAAAAGTTCACAGTCGAAACTGACGCCAGTGACAACGGTGTGGGGGCAGTACTCCAACAAGGGGGTCACCCAATAGCCTTCATGAGTAAAGAACTTAGCCCTTGATATCAAGGTTTATCCACCTATGAGAAGGAATATCTCGCAATGATTGTGGCAGTGGACCAGTGGCGTCCGTATCTGCAGCATGCTGAATTTGACATCCTCACCGATCAGCGTAGCCTGGTGCACTTGGAAACACAACGATTGTCGACCCCCTGGCAACAAAAAGCCTTCACCAAGCTTCTTGGCCTCCGTTACTGCATCAAGTACCACAAGGGTGTGGATAACTCAGCCGCCGACGCGCTCTCAAGGTCCAACCCGGGGGAAATCATGTACACTGTCACCTCTTGCAGGCCGGCTTGGCTCGAGGATGTGTTGGCCAGTTATAACTCCAACCCGCACGCGCAGAAGTTACTTGAACAGCTTGCCCTTCGAGAAGATCCCAAGAAAAGTTTCAGCCTGTAACAGGGTTTACTGCGTTTTCGTGACCGTATCTGGCTGGGAGGGTCCACCGAGCTACAGCAGAAAATTATGGCAACCTTTCATGACAGTCCGTTAGGCGGCCACTCGGGGTTCCCAGTGACTTACAAACGAATCCACCGTGTGTTTGCCTGGCCAAAAATGAAGGTGCACATCAAACATTATGTGCAATGTTGCCAGGTTTGCCAACAAGCAAAACCAGACCGAACTGCTTCCCCAGGTCTGCTGCAGCCTTTGCCAATCCCCAAACAGCCATGGGACATCATCACAATGGATTTCATTGATGGATTGCCTCAGTCCGGTCAGTTCAACTATTTGCTTGTCTTGGTCGACAAACGCACCAGATTTGCCCACTTTCTGCCACTTGCTCACCCTTACACAGCAGCGAAGGTGGCCCAGTTGTACATGTCCCAGATATACAAACTGCATGGATTTCCTGGAGCAATAGTGTCGGACCGCGACCCTGTTTTCACAAGCCATTTCTGGAAGGAGCTTTTTCAGTATGCTAGAACGGAGCTGCGCCTGAGCACGGCCAACCACCCGCAGACGGATGGCCAAACCGAGAGGGTCAACCAATGCATTGAAACATTCCTCCGCTGTTTTACACATGCATGTCCACGGCACTGGAGCTTCTGGATTCCGTTGGCCCAGTTTTGGTACAATTCTTCCCCCCCATTCTGCAATCGGCATGTCTCCTTTCAAGGAACTTTATGGGCACGAACCACGTCACTGGGGGATCACGGCAACCTCCAATGCTTCTGTTCCTTCCTTACAAGCCTGGCTGGAAGAAAGACGGGTCACGCAGAATCTCATTCAACAACACCTTCATCGAGCCATGCAACGCATGAAGGCTCAAGCTGATAAGCGGCGCTCGTTTCGGCAATTCCAAGTGGGTGATCAAGTATTCCTGAAATTGCAGCCGTACATTCAAACATCAGTTGCTCCGAGAGCCAACCACAAGCTGTCCTTCAAGTTCTTTGGACCTTTTCCCATTATTCGCAAGATCAACGACGTAGCATATGAACTGCAACTCCCTCCAACAGCTGCGGTGCACCCTGTTTTCCATGTGTCCCAGCTGCGCAAAGCACTCCTCCCAGGTACACAAGTAAACTCTGACCTTCCAATCAATACTGACGATCTTGCAACTCCTGTCAAGATCCTTCAAACCAGATGGCAAAAGAGGCGCGGCTCGATGGTCGAACAGGTCCTGGTTCGCTGGTCTAACCCGACAAGCCTGGGCGACACTTGGGAGGACAGGGCAGCCCTGGAGGATCGCTTTCCTCACTCGACGGCTTGGGGGCAAGACGTGTCTCAAGGAGAGGGGGATGTTAGCAACCCCGACAGGCGGGCTCCACCAGGCAGCGGCTCCATCGCCGCTTCACGTCACCCACGAGTCAGGAGGCCCAACCCGTGCACTGTTGGGCCGGAATGGGCCAACTGAGGCCCGAGCTCACCTACAAAACCTACCACCGACGAAGGGCTCACCATCCAGAGGATCAAGGCTGAACCGGCGGCGGAAACCCTAGCTATCTAGTTCATCTAGTTTACTTCTTGCAAGAACTTCCCAATTCGTGTACTCAGATCTGTATAAGCTAATACTTCAGAGAGCTACTTAGATCGATCCATATCTCTTGCTCCTCACAGGAGTAGACACGCGCCCAGAGGTTTCGGGAGGCGTCGACGGTGACATCGGCGAAGCGGACGCCGGATGCGTCCGGCGCGGCCTCGCGGGCGTCTGCCGGTCGCCGAGGGAGAAGAGCCAGCGGTTGATCGTCCCGTCGCGGCGCTGCGAGAGGTCGAAGGCGGTCTCGAGCGCCAATAGCTGGAGCCTCACAGTCTACGGCAGCGCCGGCCGGGGGCTCTCGTCGGCAGCTGTTTCTTGGTTCTTCCTTCTTCATCTTGGGCTCCATTTCTCCCTTCTCTCGTGTTAAAGTGAGCCGACCGGGAGCTCTTGTCGGCAGCTAGTCCCGCGCGCGCGTTTATATATGGAGATGATACTAATTGATCGTTGGTTGGTCAAACACGCAGTCGAGAGTCGAGACTATTTCCCCAAACAAAAGAGAGAGAGAGAGTCGAGACTATGACTGCAATGAACAAATATATTTATTATGGTCTAAGAAAATTTTGCACAGATGTTCATGTAAGATCTCATGAATATAGCATTGGCAAGAACTTGGTTAAGTCTCGGTGTGAGATTTAGCAATCCCGATTTAGCATAAGCATTTTCTCACTAAAATCGATAACCGTGAATCAATAGATACGGGAATATAGCTATTTCGAGTAGGAATATAGTTTCAAGTATATTCAAGATGTGTTCTCCTAAAAAAATATTTTTCTAATGATTTATGAAATTGAATATTTCAATCTTTTTGATTCCTATGATTATCATTATCATGGGAAATGTTGTTTGCTTGTGTTTAAAACCCAAGTTTGGTGCTTAAAGTTTTCTCCCTTCTCCCCACGAATGACTCCAGCAAATAGGGTTTCCCTGCCTCCCGCTGACGTCGCCGCTGATATGCCTCGCCTCATGTGGTCTTAGGGCCATGGAGGCGTGGTGGATCTAAGCTCTTCCCGATGGAAGGGCTCATGCTTTGTTTCATGGTGTTTTTTAAGTTTGTTTAGAGTTTGTGTCCTATTCAAAAAGGTGAAGCGATGGCGGCTCACTGAAGATGGAATAAAGTTCTTCCCGCCCAACCCACATCCCGACGCGTCTAAAAACATAGTCCAAGTCTTCACATACCCTTCCATGCATTGGTTGAGGAATGGTGTAAGTCTTGCCCTTCTACCCATTGGTTGAGACATATGATCCAAGTCTTTGATTAAGTCATGTCATTTCATCCATTTGTTGGACATTTTTCGCAAAAAAAAAATTCCATTTGTTGGACATTTTTCGCAAAAAAATTTCATTTCTTGGACATAATATGTTACATGTCTGATATTAAGACTTTGCCCTTCAATTTATTGGTTGATACATACAGGTTCAAGTGTTTGATTAAGTCTTGTCCTTCTATCCATTTGTCGGGATATAGTATAGCCCAAAGATTTGATTAAGCCTTGCCCTTTTCATGCATTGGCTGATACATACTCCAAGTCTTTGGTTAAGTTTTGTCCTTTCATCCTTATGAGGATCGAACCTCAAGGCAAGGTTAAAAGCATCTCTAGCAGACCCCTTAAAAATTGACCCTTAAAAACGCGTATAAGGGACACCGTAAACCATTTTTACAGTGCGAAATTGCCCCGGACAGAGCAGACCCCGTAAATAAAATTGTATTTCACTGTAGCTTTTTCTTTTTCTATTTTCCCCTTCTTCCTCCCTCCCGGCAGAGCCTGTCTCTGGCCACGGCATGCCTAGCCCTTGTAGCCCGGCTCCCCTGGCGCTGCCCGCCTTGCCCCGGTGCTGCCCGCCCCGACCGCGCGCTCCTTGGTGTGCCTTCCTGCCCCCGATTGAGCCCAGCACCGTCCGCTGCCGTGCGCGCGCTCCCTGGTGTGGCTGCGTGAGCTCCCCGGCGGCCCCCGGCGTGGCCGCGCGAGCTCCCCGACGCTGCGTGCGACCCGCCCCCTCCCCCCCCGCCCTTCTCCGACGTCGCCCGCCCCCATTTGGGTCGCCGGTGTCCTGCTCCGCCATGGCCATGGACGGCATCGCCTCAGCTGTGGAGGTCTAGCCGGCCGCAATTCGGACCGGCGGCGGCAAATTCTGGCGTGCGGCGGCTTCTTCCAAGGTGCCGCGATGGATTCCGGTGAGTTTCGAGTAGATTCCGGTGTGCGGCGGCTTCTTCCAAGGTGCGGCGACGGATTCCGGTGAGTTTCGTGTAGATTCCGGCCAGTTCCGCGACGGCGCGTCTGCTTCGACGAGGTTTGACCGGTTTACGGGCTGAACTATATACTGCATTCGAAACTGTATGTATGAGGTTCTCGTGGATGGATTTTTCGTGCCCCTTAAAAATTTTAAGGGTCGATCGAACTTTACGGGGTCTGCTAGGGACCGTTTTTCTGACTGAAACTGTAGATGCATGATTTTTTACGGGTTTGACCGCTTTTAAGGGGTCTGCTAGGGATGCTCTAAGGCCACGACACTTCACCTCCAGTAGTGGTAGCCTCTCAACCGTCCCCATGATGTACACGAAGTATAAGGTTTGGACCTCAACAAGAAAAAATATCTAGACAATGGATCACAAAACTTAAGGACTTCTAGTCAGTTTTCTCTAAAACTCGGTAGTGTGTCTACTCCCCCCATTCCTAAATATTTGTTTTTTTAGAGATATCAAATGGACTACTACATACAGATGCATATAGACATATTTTAGAGTGATTCACTTATTTTGCTCCGTATATAGTCACTTGTGAAATATTTAGAAAGACAAATATTTAGAAACGGAGGGAGTATATCTTAAAAACACATTGTGTTTTGTTATATATAGATAAAAATAGTCTGATTATAAAAAGGACGCGACTAACCACCAGCCGACTGGTGGTTAGCGACAGATCCGCACGATCGGGAACCTGCGTCCCTCCCCGCGCGCGATCCACTTCCACCCACGACCCAGACTTCTCTCGCTAGGCCCACCTCCCCCCTACTGCGTCCTTCCCCGCGCAACGCATCGAGGCCCAATTTGGCCCACCTCCCCCCTCCTGCACGTGACTTACCACCCAAAACCTAGTTTCTTACCTCTATCGCAAGAAACAGCCACCTGCCCCGATCAGTTCTCTCCTCTCTCCCCTACGCGCCACCATCGCCGGCAACATCGACGCCAGATCAGATCCACCAAAAAAAAGGAAACCACGAAAAAACACCACCAAAAACACAAGGATTTGAGGGAGGGCCCCGGTTTACCACAAGAACATCACAGGGGTTATCATCAATTCGTCCAAATTTTGTCATAATCAGTCAAAAAAGAAAGGAGGTAAGTGATTCGACCTCTATACACATCCTGCATTTGCATTTCATACCAATAAAATCAAGGGGGAAAAACATGGGGAAAAAACAACAAGAACTAAAGCATGCAAAAAAAGGTAGTACTTTTACTACATGTGTGTAATTCCTCTATTGAAATTGAGTTACCACTCAAATTCAGTCAGGTTACCAACAAAAAGATTGACTAAATTTCATCTTTTACAGTCAAGTTAGAAAATACATGTATGAATTTTCTCATTAAAACTGACATACCATCTCGATTGAAAATAGATTACCAGAGTGTGTGCATTGAGTAATCAGCATCCTGTAAGACTTATTCAACATAAAAAAAGATCCCTTTCTTCCTTTATATATTGAACACACCATGTCAGAACAAGTTATCATGCTAATTCATTACAAATTACCAGGAAAAACTCAGAACCAAAGGTGCTAAAAACACTACAAGAATACCATGTGTTGATTTACATTGTTGCCACCATTCTTTTCTGATAAAAAATGATGTTCATGAAATGAGGTTGATAGAAAGTGTCGCTGTCATACTCCCATATGCTGGTTACTGCCAAAACGATACCTGTTATAAAACAGAAGTTATCATTGCATTAGAAGGAAAAAATATAGTTGTTGTGAAAAAATAATGAAGATTGCTAGTAATTGTGGAAAATTAATTGGTGCAATCATATGTACTAGCAGGTGCTACGACACAAGAAAATGGCGCATGACAACGGGGGTAATGTGGATGTCATGATGAGTGGTGTGGGGACAAACCAACAGTGTGAATATGCACACACGGCAAGCTTCGGTTCTGCCAAAACAGATGAAGGTAAAACATTTACCATGCTACCACAATTTTGTACACAAATTTGTTACCATCATACTTGAATTGCAACTACCACCCTATGTTATTTACAACTATCACATTCACCATGAAACAGTTGACAAATCACGTAGCTTGATGCACACAGGTTACCATGAATTTAGGTACAATTACCACACTTACTGCATACAAATTATCATGCAATCTGTATTGCAATTGGAATTACATGCTTTCACTGGTTACCATGAATTTAGGCACAGTTACCTCACTTACTGCATACGAATTATCATGCAATCTGTATTGCAATTGGAATTACATGCTTTCACTTTACAGCTACAAAAAAACATCTTAATGCATGCAAACTTTACCAAGCAACTGGAGTACAAGTTACCACTAGTTTTGGCATGCAGAAAATATAACACAAAATAACAACTTTCAAAAACATTACAGGTGCTACTTCTAGAAGCAACCCGATGGTTCGAGAAACAAGCAAAGAACCGACTACTAGCAGCATAGGGGGGAGAGAAAGCTTCTTTGATCATTCAGTCAGCGAGCTAGTGAGTCCAGAAACAGGGGGAGAGAATGCTGAACAGGGAGACAAAAATACCGAGGCATACTCCACACCGAAACCTCCTGATGAAACGATGAAGTTTGATACTTTTGAGGAAGCTTATGAACACTACAGGCAATATGCACAGAGACATGGGTTTGGAATGATATTGGAATACAGAAAAACAATCAAAGACAATACTGTAAGCAGAGTCCTCCTGGTTTGTGGGAAATACGGCAAGCCAAAAACAAACAAGGAAGAGATAGAAGATGTGCAAGACCCAAAAGGCATCGTGAAGAAGAGGAAAAGAGGGAAGGTTGTGAGGTCGGGATGTCCGGCCCACCTTTACATCACCCACATGGATGCGTGGTGGAGAGTCAAACGCTTCAACAATGACCACAACCACCCTCTAATAAGAAAGCCGTCCTTGACAAAGTTCCTATCATCACATAGGAACATTCCAAAAGATGAGCAGGACTTCTTGAAGATATTGCACGGATGCAACATAGAGACAGCCAGACAGATGCAACTAATGGAATGGTTCTACGGGAATCCTAAAGATGTACCATACACAACAAAGGACATCGCAAACCAGCGAGCTAAATTCCGGATGGAGTACCGCCATGCTGATGTGGGGAGCACAATCTCGTACTTCCAAGATATGAAGGCACAAGATCCAGATTTCTATTGGAGAATAAAGCTTGATGATGAGGACAGAGTGGAAAATTTATTCTGGATAGATGGTGCGTCGCGCAGGGCATATGCTAGCTACAATGATGTCATCTCATTTGACACAACATACATGACAAACATGTACAAAATGCCCCGTGCACCCTTCATTGGCATTAATAACCATGGGCAGTCGATCCAATTTGGTTGTGGGTTTGTTCGAAACGAACTATCTGGTAACTTTGTGTGGCTGTTTAATGCATTCTTGCATGCAATGGGTGGAATTGCGCCAAAGAACATAATAACAGATCAAGATTTTGCAATGAGGAGTGCTATTGATGAGGTGTTCATCGGGACAGTACACAGGAATTGCCGCTGGCATATAATGAAAAAAGCACAAGAGAAGCTTGGGAAGCTGATGGCTGACAATGACCCACTAAACAATGCATTCAAGGATTGTGTTGACAACAGCCTGACTGATATTTTACTTCCCACCCCTCACTAGCTTAAAACACAGAAAAATGGGCACATAGAAAATGGGTTTAGATGCATGATAACAACAGTTACCATCTAACAAAGTGACAAGTTACCAGAGGATTATAACAAAATTACCTACATTAGTTGCTTTCTGTAATACCCCTATAATGTCCATGTTTGATGTACACATTTCAGTTGTTCACCCCACTAGTTACAACAAAACTTTTCAATCAGCAGCTAGTCTGATTGATATGAGTATCTTTTTATTGCTAGTTAAAAATATTGCTTGTACTACACACACAGAGTTGTATTCGCTTTGGAAAAGAAAATCTTATCTTGTCTGCAAAGTACTTACCATGATCCTTCAACTAAAGTAACCATGCGTGTGTACATAATTATCAACAGCATTGGTGTTCCTAGTTACCAGCTATGTTTGAACAGATGTTACCACCCTCCAATACTTGATGTTACCTTGTTTATATTATGAATGGAGTTGAGGAGTTTGAGCACAAGTGGTGGGTGATGATGGAAGCGTATGGCCAGATTGACAACGAGCATTTCCAATGGCTGTGGGAGAACAAGAAGTGTTGGGTCCCGGTATACTATATGCACGACTTTTTCCCGTTCTAGTAGACCACGGCAAGAAGCGAGGGATTTAACTCTGTGCTCAAGAAGTATGTCAACCCAAACAACTCACTGGTCGAATTCGCACAACAGTACACTGCGATACAGGATAAGGTGATGGCTAGCGTGTCAAAAGAGCAGTTGGAAACAGTGTAAAGAAACCAAAATGTACTCGATGAAGCCGCTGGAGATGCAGGTGCGGGGGCTATACACACGTAACTTGTTTTGCAAGTTCCAGGTGGAGATGAAGGTGAAATGATGCGATGCATTGGATGATGGTACTTTCAAGGTCAGCTCAGTACGGGGGATAATACCGAAATATGGAGATAGGGACTACCATGTGCAAGCAAACATGGTTGAAGAGACATACTCGTGTAGTTGCTGCAAGTTTGATCGTGACGGGCTACTATGCACGCACATACTACGAGTTATGGACCAAATTGGGGTATACGAGATACCTTAAAAGTACGTCCTAAAGAGGTGGACCTGGGATCCAGAGGAGGATCTTATTCAACCTAATTTCGAACAACCGACAGTTAAGAAGTCGATGCCAGAGGAGGGGAAAAGCGTCATGCGATACACATCAATTCTTAAAGAATTTAAGGCATCGGCCAAAGATACTTGCCTAACAGATGACGGGACCAGATTGGCAAGAAAACACCTGTATAATTTCAAGGAGGATCTTGAAATCCTGAAGAACAATCAACTTAAAAAAGCAAGAAAGGAAAAGGAAGAAGCAAAAGGATCATTTCAAGGACAGCCGGATCCCTGCTCGATACCTGTGGGGCGGATAAATGAAGACAACCCTGTCACACATCACCAAAACGCCCCCGATGCAAGACATCCGGAGAACCCAGCCACACAGCAAACAAGTGCCACTAATGTGAATCAACAGGAGAACACCGCCACACAACAAGAAAGTGCTACTAATGTGCAGCGACAGGGTAACCCTGCCACACAGCAAGAAAGTGTGCGGGTGGCGATACATGCTAGCAAAAACAATCACGCTTTTGTCATCCAGCCCCCACATCCTGATGTAGCTCCGTCCTCAAACGCAAAGTTGATACTAGACCCTCCCAAGACTATAACGAAAGGGCGGCCAAAGTCAAAAAGAAAGCAATCAGGTTTTGAGATTGCAAAACCAAAGACAAAAAGGAAATGTGGTGTGTGCGGGAGTCTGGAACATGACAAACGCACATGCAAATCTCCCCCTAGCAAGATAAATGAAGAAGGTGCTATTAAAATGGAAGATGGTGGCTTTTCATGGACCATAATGTGCTAGCTATGAGCCCCATAACATTCCAGTTATCAGCATTGTATCGTAGATTTTATCATGGCTTTGTAATGCAAAACAAGTGTATCTCTATAATTTAAGCAAGCTATCAGTACCCTGTTATGCCAGTTACCAGCAAATGTTTGATGAGATTGACATGGATTTGTAAATCCAAATTTTTTATATCTTAACCAAGCTATCAGTACATTATTATGCCAGTTACCAGCAATGTATGATGGAATTGACATGGATTTGTAAAATCCAATGTTTTTATATCTACATTTTTTGAAGGCTACCAGCACTGCATTGTATTACTTATGGACAAAAAATTAGTCCTCCTTGCACTTCTAAAAATTGCTTATGAACAAATTATAATAACAGTAGTGAATTATATCATATAGTTAGTGATTTGGACTGTGTATACTATAGTAAAACAGCATGTCAACACTTTGCTCCATGGCATTGTTATGACAGATTCATATAAAAAAGTTATCATCACAGTTTGGTAGAAGTTATCACACGGTAGTAAAAAAAATATCACCTCATCACCCGCTGCCGAACAGATGATAGCGCCACTGTTTGCATTTGTTTTGATAATGATCTAACCACCTCAATGTCATAATTTTCCGAAGACCTGGAATTTGTTCATGAGTTAAGGCTGGAACATTTTTGCCATCCCACACCTCAAGGTACGTGCAGGCAAAAAATCCACAATCAATGTTAAAACATTTGTGATGAAAAAAACAACACAAAATTAGTTTAATTGGAGTTTCGGACCGGGTCAAATAAACAGGGATGACAAACATGTAGTTGGGATGTTAAAAAGAGAGTGAGTAATCAACAACTAACCCATTTTGCTGTTTCAACACATCAATGTACACAAGTTCATAGTCCTCGATCTGCTTATGCGAGTCCTTGTAATTTATCAACCAGGCCTTCTTTATTGCGTTCATGTATCTTGTCGCATGCTCGAGAAGAGAAGGACTATCTTGGTCACGCAATGAATCTAGAACTTCAAACCGCTTCGCCCTAAGATTTAGTGACAACACATACCAATGCCCGTCATCTAGACCGCGGCCCAACTTTTGCAAAGCAGGGAATAGCAGCTGCAAAAATTTAAAAGGCAGTAAGCATAAAAGTAGTTGGAAAAGAAACAAAATTACCAAGATAACAAATGGTCATGAAATTCACATGGGAGGCAACTAGAAAAAGAAGTTATCAGGGCAGAAAGGTCAAAAGTTACCAGTGTGCATGAAACAGGTTATCATGACATGAAGAACAAACAATATCCGCAAATAACAGGAAGTTACATGATATTAACAGGAAGTTACCAAGACACTAACTGTACAGTTACCAGATCCAGCAAACATAACATACCTGATCCTGGTGACTAAGAATGTAAAACTTGTCCCGTCGAAAATACTTCAGTAAACACTTGGATTTGAAGTCTCCTAACAACAGATACACAGAGAGCACCCAAGGGAAGATGAGCCTGTTTGGCGTTTCCTTATACTGGAGAACGCGAACATGTAACTCGGCAATGCTGGTTGATAGTTGCCCAACTCCCTTTACACAATTGGCAAGCTCACCAAGGGTGACCCACCTACCATCAATGTCGATGACCCTAACACTACAAAAAACAAAAAACAAAAAAAAGATTTAAAAAATACATTTCAAAAAAAGGCGCACAAAATAATGATTTGTGTTAAGAAAGATGAGAAAAAGGATGGAAACATACTCTTTAATCTTAGAGTTAGAATCAGTAGTATGCTTGATAACTTCATTGTAAACATACTCTTCCTCCTCGCTCGGTGTGAGGGTGGCAAAAGGCGGGAGCAGGTATTTGGACGGGTGGGTGACCCTAACTTTCCGAATAAAGGATTTAGGTGTTGAATTGCGTACTAAATGCTCTGTGCGAGGCGGTAACTCTGGTGTAACAAATGTTGGACTTTGGGGCTTGTCTGGTAGAAACAGAAAAAAGGGAAAACCATGAATTATCATCAGATGGGAGAGAGAATTATCAAGTGATGGGTCAAAACATATCAACTGCCACATGTTTTGATTATCAAGTGGTGGTCCATAATTGAAAAACAAAGAAAGTGGTTTGTGCAAGGGTTGCAATGTTCATGGAGCAGAAAAAAATCACCTATTTGAACATTAGATTTCCCTTTTAATGCTGGATTGTCATGTTCAAATTCTTCCCACCACATGAGAACCTCATCATCGTCAATCTCAACATCATAAATTGTTGCAAAAAAAATCAGGTATTAAAAAGAGCGATGAGGACATGAACAGTAGTGATAAACAACATAAATTGTTGCAAAAAAAATCAGGTATTAAAAAGTGAGACAAGATACAAGAAGTTATCAGGAACACGATATAGAAGATACCAGGTAATGTGAATGTGGATTACCAGCACACATGTATGGGCCTTTTAAGGAACAAATTAGATAACACTGGTGCATAACAAGGAATGGCTGTGATATAAACTAATCATCATAACATGATAAAAAGAAGACCAAAAAGAATTGTGTAGCCCAGAATTGGTAAAGAATGCATATGGCTGGAGTTATGGTGTCAATGGATCATAAATTGACTGATTATAAAAAAACTACGAGTGAAGTATTGTTTTGTAAGCATGACAATGAATTAAGGAAAATAAATAGGCAATGATAGGAGATGTACGTATCACGCGCTTACTAAAAGTCAGTAACGGATAACATCGGCTTTCAAAACTGAAAAAGTTACGGGGGGGGGGGGGGGGGGGGGAGGATGGACTTATCGTCTATGCTAGCATCGTACAAAATATTGTAGCAAACACAACAGAAATATATATTACGGGTACTGAAAGCACATATGCTCATTTACATCACACAAAGCATAGAAGTAGTATTACATTCATCCATACACACGGGATGATAGAAAGTTCCAAACACATAAATAAAAAGAGCACACCAAGGCACAAAACAATATGATGAACACTGACATATCTCAATCCATCACTCTCACGGCATAAAAGAGAAGACACAAGGTCTTCACTTACCAGAGTTGTTGGGTGGCGGAGCCCAAGCAACCGGTTGAGCCTTGGTAACTTTCATCACTGCCTTGCCCTTCGAGTCAGCATCAACAGGAGCTGCGAGCCCTAGAACGGCGTCAGGGCCAGTAGCTGGTTCTGCAGGTGGTACTTGAGCAGATGGCGCCGCCACAGGTGCTTCTGGTGCTGCAGGTGGTACTTGAGCAGATGGCGCCGCCGCAGGTGCTTCTGGTGCTGCAGGTGGTACTTGAGCAGATGGCGCCGCCGCAGGTGCTTCTGGTGCTGCAGGTGGTACTTGAGCCAACGTTGGTGCAGCTTGAGCCGTTGCAGTTGCTTCAGTAGATGGTGGCACTTGTGGACTCGCACCAAAGATGGCATCCAGCCCAAGGGAGCTGCTGGGTGGCGTAAAATTACCATCGTAGTTTCCAGCTCCAGGGGTGCTCAAATCCAATGCAGGGTCAGCTACTGCTTCAAAACATCACAAGTAACACACAAATAAGGAAAAAAGGCATCAGGAAAACATGTAGATGACATTGTATTTGTTAGTGCCAAAAACAATATCTTGAGTTATCATGGATTAGACAGACAAGTTATCGACATAAGAAAATTAAGTTACCAACCTGTGACAACAGGATTATCAGCATCATTCTTTTCACCTCCAGCTGTAGCCGTATCAGTAGGCATATTGTCTCTGGTACTTCCCACAACTTTCTCAGCTACAGCGGAAAAAGATTAAACACATCGTCAACAAAAAACATCATAAAAATACAAGAAACAAAAAACAAATGTGATGGCGAACAGAACTACCTTCACTTCCATCATGCACTATATTCGAGACGACTTCACTTTCACATTCAATAGCTACAGCCACGCTGGCGATATCTTCAACAACAGCAGTAACAGTTGCCGCTGCAGCTAGCTGAAAAACAGCGTCATCAGAAACACCAGCTGATGTCGCCGCAACAGCATCAGATGCACCCTCCCTAGATGCTGCTGCTTTTTCAGACGGAGATGTCGCCGTGGGAGATTCATCAAGATGGATAACTTCTGTTGTCTCCGATGACGTTGTCTGCAACAATGTTGCCCTTAGTCGTGGAGAGGATCTGGTCTTGGCGAATTTCACTTTTTCACAGCAGTTTTATCTTTTGAACGACTGAAAAAATCGGTACACAAGGGTAGTAGTGAGATTACACATGTTGTTAATCCTGAGTTACCACATGCTTCAATCAAAAAAGGATGTCACATACTTCAGGTATAAGTAGCATCCAGGGAAAAAATTACAAAGTTATGAAGGACTAGAAATATAAAGTTATCAAATCATATGAACAAAAAAACCAACAATTATTTTTGAATAACTGCAAACTAGATAGGTATGTGAACACCTTTTTCCTGGTACACTTGGAGAACCCTTAGCAGGAGCAACTTGTTTCATAGGTGCACTGAATGAAAAAAATAACCAAATGTTACTAGCACATACAACTATCAAGATTGGTAACTCTAAATTACCAGGGGGGGCAAAGTTGAGTTATCAATGTTCATCAACATGAGTTATCAGACAACAAGAACAAAATAACTGCTGAACATAAACGAAAGTAACAATTTGAATACCTTTTCACTGGTGCAATCCCTGAATCCTTAGCAGCAACAGATTTTTTGCCGGGGGCCCTGCAGATGAAAAATGAGCAAGTTGATCACCAGCATGAAATTACCCAAACTACCTTACTCAAACAACTGTATTTACCATGTTGTTTCAGGCACATAATTGATAAGAAATGAAGGAAATATGCCCTAGAGGCAATAATAAAGTTATTATTTATTTCCTCATATCATGATAAATGTTTATTATTCATGTTAGAATTGTATTAACCGGAAACATGATACATGTGTGAATACATAGACAAACCTATAGTCACTAGTATGCCTCTACTTGACTAGCTCATTAATCAAAGATGGTTATGTTTCCTAACCATAGACATGTGTTGTCATTTGATTAGTGGGATCACATCATTAGAAGAATGATGTGATTGACATGACCCATTCCGTTAGCCTAGCACTTGATCGTTTAGTATACTGCTATTGCTTTCTTCATGACTTATACATGTTCCTGTAACTATGAGAATTATGCAACTCCCGTTTACCGGAGGAACACTTTGGGTACTACCAAACGTCACAACGTAACTGGGTGATTATAAAGGAGTACTACAGGTGTCTCCAAAGGTACATGTTGAGTTGGCGTATTTCAAGATTAGGTTTTGTCACTCCGATAGTCGGAGAGGTATCTCTGGGCCCTCTCGGTAATGCACATCATTATAAGCCTTGCAAGCAATGTGATCAATGAGTTGGTTACGAGATGATGCATTACAGAATGAGTAAAGAGACTTGCCGGTAACGAGATTGAACTAGGTATTGGATACCGACGATCAAATCTCGGGCAAGTAACATACCGATGACAAAGGGAACAACGTATGTTGTTATGCAGTTCGACCGATAAAGATCTTCGTAGAATATGTAGGAACCAATATGGGCATCCAGGCCCCGCTATTGGTTATTGACCGAGAATAGTTTTAGGTCATGTCTACATAGTTCTCGAACCCGTAGGGTCCGCACGCTTAACGTTACGATGATAGTTTTATTATGAGTTTATAAGTTTTGATGTACCGAAGTTTGTTCGGAGTCCCGGATGTGATCACGGACATGACGAGGAGTCTCGAAATGGTCGAGACATAAAGATCGATAAATTGGAAGCCTATATTTGGACATCGGAATCGTTCCGGGTGAAATCGGCATTTTACCGGAGTACCGGGAGGTTATCGGAACCCCCCGGGGGGTTATTGGGCCTACATGGGCCATGAGGGAGAAGAGGGAAGGAGCCCGGAGGGGGCCGCGCGCCCGTCCCCCTCCTAGTATGAATAGGACAAGGGAAGGGGGGCGGCGCCCCCCCTTTCCTTCCCCTCTTCCTCCTCTTTCCCCACTTCTCCTACTCCTACTTGGAAAGAAGGGAGTCCTACTCCCGGTGGGAGTAGGACTCCCTCCTTGGCGCGCCCTCCTTGGCCGGCCGCCTCCTCCCCCCTGGCTCCTTTATATACGGGGGCGGGGGGGGGGGGCACCCCAAAGACACACAAGTTGATCTACAGATCGTTCCTTAGCCGTGTGCGGTGCCCCCCTCCACCATATTCCATCTCGGTCATATCGTCGCAGAGTTTAGGCGAAGCCCTGTGCCGGTAGAGCATCATCATCGTCACCACGCCGTCGTGCTGACGGAACTCATCTCCGGAGCTTTGCTAGATCGGAGCACGGAGATCGTCTTCGAGCTGAACGTGTGCCGAACTCGGAGGCCCCGTATGTTCGGTGCTTGGATCGGTCGGATTGTGAAGACGTACGACTACATCAACCGCGTTGTGCTAACGCTTCCTCTTACGGTCTACGAGGGTACGTGGACGAACACTCTCCCCTCTCGTTGCTATGCCATCACCATGATCTTGCGTGTGCGTAGGAATTTTTTTTGAAATTACTACGTTCCCCAACAGTGGCATCCGAGCCTAGGTTTTATGCGTTGATGTTATATGCACGAGTAGAACACAAGTGAGTTGTGGGCGATACAAGTCATACTGCTTACCAGCATGTCATACTTTGGTTCGGCGGTATTGTGAGATGAAGCAGCCCGGACCGACATTACGCGTACGCTTACGCGAGACTGGTTTCACTGTTACGAGCACTTGTGCTTAAAGGTGGCTGGCGGGTGTCTGTCTCTCTCACTTTAGCTGAATCGAGTGTGGCTACGCCCGGTCCTTGCGAAGGTTAAAATAGCACCAACTTGACGAACTATCGTTGTGGTTTTTGATGCGTAGGTAAGAACGGTTCTTGCTAAGCCCGTAGCAGCCACGTAAAATTTGCAACAACAAAGTAGAGGACGTCTAACTTGTTTTTGCAGGGCATGTTGTGATGTGTTATGGTCAAGATGTGATGCTATATTTTATTGTATGAGATGATCATGTTTTGTAACCGAAGTTATCGGCAACTGGCAGGAGCCATATGGTTGTCGCTTTATTGTATGAAATGCAAACGCCCTGTAATTGCTTTACTTTATCACTAAGCGGTAGCGATAGTCGTAGAAGCAATAGATGGTGTAACGACAACGATGCTACGATGGAGATCAAGGTGTCGCGCCGGTGACGATGGTGATCACGATGGTGCTTCGAAGATGGAGATCACAAGCACAAGATGATGATGGCCATATCATATCACTTATATTGATTGCATGTGATGTTTATCCTTTATGCATCTTATCTTGCTTTGATTGACGGTAGCATTTTAAGATGATCTCTCACTTAATAATCAAGAAGTGTTCTCCCTGAGTATGCACCGGTGCGAAAGTTCTTCGTGCTGAGACACCACATGATGATCGGGTGTGATAGGCTCTACGTTCAAATACAACGGGTGCAAAACAGTTGCACACGCGGAATACTCAGGTCATACTTGACGAGCCTAGCATATACAGATATGGCCTCGGAGACCGAAAGGTCGAGCGTGAATCATATAGTAGATATGATCAACATAGTGATGTTCACCATTGAAACTACTCCATCTCACGTGATGATCGGACATGGTTTAGTTGATTTGGATCACGTGATCACTTAGATGACTAGAGAGATGTCTGTCTAAGTGGGAGTTCTTAAGTAATATGATTAATTGAACTTAAATTTATCATGAACTTAGTACCTGATAGTATTTTGCTTGTCTATGTTTGTTTGTAGATAGATGGCTCGTGCTGTTGTTCCGTTGAATTTTAATGCATTCCTTGAGAAAGCAAAGTTGAAAGATGATGGTAGCAATTACACAGACTGGGTCCGTAGCCTAAGGATTATCCTCATTGCTGCACAGAAAAGTTACGTCCTGAAAGCACCGCTGGGTGCCAGGCCTGCTGCTGATGCAACTGACGACGTTAAGAACGTCTGACAGAGCAAAGCTGATGACTACTCGATAGTTCAGTGTGCCATGCTTTACGGCTTAGAACCGGGTGTTCAACAACGTTTTGAACGTCATGGAGCATATGAGATGTTCCAGGAGTTGAAGTTAATATTTCAAGCAAATGCCCGGATTTAGAGACATGAAGTCTCCAATAAGTTCTGTAGCTGCAAGATGGAGGAGAATAGTTCTATCAGTGAACACATACTCAAAATGTCTGGGTATAATAATCACTTGATTCAACTTGGAGTTAATCTTCCTGATGATAGTGTCATTGACAAAATTCTCCAATCACTGCCACCAAGCTACAAGAGATTTGTGATGAACTATAATATGCAAGGGATGAACAAGACTATTCCCGAGCTCTTCACAATGCTAAAAGCTGCGGAGGTAGAAATCAAGAAGGAGCATCAAGTGTTGATGGTTAACAAGACCACCAGTTTCAAGAAAAAGGGCAAAGGGAAGAAGAAGGGGAACTTCAAAAAGAACGGCAAGCAAGTTGCTACTCAAGAGAAGAAACCCAAGTCTGGACCTAAGCCTAAAACTGAGTGCTTCTACTGCAAGCAGACTGGACACTGGAAGCGGAACTGCCCCAAGTATTTGGCGGATAAGAAGGATGGCAAAGTGAACAAAGGTATATGTGATATACATGTTATTGATGTGTACCTTACTAATGCTCACAGTAGCACCTGGGTATTTGATACTGGTTCTGTTGCTAATATTTGCAACTCGAAACAGGGACTACGGATTAAGCAAAGATTGGCTAAGGACGAGGTAACGATGCGCGTGGGAAATGGTTCCAAAGTCGATGTGATCGCGGTCGGCACGCTACCTCTACATCTACCATTGGGATTAGTTTTAGTCCTAAATAATTGTTATTTGGTGCCAGCGTTGAGCATGAACATTATATCTGGATCTTGTTTGATGCGAGACGGTTATTCATTTAAATCAGAGAATAATGGTTGTTCTATTTATATGAGTAATATCTTTTATGGTCATGCACCCTTGAAGAGTGGTCTATTCTTATTGAATCTCGATAGTAGTGATACACATGTTCATAGTGTGGAAACCAAAAGATGCAGAGTTGATAACGATAGTGCAACTTATTTGTGGCACTGCCGTTTGGGTCATATCAGTGTAAAGCGCATGAAGAAACTCCATACTGATGGGCTTTTGGAATCACTTGATTATGAATCACTTGGTACTTGCGAACCGTGCCTCATGGGCAAGATGACTAAAAGGCCGTTCTCCGGAACTATGGAGCGGGCAACTGATTTGTTGGAAATCATACATACCGATATTTGTGGTCCAATGAATGTTGAGGCTCGCGGCGGGTATCGTTATTTTCTCACCTTCACAGATGATTTGAGCAGATATGGGTATATCTACTAAATGAAACACAAGTCTGAAACATTTCAAATGTTCAAAGAATTTCAGAGTGAAGTGGAAAATCATCGTAACAAGAAAATAAAGTTTCTACGATCTGATCGTGGAGGAGAATATTTGAGTTACGAGTTTGGTCTGCACTTGAAACAATACGGAATAGTTTCGCAACTCACGCCACCCGGAACACCACAACGAAATGGTGTGTCCGAACGTCGTAATCGTACTTTACTAGATATGGTGCGATCTATGATGTCTCTTACTGATTTACCGCTATCGTTTTGGGGTTATGCTTTAGAGACGGCCGCATTCACGTTAAATAGGGCACCATCAAAATCTGTTAAGACAACGCCTTATGAACTGTGGTTTGGCAAGAAACAAAAGTTGTCGTTTCTTAAAGTTTGGGGCTGCGATGCTTATGTGAAGAAACTTCAACCAGATAAGCTCGAACCCAAATCGGAGAAATGTGTCTTCATAGGATACCCAAAAGAGAATATTGGGTACACCTTCTATCACAGATCTGAGGGCAAGATTTTCGTTGCTAAAATCGGATCCTTTCTAGAGAAGAAGTTTCTCTCAAAAGAAGTGAGTGGGAGGAAAGTACAACTTGATGAGATAACTGTATCTACTCCCTTATTGGAAAGTAGTTCATCACAAGAACAGGTTCCTGTGACAACTACACCAATTAGTGAGGAAGCTAATGATATTGATCATGAAACTTCAGATCAAGTTTCTACTGAACCTCGTAGGTCTACCAGAGTAAGATCCGCACCAGAGTGGTATGGTAATCCTATTCTGGAAGTCATGTTACTTGACCATGATGAACCTACAAACTATGAGGAAGCGATGATGAGCCCAGATTCCGCAAAATGGCTAGAGGCCATGAAATCTGAGATGGGATCCATGTATGAAAACAAAGTATGGACTTCGGTTGACTTGCCCAATGATCGGCAAGCCATTGAAAATAAATGGATCTTTAAGAAGAAGACTGACGCTGATGGTAATGTAACTGTCTATAAAGCTCGACTTGTTGCAAAAGGTTTTCGACAAGTTCAAGGAGTTGGCTATGATGAGACTTTCTCACCCATAGCGATGCTTAAGTCTGTCTGAATCATGTTAGCTATTGCTGCATTTCATGATTATGAAATTTGGCAAATGGATGTCAAAACTGCATTCTTGAATGGATTTCTGGAAGAAGAGTTGTATATGATGCAGCCAGAAGGTTTTGTTGATCCAAAAGGTGCTAACAAAGTGTGCAAGCTCCAACGTTCCATTTATGGACTGGTGCAAGCATCTCGGAGCTGGAATAAACGCTTTGATAGTGTGATCAAAGCATATGGTTTTATACAGACTTTTGGAGAAGCCTGTATTTACAAGAAAGTGAGTGGGAGCTCTGTAGCATTTCTGATATTATATGTAGATGACATATTATTAATTGGAAATAATATAGAATTTCTGGATAGCATAAAGGGATACTTGAATAAAAGTTTTTCAATGAAAGACCTCGGTGAAGCTGCTTACATATTGGGCATCAAGATCTATAGAGATAGATCAAGACGCTTAATAGGACTTTCACAAAGCACATACCTTGACAAAATTTTGAAAAAGTTCAAAATGGATCAGGCAAAGAAAGGTTTCTTGCCTATGCTACAAGGTGTGAAGTTGAGTCAACTCAATGCCCGGCCACAACAGAAGATAGAGAGAAAATGAAAGATGTTCCCTATGCTTCAGCCATAGGCTCTATCATGTATGCAATGCTGTGTACCAGACCTGACGTATGCTTAGCAATAAGCTTGGCAGGAAGGTACCAAAGTAATCCAGGAGTGGATCACTGGACAGCGGTCAAGAACATCCTGAAATACCTGAAAAGGACTAAGGATATGTTTCTCGTATATGGAGGTGACAAAGAGCTAGTCGTAAATGGTTACGTCGATGCAAGCTTTGACACTGATCCGGACGATTCTAAATCGCAAACCAGATACGTGTTTTTATTAAACGGTGGAGCTGTAAGTTGGTGCAGTTCTAAACAAAGCGTCGTGGCGGGATCTACATGTGAAGCGGAGTACATAGCTGCTTCTGAAGCAGCAAATGAAGGAGTCTGGATGAAGGAGTTCATTTCCGATCTAGGTGTCATACCTAGTGCATCAGGACCAATGAAGATCTTCTGTGACAATACTGGTGCAATTGCATTGGCAAAGGAATCCAGATTTCACAAGAGGACCAAGCACATCAAAAGACGCTTCAATTCCATTCGGGACCAAGTCCAAGTGGGAGACATAGAGATTTGCAAGATACATACGGATCTGAATGTTGCAGACCCGTTGACTAAGCCTCTCTCACGAGCAAAACATGATCAGCACCAAGACTCCATGGGTGTTAGAATCATTATTATGTAATCTAGATTATTGACTCTAGTGCAAGTGGGAGACTGAAGGAAATATGCCCTAGAGGCAATAATAAAGTTAGTATTTATTTCTTCATATCATGATAAATGTTTATTATTCATGCTTTAATTGTATTAACCGGAAACATGATACATGTGTGAATACATAGACAAACCTATAGTCACTAGTATGCCTCTACTTGACTAGCTCATTAATCAAAGATGGTTATGTTTCCTAACCATAGACATGTGTTGTCATTTGATTAGTGGGATCACATCATTGGAAGAATGATGTGATTGACATGACCCATTCCGTTAGCCTAGCACTTGATCGTTTAGTATACTGCTATTGCTTTCTTCATGACTTATACATGTTCCTGTAACTATGAGAATTATGCAACTCCCGTTTACCAGAGGAACACTTTGGGTACTACCAAACGTCACAACGTAACTGGGTGATTATAAAGGAGTACTACAGGTGTCTCCAAAGGTACATGTTGAGTTGGCGTATTTCGAGATTAGGTTTTGTCACTCCGATAGTCGGAGAGGTATCTCTGGGCCCTCTTGGTAATGCACATCATTATAAGCCTTGCAAGCAATGTGATCAATGAGTTGGTTACGAGATGATGCATTACAGAACGAGTAAAGAGACTTGCCGGTAACGAGATTGAACTAGGTATTGGATACCGACGATCAAATCTCGGGCAAGTAACATACCGATGACAAAGGGAACAACGTATGTTGTTATGCAGTTTGACCGATAAAGATCTTTGTAGAATATGTAGGAACCAATATGGGCATCCAGGTCCCGCTATTGGTTATTAACCGAGAATAGTTTTAGGTCATGTCTACATAGTTCTCGAACCCGTAGGGTCCGCACGCTTAACGTTACGATGACAGTTTTATTATGAGTTTATAAGTTTTGATGTACCGAAGTTTGTTCGGAGTCCCGGATGTGATCACGGACATGACGAGGAGTCTCGAAATGGTCGAGACATAAAGATCGATATATTGGAAGCCTATATTTGGACATCGGAATCGTTCCGGGGTGAAATCGGCATTTTACCGGAGTACCGGGAGGTTACCGGAACCCCCCGGGGGGTTATTGGGCCTACATGGGACACGAGGGAGAAGAGGGATGGAGCCAGGAGGGGGCCGCGTGCCCCTCCCCCTCCTAGTCCGAATAGGACAAGGGAAGGGGGGTGGCGCCCCCCCTTTCCTTCCCCTCTTCCTCCTCTTTCCCCCCTTCTCCTACTCCTACTTGGAAAGAAGGGAGTCCTAGTAGGACTCCCCCCTTGGCGCGCCCTCCTTGGCCGGCCGCCTCCTCCCCCCTGGCTCCTTTATATACGGGGGCGGGGGGCGGCACCCCAAAGACACACAAGTTGATCTATGGATCGTTCCTTAGCCGTGTGCGGTGCCCCCCTCCACCATATTCCACCTCGGTCATATCGTCGCGGAGTTTAGGCGAAGCCCTGCGCCGGTAGAGCATCATCATCGTCACCACGCCGTTGTGCTGACGGAACTCCTCTCCGGAGCTTTGCTGGATCGGAGCACGGAGATCGTCATCGAGCTGAATGTGTGCTGAACTCGGAGGCCCCGTATGTTCGGTGCTTGGATCGGTCGGATCGTGAAGACGTACGACTACATCAACCGCGTTGTGCTAACGCTTCCGCTTACGGTCTACGAGGGTACGTGGACGAACACTCTCCCCTCTCATTGCTATGCCATCACCATGATCTTGCGTGTGCGTAGGAATTTTTTTTGAAATTACTACGTTCCCCAACAGTGGCATCCGAGCCTAGGTTTTATGCGTTGATGTTATATGCACGAGTAGAACACAAGTGAGTTGTGAGCGATACAAGTCATACTGCTTACCAGCATGTCATACTTTGGTTCGGCGGTATTGTGAGATGAAGCGGCCCGGACCGACATTACGCGTACGCTTACGCGAGACTGGTTTCACCGTTATGAGCACTTGTGCTTAAAGGTGGCTGGCGGGTGTCTGTCTCTCTCACTTTAGCTGAATCGAGTGTGGCTACGCCCGGTCCTTGCGAAGGTTAAAACAGCACCAACTTGACGAACTATCGTTGTGGTTTTTGATGCGTAGGTAAGAACGGTTCTTGCTAAGTCCGTAGCAGCCACGTAAAATTTGCAACAACAAAGTAGAGGACGTCTAACTTGTTTTTGCAGGGCATGTTGTGATGTGTTATGGTCAAGACGTGATGCGATATTTTATTGTATGAGATGATCATTTTTTGTAACCGAAGTTATCGGCAGCTGGCAGGAGCCATATGGTTGTCGCTTTATTGTATGAAATGCAAACGCCCTGTAATTGCTTTACTTTATCACTAAGCGGTAGCGATAGTCGTAGAAGCAATAGACGGCGTAACGACAACGCTGCTACGATAGAGATCAAGGTGTCGCGCCGGTGACGATGGTGATCACGATGGTGCTTCGAAGATGGAGATCACAAGCACAAGATGATGATGGCCATATCATATCACTTATATTGATTGCATGTGATGTTTATCCTTTATGCATCTTATCTTGCTTTGATTGACGGTAGCATTTTAAGATGATCTCTCACTTAATAATCAAGAAGTGTTCTCCCTGAGTATGCACCGTTGCGAAAGTTCTTCGTGCTGAGACACCACGTGATGATTGGGTGTGATAGGCTCTACGTTCAAATACAACGGGTGCAAAACAGTTGCACACGCGGAATACTCAGGTCATACTTGACGAGCCTAACATATACAGATATGGCCTCGGAGACCGAAAGGTCGAGCGTGAATCATATAGTAAATATGATCAACATAGTGATGTTCACCATTGAAACTACTCCATCTCACGTGATGATCGGACATGGTTTAGTTGATTTGGATCAGGTGATCACTTAGATGACTAGAGAGATGTCTGTCTAAGTGGGAGTTCTTAAGTAATATGATTAATTGAACTTAAATTTATCATGAACTTAGTACCTGATAGTATTTTGCTTGTCTATGTTTGTTTGTAGATAGATGGCTCGTGCTATTGTTCCGTTGAATTTTAATGCGTTCCTTGAGAAAGCAAAGTTGAAAGATGATGGTAGCAATTACACGGACTGGGTCCGTAGCCTGAGGATTATCCTCATTGCTGCACAGAAAAGTTACGTCCTGAAAGCACCGCTGGGTGCCAGGCCTGCTGCTGATGCAACTGACGACGTTAAGAACGTCTGGCAGAGCAAAGCTGATGACTACTCGATAGTTCAGTGTGCCATGCTTTACGGCTTAGAACCGGGTGTTCAACGACGTTTTGAACGTCATGGAGCATATGAGATGTTCCAGGAGTTGAAGTTAATATTTCAAGAAAATGCCCGGATTGAGAGATATGAAGTCTCCAATAAGTTCTATAGCTGCAAGATGGAGGAGAATAGTTCTGTCAGTGAACACATACTCAAAATGTCTGGGTATAATAATCACTTGATTCAACTGGGAGTTAATCTTCCTGATGATAGTGTCATTGACAAAATTCTCCAATCACTGCCACCAAGCTACAAGAGCTTCGTGATGAACTATAATATGCAAGGGATGAACAAGACTATTCCCGAGCTCTTCGTAATGCTAAAAGCTGCGGAGGTAGAAATCAAGAAGAAGCATCAAGTGTTGATGGTTAACAAGACCACCAGTTTCAAGAAAAAGGGCAAAGGGAAGAAGAAGGGGAACTTCAAAAAGAACGGCAAGCAAGTTGCTACTCAAGAGAGGAAACCCAAGTCTGGACCTAAGCCTAAAACTGAGTGCTTCTACTGCAAGCAGACTGGACACTGGAAGCGGAACTGCCCCAAGTATTTGGCGGATAAGAAGGATGGCAAAGTGAACAAAGGTATATGTGATATACATGTTATTGATGTGTACCTTACTAATGCTCGCAGTAGCACCTGGGTATTTGATACTGGTTCTGTTGCTAATATTTGCAACTCGAAACAGGGACTACGGATTAAGCAAAGATTGGCTAAGGACGAGGTAATGATGCGTGTGGGAAATGGTTCCAAAGTCGATGTGATCGCGGTCGGCACGCTACCTCTACATCTACCATCAGGATTAGTTTTAGACCTAAATAATTGTTATTTGGTGCCAGCGTTGAGCATGAACATTATATCTGGATCTTGTTTGATGCGAGACGGTTATTCATTTAAATCAGAGAATAATGGTTGTTCTATTTATATGAGTAATATCTTTTATGGTCATGCACCCTTGAAGAGTGGTCTATTCTTATTGAATCTCGATAGTAGTGATACACATGTTCATAGTGTGGAAACCAAAAGATGCAGAGTTGATAACGATAGTGCAACTTATTTGTGGCACTGCCGTTTGGGTCATATCAGTGTAAAGCGCATGAAGAAACTCCATACTGATGGGCTTTTGGAATCACTTGATTATGAATCACTTGGTACTTGCGAACCGTGCCTCATGGGCAAGATGACTAAAACGCCGTTCTCCGGAACTATGGAGCGGGCAACTGATTTGTTGGAAATCATACATACCGATGTTTGTGGTCCAATGAATGTTGAGGCTCGCGGCGGGTATCGTTATTTTCTCACCTTCACAGATGATTCGAGCAGATATGGGTATATCTACTTAATGAAACACAAGTCTGAAACATTTCGAATGTTCAAAGAATTTCAGAGTGAAGTGGAAAATCATCGTAACAAGAAAATAAAGTTTCTACGATCTGATCGTGGAGGAGAATATTTGAGTTACGAGTTTGGTCTGCACTTGAAACAATACGGAATAGTTTCGCAACTCACGCCACCCGGAACACCACAAAGAAATGGTGTGTCCGAACGTCGTAATCGTACTTTACTAGATATGGTGCGATCTATGATGTCTCTTACTGATTTACCGCTATCGTTTTGGGGTTATGCTTTAGAGACGGCCGCATTCACGTTAAATAGGGCACCATCAAAATCCGTTAAGACAATGCCTTATGAACTGTGGTTTGGCAAGAAACCAAAGTTGTCGTTTCTTAAAGTTTGGGGCTGCGATGCTTATGTGAAGAAACTTCAACCAGATAAGCTCGAACCCAAATCGGAGAAATGTGTCTTCATAGGATACCCAAAAGAGAATATTGGGTACACCTGCTATCACAGATCTGAGGGCAAGATTTTCGTTGCTAAAATCGGATCCTTTCTAGAGAAGGAGTTTCTCTCGAAAGAAGTGAGTGGGAGGAAATTAGAACTTGATGAGATAACTGTATCTACTCCCTTATTGGAAAGTATTTCATCACAAGAACAGGTTCCTGTGACAACTACACCAATTAGTGAGGAAGCTAATGATATTGATCATGAAACTTCAGATCAAGTTTCTACTGAACCTCGTAGGTCTACCAGAGTAAGATCCGCACCAGAGTGGTATGGTAATCCTATTCTGGAAGTCATGTTACTTGACCATGATGAACCTACAAACTATGAGGAAGCGATGATGAGCCCAGATTCCGCAAAATGGCTAGAGGCCATGAAATCTGAGATGGGATCCATGTATGAAAACAAAGTATGGACTTCGGTTGACTTGCCCAATGATCGGCAAGCCATTGAAAATAAATGGATCTTTAAGAAGAAGACTGACGCTGATGGTAATGTAACTGTCTATAAAGCTCGACTTGTTGGAAAAGGTTTTCGACAAGTTCAAGGAGTTGGCTACGATGAGACTTTCTCACCCATAGCGATGCTTAAGTCTGTCCGAATCATGTTAGCTATTGCTGCATTTCATGATTATGAAATTTGGCAAATGGATGTCAAAACTGCATTCTTGAATGGATTTCTGGAAGAAGAGTTGTATATGATGCAGCCAGAAGGTTTTGTTGATCCAAAAGGTGCTAACAAAGTGTGCAAGCTCCAACGTTCCATTTATGGACTGGTGCAAGCATCTCGGAGCTGGAATAAACGCTTTGATAGTGTGATCAAAGCATATGGTTTTATACAGACTTTTGGAGAAGCCTGTATTTACAAGAAAGTGAGTGGGAGCTCTGTAGCATTTCTGATATTATATGTAGATGCCATATTATTAATTGGAAATAATATAGAATTTCTGGATAGCATAAAGGGATACTTGAATAAAAGTTTTTCAATGAAAGACCTCGGTGAAGCTGCTTACATATTGGGCATCAAGATCTATAGAGATAGATCAAGACGCTTAATAGGACTTTCACAAAGCACATACCTTGACAAAATTTTGAAAAAGTTCAAAATGGATCAGGCAAAGAAAGGTTTCTTGCCTGTGCTACAAGGTGTGAAGTTGAGTCAAACTCAATGCCCGGCCACAGCAGAAGATAGAGAGAAAATGAAAGATGTTCCCTATGCTTCAGCCATAGGCTCTATCATGTATGCAATGCTGTGTACCAGACCTGACGTATGCTTAGCAATAAGCTTGGCAGGAAGGTACCAAAGTAATCCAGGAGTGGATCACTGGACAACGGTCAAGAATATCCTGAAATACCTGAAAAGGACTAAGGATATGTTTCTCGTATATGGAGGTGACAAAGAGCTAGTCGTAAATGGTTACGTCGATGCAAGCTTTGACACTGATCCGGACGATTCTAAATCGCAAACCAGATACGTGTTTTTATTAAACGGTGGAGTTGTAAGTTGGTGCAGTTCTAAACAAAGCGTCGTGGCGGGATCTACATGTGAAGCGGAGTACATAGCTGCTTCTGAAGCAGCAAATGAAGGAGTCTGGATGAAGGAGTTCATTTCCGATCTAGGTGTCATACCTAGTGCATCGGGACCAATGAAGATCTTCTGTGACAATACTGGTGCAATTGCATTGGCAAAGGAATCCAGATTTCACAAGAGGACCAAGCACATCAAAAGACGCTTCAATTCCATTCGGGACCAAGTCCAAGTGGGAGACAAAGAGATTTGCAAGATACATACGGATCTGAATGTTGCAGACCCGTTGACTAAGCCTCTCTCACGAGCAAAACATGATCAGCACCAAGACTCCATGGGTGTTAGAATCATTACTATGTAATCTAGATTATTGACTCTAGTGCAAGTGGGAGACTGAAGGAAATATGCCCTAGAGGCAATAATAAAGTTAGTATTTATTTCCTCATATCATGATAAATGTTTATTATTCATGCTAGAATTGTATTAACCGGAAACATGATACATGTGTGAATACATAGACAAACCTATAGTCACTAGTATGCCTCTACTTGACTAGCTCATTAATCAAAGATGGTTATGTTTCCTAACCATAGACATGTGTTGTCATTTGATTAGTGGGATCACATCATTAGAAGAATGATGTGATTGACATGACCCATTCCGTTAGCCTAGCACTTGATCGTTTAGTATACTGCTATTGCTTTCTTCATGACTTATACATGTTCCTGTAACTATGAGAATTATGCAACTCCCGTTTACCGGAGGAACACTTTGGGTACTACCAAACGTCACAACGTAACTGGGTGATTATAAAGGAGTACTACAGGTGTCTCCAAAGGTACATGTTGAGTTGGCGTATTTCGAGATTAGGTTTTGTCACTCCGATAGTCGGAGAGGTATCTCTGGGCCCTCTCGGTAATGCACATCATTATAAGCCTTGCAAGCAATGTGATCAATGAGTTTTTTACGAGATGATGCATTACAGAACGAGTAAAGAGACTTGCTGGTAACGAGATTGATTTAGGTATTGGATACCGACGATCAAATCTCAGGCAAGTAACATACCGATGACAAAGGGAACAACGTATGTTGTTATGCAGTTTGACCGATAAAGATCTTCGTAGAATATGTAGGAACCAATATGGGCATCCAGGTCCCGCTATTGGTTATTGACCGAGAATAGTTCTAGGTCATGTCTACATAGTTCTCAAACCCGTAGGGTCCGCACGCTTAACGTTACGATGACAGTTTTATTATGAGTTTATAAGTTTTGATGTACCGAAGTTTGTTAGGAGTCCTGGATGTGATCACGGACATGAAGAGGAGTCTCGAAATGGTTGAGACATAAAGATCGATATATTGGAAGCCTATATTTGGACATCGGAATCGTTCCGGGTGAAATTGGCATTTTACCGGAGTACCGGGAGGTTACCGGAACCCCCCGGGGGGTTATTGGGCCTACATGGGCCACGAGGGAGAAGAGGGAAGGAGCCAGGAGGGGGCCGCGCGCCCCTCCCCCTCCTAGTCCGAATAGGAAAAGGGAAGGGGGGCGGCGCCCCCCCTTTCCATCCCCTATTCCTCCTCTTTCCCCCCTTCTCCTACTCGTACTTGGAAAGAAGGGAGTCCTACTCCCGGTGGGAGTAGGACTCCCTCCTTGGCGTGCCCTCCTTGGCCGGCCGCCTCCTCCCCCCTGGCTCCTTTATATACGAGGGCGGGGGGGGGGGGCACCCAAAGACACATAAGTTGATCTACGGATCGTTCCTTAGCCGTGTGCGGTGCCCCCCTCCACCATATTCCACCTCGGTCATATCGTCGCGGAGTTTAGGCAAAGCCCTGCGCCGGTAGAGCATCATCATCGTCACCACGCTATCGTGCTGACGAAACTCATCTCCGGAGCTTTGCTGGATCGGAGCACGGAGATCGTCATCGAGATGAACGTGTGCTGAACTCGGAGGCCCCGTACGTTCGGTGCTTGGATCGGTCGGATCGTGAAGACGTACGACTACATCAACCGCGTTGTGCTAACGCTTCCGCTTACGGTCTACGAGGGTACGTGGACGAACACTCTCCCCTCTCGTTGCTATGCCATCACCATGATCTTGCGTGTGCGTAGGATTTTTTTTGAAATTACTACGTTCCCCAACAAGAAGGACGTTGGAAAATAATAATTCACCTGCGTGGGGCCTCCTTCCGCAAGGTGGACAGTGGGACAGAGGCACCGGTTCCCTTTTTAGCCACACGTATACCAAGCTCCTAGACCACAACTTTCTTCACAGCTACATGAATCTCAGATGCTGACAGTGCAATTGGTGAAGACGGCCTTTGCGATGGGCTGGCAGGCACAACTGGTGAAGTTGGACGGGGGGGTGATGGCACAGTTGGTGAAGCTGAATGGGGGTGTGATGGTAGCCTCAGCTTCTTGCGCCTCTGGTAAGCCAACTTTTTCAAAAGCTTAGCACCGCACCGCTTGACAGAAGAGTCAGTGTCCACCTCAGCTTGTGTGTCTGTCAGACCTTGCTGGCTAAGCCCTCCATCACCTGATTCGACGGATGCTGCATGAGATGTTCCAGTGAGTAAGATCTGAGACTCAACGAGGTTATCATCAACAGGGCAGACTAGGGTGTCTACAACATTTGGTCCTGTGCCATCATGGGCTTTGACAGTTGCACCATCAAGATGTGTGGTCTCATCATCAGCTGGACCGCTGCCCATGTCTACATCCACGGTACCACTGCCTGAAGCAACAAAAGGATCTTTAGGGCGACGACGAACAACTCGATAGTCATCATCATCATCATCGGAGTCAGCGTCAGAATCAGAATCATCGCCTCCGTGATACTCGTCATCAGTATCAGAATCTTCAGCCACATTCTTTCCTGCACTTTCTGTCCACCCGCCTTGCGATGACCGCGTAGTCCTTGATGTCGTACGGGCGGCAGAGGAGATAACGTTCAATCCAACGTCTAGCTGACGGGATGCATGTGAATGGCCCTCATCATCTAAAGCGGTGAATGATTCCACAAGATTGCCTAGGATGCCAGCCATGGCGGACGTGAATCGAGCGACTATCTGAGTTGATTTGGCAAATTTCTGTTCAACATAAAAAAATGAAAAAGAATGGAAATAACTAGTAAGTTATCACCAAAATGCAACAAAAGTTATCATGAATATCAAGTTATCACAGGAATGCTACAATCATCATAATAAAATGCAACCAAAAGTTATCATGATATCAAGTTATCACAGGAATGCTACAAAGTTATCAAGGCATTGCACTAATAATTATCACATGGTTGCATCATAATTATTATTTTATATAGAGGATATGCCACAATGGAAATCATCCAGATTAGTAAAGAGTGACAAGTTGGCATCAAAACAGGGTAACCACAGTGGGTGCAAAAAATAATTTATCAGCCAATGAAAGAACATAAAATAGCAAAAAAAATCAAGAAACTAGGTTACATGCTCACCTCTTCACTGCAGCTTGGGGCAGTATGAACACGCATAAACTTGTCAAGACCTTCCAGACCACCAAACAGACAGAAATTCCTGCCAAACTCAGGCTTCAACTGGAAAAAAATGTAGCCATCACAGATAAGTAACAACAAAAAAACAATGAAAATAAAATGCAGTTGCAAAGCAGACTGTGAACTGAAAAACATAGATATATATTACCGGTAGTTTCCCGAAAGAAACTTTGTCAGCCTGAACATCTTTGTTGAGGACAAGAGTTATCAGCTTCTTTGTCCATACATTGATGGGAAAAGGACCATCAGGCAGTTCGATGCCAAGTCCAGAAAGATCAATCGCATGAATGTACAATAGCTGATAAGAAAAACACAAGCGCCATGGTAAACACTTACAAAAATCAGCCACAAAATGACAAAGAAAATGACAAATGACAAAAGAGAAGGTAAGAGAAAAGCATCGTCACTTACATTGTAGAAAAGAAGGCAACCCCTGGTAGGCTTGCGTTTCAACAGCGCCTTGTGCAGTTCATCAGCAATAAATTTGGACCAATTGAGATTTTTAACACCATTGATGTCATGCTGCAATATAAAAAAAGCAAGAAACTGAAGTTCACCGAATGCACCACAAAAAAATATGAAAGTTATCACACTGACATATAGTAAAGTTATCAGGCACACAAGAAAGAAAATGACATATTTACAGAAAAACTTACCAGCACAGCATACCAACGGGGGCTAACTTTGTTGGAGGTGGTCGGGGCAATGATTGTATTCCCCGCAAGCAGAAGCCACATACGCTTGAAAGAGTCATCAGAATTTTCAGAACCCTTTATGAGATCAACAAGATCAGTCATTTTAGGGGCATATCCGAGCTCGCCAAACAACTCAAGCCCTAACTCAATATCAGTTTCAGATGGGAGGTTGTAAGGGACACCATTCCCTCCACGCGTCACACCCATAACACGATGCACGTATTCTTCATTGACCGGAAGCCTGCCTCGGCCTGGTACGACCACCTCACGCGAATTGGGGTCGTAGAGATCAGCAAGCCACACACTGAGATTGTTGAATATATGGTCACATTGGATATTCCGAAGGCTAGTTAAATCCATATCATCAATGGCACCCTTCCTGTCATCATTCATGTCCTTGCATGCTAGAAGAAGCGAATTGGGTGAGGCTCTGTTCCGCGGAGGAGGGCGTTTTGCCTTTTTCGAAGGAACCTCATCGATTCCATCACCATCTCCTTTACGCTTCCTCGGCATTGTCTCCCTGACACGTAGGGAAAAAAAGCAAAGCGAATGAGACCATTAGATGACTTTGAAAAACTGATATCACAATAAACTGTAACGTTTATAAAGCCGGTGTTTGACAAAGCAATAATACAGCTGATAAAAGGAAACAAGCAAACTGCAATTGGTCGCACATGCTAAAAAAAGTAAAACAGATAGCACAGGTATATAAAAAGCATGTGAGACTGATAATTGAGGCACAATGCAATTGGTAAGTTACAACCAAATTACCAGTGATAAGAAATAGCATTCACACATGCTCATTAATAACCCAACCAAAACAAAATGAATGAGAAATAAGCGTTGTGCTGCATATAGTTAGTCTAGAAAAAACTTATGGTAACTACGGTAAGATGATAGTGGTAAGTGTAAAACCATCACCATGATAATTCAACCATAACAAGACAACACTGATAAATAACAGAGTTTAAAGCATCTGGTAATTTGAGTGCAATATAGTTGGTAAGTTCAATATAGACATCATGATAATTGAACAGAACAAGACATAACAAGCAAATCAAGCATTGTAAACAAGCTAATTGGAGCAGCACAAAAGCCTAATCAATAGACAGACCGCATCTAACAAAACCAACATAAAACAACATTATGTGAAAAAACTTAGGGTTGCTTTTTAAATCCTCATCCACTGATGCACAACTTGAAATCCATAAACACCAAACATTATTGGATGTCCTAAACAACCACATCCACATCAGTAACACCATAACAAAATCCCTATTAGAACCAACCACACTTACCACCACTAAGACCTATCCACACCCACGATTACCACAAAATTAAACCAGATGTCCGAACCATATTCAAACTGAACTTAGACGGCGACATAACCTAGCCTAATAGCAACAACAACCGCCAGAATCAAAGAGTCCGAGCACCAAAAATCAACGGCGAAGCATGGAGGCGGAGCAACAGGAAATACAGAGCGGGGCGGGTGGATGGGTGGGGGGATGGGGGATGCGCTGCTCAACGTCGACTCAGAAATTAGAAGCCGGCCTTAATCTAACCTAATGGGAACAACAATCTACCAGATTCGACGGCTCCAACCTAAATCAATGGCGGACCAGCGCGGCGGAGCAAAAAGAGGAAGGAAAACAGGGGCGGGGAATGCGTTCCTCACCGCGGATTCAGACGCCGTCCGCCGCGATCCGGAACGCGCCACCAGCAGCAACCGTCGCGCACGAGGGGGAGGGGAGCGAGAGGAGATTCGAATGGAAACGCCCGAAGCAGAGGAAGAAGAAGTAGTGCGGGCGAACGGGGAGAGGGGACGAGTGGGGATCGTGGCATTGGGCGATATGGGCGGTTCGAGTGGACCCACTAGTCAGCGACACACAGCGATCGTAACGGCTACCGCCACCCGCGCTGCGCGCACCAGGGGCGACGCGGGCCGTTGGATCCGGATCGGACGGCTAACGAGTCGTGCGGATTTGAAGCAAACCACCAGTCGACTGGTGGATAGATTTATCGTTATAAAAAATATAATCTGACCTTTACATCGCGCACATACGTGACTCTATATAATGGTCAGACTCATCTAACTTTGCCGACAGACTCAACGCATGTTTTCCTGATACGATCACCCCAGGGCAGCACTTCCCAGAGCGATGGACGTACTCCTTGCGCATACCAGCTCATCTCATCGATCGCTAAAACTGTATACTCCTTCGTTTCTTTTTAGTATGCATATAACATTTGATCAAATTCATTCTTGAAAAGAAAATTGATCAAAGTCAAACTTTATCAACTTTGACTAACTTTATAAAAAAAATATTAAGATTCACAACATAAAATCAATATTGTTAGATGCATCATGAAATTAATTATCATAATTAATATTGTAGATGTTGATATTTTTTTAACCAAATCTTATATACAGACTTAAAAAGAAACAGAGGGAGTATGTACATGCTAGAAGAAGTTGCCCGGAGAAGAGAAGAGGAGTTCGATCTTCATCACACCACATCACAGATTAGATGATACTTTTGACGCCCAATTACACGAATCGATTCAAGTTGCCGACCAAAAGTCCAAACGTGGCAGCAGGGGCCGGCGGCTCGGGCAGGCTAGTCAACGCAGGAGCCACAGAGGCCGTAGCCGCCGCTGCAGTTGGGCCCGGTGCCGTCGCAGAGGCGCTCGGCGCCGACGAAGACCTTGGTGTCCTGGCTGCCCCGACGGCCCTTCCTCCTCCCGCCGCCGCCGCGGGTGAAGATGATCCACGACATGACGGACAGCCACAGTATGATGGCGCAGTAGAGCACCTCCCCGCCGTCCCTCGCGCCCACGAACTCCACCGGCGCCAAAGCCATTCGATCCGGTCGACCTCCGACGGTTCAGCCTGAACTTGCTTCTTGTGCTGGCTGAGCGTGCAATGTACGTGTCACGGCGGTGGCGCCGGCTTTATAGCCCCGTTGTCCGGTGGGGTTCGGGTAGAGCTAGCAAGGTGACATGACGTTCAGCCGCCACGGACGGAAACGCTCCGTGGAAGCGGTCCAGTTTTTCGTGCCGGACTAATCATTTTTTCTTTGATTTGAAAGGGAGTGCGGGACTAACCAATGCTACTCCACTACATTTGTACAGTATCGAGCGTGCAATTGCTGGCCAAGTCAAGCCCCGTGACACTCCCTTGAGACACCCCGAAACGTTTTCCTATGGCGGCGACAAGGCGATCGGGCTATTTTCTAATCTATCGAGTCGCGGCTCCATCTTCTACTCCGGTGCCCTCTTTCCCGGGTGTGCTCGCTTGGGGTGATCAAGGTGAGACCTGGTGTCCCTAGCTCCCTCGAGATTCTGAACAACCACTATCGTCGAGCCGTCAACGCTTCGCTTCCCTATCGAAGCCAGCTTGACCTTGTCGACGACGGCCGGAAATTCTTCATGCACGTGCCCCTAAGGACCAGCGCCTGAAGCCTTAGTCATCGTCATTGAACCCTTGAATAGATATCTAAAGCATCTGACACCAAATCTCGCCGCAGGACGAGAAACCGTTGCTTGGAGTTTCGGATATTGTAGCAGTGGTATGTAAGTGGGGCCGGCAACACACGTGCAGTTCAAAGTCTTACCTCTCAGGGTGAAAATCCAAGGTCTGGCCTTAGTTGGTTGTGCCTGGCAATGGCCTTGTTGAAGGCATTGTTTTGAGAGCGGGGACTATCTTCGGGGTGAAAACTCAAGATCTACGATCGGGTGACGACAGCGCTTGTGCACTGTTTTCTTCTTTGAGGCGTCGTTTTTTGGAGAACTTGGACTTCAGGTGTTGTTTTGGCAGTGGTTGTACTCTGTAGCAGGGCTTTTCGTTTCTTTAGCTTCTTCTTCTTCTTTTGGCTGTGTGCATCCATAATATCATTAGGGTATTGCGTTGTTGCAAAGGCCGGGTGTAATTGCTATCTTTGCGATATTAATATATTCCCTTTATTGGAAAATGTAAATACCCCTGGCAGATTCTGGTCTAAAGAAGAACGGGACAAGGGGGGGGGGGGGGGGGGGGGGGGGAGCTCACCAAAGTGGATCGGCAGCGGCATACATTGCCTGCAACTGCAAGCAAGGAACCATATGCGATGCGTGGGTGCTTTGCCAAAAGGAAAGCAACAGCAAGGTGCCAAGAGCAGCTCGAGCCATTACCGCTACACCACCCGTCATCTTCTCAAACATACACGCCTTCTCCTTCCATCTCTTGCGGCGCGTTCTGTCGCAGAGAGGAATTTCCTTTCGATGCAAGCAAAAGATGATTGACTGATCGTGTACATATCTTCGCCTGCGACTGGGTTTCTTGGAGATAACATTTATTTCCTCTGCAAGTGTCCTTAACTCGCTCCTCCTCCAAGCTCCAACCCTTGGCCGCTCTAGAGGTACTTACTGCGATCGCATCTTATACGTACATGCATGCATCTTGCCTTGTAGTAGGCTTCCACAGCTAGCGTCTAATCAGAGATTTACGCATCTTACTTCTCTAGGGGCCGGAGAAATCTGCGGCCGGATGGGTCATCTAGATATGCTTATCATGGTCTTCTTCTGCCGGTGCTAATTTTCTTTCCACAACTTCAGCATGCCCAAACAACGACAATTCAGCCTTGATGGAGACAATAGACGCTTCATGGTGACCTCCAGATCGGTTGGTACCTCTTGTCCTGAATCCTGATTAACATCACCAATTCAGACGTTGATTTATATCTTCTACTCTAGGTGCTTAGATGTTGCTTTTGTTAGTCATCTTACATTTTTGGAGTGCAGCGACCCATGGTATGAACTGATATATATTTTGTTCACTTTCACTTCATTTCAACTTTCAAACTTTTTTTTAGAACGAAGGCTCAAGGAGAGCCCGGCTTTGAATTAACAACCAGGATGCGTGCCTGAGTAATTAACAACCAGAGTAATTAAGATTGCATCATTTGGTGTTTTGGATTAGCACTAACAAAATTTGGGATGCACGCCTGAACTAAGCAAGGGTATGCTTGAGAAGATGACGGGTGGCAGTCTTAGGCTACTAATTGAAATATGCAAAATAACTACAATTTGTTGCTTTAGTTTATTCACTAGCAAACATGCCCGTGCGTTGCAACGGGAGAAAAAAATGCCTCGTTCTTGATAAAAATGGTTCAAGACCCCACACAGGTACACGCCCGCCATTTCAACAAGACGAAGAAGCACTAATACCATAGTCCATGAATATGGAATATTAGTAAAGCTTATTTTTCCCAATTCAAGTTTAGTAGTGCCAAACATAGTTACAAAGACATGCATTGTTTTGTGCATTGATTGATAGCTATAGAGTATCTACTGTTAGTATGGATTTTCTAGCTTGAAGTTGTACCCTTCGTGCATAGAATAAGAGATTTTTACTATGCAAAATCTCATTTCATGACATTTATAACAACATTTTAAATTTTAGAACCTTATCTTGCAGCAATAATTTAAAATTGATTGATGAATACCAAGAGGCTAAAAACTCTTTTAGGTGACCCGATATTCAAATTTTTTTATTTGAATTATTCAAATCTCATTGTTAGTTTATTTATTTTTCTATTACGAAGTCTTCATTTTTTTTTACATGATGTTCCTTGCTCATTGTACATGAAATATGACTATGTTTGTGGAAAAAAGAAAACAAAACCTCAAATGTGTAGTTTTTTTCCATGTAGAGCATGCATGTTCTGATTGATTGCACCTAATTTTATTTTTCGGATAGATGTTTCGATTCGTTGCACCTATTTTTTCTGGGTAAAATTACACATTTGAGTTTATGTTTTCTTTTTGACACAAAGATAGTCATATTGCATAAATAAAAATACTCAAATGTGTAGTTAATTTTCGACTCTGCATGAGGCAATTTTGTGAGTATCTCTGAGTTTTTTACATATTTTTTGTTATCGGCTCAGCTCCCATCCCCATCAGCATATGTTCCTGGATTAAGAACATTTAAATTAATGGGGGGGGGGGGGGGGAGATTTTCCTGACTTGAAAACTCTTATTCAAACTCACTGTTTATCTCTAAATGGAAAAAGAAAATAAAAAGTTAGCACAGAAAGAGGAGCAACGCACTTGCGTAGCCGGCCTAGTAGCTGAAGGAAAAGCGTGGCCCATCTACTATTAACCCAAGATATTCGTGCCTATCCCCAATCTTCTCTTCTATCGATCTGCGTCGCCGCCACACCCCCGATCTGCTCGGGCCCCTGCCATGTCCAGGCCTCGACATCCTTCTCTCTCTTCTCTGCTGGAAGCTGCCCCTGCCGGCCATGTCTAGCCTCGAACTCCTTTGGGAGTGCATTCCATTGGACGTGCTCCACCTCAGCGGCGGCGTCGACCGCTTCTCCTCCCTCGAGGATGAAAATTAAGGGGTAAGAAGCAATGGCCCTTTTATTAGTAGGTATAGAGGTATAGATATAGATATAGATATAGATATAGATATAGATATAGATATGTAAAATCTTATATCTTATATTTACTAATTGGAAGCACCATACGAGACACCACGTTAATCCTTAGAATTAAAAAAATTTGACCGTTCGATTAATATAGCTAATTGTTCCACAAAAAGAAAAGAAAAAACAGGAGACCAGCTCTCGTATCCCACATACAGGAGTCCTCCTCCCCATGGTCTCTTTTATTTGCCCCAAAAGTCGTCCTCCCCACGTCTCTCTCCGTTTTTCCTCATAGTAAGAAAAATGAGCGTCATCCCTAAGGAAAACATACGTGAGTCCTTCTCCCCACGGCCTCTCTTTGTTCCCCCCCCCCCCCCCCCCCCCAAAAAAATGCGGTCATCACTAAAGAAAACATACGTGAGTCCTCCTCCCCATGGTCTCTCTTTGTTTCCTTCAAAATAAAAAAAGCTGAGCATTATCCCATGAAAGAAAAAAGCACAAGCATCATCTAACTTTTCTCCCTTTTGTTTACTACATTTGCGCAATGCATGCTTGAGCGGTGTATTATCATGTAACTACTATACTAATGTCCACATATGTACTAATCGGTTATTCTATAGAATAAGCTGTGACCAGACAAAGGAAAATGTGTGAAATATTTCTCATAATAATTATATCAAGTACTCCACTTTAATATTCAGGACTAGATCTTATTTATTTTTTTCAAAACTGTTCGCGACTTCTGAAGAGTGTTGTTGATAGGGGAAACTCCATTTTGACCTAAAATACTTCAAGCATCCATTTTGATATTGATATAAATTTAAATTACATGATTAAGAAAAAACAACCATACAGATAATCCATCCTACGTGCTTGGATATGAAAAATAAAATATGACGTTCAGTGTATAGAATATTACTTTCACATTTTCTAAACATTGTTTGCTATATGGTCGAACATGAAACTAAATGATCTCATCGACATAGTGCACTTCTACATGGATGTCATAAAGGCTATCTGAAGATGAAATTTAGACTTTCATCCATTCTTTTTCTAGAACTTCTACAAATTCATGGGACATTTATAAATGAATTTCATAAACATGATTCATTTTTTTCATTCACACCTATGCATGTTGACCACGTATGCACAACATCAACAAAGTTGCACCCCCATATTAACTACTACCCATGTTCCTATATATAAGACGTCTTATATTTACAAATAGAGGGTGTAACATCTATCAATCTGAGGTCAAGTGCGTCATGGCACAATAGGTATATAAGAAGGAATATAACTCTTTCAACATCCAAATCTAACCATGAAAAACAGTAACATGCATTTCACTAATAATATTTCAAACGAGTGTGTTCTAATTTTGCCCTGATATATCTCATTGCACAATTTTAGGCATACAAGGTATATCAAAAGTGCTAGCCCGTGCAGGTGCACGGGTTGCTGACTAGTAGCTACTAATTGGAATATATATATAGTACCAATATATGAGTATTGTGCAGTCATATATAATAGCCATTAATTACTGCAGATTGGACATGATTTTGATGCGGCCATCAGAAGAGTGGTTGAGTATTTACGAAGAATTGATGGCACTGCAGAAGGTAGAACTAAAGCACTCTGTGTTCATGGATGGCTATACGGTCTGGGAGCATATGCTCTTCTTAGAGCTACAGCCAAACACCTAAGATCCACAACACATGACGATGATTCTGACATGAGAAAGCATTTTGATAGAATTTTCAATGTGGACTGCTCCCTGTGGAAAAACTCAAGGACCATGCAGAGGGCGATCGCAGCGGAGTTGAACCTTCACCATGTAATGCACATATTTGATAAGCATGATGAAGAAGATGATTTCAGAGGTGTGGACGACAGCTCTAGAGAAGAGATATCAAGTATTGCGAGGTTGATTCGTGAGACCCTAAGAAATGAAAGATTTCTGATGATTTTTCATTATGGCGGAGCTGAAGATATTGACCTGATGGAGTGTGGCATTCCTCCTTTTGGTGAAGGTAAAGTGTTATGGAGCTATGCTGGAAGATTTTGCCATCCCGGCCAGAGAAAACTCAAGTTGATGCCCACTACTGCTAATGCTAATGTCGATATTCATCTGCGCTTCCCGCGTAATGAATTTGAATTCCTCAAAGAAGATATATTGCTCAAAGAAGATATATTGCTCAAAGGAGCAGCTGGGGTGATTGTTGACACCAGTATGGATGACATCAACCCAGAAACAATTGTGGATTGCTTCAAGTACTCATTGTTTTTGACAGCACAAATACCTAAAAACTCTACTTGTGTTGATTATGGTTGGGTGACTCATGCTTGCAACTACTGGACATGTGATGGAATCCTTGGAGAGGACAGAGCTTGGGAGATTGGCAATGCATTGTATGGAGTGATACCGCAGCTGGGCTATACAGATACAACAAAAAAATTTGCAAACAGTTTGGATGGACGAAGAAAACCCTATGAAGGCTGGTATTCAGTTGTCTCCAATAAAATAGGAGGAGATGACATCTCTAATCTTCCTGATAGTGCAACATCATATTTTCTAACATTTCACGGAGATGATCCAGTGTATGTTCGTAATGATTTGTTTCAACTAGCCAGCAACCTCCGTGTGCTAAAACTCTACAACTGCACCTTTGATTTTGCATCCCCTCCTTTCCAGTGCTGCCCAAACCTAAGGTTCCTTTGGCTTGACCATTGTGCAAACATGGGGAAGGAGCAAAGTGGAGGGCCAATTCTTCCGAACCTGCTGGTGTTGGACTTGCGTTTCACAGATTATGTTTTGTTGCCTCAGATGACTGAATTCATGACCAATCTCAGGGAGCTAAATACAAAGGGAGTCTCATGGAAGACTGTGAGTCATGCTTGGAAAAAGCTACAGAAGCTTCACAAGGTCTGTATAACCGAATCTTCAGATATGGTCAGATTGGACAGTTGCTCTTCCTCTGGTATGATGAACTTGGAGCTACTTGACTTGTCTGGCAACGCTCACATGGAATCATTGCCGACATTGTCATCTGCAGGAAGTCTGAAGATGCTTGTTATTGATGGATGTTCCAACTTGGAGCATGTTGCACTGGCCATGGAAGCAGCACCTCCACTGCTTCAAAGTTTTAGCTTCGATGGTTACGGTCCAGCAGAGAATTGGACGCATTCTATACATCTGCCCCCAAAGGACATGCGCCTCAAGGCTCCTATAGCTCCAATTGAAACAGTCAAGGTGACCAAGATCTCCCTACACGGTTGTGGACTTTTGCAAAAAATATTCCTCCGTGGACTGCCAAATCTGGAGGAACTGGACCTCTCTGGCACAGCCATTAAAATACTTGACCTCAGTGCAATGGATGCTCCGAAACTCAAGAAGCTATTCCTACTGGGTTGTGAGCAGCTCTGTAACCTATTTTGGGAACACTCGCAAACTAACTTCCAAGTGCTATATGTAGACACACGGAGGAATAAGACTCGATCAATGGTCTACTGTGGAGAGCAGGGGCCCTTTGTCATTGAGGCATCTATCGCTTTTACAGATGGAAGGTTCATTTGGTCAGTCATAAGTCAATTCACGCTCGACAAGTTCGCCAAGTTCGCCAAGGAATCCAAGGTGCACATCCTTATCTCTTGTATGAACCATACCCAAGCTATCATCACCAAAAGTATTGAGGAGATTGGATCTAGCCAAGAGGGTTTGGTTCTAACAAGGTCGGCATTACCATATAATGATATTTCCCTTGCTAAAGATGTAACATGCTCATCCTTGGTGTGGAGCCGTCAACAACTTCAAACTCTAAACGTGCACATGGAGATTGGTGAAGGAGGCTATAATTTAGAGAGGATGCCGGAACTAACTGACTTCCGCGTTTTTATACCGTGTGTTGAATCAATGCATGTGCATGACAATTCCTCCATCATTGCTTTCCCTCAAGGGATATTATTATATTGGTTCAAGCTAGAATGGTGTCACGTTCAGAGGTGCCCCAGGCTGCACTTGTAACGCACCGGATCCGATGCGCCAGGTGTCCGCCAGTTATTCGCCGTCGTTGCCATGTCATTTGCTTGCGTGTTGCACTTTGCGATGTCATCTTATGCATTTCATATCATGTCATCATGTGCATCTCATTTTGCATTCGTGTTCATCTCATGCATCCGAGCATTTTCCTCGTTGTCCGTTTTGCAATCCGGCACTCCTATCTCACCCGGCGTCCCCTTCTTGTCTCTTTTCGTGTGTGGGTGTTAAACTTTTTCGGAATGGACCGAGGTTTGTCAAGCGGCCTTGGTATAGCACCGGTAGACCGCCTGTCAAGTTTCTTGCCATTTGGAGGTCGTTTGGTACTCCAACGGTTAACCGGGTAACCGCAAAAGCCTCTTTTGTTTGCAGCCCAACACCCCTTCCAAAGTAGCCCAAAACCCATCTAACTCTCCTCCATGCTCTCCGCCGTTCGATCACAATCGCGTGGCCGAAAACCGCTCCTCATTTGGACTCTCCTAGCTCCCTCTACCTATAAATATGTGCACTCCCCCGAATTTCCGGATCCCCAAACCCTAGCCCGCTCCTCCCCGCGCCGCCGGACACGTCCACGTCGCGCCAGACATGTCCGACCTGCTCCGCCGCCGCCACGTGTCGCCGCCCGACTCGCCCGTGCCCGCGCGCCGCCCGCGGACCGCCAGGCCCGCCGCCGGCCCCCACGGGGCCCGTCCTCCGCCGCCGTTCCCGCGTCCGCCGCCGCCCGTTCGCGCTGCCGCCCAGCCCGGCCGCCGCCGCCGCGCGCCGCCGCCGCGCTGCCCGCGCCGGTCGCCCGCTCCGCCGCCCTGGCGTCGCCGCGCCTCCCCGACCCCGAGCGCCGCCGCCCCGCGCCTCCTCCGCCCCCGCCCGGCCGCCGCCTCCCGCCGGCTTCGCCCGGGGCCCTCCGCCTCCGAGCGCTGCCGCCAGCCGGGCCGGCCGAAGCTCGCCGCCGCGCCTCGAGCGCCTCCCCGCACGCCTCCCGCGCCCGCCGCCGGCCGGATCCGGCCAGATCCGGTCCGGGGCCGCCTCGCCGTCGCCTCCCCGGCCTCCTCCGACCTCGCCGGAGCCGCCGCCGCCGCCCGGGTCCCGCCCCGGCCCGATCCGCGCCCGGACCCGACCCGCTCTGCCTCCTCGCCCGATCCGCTTCGGTTTTTTTTTCGCGGGGTATATTTCTCTAAGTCCCCGATTATTTCAACATTATCATGCCATGTTCATCATGCTGTATCTCTGCATCTGTAGCTCCGTTTCATGCGTATAATATGTCAAATTGTTCGACTCAACGAGTACTTCATTTCATTCCATTGCATCATTTTCATTTGAGCTCATATTGATGCCCGAAATGCTGTTGGAAGAGTGCATGTTGATGTTAATCTGCTGAAACTGTTATAACTTGCTCATTTGTCATTTTTGCCATGATTGATGTGTGCATCCTATGAGGTTGATGTCTACATGTGTTTTGATCTATGCCATGCCATCTTTCCAGGGGTGTATGCCATATATTTTTGTGATCAATGTGGTGACTAGCACAAGCATGCAAACTAGGCTTCATGATATTGCTGATTTTAGTCCCTGTTCTGCTGTTATTTTGATGCCATGTAAACTTGATGCTACAGAGAGATCCATGCATATTTTGAGATACTTCAGTAAGGGTGTTATGAACATATGGTTATTGACTATCCATTCATGCCCTTGTTTGCAATTATGGAGTAGTCTAGCATGTCATTTTAGTACTCTACTTTTGCTTCAAAATGTTTCCTGGCAGATTGTTTACATGTTATTCAATTTGGCCAAGGTTGCTATATTTGATCCTTGCATGCTATGGACTTGTTCTTGCCTTGGTTTGTTTCACAAACATGTCTTCTTGATGATGCTATGCTTATCTTGTCATGCAATGACTTGTGGTGAGTGAATCGATCTTGTTAAGTAGTGTACTTGCTGTTGCTGTTTTGCTAGGCAGATTCTGTTATATTTTGTTGCTATGTAAACATGTTGCTACTAATCATTCTATGCATAATCTGGAGATGTTCTATAAACATGTTTTGATCTACATGTCATGCTCTATCCATCCATGCCCCTGGTAGCATTTATAGCTTGCTGTAGATTGTTCATATCTTGCTCCAAAGTTGCTTGATAATGTTGTTGTCAGCCTGTTTACATTAAGTTCAATGTTTCCATGATTGTTTGCTAGTGATCCATGCGCCCTATGACCTTGCTCTTGCCATGTATATCTTCATAAACATTCCTTCTTACTGTTGGTTGCCTTGTCATGCCATGTATTGCTCTGTGGTGAGTGGTTCAAGCTCACGAACATGCCTACTTATCGTTGTTCCTGCCATGTATGAATCTGTAATATAACTTGCCATGTTTACATGAGTGCCATCATATTTTATATGCCTTTTTGGCTCATGGTCAGTAAGGGACTGTTGTTCTGTGCATTTAGTAGTATCATGCCATGCCTTTGTTTGTCATGATATGTTCCTGTAACATGTTGTTTGATAGCTCTAAACATTGCAACCTGATGCTATTTCTACTAAAGTCTGAAACTGTTATTATCTGCAATCTTTCCATGTCATTTGGAGCATGTTCTAGTTGTTTCTGGAGGTAGCTCAGTGTTCATGTCTTGTTATGCTTTACCTGTACTTCATGCCCATGCCTTTTCTTATTATGTTGGGGTGCTGTAGCATATTGTTTTGATGCTTGCAATATGCCTAGTTGCTGTTATGAACAGATTGTTGTTATGACTTGTATAGAGTGTATGTGTTGAATCGTTGCTCCGTTTTAAGTGTTCTCTATATGAAACTTGCTTGATTTTGCATGTAGCTTCATATTATCATGTTGCATACTTGTTTTGGTGTGTTTGCTTGATGTTTGGGTGCATTTTGCATCAATGTCATGCTTAACTTGTTTTGCTCATATCTTCTAGGCCGTAACTCCGAATCTAATGAACTTTATATGTAACTTGACTAGAATCTCATGTAGATCATCGTGGTGCATCTTAACTTGCTGTTTAACAACTTGAACATAAGGTTTATTCAGTTCTGGACCAATTTCGAAATTTGCATATGAGGACTTACCAGAATTGTTATATGTTGTTCCCGGCCTCATTTAAACTTTCCTTGATGTGTTGTTCTTGTTTGCATCATCTCTTGTCATGAGTAGCCTCATCTAGTTTTGTCATGCATCATGCTTGTTGTGCATCATGTCTTGTTTATGTGTGGTGTGTTTACTATGTTGTGTGCTTCTTCTCGATAGTTCCCGTTTCGTTGCGATCGTGAGGATTCGTTCGTCTACGTATGGTTCGTCTTCGTGGCTTCATCTTCTTCATGGACTCGTTCTTCTTCCTAGCGGGATTTCAGGCAAGATGACCGCTACCCTGGATCTCACTACTATAATTCTATGCTAGTTGCTTCGTTCTATCGCTATGCTGCGTTACCTATCTTTTGCTCTTCAAGCCTCCCAAATTGCCATGAACCTCTAACCTTTGACACCATTCCTAGCAAACCGTTGTTTGGCTATGTTACCGCTTTGCTCAGCCCCTCTTATAGCGTTGCTAGCTGCAGGTGAAGTTGAAGATTTCTCCATTGTGGACAGGGTTATGTTGGGATATCACAATATCTCTTATTTAATTAATGCATCTATATATTTGGTAAAGGGTGGAAGGCTCGGCCTTATGCCTGGTGTTTTGTTCCACTTTTGTCGCCCTAGTTTCCGTCATACCGGTGTTATGTTCCCGGATTTTGCGTTCCTTACGCGGTCGGGTGATTTATGGGACCCCCCTGACAGTTCGCTTTGAATAAAACTTGTCCAGCAAGATCCAACCTTGATTTTACCATTTGCCTCACCACCACCTACTTTTCCCTTGGGAGTAATTAACCCAAGGGTCATCTTTATTATAGCCCCCCCCCCCCCCCCGGGCCAATGCTTGTCTAAGTGTTGGTCCAAACCAGAGCCACTTGCGGTGCCGCCCCTAGGCAACCTGGGGTATCATCGGTTGCCGTACGTAGTGTTCATCCGGTGTTGCCCTGAGAACGAGATATGTGCAGCTCCTATCGGGATTGTCGGCGCATCGGGCGGTCTTGCTGGTCTTGTTTTACCATTGTCGAAATGTCTTGTAAACCGGGATTCCGAGACTGATCGGGTCTTCCTGGGAGAAGGTCTATTCCTTCGTTGATCGCGAGAGCTTGTCATGGGCTAAGCTGGGACACCCCTGCAGGGTATAAACTTTCGAGAGCCGTGCCCACGGTTATGTGGCAGATGAGAATTTGTTAATGTCCGGTTGTAGATAACTTGACAGCAGATCCGAATTAAAATGCATCAACCGAGTGTGTAGCCGTGATGGTCTCTTCTCGGCGGAGTCCGGAAAGTGAACACGGTTTCTGTGTTATGTTTGACATAAGTAGGTGTTCAGGATCACCTCTTGATCATTGCTAGCTTCACGACCGTTCCTTTGTTTCTCTTCTCGCTCTCATTTGCGTATGTTAGCCCCCATATCATGCTTAGTCGCTGCTGCAACCTCACCACTTTACCCCTTCCTTTCCCATTAAGCTTTGCTAGTCTTGATACCCATGGTAATGGGATTGCTGAGTCCTCGTGGCTCACAGATTACTACAACAACAGTTGCAGGTACAGGTTGTGCGATGATCTTGACGCGAGAGCGATGTTTGCTTGTTTGGAGTTCTTCTTCTGCTTCTTCTTCGATCAGGGGATAGGTTCCAGGTCGGCAGCCTGGGCTAGCAGGGTGGATATTGTTTGAGTTTCTGTTTATGATTCATCCGTAGTCGGATGTTGTTCTTGTATGTTGTATTGTTGTATTCATGTGACATTGTATGTATTGGATGTATCCCCATCTATTATGTAATGTTGATGTAATGATATCCACCTTGCAAAAGCGTCTTCAAGATGCGCTTCTATCCTTGGTGGGACCTTCGAGTTCCTTTAGGATAGGGTCGCATCTTGGGCGTGACAGCACTCCTTTTTTGGTCACTCGTCAGGATATACGGGCATGAGGATATTTTCAGCTTCTGATCTCCCGGTGGCCTATTGCATCTGGGGACTGGGGTAGAGGCCTCATAGTTGGTGCACATTTCATATTGCTGCAGCACATATACCTGTACAATTGCCCCAGGCTGGTGTTCGTCCTCCCAATTTCCTTCACCTTACCCAAATTGGAGACCCTGCAGGTCGCATACTGCAGTAACCTCCAACATGTTTTCCCATTGGACGACAAGTATCCTGAGAGCATAGCATCTGGCGTCACATTCAAGAACCTGAAGGACATCAAGCTACACCATCTTCACAAGCTGGAGCAGATATGTGAGGCCAGACTGACTGCACCTGCGTTGCAGTCGGTCGGCATCAGGGACTGCTGGGCTCTCAGGCGTCTTCCTGCTGTAGCGCGTGAAGGTCCTAAGCCGCTGGTGAACTGCAAGAAGGACTTGTGGGACAAGCTCGAGTGGGATGGATTGGATGCCGGACATCACCCATCACTCTTTGAAACACGCCACTTGGCCTACTACAAGAAGACCCTCCCGAGAGGCTCCTATCTAAGGTTTGTCGCACATTGATTTCTTGTATGTGGTACACATGGATAGATAAGGTTTTTTCTACGGCAAATGTTCACTCGTGTGAGTAGTAATATTTCTGCTTTTCGTTCTCTGTTTCTTAGGTAATTAATCTGCTGTTGCGCTGCTCCGGTGTGTCTTCCTCCGTGGCGCAAGGAGGTTGTGGCTTACGCGAAGCATCAGTCTATTGCTGCTACAACTCCTCGTCTCACGGCTCCGGGGTGTGTCCAGGGTCCAGCTGCATGTGTGTTTTGTTTGCAAATTAAGTGTGTTTGTGCCGCCGCCACCGCTGCTTCCACGGCAAATAAATGGTGTGTCTCCTTTATCTTGGTTATATGCTGGATTGGATTGGTGTGTTGTGTTGCTACTTGGAGTGCTGGCTTTCCACGGCTTGGGTGTGGCATTCACACCCAGCTGGTTTGTCTTGGTTTGATGATTGTTTGTAATAAGAGGGTGTGTGCGCATCGGTGTGCGTCAACCCATCGTGCGCGTCAACCCATCGTGTGTGGTGTGTGACCGATGAACCTTAAATTCAGCTTGGTTTGATGCATGTTTTGTTGACGAAACAACATATCTTATATTATTGCGATGAGTTGTTGTGTGGTTTGCATCAGTTCTGATTGTGGGTTCTTGTCCAGTATAGTATGTTGAGCAAGCACCCTGTCACTATAGGACCGAGTCGAGCTCCTCGACCCATTTCTTGTCAGCCTTGATGCCGCTGGGGACCAGTCTGTTGGCACGTTCGACCTGCCCATTAGTCTCCGGGTGGTAAATGAAACTGTAGTCCAGTTTAATATTGCGTTCAATGTACCAGTCCTGGACCACATCTGACATGAAGTTGGACCCATTATTCGTGATGACACTGTGGGACATGCCGTAACGGTGAATTAGACCGGACAGGAATTTGATAACCAGCTCGGCAACTTGTGTGGCAATTGTCTTAGCCTTGATCCATATTGTAAACTTGTTGACTATGCCGAGCAGGTACTTATTACTGGACTTGCCCTTACGAAGTGATCTGACCATGTCCAGCCACCATACCATGAACGGCCAGGTTATTGGAATTGTCTTAGAGCCATCACCGGTAAGTGGCTGGCTTTAGCGAATAGCTAGCAGCTGTTGCACTTGTTGACCAAATTAACATCGTCTCCCCTAGCCATGGGCCAATAAAATTCTGCACGATAAGCCTTGCTTACCAGGGTTTGAGGAGTCGCATGGTGAGTGCAACTTCCCATGGATATCGTGTAACATTTGTCATCCCTCCTCGGGAGAAATACAACGCTGGAAGACTCAAGTGACGCTGCGCTTGTACAACTCTTCCTCGTGCACGGCATAAGCGCCAGAACGTCAGATGATCTAGCGTGACTCCATCTTGCGTAACAGGTAGGCGAGGATGGACTCTGTCCATGAGGCGATGATTGCCATGATCTCATGAACCGAGAAGGTGACCTCAACTTCTGAGCCCAAGATCATGTCCTCTTACCAATTGAGGTTTCGCATGAACTTTTTGACTAGGGCTTCAAAAATGTATGGTTCTGTAGAAACTTCTAACATACAAAGAGGATAGTACAAATGGAATCACCCCTTTCGAAGAAAAGCTAGGGGTGCACATTTTTGGGTTTATCGATCAAGGAATTCATCAAATGGCGTTAATAAGGGTCAAAACAACTTATACTTTTGCATGTGATCCTAATAAGGGTACACTAGGGGATGAAGAGTACAAGGCAATACCACCACTTTAAAGTGACAAACTGCCGGTAATTAATTAGAGAGATCCGAAAATTTGAGCATTGAAAGGCCTATGAAAACTAGCCTAGAGAGAATGGGTGACTAACAGGGGAAAGAAATAAAAATGTAATAAGTAAATATAAATGCAATGCAAAACATTAGAAAGTCATTTTTGCATTACAAAATAGGTTTGCAAAAGCCGAGCATCGTTTCACAGGCAGTAGGCTTATATTTGGCGGAAGAGGATTTGGAACACTCGGGTGCTCCACCCCCTATATGAGTATTAAATTCAAAAAAAAAGCAGGAAAATTAAAAAAAAAAACTGAAATTTTGGAATATCAAACCGGTGTGCTCAATCTACTCTCGTGTGAAGTTTCGTGAAAACATACCAGGAAATGTACTCTCGGTAGAAAAAAACAAAGAATTCATATGTATAGAAAATAATTGTTTGGATGGATCATAGTTTGGACTGATTTTCTTCACCACGGATACGTGTTTCCTAGTATTTTTTCAGGAAATTTCACACGGGAGTAGATTGGGCACACGGGTTTCATATTTCCAAATTTAAGTTTTTTTTAATTTTCCTGGTATTTTTTGAATTTAATTTCATATAGGGGTGGAGCACCAAGGTGCTCCTGTGCATTTTTATATATTTGGCATACTTTTAAAAATAAAGTAATTCCCTAAAGTAAGCCGAGAACCTTCTGGCACACATTCGGCTTATAATCTGCCCCGTCACAGGCCGTCAACCACCTTTGTGATAGTCACGTGGCAGAGGAACGTTGCTGAGGCTTGACTGTAAGCGGAGAGCTTTTTTCTATATGCCGAGTTGTTTTTATAAGCCGAGCATATATTTTTTTTCGCACAATCGGACTATGAGCAATTAAGTTGACTTCTCATTCTTTACCATGCATTTTTTTTCAGTCATCAGTACTCGGCTTACAAGAAAATAAGTCGAGTGGTTATGTTTTTACATTCGGCTTACGTTTAACCACACGGGTGGCGTGTGATTTTTCTGTGTGTGAGTGCATTGGAGAACAAAGGGAGCTCAGTTTCAGCGCAACGGGTTATGGTATGACTACTCCCACTGTTCACAAATATAAGATGTTCCAATTCTTTTGTGAATCGGATGCGTATAGACACGTTTTATTGTGTTTGTTTAATTATTTTTAGTCGGTATGTAGTCTACATAAAAATATCCAAAACATTGTTGACAGAGGGAGTAGTTCCAGGAAAAACATTTTTCACTGGACTTTTATCTTGTGGAGGAAGGGGGCAAATCATCTAATCCCCCAGCAATGAGCACCTTTCCCATTCTTCTCTATCGGTTTTGTTTCTTGAAGCAATCTCTCACCTCTGTAACCCATGGCGGGGGTGGTGAGCTCGCTAGGGTGCGGCGCGGCGATGAGCATGGATCGAGCATTCGAGAAATTGTCCTGGCCTTCTTGTCCATGTCATTCTTTCCTCTCCCCCGTTGCCGCCCGCCTCCACTCGCCGGCCCTGGCTCCCCCTTCACTTACCAAAAAGGATTTCTCCCCGCTTTGTATTTCAAAGCAACCAGCCAACATAGGATACATCTCGACGCTGGGGCGAGCAACACAACAAGCCCAAAGACAAAAAAGAGAAGAAACATAATGCCAACAACGGCAGATCGACAAAGCGCGGAAGGCCCGCCACCGCTGCGCCCTCCGAAAACACCCCACCACAATCCGAGGCTCCCGCATACCAAGTAGCACCTCCAAGAAGGTATGCGACGCCGACGACGCTACTGCCCGGACAAGTCCTAGGGTTTCCCCCGGTATGCGGAGGAAAGTAGGGGATGGCTACCACCGACGCCCTTCAAGAAGGAATGGTCGCACCCGCCGGTGTCACCACATCGGTGCCGGACGAACCGGCAAGGATTTCTCCCGCACACCAAACACCACCGCCCATCCGGAGCCAACCATCCAAACAATCACCCAATGCGCCACCGCGGTTGCGCCGCCACCCACGCCGTCTCACTACGAGGACCACCACGAGGCCGAGAAGACCGAAGAGAAGCGCCACGCGACGAGAACAACAGCACCAAAGCCGAGCGGAAGGGAACCACCTCCACCGCCGTCGTGCGAGAAGTCGTGCCTCCGGCACTGTCGCGGTAGCCGACCGGACACGGCAGCGGGGCATACCAGGCCACCCCTGGCCCGGCCAGGCTCGAAACGGGCCCGCTAAGCCCTGCCGGCCGTGCTACAGCAAGCTGGCATCGGTGCCGCCAGCCCCCGTCGCGCAACGCCGCTCCCCTGCATCACGGGAATCACGCCACCAACCAGCCCCGCCGCCGGCCCGCCCAGGCCCAGATGGGCCCCATAGGGCCTAGATCTGGGCCGAGCGCCGCCGCTAGGACGAGCCACAGCGCCATCCCGCCGCCAACGACGGCGCCGCCCGCCTGCTCTGCGACAGGGAACCCCACCGCCAGCTGGACCGCCGCCGCCTAGGAGCACCCCTCGGTGCAACTCCGCCCCGTGCCGGAGCCACCGGGAGGGGAAGGGCAGGAAGGCCGCCGCCACCAGCGACCCCGGGGCCAGGCCGGCCGCGGGCTCCAGCGACGGTGGCGGGGAGGTAGGGGAGAGGGGGGCTGGAGGCGGGAGAGAGAGATGCGCGGCCGGCCGCCCGCGGGGGGCGACGCGGTCGCGAGAGCGAGGAGGGGTTGGGGAAAGCGTCCACCACCACCCCCCTTCACTTCAAAGCAGATCTGGTCTGGGGGAGCGTAGCCGCCGCTGCCCTACGATGCCTCCCTCGGTCCCTCCCTGCCCGTCGCTATCGAGAGCATGCCGCCACGGCGAGCCTGCTGTGCGCGCCTCCTGCTGCCCGCGGCCGTCCGTGCCGTGCTCCCTCCATCCCCGTCGGCGTGCCTCCCTCATTGGCATGGCATGAGAGATGAAATGTGGCAGACAGCAGTTGCAAGCTGAGTATGCTGATTCCGGCTTCATTACAATCCACCAGTAACACCGTGTGAGGCCCCTGGGGTGGATCGTGCTGTTTGCAGTTCCGCGATGAATCTCTCTGCCTTAATTATGTTCTGATGAAACTGCGCCGTGGAATCGCCGCATCCAGTTACCTTGGCCAGGGGATCATACAGCATGGGTGTCAAGATTGGGCTGTCAAAAATAGATGGAGGTACTAGTTTACTCGTAGTAGTATGTTTCTTTCTTTTCCTTGGAAATGAAGTACTACTTATATGCAATGCCTGAATGGCAGATTCTGATCTGATGGAAAAAAGGAAAAAAAATCACCAAAGTGGATACATTGCCTGCAACTGCAAGCAAGGAACCATGCCGTGATTTGGCAAAAGGAAAGCGACGACAAGATGCCCAAAGAAGCTTGTAGCATTACCATCAAACCACACATCTTCTGCTCTGTTCTCTCTCTCTCTCTCTCTCTCTCTCTCTCTCTCTCTCTCTCTCTCTCTCTCTCTCTCTCTCTCTCTCTCTCTCGCAGTGCATTCCGTTGCAGAGCTCTTAACACAAAATGACAGAGTGAATTTTTGTTTTGTTTCAAGCAAGATGATGGAGTGATCAGAGATACCTTTGCCTTGGACTGGGTTTCTTGGAGATAACTCTTCTTCTCCTCTGCAAGTGTGATTCGCCCCTCCTCGACTTGATTCGCCCAGAGGTAGGTACTGCAATTGTATCTTATACCATCACCCCTATCTGCTTAAGTATTTCGCACGAGCATTTAAACAACTAATATACAATATAAAAAAAGCAGCACACGAGCATTTTGCTAGTAGTTAAGCAAAGAGCAACTTTTCCCCAAGAAACTGCAGAGAATTTGTGGTTTCTAAATACCACTGATAAATGAAACACACTGATCAATTATCACTGCAGTTTCCTAACACACACACACACACACACACACATTTTCCCTATATATATAAATATAAATATAAGTTGTGTTTGCTGTTTGAGTTGTTAGTTTTTTCCCATATTTCTGGTCGAGTCAACTCAGCCAATTGCTAGACCTTTTTACAGAGAGATGGAAACAGTTGCTTCCTGTGTAGTATAATTTTTTTTACTAGGTTGCTAGAAGAGGGGGGCTTATAGGGAAAACTACCGGGAACTGTTATGCACAAATTGCTAATAAGGCAGTGGTTGCTTGGCTACTCATTACAACTAGTTTCACTTAACCAAAGTGATGACAGGAAGATGATGGCAACCAGTTAGGAGAACATTGTAATAAGAGTGGTAACTATTATGTTTCTCTCTTTTTCCTTCATGCAAATGAAGTTTGTGCGATGCCTGGCAGATTCTGCTCTAAAGAGAAAAGAAAAGTTCACCAGTGGACCAGCGGCGATCGACACTACCTGCAAGTGCAAGCAAGGAACCATTTGTGCTTTGGCAAAAGGAAAGCAATAACAAGATGCCAAAAGCACATACAATTACCATTACACCACCCATCTTCTGAAACATACACGTCTGCTCTACCTTGCAATGCGCGTTCTGTTCCTGAGCTCTACCAACAAAGCTCGTGCCATTGACAAAAGCAATTTTTTCTCTTGTTTTAAACCAAGATGACCGAGTGATCGGATATATCCTTGCTCGGGACTGGGTTTCTTGGTGGCAATTTTTCTATTCTCTGCAAGTGTTCTTCGCTCCTCCCCGGCTTGATTCGCCCTTGGCGCTTCTAGAGGTATACTGTGATTGCATCTTGTGCATACATATGTAATATATGATCTTGCCCTGTCATAGGTTTTGACAGCGTGTGATCAAGAGTTTAAGCATCTTGATTTTGTAGGGAGTGGAGAAATCTGCGCCCCATGGGTTAGATATATGTTTATCCCGGTCTTCTTCTGCTGGTATTAGTTTTCTGTCAAGAAGTTCAACATGTCCAAACAACGTGCACTGGTTGGTACCTCTTCTCCCCTCACCAAGTCCACTGCTTGATTTATATTTGTGTGTTCCTACACTGCTCTTTTTAAGCATGACGTTAGCACTAACAAAATTTTGGACTGAAGCAACCCACAGTATGAACTGATATTTGTACACTTAAATATAGTTCCACTTCATTTAAACTTTCAAACTAGAAGCATGCATTAACTGATCCTACAGCTAAGAGGGCATCATTTGTTGCTTTAGTTTAACATATCGCATCATTTGTTGCTTTAGATTGGCACTAGTTTAATTTTGGACTGAAGTAACCCACTGCAGTAACCCATATGGGACAAACTGGTGTTTTTTACACTTATATATAATTCCAATCAATTTAAACTTTCAAACTAGATGCATACCACCACTAATCTTATCATTACGATTGTATCATTTGTTGCTTTAGTTTATTCTTACGCAGAATAGCTACTAATTGAAATTATAGTACCAAGGTACGTACTGTGGCAGTTGTATGAAATAACTATTGATCACTGCAGTATGTGAAGGATTTTGATGACGCCGTCAGACAAGTGGTTGATCTTTTGTATGAAAGCGATGGTACTGCAGAAGGCAAAATTAAAACATTCTTGCTTCGTGGTTGGTTCACCCACGCTCCTGCTCGGCTATTGGGTGGATGTGCTGTTCTTAGAGCTATAGCGAAGCTTCTAAAATCCACAACATGTGATGATTCTGACATGAGAAAGCACTTTGACAGAATTATCCATGTGGACTGCTCCCTGTGGAAAAGCAGCAGGACCATGCAGAGGACAATAGCGGAGGAGTTGAAACTTCGCCATGTAATGCACATATTTGATAAGGAGGATGAAGATGATGATTTCAGAGGAGTAGACAACAGCTCTAGAAAAATGATACCAAGGATCGCAAGTTTGATTAATAAGTCTCTAAGAAATGAAAGGTTTCTGATGATTTTTCATAATGGAGGAAGTGAAGATATTGATTTCGTAGAGTCTGGCATTCCTCTTTATGGTGAAGGTAAATTGTTATGTACCTATGGTGGAAGATTTTTGGAGGACAATTGGAAAGAATTCAAGTTGATGCACACTTTTAATATTTATATTCATCCGGTGGAATCTTATACAAATATTGCACCATATATTGAAAATGTATTGCACAAAGAAGCTGATGCGGTGATTGGTGACACCGGTATGGATGGCATCAACACAGAAACAGTTTTGGATTGCTTCTTGTACTCATTATTCCTAACAACACGACTACCTGAAAACTTTACTGGTGTTGACTATGGTTGGGTGACTCATGCCTGTAACTACTGGATATGTGATGGAATCCTTGGTGAGGACAAAACATGGGAGATTGGCAATACATTGTATCATGTGATACCACTGTTGGGTAATTCTACTTACGAAACAAGACGTTTGGCATCCTATTTGGATGGACAGAAAAAACCCTATGTGGGCTGGTATTCAGTCACCTCCAACAAACTAAGGGTGGATGATATGTCTATTGTTCCTGGTAGTGCATCTTCATATTTCCTAACATTTCTGGAAGATGATCCAGTATATGTACGTAATGATTTGTTTCAACTAGCCAGCAACAACCTCCGTGTGCTAAAGCTCTACAACTGCAGTTTCAATTTTGCATCTCCTCCTTTTCAGTGCTGCCACAACCTAAGATTCCTTTGGCTTGACCATTGTGCAAACACTGGGAAGGAGGAGCAAAGTGGAGGGCCAAGTTTTCCGAACCTGCTGGTGCTTGACTTACGTTTCACAGAGTATGTTTTCTTGCCTCAGATGATTGAACTGATGACCAATCTCAGGGAGCTAAATACAAAGGGGGTCTCATGGAAGACTCTAAGTCATGCATGGAAAAAGCTACAGAAGCTTCACAAGCTCCGAGTAACAAATTCTTCAGATGTGTTCACAGCGGACAGTTGCTCTTCCATAGATATGATGAGCTTGGAGCTACTTGACTTGTCCGGCAACACTCACATGAAATCATTGCCAACATTGTCATCCGCAAGAAGCCTGAAGATGCTTGTTGTTGATGGTTGTTCCAGCTTGGAGCATGTTGCTCTGGAAGGAGCTCCTCCACTGCTTGAAAGTTTTAGCTTTGATGGTTATGGCCCAGCAAAGAATTGGACACATTCCATACACCCGCCACAAAAGGAATTGTGCCTCAAGTCTCCTTTAGCTCCAGTTGAAATAGTCAAGGTGACAAAGATCTGCCTACACGGTTGTGGTCGATTGCATAACATATTCCTGCGTGCACTGCCGAATCTAGAGGAACTGGACCTCTCTGGTACAGCCATTAAAATAATTGACCTCCATGCAATGGATGTCCCGAAACTCAAGAAGCTTTTCCTACTGGGCTGTGAGCGGCTCCGTAGCCTAATATGGAAAGGATATTCACCTAGACTGGAAGTTCTACATGTGGATACTCAAGGGACGAAAAGATCACTGGTCTGCTGTGGAGAACAGGGATCCTTTGGCTTTCAGGCACATATTGTTTTTACGGATGGAAGGTTCATTTGGTCATCCTCAGATGGGCTCAATAGCCGATCACAAAATTCTGTCTCCAAGGTGTACCTCCTTATCTCTTGTACAAGCAGTAGCCAAGCCAACATCACCAAAAGTATCGAGGAGATTGGATCTTGCCGACAGGGTTTGGTTCCAACAAGGCCGTTATTACCGTATAATGACCTGGCTAAAGATGTTACATGCTCGCTCTTGGTGTGGAACTGTCAACAGCTTCAAACTTTGAACGTGCATATCGAGATTGGCAAAGGAAGCTATAATTTAGAGAGTATGCAAGATGAAGGGAATTTCATAAGTTTCACAACTTTTGTCGTTGAGTCATTGCATGTGCATGACAATTGCTCCATCACTGCTATGCCCCCAACGGATTGGCAGAGACTAAAATGGTGTCATGTTGAGAGGTGCCCCAAGCTACACTCTGTGTTTTCAGATCGGAATGGAACATACAGCTTTCAGTGTATAAACACATTTTCAGCTTCTGATCTCCTGGTGGCCTATTGCATCTGGGGAGGCATCAAGAAAACTTGGGGTTACAACCTTTACCACACACACCAGAGTCTCCGACAACTGCAGCATATATACCTGTACAATTGCCCAAGGCTGGTGTTCGTCCTCCCCATTTCCTTCACCTTGCCCAACTTGGAGACCCTCCAGATCGCATACTGCAGTAACCTCCGGCATGTTTTCCCATGGGACCACGAGTACAATGAGCAAATAGCATCTGGTTTCACATTCGACAACCTGAAGCACATCAAGCTACACCATCTTCACAAGCTGGAGCAGATATGTGAGGTCAAATTGACTGCACCTGCGTTGCAGTCAGTCGGCATCAGGGACTGCTGGGGTCTCAGGCGTCTCCCGGCTGTAACACGTCAAGGTCCTAAGCCGGTGGTGGACTGCAAGAAGGACTTGTGGGACAAGCTCAAATGGGATGGCTTGAGGGCTGGACATCACCCATCGCTGTTCGAAACGCGCCACTCAGCCTACTACAAGAAGACCCTCCCAAGGGGCTCCTACCTAAGGTCAGTCGCACATTGGTTTCTTGTATGCAATATACATAGATAGATTATAAGGTTTTTTCTACAGGAAATTTTTGTTAGGTGAGTAGTAATATCCCCGCTTCTCGTTGTCCATTTATCAGGTAATCTGTTGTTGCTCTGTTCTATGACACAAGGAATTGGCCTATGTGAAGCATCAGTTTGTTGCTGTTACAAGTCACGTCTCCGAGGTGTTTCTCCAGCTGTATGTGTGTTTGCAAATTAAGTGGTCCGTGCTGCTGCATATACTTGCACGGTGAATAAAATGTGTGTTTCCTTCTCACTGAGCTGCCTTGATCTTGGTATGCTGGGTTGGATTGGTGTGTTTCCTTTCCACCAAGCTGCCTTGATCTTGCTATGCTTGATTGGATTGACGTGTTGTGCTGCTACTTCGACTTCGAGTGCTGGCTTTCCACAGATTGGTGTGCTGTTCACAACCCTGCTAGTTTGTGTTGGTTTGCTGTCTGTTTGTAATAAGAGGGTGTGCGTGCATCGGTGCGCGTCAACCCAGTGTGGCGTGCGACTGATGAACCTTAAATTCAGCTTGGTTTGATGTATGTTTGTTTGCCGAAACTATATATCGTATCATTGTGATGAGTTGTGTGATTTGCATGAGTTTGATTATTAGTTCTTCTATAGTATAATATGTTGAGCTAGGCTCGCATCCTGTCATTTGGGTTTTTTTTTCTCTTTTTGTTTTGCCATGTCTTTCTACCAAACATGTCTCAGAAGGTAGAAATCCTTTTGTTTCTTGGATAGAAACATGGTACTTGCCTCTCAGGGTAACATTGGTCTTATCTAAAATGTATGATTTATCCATATATACTACCTGTGATGTGCCTGCATTTGTCTCTGTAGACTTGTTTTTGATATCACTGTATTACAACAGTTTACTTTTCTTCTGTGGACTTTTTCAGTGTAATTCCTACCACTGTTTCATCTTTCATTTGCCACTAGAGGATTGTTAGTGCGCTACGTCGCGCACTCCATGATTTTCGTCAGCTAATTTGTAGTTTAGATTGCTCTCCAAAGAGAAATCGATATTAGAGAAGAAAACAGAAGGACAACCCAACAAAAGAAACGGTATAGATATTTTCTTTCAGCCTTAACAAGCTAGAGCAACATTAGTGACCTAGGGATTTCATATCTGAAAATGGGGATGGATTAAGGAGCAGCCTAGAAATACCCTGAAACTGGCAGCAATTCTTTCTGTGCTCGTTGAAGGGAAGCACAAACATATGGAACTGAAAACGCCGTGCACATTCATATATAAATAACAAAATAGCTAAGAATCCTTCACCAGAAGTAGACGCGGATATATGGTGGACGTTCGCTGGAGCAAAATTGGCAGCGAACGTCCGAGTTGCCATGCCAAAACAACTGAAAATTCCAAGCATTTGTTAGGGACTTGCCGTCTACGGAAGGGAAACTTGCCATGTGTATGGAAAAATTGCCAGCGAACGCAGTTTTTCTCAAGAAAAAAATAACGTACGTTTGATTCCAGTCACACGGCTGTGAGGGCGTTCGCTGGGACCTCGCCCCCAACGAACGTTTGCCGGTTAACAATTCTTTAGCCAAAGGGGGTGACCAGCAGAACCACAAAGCATCCAAGCGGACGAGAGCAGAAGGAAAGGAAGCCGTACATAAGCAGAGGAGTTAAGCTGTGAGATCATAGGATAGCAGGCATGAATTTCAGCCGAAGGAACAGAGAACCAGAAGGAAGGAATAGGGTGCGTACACTTAATCTTAAGCTTGGATTCATCTCCAGCTATAACTGAATTCAAAGAGTTTAAATCAAAAGACAACAGGAAAGTACCAAGTACCAACCGCATTGGCCACAGTTTCATCTTTGGCCATTCACGCGCTCACACAACAATCTTATGAGAAGGTTGTGTATGCATTGGTAAGCATTCGTCAAGCTACTAAACCGATAGGATACTGATTGCGGATAATGTAAGTCTTTTTAGAGATTTCAATATGGACTAAACAAGGAGCAAAATGAGTGAATCTACACTCCAAAATATGTCTATATACATCCGTATGTATTTCATATTGAAATTTCTAAAAGGACTTATATTTAGAAATGGAGGGAGTACCATATATTGACAACTAAAGTTCAATAGTTGAAAAAAAAAGGATTTAACGGGACCTCTAGTTAGGTTACAGCTTACAAGTAGTGACCTCAGCTGTGGAATTAAATCCGTATGGACAAAATGCTCCTGACATGCATTTAGGTAAAAGATGGTGTGGTTTGAATGATGCTTGAATCAGAAGCAAACTAAGAAAACTACTGTATATAATATAAAAAAAAAAATAAGAAGGGGAGCCTTGGCGCAGTGGGTAAAGCTGCTGCCTTGTGACCATGAGGTCATGGGTTCAAGTCCTGGAAACAGCCTCTTACAGAAATGTAGGGAAAGGCTGCGTACTATAGACCCAAAGTGGTCGGACCCTTCCCTGGACCCTGCGCAAGCGGGAGCTACATGCACCAGGTTGCCCTTATAATATAAAAAATAAACTATTAGCAAGATTATCAATATATAGATAAAAACATGGAGATGTTTAATCATCTGTAGAGCAGGGAGAATCATCACGGCCTCCACATTTAGGCAATCACCAATATATAGTTTGTGAGAAGAGAGCACTCACTTAAATGTAGCTAACTCAAAGTGGTGTGCCATATCACAAATGTGGAGTTGTTATATGCGTAAAGATTGTTGTCACCGGCAAATAAAACGCAATGTGCTGAGAGCAGAGAGAAATAGCACAGCACAAAGTGAGCAAACGCAGTGTGCTGAAGAGAATCTAACTGGAACTAAATAACTTGTGCCAGACCCGAAGTCCAATGAAATTCAGATGACACGACCAACTCCAGGTAATCTTTTTGCCACTGAATACAGATGATGGCAAACGAAACGAAATAAAATACATGCTTCACCACGATTACCTCTTAAGTTATTAAAAATGTCATCACAGTTGTCATCCATTTTGTGGAGAACATACGGTCGATTCAGTTGATGTATATTTTTGAGATGACCTTTTTAGTTTGCAGATAGTTAGGGTCATGATGGCACAGGCATTTAAACAACGGATACAATATTACAAAAAAACAATGCACAAGCATTTTGCTAGTAGTTAAGCAAAGAGCAACTTTTCCCCAAGAAAACGAAGAGAATTAGTTTGTAAATACCACTGACAAATGAAATACACCGATCAGTTATCACTGCAATTTCCAACATATATATGACATTTGCTGTTTGAGTTGTTAGTTTTTCCCATTTCTCGCTGAGTCAATTCAGCCAAATGCTAAACCTTTATACAGAGAGATGGAAACAGATGCTTCCTGTGTAGTATAATTTTTTTTTTTACTAGGTTGCCAGAAGAGGGGGGCTTACAGGTAAAACTACCGTGTATTGTTATGCACAAATTGGCAGCGGTTGCAACTAATTTCACATAACCAAAATGATAAAAAGGGAGATGATGGCAACCAGTTTAGAAAACATTGTACTAGTGAGTGGTAACTAGTTTGAAGAAAATTGTAAATAAGATTCCAACTAGTCTGAAGAACATCATAAACGAATACACATTTGAAAATCAATTGGGGAAAGCAGTGCCGAAGCGGCAAACATTCACACATGCCGTCAACACAGTTTGAGTTACTGACTTATTTGTAGCCAAGTATTGCCTGCGCCTGAGACAAGAGCTAGGCTAGGCAACCAACACTGTGATGTTAAAAGAACGCAGGAAATCTGAGGACGGCTCACTGTTTATTTCATGACAAAAGATACTTCCCAACTGAACAGTCAACCGGCAACATCCAGGAACCAATTCGAAGGTGACAAAATAACAGATTCGATATACTACATCATATATTAGATAGAAAAAATGAGATCTGAATAAAAGCGACTCATCTTGACCAAACTACCTCGATCTCGTCATTCACTCGATTTCTTCCCAGTCTTCCACTTCGAAGTCAGGCTGCAGCTTGCTCACAGATTGACCGGCACTTGGTTCTGCGCTTGATCAGCGCCAACGCGAGGAGCGGAAGTGCTGGAACCCGTGTCGGTGTGAAGAGGAGGCTTAGGTTTGTCGGCTGCCCCAGAGCTGGTTGCAGCATCAGGCTCCAGAGCATTCCACCGGTTTGAACTCGTGACCTGAACAGCAGGTTTCCACACTGATCCTGGGGCATGACCAAGCACACTTGTCCCTGGGGCACGACCAAGCACTGTCATCACTGCATGCGGGTTCGGCTTCAGCTCAGAGGGAGAGTCCTTCTTCCATGGACTGGCACTGCTCACTGCAGCCAACCCTCCATCTCTCGGTGCTCCAACCCACACATTGCTTGACAAGGAGGCCTGGGTGATGCTGCTTGGGCAAAACATTGCAGCGCCCTGGTAAGCAGACCCATAATCCAGCCGCCTCAGCGCCGTCGCAGCTCTAGCTGGATCACTGAAGACTGCAGCAGCATTCTTGTCATTCAGCCAAACCAATTCACACTCCCCACCAAACCTCAAAACTAGAGAGTTTACATCAGCATCCCTTGGCAGGTCCAGCATTGCGACGACGAGCCTCGGATCCATGTCCACCATGGAGTCAAAGTAAGGATGGGCCGCCGAGACAGGGACACCAGGCTTGGAGCCCAGAACACGAGCAGGAACCTTAGACTTGGGTGTGACATGGACAGTAACAAAACGCTTGGGCTCCCAGCCAACTGCCTGGACAGAAAGCTTCCACCTATCTGCAATGAGCCTGATAGCATCTCTCTTGTCCTTCAACATGGGGCAGAAGACATGGAACTTGATGTTGCTTGAAGAATTCCCCCTTATCTTCCCAAGGACAAGGAACTTGCACCTCTCCTCTATGGCCAGCACCCACTTTGGCTCGCGCCGGAAAAGATCAGAAACCAAATCCGACGCATTTGAGTTCTCACCAAAATGCAATGCATCCAGATTGGGCTGGGTAATGTCGAAAGCGTCAGCAAGGACTCGTTTCCGCTCCACTTTTGCACACTCCTCATCACAACAGAGCTTCCTCTGCCCAAGAGGTACCCTTTTCCCATTTGATTCCACTGGTTGGAGAGGCATTGGCAGCTGCTGGATGACGGAGACGTCGAACGTACTATCACCATTGTAAGCTCCACCGGCACTGCAGGGCACAGTTGTACTGATACGGCCACAAGAACAGGTAATAGTTGCACGATGTTCACATCTCACGTCTGGGCAAGGCGACGATGGGTGGCATGGGGCGTTGCAAGTGTGCTTGCATTCCCTCCTTGGGACACCACATAATTGTCCACATGAAACTTTGCCCCCAGAGCTTGAACTAGCTTCTCCATTTGCAGGCGATGGATCACAAGGGGAAGGATGGCAAGGCCTGGCACAAGCATGCAGTCCACATTGACGGTTCTTTCCACAGGGCTGGTTGCATCTGATATCCTTTGAACCACAAGGGATGTTCCTTAGCATCACATGTCCCCCAACGCATTCTCTCATTACTGGCACAACGCAAGGTGGGCAGTCCCCAAAATGGCATTGGTGCGAAGCTGGGTGTCCACAAGGCTGAGGGACAATGCACTGGTGTGGGCATGATGGAGTTGGTGTGCCGCAAGGCTGCGGTGGCGGAATAGATGACCTGCCACATGCACAAGTGAGATCATTGAATATAGTCTCACGGCAAGGGTCGCAGTGACCGCTGTGGCAGAGATGCTGGCATCCATGCTGTCCACACCGGAGCTTCTTGCCACATGGTATCTGGCAGAAATGGGGATCCATGCTGTCACCTTGGTGCTGAGCAAATGGCTTCGACAGCGGGCAGCAGCACTCACTGCACCTGTGCCTCCCGCAGTTCTTCTTGCGGCCACAAGGCTTGTTGCAACGGAACTCTTCCTTGGAGACCTTGTAGCACTCCACCATCTGGCCTGATGAGCCACAGCGGCACCTCTGCTCAACACGCACCAAGCACGGCGGGCACTCTCCTTCATGGCACGTGCCCTTGCACCTATGCAGTCCACACGGCAATCTCTTGTCACATACCTTGTCACAGGTGGCGATTGGGTCCAAGCAGCTAGTCCTCTTCTCCTGCAGCCTTGTCTTGCCACAATGGCATGTGGTGACCTTCGCTGGCATAAGCTCACACTCCCCGCATGGCCCTGGGTGGCAAACATCCTGGCAGGCATGATTGGCACATGCCAGATTGTGGCCGCAAACCTCACTGCAAGAGAACACCCCATCCTTGTCCGACAGCTTCCCTTTCAGCACCATCTCACCACACAACAATGTCTCTGTTTTCTTGCCACAAAAGCACTGTGCAGGGTAGTTAACCTCGCATTCCCCGCACGGGCCGGTGTGGCAGACCTTGTCGCAATGGTGCCTCCCGCAGGGTAGCAGCCTCTCGCACCGCTGCCCACACGTGACAGGCGTGCTCCGGTCTGCACAGCGACGGGTGATAGACTGCTTGCCGCAGGGACACGGGCGCTCCGGAGCAAACGCCTTGCAGGGCGGGCACGGCCCAGGGTGGCACTGCAGGACGCAGGCGTGCGGGCACCTGGCGGCGACATCGTCATCATCGCCCTTGGCGGCGGCAGGGTCTGCTCTGTCGAGCGGCTTGGAGCACGGCTCGCCGCAGGAGTGCGGGGTGAGGTAGAGGTCGTTTGGCGGGTCGCGGCGGCGCCGGCAGAAGCAGGTGTAGGCGATGTCGCGGGCGGGGACGTCCTGCACGGACTGGCAGCCGGGGCAGCGCCAGGCGTCGGAGGCCGGGTCGTCGGAGGCGGAGGCCGGGGAGCGGGCCCACCTGCGGATGCAGGGGAGGTGGAAGATGGAGAAGCAGCTGCCGCAGGACCAGACGGGGGCGGAGCGGCGCACCATGTCGTAGCAGATCATGCACTCCACCGCCCCCCGCGCCAGCTTGTCCTGGATCTCCTGCACCAGCTGCGGCACCGCCCCGCCCCCCGCCGCCGCCGCCGCCGCGGGCGCGGGCGCGGCGGCGTTCGCCCTCTCATGCCACGGCGCGTAGGCGGGCGCGTTCGCCCTCATCTGCCGCGGCGCGGAGGCGTTCGGTGGGCCGGACGGGGGAGCCCTCTCCTGCGGCGGCGGGGCGCGGCCGTTGTTGTGGTTCGGGCGGCGCTGGCGGCGGTGGGGCGGGCGGCTGTCCGAGGCAGGGTTTGGGTTGGGGTTGGGGAGAGGCAGGAGCGGGGCGGCGCTGTCGCGGTGGTGGGGAGGCGCGTAGGCGGCGGGGTTGGGGCGGGGCGCGGGAGCGGGGGCAGGGGCAGGGGGCTCCGGGGCGGGTGCGGCAGATCGGGGCCGCCATACGCCGCGGGAGAAGGGCGCGTCGGGGCCGCGGCGTCGGGCGGTGGAGGGCTGCATGCGGCGGCGGGGCAGACCCGATGCGTCCTCCGTTGGGGATGTCGGGGGTGGGTGGAGGCGGCGGGGAGTGGCGGTGGTGGGGAGCGGAGTGGATGGGGGTGGGGGGTATTTGAGGGGGAGGAGAGCCCTGGGGACGACGGCGAATCGCCAGGCGGCGGCGGCGGCGGCGGGCGGCGGCGATGGGAAGGGGAATTTTTCTCGCGAATATGCTACAGTAGTGCTGTATATGTATACGGCGCTGCTACCCTGCGGTCGACCGCAGGAGGTCGGTTTGTTTTGGCGATTTCTACTTTGGAAGCCTCTAATTTTCTTCATTTATGGTTCAATCCCCGGCTCTTCTAAAACCTACTTCCTCCGTTCCAAATTACTCGTCGTGGTTTTACGAGTATACTACTATATTTGATTATGTTTTACAAAACAAATTGTTAACAACTTCTCAAAAAAGATACTACCTGCAATACCAAATCGGCATCATTAGATTCACCGCGAAGTACACTTACAAATGTTCGGGCCGAGAGGACCCGGAACTCGTAAAAATTCCTTCGTGTCACACTTTCGCCTAGCTAGATCCAGCATGGCTCCTATCCCTGTCTCGCAGGGGCTGTTTGGATTGGATCCGCCGCACACCCAGCCAATATTTTGGCGTTGACCAGGACACCGCAGCTTGTTTGGATTGGTTCCAACGTTTTGGCTCGCCAATTGAACCCACCTTTTCCTCTGTGCATGTACGCCAATTCGTTGGCGAAACCAAGGGCGGCCGTTTCGGCCGCCAATATTTTGGCACGCCCGCGACGCCCACAATTTGGCGTGGCGCTCCTGGGCGACAACCAAACGGCCCTTATTGTTGGAAATCATCCCCACGACACCAGACGGGACCACCATGCGCCCCCCTGGCTGTCTGGGGCTGTGGGTGGCCCCTCGCTCCTTCCGGTGCTTTCTGGAACATTCTCTTCCTAAAAGAAATCATCAAAATTCCTTGTGATATTTTGAGGTAATTTTCTGTAAACCAAAAACATGCAGAAAACAGCAACCAACTCTGGGCACTGAACTAATAGGTTAGTTCAGAAAAATAATATGAATTGTTATAAGAAAACATCTAAAAATATATGATAATAACATAAAACAATCAAAAATTATAGATATGTTTGAGACATATCACAATCTTATATAGCTATTACTCCTAATGATATAGTTATAAAGCTTCTACCATAATGTTTTATGGGGTTTTTTGTGATAGAATGCTCTCACATTCTTGATATCAGGTGCTTCATGAGTTGTGTACAAATGATGGTTCGTCTTGAAACCATGCCCCCACTCATACCTATTAAGTCGAGATGTCACATACACCCCCACTCAAAGGAACCAACATCTTCGTCGGCCAAGCAGGAACATTCTCTCTTAGCACATGTTTGTGCGTCCAGTCCGGCACATATGACATGTTGGGTACCACGATGGTTCACACGCATCATACGCCACATGCTCGCGCACCTGATCTGCACACGCCCGTGTAACCACCAGGGGCATGCAGCTCTAATACCAATTGTAACGCCCCTGCCAAACCTGCCAGTTCTTCGTTGTTGCGTCTGGCTGCCACCTAGGATCTAAACTAGCTCCACAGACTAACACTAGTCTTTATTACGCATTTTTTTCTCACTCGTGCAGCTGGTATCAACTTCTCAGTCGGCTACTCATCCTCAAATTGTTACTAGCCAAGCACACTTAACTTCAATGTTCCTTTCGAATGGACTCACAGAAAAGAAGGTGCACCTTGTTGATATAAGTAGTCTATCATTCCTATTAAGTTTGGATGTCAAATTAGCCATTCTAAAATCATAATACAACTTTTGTTTGTTGTAAAAAAATGATTAAGAAGCGATAAATAGATCTATCGTGCTTTGATGTTTAACTCTATGGCTTCAAGTACGCATGAAAAAGCATGTATGCAGTGCATTTTGCAATTAGTCTTGCAATAAAAGCTTAACCAATCGAATTATTCTTTTATGTACTACTCCCTGCATTCAAAAATAAGTGTCTCAACTTTGTATGCATTAAAGTTGAGACACTTATTTTGAGACGGAGAGGGGTTCTAGCACGCTATCTGTCAAAGAAATCTTTAGGGGTGATGTACAACAATCTACTCCCTCCGTTCGGAATTACTTGTCGCAAAATGGATGTATCTAGACGTATTTTAGTTCTAGATACATGCATTCCCAAGACAAGTAATTTCGAACGGAGGGAGTATAAGTATGTGTCTTCTATTTCATTGTCTTTTTTACCATTGAGCCACTGCCACCGCTCGGTCGGCAACCTCTTGAAGTTGTTCTCGATGATATAAATCAAAGATTTGATGTTCAAAGTAATCCAACTATCCACATGGCAACTGAAGAAAACATAATGATTTGATTTCCCCATCATGGAGAAGGAATTCAAGCAATACATAAATGGTGTGCCATGTCGATTTACACTTGATGATCTGCAGCTGTACCTTACAAGAGTATTTCCGAATTCGCTCTTAATAAAATGAGTTACAAACCCCGCAAAAAAAAAACGAGTTACAAATTTTGCTAGTATAGTACAATCATACAAGACTACTAATGTTACAGCGAGCTCTTCTTCACGATTGATAATGGTTGCTTTTCACTCAGACACACTGACTTCATGTAATTTGCACAACCAATATTCCAAACGAAGGATAAGGATAACCCAGGTATTGGCAAGGGGTGGCTGGTGGTACATGGGTTGTAGGCAATGCCGAAGAAAACTAAGAAAAGAGCAAGGTATATACATATGCTCTCCCCTCCTCTTCTCTGGTGCCAACAGATGCAGCGCAAAGTGTTCATCTTGCAAATTTTGCTTCGCAGAAGAATAAAAAGGTTCAGCCAAAAGAACATCAGGTATGGATAATTAGAATATACTCCCTCCGTTCGTAAATATTTGTCTTTCTAGACATTTCAACAAGTGACTACATACATAGCAAAATGAGTGAATCTACACCCTAAAATATGTCTATATACATTCGTATGTGGTAGTCCATTTGAAATGTCTAGAAAGACAAATATTTAGGAACGGAGGGAGTATTTTACAATACAGCTAACAGAGAGTGTGAAACTACCCCGCAAAAAAACGGAGTGTGTGAAACTGATCTTGCTTCCTTCATTGAGTGTCAACAGGCCTCCTGTACTGAAGAAATTCCCTAGGGAGAAAAGGGAAGAAGATTGATGGTTCACCGACTGCCAGCAACGCCAAAAAAAGGTCAATATAATTTATTTTCTTTTGAGAGATTCTAGGATGCAAAAATCACGCGTACTAATCTTGCACCACATCTTTTTGTGATACAGTCGCGCTGCGAAGCAACTATTTTCTCCAGAGAATCATAAGAATGTTGGTAGGAAAGAAGACAAGCACCTGAGACTGAAGCTTCCAACTAGCTAGACACATGATCAGCAACTTCTCCAGACGAAGCAAGACACAAATGAGCCCCAGTCCGCCTTCTAAACAGCTAGACCTGTCATCGTCAGCTTCATGGAACCTCTAGCTTTCTAATCTTTGGAACTATCGCTTCTTTAGTTCTAATAATAAAGTCAGTGTATGCACATATGTACTCTGTATCTCTAAGCCTGCGCTCGCTGTATATCTCTGAGTCGTTGCACTTTTGTATTGATAAAGATCTCACCATGTTGTCAGTTTCTTCCACTATGCATATCAGCTTTCTCCATTTACCTGGTCTCACATGTGCACCTCGTACTCGCCAGAACAGATGCAAATTGTGCCGGAAGTGTACAGAAAATAATATCACGTCCCCTATACAGAAAATATGAGCAATTCATTGGGGGAGGGGGCAATGCCCCCCCCCCAAACACTTATATTTTGTCTTTCACCATACACCTCAGTGCTCACCATAAGAGTTTTTCTGTATCCAATATTTTCTTCCAGATTCATCCTGATCAAAGCCTACAAGCAGCACTGCATGATGAGCCCACTTTTTTGTTCATTTGCAAGCTGCAACAGGGTCGGAGCAGGGAAACCTTCAATGTGAGTATCCCACTTGTGTATCGTCTGAAACTGTCATTCGTCACAATCTCAACAACAAGCGGGTTGACGAGCAAGGCTTTCTGAAAAAGCATTGATATTTGGAGCCACGGCCATCCCACCACTAATATTAGCTACCTTTTCTAAACCAACATGCTTAAATTTCTTGTATCGCTTGTGCAGAGATTCCTTCTCCATCTTGGGATCAACGTTCGAAAATGTAAAATGTAAAGTTGACCCGCATAGCAACTGTCGTTTCTCCCACAAAGGTCACAGTCAATGAGTTGTTGCACAGACAACTGCCCCATAATCCATGTTTTGATGTTGCGGAATCCCTCGCTGCCCACGGTCGAGGTGATATAGCAGCATCCACATTTTTTCTGATCTCTAACATCAGTTACAACCTATGTTCCCGTCAGTCGAATCTTTTGGGATTATCGGAGCCACTGAAGTCATTCATGAACACTTTTGTCGAGTTGTGTCGTTTGAAAAAAATCTTCCTTGCATGAAATATCTTCCGCATGTGTCGATCTAAGTATAAGCATGTTACCACTAGGAGACCTATGGCCAGCTGGGGGGGGGGGGGGGGGGGGGGGGGGCATTGCCCCCAGCCTTGGAACATTTTGTAAAGAATGTTTGTTATGAAGGGCTTAGATTTGAAACCTTTTGCTTTATTAATTGGATTAGGGAAATCATAGGGGATGAGCTTGAATCTTAGGAGGTGTTTGGTTGGCACTTCCACTGGCGGAGGCGCCACCGTATGTTGCCGATGCACAATCAAGAACCATATCAGATAAGTGGGTGCTCAGTCACTGACTTGCATATCGTCCCCTCATGGCCTCACAAGTCACAACCTCCTCGCCAGCAGGAACAAGAACGTTCTCACCGGGCAGGTCAACGCCTTCTCACATGCCAAAACCAAGCCGATCACGGCCGGTGTTGGAGGACCTTCTCGCAGGAGGCCAAGCTACTCCATGGAGGATGTGTCAACATGGGAAGGAGACATGCCTCGTTACCTAGGGAAGCTGAGTAGGAAGGTGCAGGCGCAGCGAGAAAATGACTTCCTCTCTGCCTCCGGTATCATCTTTGTTAGAGGAGATCTTGGGCGGTATTAAATAGATATGTATACGATTTTGTGGTAACCAATTATAAGCCAATGTAAACGAGACAACCATATCATTTTCAAGTTGGAGGCAATCCGCGAACCAAACACCTCTTTAGATGTACAAGTGCGCCTCTACGAATTTGGGGACATCTCGGTGAGGATTTTTTAGCAAAAAAAAAAAGTAGAAGAGAAGGCAGCTTTACTTTTTTCTTTTTTGAGGACAACCTATAGCTCCTGTTTCTCCCTTCGCCTTCTTATATCTGACATGGCATTCAAGCAATCCGAGACAACCGACAGCTTCTGACAATTCAAATTTTGACAATCCCTATCGGAGGTGCCTTCCATACCGGGTGTTGGACTTGTTGAGTTTCTCCTCTTCTCACTTTTCCTGATATCATTAGCCGGCAAAGAATGTAAAGCCAGCCGCCAAAACTATATTGTTGGCAATCTACTGTACATTGCTTGTTGATGAATTTGGCCTTATTATCTGTTCCCCCTTTTTTAAAAGGGCGCTTATAGGCGCCGGCGCACCGGCCGAAACTTTCGCCCGGTCCAGCCCAGGCCATCGGATGTGAGCCAGGCAGCCATTGGATCCAGGCAAAAAAAAAAAAACAAATCGCCCCCAGCTTCTTCCTCGTGCAGGCGGCCTGGATCCGCATCTCCCGCTCGGGGAGCACGACACCGCGCCTCCTGTCCCCTCCGGTGGTCGTCCCCGTCGTCAGTCCCCACCCTCGTCGGTCATCCTCGTCGCCCACCGGACCCCGCCCTCGCCGGCCGTCCTCGTCAACGGTTCCCCACCCTCCCGGCCTTGTTCTTGCCTCGACCAATGCACCAGCTCCACCTACGGTTGCAGCTCTTGACGATGAAGGTTGTAGCTCCGCCGCCCTCGCCATTGATGCTCGCTGCAGGAAAAGTACGTCGACGGCGGCCGTGAGTCAATCAACACCATTTGAATGGATGTAGCAAAAAAATTCACCGGTAGTAGCAAAATCAAACTACGGGTGCAGCAAAAACGTCGTCGCCACCTTCGCGAGGTCGCAGCTCCGCCTTACATGGATGTAGCAAAAACCTCCAGCGGTAGTAGCAAAATCCTGCTACGGTTGCAGCAAAAAAATCATTGTCGTCCTCGCGAGGTCGCAGCTCTGCCTGATGGATGTAGCAAAAAGCTTTGCCGGTAGTAGCAAAATCCAACAACGGTTGCAGCTTTCCCTTGTTGTGCAGTGCCATTGAAGCTTTCTATGTCTATGGTTGAAGCTTTTTTCAACGGCTGTTGAAGCTTTTCTAGGTGACGGTTGCAACACTTGTATACGCGGGAAGATCCGGGCATGGCTGCCTGGGAGCGCTTGGCCGCCGGCGATGGAGCTTGTGATGGCCCAAACACAGCCCGGGAGGAGGGAGGAGGGGATGCGCGCGCGTGAATACTGTAGGTAGGGGGTGGACGTGTCGTGCGCATGGGGAAATCGCCAGTCGTGCAATGGACGACGGCCTCGCCGGGGAGATTGGGCTGCCGCAGGTAGAGGGTCGATGCGGGGGTAGACGGCGGCCTTGCCGGTGAGAGGGGTAGGGACGCGATGCGGGGGTGGACAGCGGCCTCGTCTGCGAGATTGGGCTGCAGCAGATGGGATGCGGATGCAGGTCTCATCGACACAGGAGCACGAGGTAGCGGGCGACCGGTCGAAGCTTCGGCCAGCGCACCATCTCCAAACGTTTCCCTTTTTAAAATACAAGGTGTATTGATTTGTTTAAAAATCAAATGTTTTTATGCCTGCCCAAGTTTGTAGCAAAATATAGTATAATCTACAAAACTAAATATAAAATATAAATAAATTATTACTATAGACAATGATAAATTTCCTCTATAAACTTGGTCAAAGTTCAAGAAGTTTAACTTTAGAACTCGACATCAGCCCACTGAATTTAAGTACAAACAAAGCGCAATACTTGTGGCAAGCTGCTATTTGCAATGTGTAATAACACGAGCACACTGTAATACTTCATACACATGAGTCTCTGAATACACAATTGACAACTCCCTTTCCCTTCGATCCTTGGCAGCACATTTAAGTAAATACATTGCTTTTGTGAGGCACAAACAGAATCATCCTGATTAGAATGAATTGCGGTTGGAAATGACAAAACTACTCAAAACTGGGATGCTCAGAGACAAGAATCAGGAGCGATTAGCCTGGTAAAAATCGCCAGCGCTAAGGAAAACATGCTTCCCTAGCTGCAGATCAATTGGGGGGTAGCCTTCGATGCACTTTACCGTAATCTGCAAGAACAAAGTCAAAACATATAAGAGTCAAAGGATACACATCATGAACATCGTTACAGCGCTGTAGATTCCCTACCTTGCCATTTCCAGTCTGGAATTCGTTCTTCAATCTGGAAATGGACCTTGACAGCAGATACACTCGCAACGCCTCAACGTGGTCACTGTTGCCTGTTCCATTCAAAGTCACACATACATCATTCACATGATTTCTCGGACAATTGCATGACTGCTTTGGAACTGCCCCCTTGAAAAGAAACAGGGGTATTTATTTACCTGAGGCGTAGGAAAGGAGATCAGCTGCGAGCACAGGCATGCATCTTGCAATGTAGATGACAAATGACATGTCATGTACAGTATGAGACTCCTCGCAGATAACAACCTGCAAACCCCACAATGACATTGCAATGGAAAGCGTCACAGCCATTTCAAATTACTACAACACCATGGTGCTTACTATTTTCAGCAAGCCAGTTTGTACGATGTATAGGAAAGTTACGAAATAAATGATAAACAATGACAGTGTAAACCGACTACAGGATAGGATCAAAACGTAACAGCACAAACACGGCCCAGCTGCTTATGCTCTCAAAGTTGGCCAACAATCCAACCTCTGGTCAACTTTGGTGTTTATTATGATGTGAAACCTAATTTTTAATTAGTCCAATTACCAGAGTCTGCTAAAGAAGAAAGTATATACCTTCAGCGTACAGTAAACTATTTTGATACTTCAACAAAAAAAACTATGAGAAAACGTATTAAAAATTTAAAGTGGTTTACTAGGATGTGCAATTTAAATTGATTTGATGATGACTGATATAGGTTTTAAAGGTTGAAAATCCAAGCTCACCATATCTGATGTTGCCGCTGCCTTTGGAACTAGTGAATTACCAAGCACGTCTCTAATATACTGATCCTGCACACAATAATAATAGCTTTCGTAAAAAAAATGTTCCAGACTCTGAAACAAGAAACTTTATCTGAAACAATTCAACAGACCTGTGACTGCAAAATTTCTTCAAGTGTATTGCTGTTCTTGTCTACAGACTCGTAGTACACATCAATTAAGTCTGTAGGTTCAAGCTGAGCAGTCTTCCGTAATTTCTGGATTCTGTTTACAACCTGAAAAGGGTTGCTCATGAATTAGGAGACCAGACTGTTGACTGTTCATCAAAACAAAACTAGTGAATTTCCAGCATGATGTGTGTCAGACAAAATTAGTGAATTTCAGGCATCAAGAAAATGAACCTATGTGATAGCAGACAGCAAACATCTATTGTAAATTAACCAAAGACCAACACAATCTGTGTGAAACACAAACCCAAGAGCACCAGTCCTATACAAAGGAGAAAAAAAGACTACCTCTCGAGCCACCCCAGCTTCGATCAATGATTGATCGGCTCTGAGATCCAAAATGACCAACACATCACCTATAAAACAAGATATTGATGTTATCCATAATAACAAAACTATTAGAATGAAGTGACATATTTATGGCGTACCATCTCCAGCGGCATCAATTTCCTTCTCTGATACATCCAGAGGACGCTTGAACTGTCGGACCACCTAATAAAGATACAAAGTTAAGCAGGTAAATTTCGAAGACATGGTGAAAAGCGATGCAGTGGGTTCAGCGCCAAAACTAAAGTTTAACTTCATGAAGGGTCATGACTCATGAGCTTATGATAATTAGGAAGGAACGCCATGTATTATCCAGGCATTCAAGTTCACATCTTACTGAATACAAAAATCAACTAACACAAGTTTGAGGAAAATTTAACTACACAATATCACAGATGTATCTTCTTGAGATAAACTGCAACTTTCCAATTCCCATATCTGCTAGGAATAAATCACGTCTTAAAAATGATGGCCTGAGACTGGAAGCATGTAATATTACCTTGATATCGTCTAGCGTCAGGCAATGACCAAGGAACGAAATCTCTCCGCTTTGCTCAAAGGATAAGATTTGCTCCTGGGTCATTTTCTTCACTTCATTTGATACTTTGCCCATGTCCTTTCCTAGTCTTTTACCTAGCACACTGAGAAAACAAAAGGTACTGAGCAATGCGTAAAAATGGCAACAATTCTTGTGCATTTAGGAATAAAAAAAAAGGGCAGCCCGGTGCATGTAGCTCCTGCTTGCGCAGGGTCGGGGAAGGGTCCAACCACTTTGGGTCTATAGTACGCAGCCTTTCCCTACATTTCTGTAAGAGGCTGTTTCCAGGACTTGAACCCGTGACCTGGAAATTCTTGTGCATTTAGGAATACATACCTAAAATTGGGTTCTGCCCGCAGAGAAGCATACTTCATGGGATCATTACATGGAGTCACAGTCTTAACATTCATCTCCTCCATGACATACTACACATTAGAAAGTATATTGTTTCAGCACTAAACACTAACACTGAGCAAAGAAAGACTACACGTAATGAAAACTAAGCAAGTATTTAAGGCAGTTACATAATTTCAGAACGAAAAAGGATTACAGGTATATCTCTGAGTTTTGGCTTTATGAACAAACCTCTTTCAGTTTTCCAGTGATGTCTTCAAGAAATTCACTGTCAGGGTGAACAACCACCATCTCCCTGAGATTTTAAATGGTTAAGCAACGATAGTATGATGCCAAACAGAACATGTTTTTTAGAATACATATTGAATAATAAACTGAATTGCAACTTGGACCATCTGATATTGACACATACACTATTCTTCGAATTGCTATATAACTGTACCAATGCTATGACAACTACCACAGGTATTCTTCGGCTTGGAAATACAAGGGGATTCAAAAACACAACTAAAACTGCACATGCTATGACAACTACCACATCCAAAAAGATTACATAGACTTGTATTGTTGAGAAGACGAAAAGCTAATACCAAAATATGCACATAAGGAAAAAAATCCTTGAAATTATCTTTTATCATTACATTGCAGCAATCTGCAGGAAAGTACAGATGGCATAATACAATGACAACAACCTAACCTAAATGTCCCTACATAAAAACAGTTACAGAAAATTAAATCATGCAAATGGAGTCAAGACCTACTTCAGTGGTGTTTTGAGAGCTTTGCTGTGCCGTTCCCGAATATTGCGCGCAAGATCAATGATGGTCATCATCCTAGTTACACTTCGCTCAACACGCTCATCTCTCTGATCATGTGGGGAAACAAACAGAAAATGAGCTTAAGTAACATATAAGAAAACAAAGTACTTTCCCCATTTCTAGTTATAGGGCATATAGAATAAGAACCCTCCAAAGTACGCACGGCAGAGGGCAGAAGTACCCCAGTACCCTTTAAATACGATATGAGCTGTGCATGCAATGAATAGAGCTTGGGACATTGCAGTGTGCAAATGAGAGAGAGAGAGAGAGATGACGAGAGAGTTGTTGAGACATCTATGCATGTTGTAGGACAGTGAGAGAGAGCATTAGAGGGTGATGTGGGTAAATAAAGCTTTATAGCTTCTTTGGTCCTTGTGTTCACCTTATATAGTGAAAAATACAGAAGGAAACTATGTGCAGCGTAAAAAGAGTTGGAAGGAGTGAAGACTGTTTGGTGAGAAAAATTTACCTCCCCAGTTGTGGAAGGGAAACTGCAAAAATGAATGCTCTGCTCTGATTTACTTGACGCTTTCCGCAGATTTTGGTAAAGAACTTCAGTAAAGAAGGGCGTAAATGGAGCCATCGCCACACAAGTTGTTACAAGTGCCTACACAATTCAAAGATGCCTTAGAGAACCGTAGAGAAAAACAACAAAAGGTGCATTTTGCATTAGCAGTAATCAGCAGGAACAAAATCATCAGAACACCTTAAGAGGTTTTAATATATGAATACAGCACTGAAGGATAAAAATTCCACCACTGCATCAACAATTTGCAATAGTCTATCAAAGAGCAGTCAAAACTGTATATTGCTAGACATTTACTTACATGGTAGAGAGTTGAAAGAGAAATTTTGCAGTCTTCTTCTCCAGTACGTCCTTTTAACCGTTTGCGGTTGAAGCGCACATATATATTGGTAAGATTGTCAATGTATTTTACCAAATATGGCACAACCTGAAGGGATAAACTAGCTATCAAATTTGGCCATAGCATGGGAAGATGAAAACATGACCAAGTAAAATATCCAGAAAAAACTACCGTGTAAAGTCGATATGCATCCATCTCCTGATGAACAAAGCTAACCAGACTTTCAGTTGCAGAATGTATCCAGTGATCTAATACATTGGATGACTTCCGAAGTGAAGCTTGATCAATTGGAGAAAATGCTGTCAAACCCTCAACTTCAAGCCTCTTCGCGTTTTGGACAAGAAATCTATAAGCATTATACCACGGGAGGAAGACATCTTTCACCTGACAAAATCAAAATATGTTAAGCGACACAATACTCTTCATAAAGAAACCATACTGGAGGATACGATAATTGACATAATCTACATGTAGACCAGTAGCCTGAACATATTAATATAATGGAGCCTAACATATTGAGAAGACACTTACAACGCCAAAAACACCAATCCTTTTAAATCGTAGAGACTCGGCACGTACAACTGGAGAGTTCACCAAATACAGTCTTAAAGCATCCTGCAAAAAAGGAAATTATAACTCAGACAAATTATACAATCACAAGTCTTGAGAGCTCCAAATGCATGTAAGTTCAGACAAAACAGTGATACTGTACACACTAAAGCATCAGCTATATATGAAAACTGAGCAGCAACCATTGACTTTCAAAGAGACACCACTTACCGCTCCGTATTCATCAATGACTTCCATAGGTGAAGGGTAATTCTGTTTACTCTTGCTCATTTTCTTCCCATCCTCTGCCAAAACAAGACCATTGCATATAAGATTCTTAAAAGCAGGCTTCCCAAATAATGCTGTTGATAACACCATCAAAGTATAAAACCTGCAGGATGAAGTCAAAACATGAATGAGGGTGAGATGATAACATGAATGAGTAGAGATGATAACATGAATGAGTAGCACATGAAGAAAGATATACTACTCAAGTAATTTGAGACTTACCCTTATAAGTACATATTTAAAGTAACATATTAATATGCATTTTAGACCAATGGAAATGAAGTTTCTACCATTATAAGTATAAGCAACTGTGTACTCATTTTTACCATCAAAACCTCAAAAAGAAAAGGTAGTGACAACTGTAAGAGCACGGCGGTATTTGATAAGTGAAGCCAGATTATTGTTACAAATTCACCAAGTGCAACCTGAAATAACACAGGTACTGAATTTTTTCCAGAAAAAGAAGGATGCCAAAAGGCGATTGAGCAAAGGGGGAAAAAGGGTATCCAGATGATGCCAATGGACATAATTCATGTTAATCTTACAGTCATATTTTTGGAATAACAGCTCTGACTTCTGTGCAGAATATCAGGATTTTAAGCCAAGTATTGTAAAGAACTAGCCACGATATTAGCTCTTCTTTTTTGCGGTGATGCGTATTTTGTTGGTTTTGGGGGCTAGGTATGGCTATGCTGTGCATTTTTTGGGCTGGTCTTGAAATTTTATCTTTGCCAAATTAATCTGAATATTCCATGTTGTTTTGATGCCCAAACAAGATTTTGATCACATGAGTGGTGAACATAAGGACTGGAATGAATAGCAAAGGCCCTTAAAAATCGTATTCATTAGCAAGAACATGGTAACAATAACTGTAAATCAAAGATTCTGAAGGGAGTAACGAACCATCCACGTGTTTGGTCCAAGCCCTCGGCCACAAAGTTGCCAGGGAAATTCTTCTCAAATAGTTCACGATTCTCAAATGGATAATGAATATAGGCATATGGCATGGACCCACTCTCAAACCAGCAGTCGAAAACCTGAAGACATCACAACCGTTGCTGAATGAGAACCAGTAAAAATGAAAACATTGATATGCAGTCCCAAACATTCACATATATGACAGTTGACAAGTAAACTCATAATCTTGGAATGAATAAGGAATGAATAAGCAGCAATAGAAAATAATCTTAAGAAATGCAATAGAATATTTAGCAACAATAATAAAATAAAAATCTGTAAAATGTGTTGTGTGAGGGTTCTCACCTAGAAATTCCAAAGATATTACTTAATCAAATCTAAGAAGATAATTCCATTACTTGACTGACATATATAATTTATTTTCAAACCCATAAGTTAAGATATTATAGATTACAGAAATATTAATAGCATCTAGATGACCTTAAATCTACTATCCATGATCCGCCTTTGTCTCATTCCCATTTCCCTACAAATCCAGCCTCCCTCGCTCCCTGATACTTCCTCCTAAGCCTCTATTTCTTAATTATATTAGTAAGGACGGAGTTCGACAAAGTTTCTACTGAAACAGATAGAACAAAGTAGGAGTACAACATAAATGTATACGATCAGAAGGTAGGAAAAAGATACTATGCGTCAATATAAAAGAATATGTACTGGAAAGTAAGGGTAAGGCATCCTAATTGTGGGTCAAAATGAACTTACATCCTCAACGCGCTTGAGAACCCCAAACTCTGGTCCTCTGCTAGAAGGAATTGTAATATCATCAACATGGTGGCGGTGAAGATCATTAACCTGAGCACACACAAAAATAAGAATGCTTCCAGGAAGTTTGCTATTGTTTCAATTTTTCAATTTAAATTGAATGAAATCAAAAGAATATTATATTCAGCCACAAATAGTGCAAACATTGAAATCTATCTTGCACAGTAGAGATATTAACCTTGACGCCAGATAATCTTTCAAGTTTCTCGATGGAATCCATAACTACAATTTCTTCACCATCTTGGCTGATCCACACTGGAAGTGGAGTACCCCAGAATCTACTTCTGCTAACAGCCCAGTCTCTAGCACCTTCTAGCCAGTTATGGAATCTCTTTTCCTGCACACATTCATTGTTAGCAAAGAATTATTGTTCAAACATACTGTAGCACATCATCTTTCATCTTTCATAACTATAGCATGACCTTTCAACCAAATTGGCCTCTCCAAGCAGTTTCATAACATTCAACTAAATTGTATACAAATATTTAGTGCAAATACTGGAAACAGGGACTGGCATCAAACTCTTGACACTTTTTTAGTTCAAGCAAATGAAATAAATTTCAAAAGTCACATCACTTCCAAAATTTTAGTTCATTTGGACTAATGAGGGTCAGAGGGTACCCTGAGGGTCACAAATTTGCATGTGATCAAATATACAAGGGTAGGGAATAGAAATTGTTATAGCGACAATGCGTGCATTGATGGAACAACCAAGAGAGCTGCAGGTACATATCCAAATGAATAAGGATATTTAAGCAAATTGGTGGAAAGTGTCAGATTTAGCGGTCATCCCATATGTATGTCAGTATACATGATCAAGTGGCTAAGAAGGGTAGATCCATATGACGTCTCCGTAACCTGACAGCACTGTCACAGGCTAGAAATGGTAACACACCTTGACATAATCTGGAACCCAGTAGGTCTCCTTGTTGCATTCTAGTAACTGATCCCTGATCTTTTCAACCTTGATAAACCTACAGAAAATCTCTATCAAACCTATACTCAATAAATATAAGTAATGCAATTGGGAAACTGTGATGGACATAAAAGCGGAGGGACACAGCTAACAAAAGGTGGAACACAGAAGATTCAACAGAAAGCATATCATGTAATGATGAAGTCAGATTTCATAAAGGGATTGCTGCATGTGGTAAGAAGAACATAAAAAATGGATTCAGGTATCAGGTGTACTTTAGAATTAGGAAAGACAAAGCCTTAGTTGCTAACTTAAAAGCAGGCAGAACAATGAATGTGCACATTGTGGAATTCACATATAGAGGAAAATAAATTTAGTAAGATAACAATCAAATTTATTCACATCTCACGGAAGAAACTTAAGAAAACAACCAATGATTTGTAGCAAATATAGGCTCATATATACACACATTTGAGGTGAGTTCCCCCATAACAATCTGAATTCTAAGACAAAATAAAAGGCTTCCCCACCCCAAATAGCATGTGTTTCTTGTGGTGTGTTAGTACAACAGAAGTTATCACCAGTCAGCACATGGACAAAATAATTTGCACAGTAGTAAATAGAAGATGTTTACCAGCTTGGAACAGCCCGGTAAATAAGAGGAGTACCCGAGCGCCAACAATACGGATAAGAGTGCTCAATGCTCCCTTTGCTAACAAGTCTTCCTTTATCCTGTTCATGTAGATTATCAATTCTAGGGCCAATATAAACTATCCAACTTATGCAATAAACTTTACTGAGGTGCCTTCAAAACAATGCACAGTATTAATCTAAAATAACAAGACAAAATATGTTGACAAAGTAAAGCATGCTCATTCCTGCAGTCTACAGCATACACAGCATAGATTGAGATGATCATGCTATACATCTGATTTCCTTTTGCCTGGATCTCTTGGAAGGTTATCCCAATGAGAAAAATGATAATACATCAAGATGTATGCACAAGCTTATAAGATTGTAAAATACTACTGTCCAAAACTTTATAATGATTATTAATGTCTTGTGCAACTAGATTAGAACCCAACTCCAAAATCTGTATGGTAGTTACCAGTAATGCTGAGCAAGCAACTAAATGCACATGTGTTATTAACAGCTAAGATGCCCATTGAACACTAGAAAAACAACTTACCTTAACAGCATTGATGATATCCTTGTCAGCCTCTTTGACATGCCGCCCTTTGAACTGAGATATCTTCTCAATGAAGTGACCATCATCATCAACAGCGACAACAAGTCCACTAGCCTGGACGGAAGCAGATAACATCAGACAGAATACAAATAACATTCAAGCAAGTCCAGATTGCAATAGATTAGATGTGAAAGATGCATGTAACTTTGAATGCTTTTGGTTAAAAAAGCAACACATGACATTGCAATCTACTCCCTCCGTCCCATAATGTAAGACGTTTTTGCAAGCTAACATAGCTTGCAAAAACGTCTTACATTAGCTGGCAAAAACGTCTTACATTATGGGACGGAGGGAGTAGAAAACTACATTGATCAAACAAATAGTACAAGCGTTAAAAGGCAACCCCTTCAAAAGATCATTAACTAGGCATAACAGGCTGCAAAACTACATGGTAGAAGGCATGCAATAAACAGTGGGGGCACAGCATAGAAGAATAAGATAGATGAATCAGATGACACTATTAAATGCTTGGGAGAACACATAACAATGTTCCTCAAGACAAACTATGGACATTGAGAAATATTGCATTATACACTACCCAATAACTTTTGGCATACAAAACAAGTATTCCATCCGTTCACTATTATAAGATGTTTTGGATAATTTAATATGGACTACAGAAGGACTGAAATGAATGAACAAACATACTAAGATGTGTCTATATACATCCGATTCAGAAAAAAGGGACGGAGCAGTTCACATGGTTTACTATTTTCTCTCAGCCCCCAAGGCCTTAGCAACACAGCATGTTAATTACACAATACTCAAATAATATCAGAGAACTATTCCAACCTCAATTATCCCAGCACTAAGGCAAACGCGATGATCATCTTCACCAAATGCAGGAGCACAATGGACAACACCAGTTCCACTATCATCAGTCACATAGTTATCGGCAATCACCCTAAAGGCAGTGTCTTGAAGCTCCAAGAAAAAATCAAACAGAGGAGTGTATCTGTGACAAGAGAAAACTACAGTAAGGACACAGAAAATCTCTAGATAGGCTATGAAATTCTTGATGAGTGATAATAGAACGGGAAAAATTTGTCGACCAGTTGCAAAATTCCTAATAGACTGGAAGTTGAACACGATTTATCTGTGGGCTAGTCAACCAAACCCATATATCAAAATGAAGAAACTTCTAAAGATCAAACTTGAAAATCCAAAAATAAAGTGGTGTGGATTGTTTAACTCTGCCAAATATTAGCACTGAAGTCTGACAAGAACAACATGTGGTTAACAACATGTGACTACCTAAGGAGCATTATTAAGTATTATCTCCATTCCGAATTATAAGATGTTTTGGCTATTTCAATATGGACTATTACGGACAGAAATGAGTAAACAAACACACTGAAACGCGTCTATATACATTCAATTCAGAAAAAAGTTAGAACATCTTATAATTCAGAACGGAGGTAGCAGTAGTTACAAATACTTCCAGGTATAAAAAGCAATAATGTAAAAGCACTTTCCTTATATTACCGATAAACAAATCCCATGGCTAAGACAGAAATAGAAGATAACTCACTTTAGGCCTACTAGGCTTGAGCCAGGAATCTTTGCCAATAATTCATATGATTCAGTATCCAAACCACCCTGGACAGCTTCAGCATTGCTTCCCTTAGAAGGTGCTTGTTTCTTTCCAGAAGCTTTGGCTTTAACTGGCAACTGCCCGAGCCTACTTTCTGCAACGATGTATACCGTTCCATTTGACTTGTCCTTAACCTGGCAACACAGTATGCATCCTCAAAACAGAAACAAAAAGCATAGCGCAAGTAGAGAAGAGCCTCAAAAACAGAATTCTCTTGTGCACAATGACTTAAAATTGATCTGCATACATGGCCACATGGAGCAAAATAGATAGGCGGTATGACAAATATGCCTTTCATTTCAACAAACTAGATGCAGTTATCACAAAAGAAGATTAATCATATCAATATCACTGTTACACCATAACTCAATTAAGTTAAATAGCCTTTGTGTACGAACATTAGGAAAATGTTCGATTGGCATTGCTGGAAGGTATATGCTTCTCAACAATGATACTGTGATACATGAGGCATTAGCAAGAATTGGCAAGGAGAATTTTGTTTTTGGAAGTTGCGGCGATATCCAGGTATCCACTATATAAAGACAATAATAGCATGCATTGCACATGCAAGAGCATTGCAGAGACAGAGAACAAGGCATAGTAATTTAAGAATAAGATAAAGTGAATACTTGTAATCTACCATACATTACATAATATGAAGCAGCTGATTTATCAAAAAAAAATGAAAGCAGCTGATTGACAAGCTCATTTTAGCCTTGCATTATGCCGTACTTTAGATGAACATCCAAGGTTAATAGCTTGAGGTTGTTCGAGTTAGAAAATTTCTCGGTATCTTCAGTTTTTCATTGCATTTTCTAATTTGTTTTCGGTACAGCTCTGTTCCTTGCACAACGAGGTTTTCAAGTGTAGACTACTGTTAACAGTCAGGAAACTCACAACAGTCGGTAGCATTACAAATATGAAAAAAAAAACAGAAAAACAGAGGAGCGCTAACCTTGGCATAGACAAGATTGGCATTGACACACAATGCTAGGTTGCTTGGGAGTGTCCAAGGCGTTGTAGTCCATGCAACGAGAGCTGCATTGTCCGCATCACCGACGACAGGGAAAGACACCATCACTGCTGGGTCTGGGACAGTCTATGACATGATTAAAGAGATGGTTACTACAAGCTGCGACAATAGAATAGGAGTATGAGCTAAACCAGGAACAAAGTCAATTAATTACTCACCCTATAGTCCAGGCCTGCCTCGAAGTTTGATAGTGCAGTTTTGCAACCTGTGCTGTAAGGCATCACCTGGAACAAGAACAAGAGTTCAGGACTATTTGAATTTCAAGGGACTCCTTACAACCAAATAAGGAAGAGAAAACTCTAATCACCAACAGTATGTGCGCCTTCCATTTTTCTTCTTTTCGAAAGAATAGGGAGGCAAGTTCTACAGAAACAACACTTGCTTCGCATAAGAGGGAATTTCAACGCAACAAATACTGAATCAATGCACAATTTAATTTGTTAGTGGCAAGTGGCAACTCCGCCCCAAAGGCCCCAAACACACACAACCCCCCACTAGCCAGTCACCGCACAAGAAATGGAACATTTGTTATGCGGTTACCGCTCTATGTCATCAAAACAGGAACAGCATTAACTGTGCAATAAGAAGCAGCTTTTGTCCACCATTTCTAGACATTGGCTACTTAATCTTCTTACTGACATATAACAGAGATTGCAATGTCATTCACAACAGTTGAATGGTAGCAGTGTTGTTCCAATTTCAGACATAGATATCCCCAAATTAACAGGCAAATCAGACAATTAGCTGCGGTTGCACAGTTCTGAACATAAGGAAATTTCCATTTCCATGGATCCTCCTAAGCTTGTTCATACCACACTCTAGAAGTCTGGACTCGGAATTATGCAGAGGAAGCACAGATTCGGAGAGTAACAAGGGGCTAGTGAGTGAGTGAGCGAGGCTCTACCTTGAAGCCCTTGTAGACGAGGTCCTTGTCCCAGAGCTGGCCGAAGACCCACCAGACGCTCTCCATGAAGTTGATGTCCATGGTCTTGTAGTCGGCCTTGAAGTCGATCCAGCGGCCCGTGCGCGTGACGACGGCCTCCCACTCGGCGACGTACTTGGTGACGATGCCGCGGCAGGTCTCGTTGTACTTGGCGATGCCGAGGTCGAGCACCTGCTGGCGGTTGGTGATGCCGAGGAGCTTGTCGATCTCGAACTCGACGGGGAGGCCGTGGCAGTCCCACCCGAAGCGCCGCATCACGTGCCGCCCCCGCATCGACTGGTGCCGGGTCACCACGTCCTTGATGGTGCCGGCCAGGATGTGGCCGTAGTGGGGCAGGCCCGTCGCGAAGGGCGGCCCGTCGTAGAAGATGAACTCCTCGCCGCCCTCCGTGCGGCGGAGCTGCTCGTGGAAGGCGTCGAGCTTGGACCACAGCTCGAGCACCCGCTGCTCCTCCAACGGGAAGGAGAAGTCCTTCCCCTCGCACACGTCCTCCATGGCGGGCGGCCTCCGCGCCGGCTGCGTCGGCGGCGGGGGCGGGGGCGGCTAGGGTTTGGGGCGACGCGGCGGTGGTGGCGGCGGCGGCGGGAGGGAGGGGGAGATGGGGGACGCTTTGGAGTTGGGACGGAGAGGGGGAGAAGGGTTTAGGGGTGGGGTTCACGTGCCGCGCGCGTGCCTCCTGCCGTCCGTCGTCCGTCCCGGGGAACTTTTCAATTCGGTCCCTCGTTCGGGAGGAGTGGAGTGCAAGTCACGGAAGAGTTTGTAGTTGTACTACCATTCCTTCTTCTCACGAAAAAAAAACAGTTTTTACTGTTACCATAGGATTTTTTTTTAACATCAATACAGACACAAGCGCTCATATACAAGCGTTACCATAGGCTTTGAGTTGTTTATTTTGAGGACTTTCTTTATTTCCCTCTTGTTTAAGTCGCAATCAAATTTCAGTTTCAATTCAACTTGGGCATGGAGCTTGACCCCCAAGCAACCACCGCCATAGTGCAACGATAACGCTATATTTGTGCGGTATTGTCTACTAGCCCGCCCTTGCGTCTCTACCAATAGATAACCCAAGTCATGGAGCTTGACGCCCAAGCAACCATGGTGGGTATATTTGATTGTTGACAGAGCTATGAGACTAGGCGGTGTACATTGCTCACACTCGGTCAGCTGCTTGGATCCGACCTTAAGGAGCACACAAGGATTGTGAGCAAGGAAAATTTTGAACGCCAACTGTGTAGACGGGGTGCCAGAGGTAACGTGAAATCGCCGTGTTGGTTGAATTGAAAACCTTCGTATTTGACATGACGTCACGAGGAGGCGCGGACCTGAGGGCTTTGACTAGGCGTTAAGGTCAAGAATGAGATCGTGGTCAAATTTGAGATGAAACATGAATGCCATGAAACAAGAAAAATACATCTTCTTATGAGGAGGATACAACAACATTTAATAATATTATTATTTACTATTAAAATCTAAAATGACACATTTTTCCTTTTTTCTTTGCCACATAAACATACTACATACTTTCTTTTTTCTTTTCTTTTTGCCAAAATGATACACCTTTTGATAAAGAAAGCATATTTAAGTAGCTTCTATACCGTCGGGGTAGAGTACAATATTGGCTTTTTGGGAAAAAACATCATAGCAAAAGTTATTACTTGGATAAAACAGCCATATCATCCGTCAGTACAACAACAGCAACAAGAAAATTTTGGATGACTTGTCTTTTCTTCTCTTTCATCACTCGGTATTGTTTGGGGAAGGTGTTGGGTCCTTACATTTTCGTGGGTAAGAAAATGCATCTTATGGAAAAAGAAATTCCTTTGCGAGAAAATTGTGTCTATGTAAGCGGTGAACATCATTAGATGTTATTTTTTAGTGTGTGAACATCATTAGATTGAATGGCACGAACACCTGCACTTGCTACGCACGAATCGTTCCTTTTACCTAGCGTTAGCTAGGGTTTACAACTCCCCTTCAAGCACCACCAGAGAGCCCGTGGATTTGCCCCCCCCCCCCCATCTGCCTGTCACTCCAGCAGTCGGTGGCGGGGAGGAGAATCCCGGTGCCTCTTCTCTGTCTAGTAGTTTAGGTAATGGCTTTTAGTCCTCGCAGGGCGGCGTTTGGGCAGATGGCGGTGTTTCTCCATCGAGTTGATCTTCAGGGTTTCGATCCTCCTCGAGTCCGTCCATCTGGACGGAATCGACAGATCTACAAAAACATGAATACTTCACAAATGGATCTTCAGGAATATATTTATTTTTATGCACTTTCAATGCATTTTTTTACGGGAAACACTTTTAATGCTTACTAAGGGTTCGGCTAGAAGAAAGGCTACAAAAACACCATAGAAGATACCATCTATTTCAAGGTTAACACAAATGGAAAAGAAGAACGAAAAGGCATGAGCTACGTCCTTTAGTATGTTGTTGATAAAATTAGATTTCAGAAAACTGAACATGGTATCTGAAGGAAATATGCCCTAGAGGCAATAATAAAGTTATTATTTATTTCCTTATATCATGATAAATGTTTATTATTCATGCTAGAATTGTATTAACCGGAAACATAATACATGTGTGAATACATAGACAAACATAGTGTCACTAGTATGCCTCTACTTGACTGGCTCGTTGAATCAAAGATGGTTAAGTTTCCTAGCCATGGACAAAAGAGTTGTCATTTGATTAATGGGATCACATCATTAGGAGAATGATGTGATTGACATGACCCATTCCGTTAGCCTAGCACTTGATCGTTTAGTATATTGCTATTGCTTTCTTCATGACTTATACATGTTCCTGTAACTATGAGATTATGCAACTCCCGTTTACCGGAGGAACACTTTGGGTACTACCAAACGTCACAACGTAACTGGGTGATTATAAAGGAGTACTACAGCTGTCTCCGAAGGTACATGTTGAGTTGGCGTATTTCGAGATTAGGTTTTGTCACTCCGACTGTCGGAGAGGTATCTCTGGGCCCTCTCGGTAATGCACATCACTATAAGCCTTGCAAGCAATGTAACCAATGAGTTGGTTACGGGATGATGCATTACGTAACGAGTAAAGAGACTTGCCGGTAACGAGATTGAACTAGGTATTGGATACCGACGATCAAATCTCGGGCAAGTAACATACCGATGACAAAGGGAACAACGTATGTTGTTATGCGGTTTGACCGATAAAGATCTTCGTAGAATATGTAGGAACCAATATGGGCATCCAGGTCCCGCTATTGGTTATTGACCGAGAATGGTTTTAGGTCATGTCTACATAGTTCTCGAACCCGTAGGGTCCGCACGCTTAACGTTTCGATGACAGTTTTATTATGAGTTTATAAGTTTTGATGTACCGAAGTTTGTTCGGTGTCTCGGATATGATCACGGACATGACGAGGAGTCTCGGAATGGTCGAGACATAAAGATTGATATATTGGAAGCCTATGTTTGGACATCGGAATGGTTCCGGGTGAAATCGGCATTTTACCGGAGAACCGAGAGGTTACCGGAACCCCCCGGGGGGTTAATGGGCCTACATGGGCCACGAGGGAGAAGAGGGAAGGAGCCAGGAGGGGCCGCGCGCCCCTCCCCCTCCTAGTCCGAATAGGACAAGGGAAGGGGGGCGGCGCCCCCCCTTTCCTTCCCCTCTTCCTCCTCTTTCCCCCCCTTCTCCTACTCCTTGGAAAGAGGGAGTCCTACTCCCGGTGGGAGTAGGACTCCCCCCCTTGGCGCGCCCTCTAGGCCGGCCGCCTCCTCCCCCCTGGCTCCTTTATATACGGGGGCGGGGGGCACCCCAAAGACACACAAGTTGATCTACGGATCATTCCTTAGCCATGTGCGGTGCCCCCTTCCACCATATTCCACCTCGGTCATATCGTCGCGGAGTTTAGGCGAAGCCCTGCGCCGGTAGAACATCATCATCGTCACCACGCCGTCGTGCTAACGGAACTCATCTTCGGAGCCTTTGCTGGATCGGAGGGTCGGAGATCGTCATCGAGCTGAACGTGTGCTGAACTCGGAGGCCCCGTACGTTCGGTGCTTGGATCGGTCGGATCGTGAAGGCGTATGACTACATCAACTGTGTTGTGCTAACGCTTCCGCTTACGGTCTACGAGGGTACGTAGACGAACACTCTCCCCTCTCGTTGCTATATCATCATCATGATCTTGCGTGTGCGTAGGAAAATTTTGAAATTACTACGTTCCCTAACAGTGGCATCCGAGCCTAGGTTTTATGCGTTGATGTTATATGCATGAGTATAACACAAGTGAGTTGTGGGCGATACAAGTCATACTGCTTACCAGCATGTCATACTTTGGTTCGGCGGTATTGTGAGATGAAGCGGCCCGGACCGACATTACGCGTACGCTTACGCGAGACTGGTTTCACCGTTGCGAGCACTCATGCTTAAAGGTGACTGGCGGGTGTCTGTCTCTCTCACTTTAGCTGAATCGAGTGTGGCTATGCCCGGTCCTTGCGAAGGTTAAAACAGCACCAACTTGACGAACTATCGTTGTGGTTTTTGATGCGTAGGTAAGAACGGTTCTTGCTAAGCCCGTAGCAGCCACGTAAAATTTGCAACAACAAAGTAGAGGACGTCTAACTTGTTTTTGCAGGGCATGTTGTGATGTGATATGGTCAAGACGTGATGCTATATTTTATTGTATGAGATGATCATGTTTTGTAACCGAAGTTATCGGCAACTGGCAGGAGCCATATGGTTGTCGCTTTATTGTATGAAATGCAAACGCCTTGTAATTGCTTTACTTCATCACTAAGCGGTAGCGATAGTCGTAGAAGCAATAGATGGCGTAACGACAACGATGCTACGATGGAGATCAAGGTGTCGCGCCGGTGACGATGGTGATCATGACGGTGCTTCGAAGATGGAGATCACAAGCACAAGATGATGATGGCCATATCATATCACTTATATTGATTGCATGTGATGTTTATCCTTTATGCATCTTATCTTGCTTTGATTGACGGTAGCATTTTAAGATGATCTCTCACTAATTATCAAGAAGTGTTCTCCCTGAGTATGCACCGTTGCGAAAGTTCTTCGTGCTGAGACACCACGTGATGATCGGGTGTGATAGGCTCTACGTTCAAATACAACGGGTGCAAAACAGTTGCACACGCGGAATACTCAGGTTATACTTGACGAGCCTAGCATATACAGATATGGCCTCGGAACACGGAGACCGAAAGGTCGAGCGTGAATCATATAGTAGATATGATCAACATGGCGATGTTCACCATTGAAACTACTCCATCTCACGTGATGATCGGACATGGTTTGGTTGATTTGGATCACGTAATCACTTAGATGACTAGAGGGATGTCTATCTAAGTGGGAGTTCTTAAGTAATATGATTAATTGAACTTAAATTTATCATGAACTTAGTCCTGGTAGTATTTTGCAAATTATGTTGTAGATCAATAGCTTGCGTTGTTGCTTTCATATGTTTATTTTGATATGTTTCTAGAGAAAATTGTGTTGAAAGATATTAGTAGCAACGATGCGGATTGGATCCGTGATCTGAGGTTTATCCTCATTGCTGCACAGAAGAATTATGTCCTTAATGCACCGCTAGGTGACTGACCTATTGCAGGAGCAGATGCAGACGTTATGAACGTTTGGCTAGCTCAATATGATGACTACTTGATAGTTTTGTGCACCATGCTTTATGGCTTAGAATCGGGATTTCAAAGACGTTTTGAACGTCATGGACCATATGAGATGATCCAGGAATTGAAGATTAATATTTCAACCAAATACCCGAGTTGAGAGATATGAAGTCTCCAACAAGTTATATAGCTAAAAGATGGAGGAGAATCGCTCAACTAGTGAGCATGTGCTCAGATTGTCTGGGTACTACAATCGCTTGAATCAAGTGGGAGTTAATCTTCCAGATAAGATAGTGATTGACAGAATTCTCTAGTCACCATCACTAAGTTACTAGAACTTCGTGATGAACTATAGTATGCAAGGGATGACGAAAACGATTCCCGAGCTCTTCGTGATGTTGAAATCGACGAAGGTAGAAATCAAGAAAGAGCATCAAGTGTTGATGATTGACAAGACCACTAGTTTCAAGAAAAGGGCAAAGGGAAAGAAAGGGAAACTTCAAGTAGAATGGCAAACAAGTTGTCACTCAGGTGAAGAAGCCCAACTCTGGTCCTAAGCCTGAGACTAAGTGCTTCTACTGCAAAAGGATTGGTCACTGGAAGCGGAACTACCCAAGTGATTGGCGGATAAGAAGGATGGCAAAGTGAACATAAGTATATTTGATATACATGTTATTGATGTGTACTTTACTAGTGTTTATAGCAACCCCTCAGTATTTGGTACTAGTTCAGTTGCTAAGATTAGTAACTCGAAACGGGAGTTGCAGAATAAACAGAGACTAGTTAAGGGTGAAGTGACGATGTGTGTTGGAAGTGGTTCCAAGATTGATATGATCATCATCGCGCACTCCCTATACTTTCGGGATTAGTGTTGAACCTAAATAAATGTTATTTGGTGTTTGCGTTGAGCATGAATATGATTTGATCATGTTTATTGCAATACGGTTATTCATTTAAGTAAGAGAATAAACTGTTGTTCTGTTTACATGAATAAAACCTTATATGGTTACACACCCAATGAAAATGGTTCATTGGATCTCGATCGTAGTGATACACATATTCATAATATTGAAACCAAAAGATGCAAAGTTAATAATGATAGTGCAACTTATTTGTGGCACTGTCGTTTGGGTCATATCGGTGTAAAGCGCATGAAGATACTCCATAAAGATGGATTTTCGGAATCACTTGGTTATGAATCATTTGATGCTTGCGAACCGTGCCTTTTGGGCAAGATGACTAAAACTCCGTTCTCCGGAACAATGGAACGTGCTACTGACTTATTGGAAATAATACATACCGATGTATGCGATCCAATGAGTTTTGATGCTCGTGGCAAGTATCGTTATTTTCTGACCTTCACAAGATGATTTGAGAAGATATGGGTATATCTACTTGATGAAACATAAGTCTGGAATAGTTGAAAGGTTCAAAGAATTTCAGAGTGAAGTGGAGAATCATCATAACAAGAAAATAAAGTTTCTGTGATTTGATCGCGGAGACAAATATTTGAGTTACGAGTTTGGTCTTCAATTAAAACAATGTGGAATAGTTTCGCAGCTCACGCCACCTGGAACACCACAACGTTATGGTGTGTCCGAACGTCGTAACCGCACTTTATTGGATATGGTGCGATCTATGATGTCTCTTATCGGTTTTACCACTATCGTTTTGGGGTTGTGCATTAGAGACAGCTGCATTCACGTTTAAAAAGGGCACCATCTAAATCCGTTGAGACGACATCGTATGAACTGTGGTTTAGCAGTAAACCTAAGCTGTCATTTCTTAAAAGTTTGGAGTTGCGATGCTTATATGAAAAAGGTTTTCAACCTGATAAGCTCGAACCCAAATCGGAGAAGTGCGTCTTCATAGGATACCCAAAGGTAACTATTGGGTAGACCTTCTATCACAGATTCGAAGGCAAGTTATTCGTTGCTAAAATGGATCCTTTCTAGAGAAGAAGTTTCTCTCGAAAGAAGTGAGTGGGAGGAAAGTAGAACTTGATAAGGTAACTGTACCTTCTCCCGAATTGGAAAATAGTTCATCACTGAAATCAGTTCCAGTGATTCTTACACCAATTAGTGAGGAAGCTAATGATGATGATCATGAAACTTCAGATCAAGTTACTACAGAACCTCGTAGGCCTTCCAGAGTACGGTCCGCACCAGAGTGGTACGGTAATCCTGTTCTGGAAGTCATGTTACTAGACCATGATGAACCTACGAACTATGAGGAAGCGATGATGAGCCCAGATTCCATGAAATGGCTTGAGGCCATAAAATCTGAGATATGATCCATGTATGAGAACAAAGTATGGACTTTGATTGACTTGCTCAATGATCAGCAAGCCATGTTAAATAAATGGATCTTCAAGAGGAAGACGGACACTGATAGTAGTGTTACTATCTACTAAGCTCGACTTGTTGCGAAAGGTTTTCAACAAGTTCAAAGTGTTGAATACGATGAGATTTTCTCACTCGTATCGAAACTTAAGTCTGTCCGAATCATGTTAGCAGTTGCCACATTTTATGAAATCTGGCAAATGGATGTCAAAACTGCATTCCTTAATGAATTTATTAAAGAAGAGTTGTATATGATGCAACCAGAAGGTTTTGTCAATCCTAAAGATGTTAACAAAGTGTGCAAGCTCCAGCGATCCATCTGTGGACTGGTGCAAGCATCTCGGAGTTGGAATATACGCTTTGATGAGTTGATCAAAGCATATGGTTTTATACAGACTTTTGAAGAAGCCTGTATTTACAATAAAGTGAGTGGGAGCACTACAGCATTTCTGATAAGTATATGTGAATGACATGTTGTTGATCGGAAATAATGTATAATTATTCTGCAAAGCATAAAGGAGTGTTTGAAAGGAGTTTTTCAAAGAAAGACCTCGGCGAAGCTACTTACACATTGAGCATCAAGATCTATATAGATAGATCAAGACACTTGATAAGATTTTTCAATGAGTACATACCTTGATAAATTTTTTGAAATAGTTCAAAATGGAACAGTCAAAGAAGGAGTTCTTGCCTATGTTGCAAGGTGTGAAGTTGAGTAAGACTCAAGACCCGACCATGGCAGAAAATAGAAAGAGAATGAAAAGTCATTCCCTATGCCTCAGTCATAGGTTCTATAAAGTATGCTATGCTATGTACCAGACCTATTGTATACCTTGCTCTTTATTTGGCAAGGGAGTACAATAGTGATCTAGGAGTAGATCACTGGACATTGGTCAAGAATATCCTTAGTAAGGGCTAAGGAAATATTTCTCGATAATGGAAGTGATAAAAGAGCTCGTCGTAAAAGGTTACAGCGATGCAAGCTTTTACACCAATCCAGATGACTCTAAGTCTCAATCTGGATACATATTGAAAGTGGGAGCAATTAGCTAGAGTAGCTCTGTGCAGAGCATTGTGGACATAGAATATTTGCAAAATACATACGGCTCTGAATATGACAGACCCGTTGACTAAGCTTCTCTCACGAGCAAAACATGATCACACCTTAGTACTCTTTGGGTGTTAATCACATAGCGATGTGAACTAGATTATTGACTCTAGTAAACCCTTTGGGTGTTGGTCACATGACGATGTGAACTATAGGTGTTAATCATATACAGATATGAATATTGATGTTAAATCACATGGCGATGTGAACTAGATTATTGACTCTAGTGCAAGTGGGAGACTGAAGGAAATATGCCCTAGAGGCAATAATAAAGTTATTATTTATTTCCTTATATCATGATAAATGTTTATTATTCATGCTAGAATTGTATTAACCGGAAACATAATACATGTGTGAATACATAGACAAACATAGTGTCACTAGTATGCCTCTACTTGACTAGCTCGTTGAATCAAAGATGGTTAAGTTTCCTAGCCATGGACAAAAGAGTTGTCATTTGATTAACGGGATCACATCATTAGGAGAATGATGTGATTGACATGACCCATTCCGTTAGCCTAGCACTTGATCGTTTAGTATATTGCTATTGCTTTCTTCATGACTTATACATGTTCCTATAACTATGAGATTATGCAACTCCCGTTTACCGGAGGAACACTTTGGGTACTACCAAACGTCACAACGTAACTGGGTGATTATAAAGGAGTACTACAGCTGTCTCCGAAGGTACATGTTGAGTTGGCGTATTTCGAGATTAGGTTTTGTCACTCCGACTGTCGGAGAGGTATCTCTGGGCCCTCTCGGTAATGCACATCACTATAAGCCTTGCAAGCAATGTAACCAATGAGTTGGTTACGGGATGATGCATTACGTAACGAGTAAAGAGACTGGCCAGTAACGAGATTGAACTAGGTATTGGATACCGACGATCAAATCTCGGGAAAGTAACATACCGATGACAAAGGGAACAACGTATGTTGTTATGCGGTTTGACCGATAAAGATCTTCGTAGAATATGTAGGAACCAATATGGGCATCCAGGTCCCGCTATTGGTTATTGACCGAGAATGGTTTTAGGTCATGTCTACATAGTTCTCGAACCCGTAGGGTCCGCACGCTTAACGTTTCGATGACAGTTTTATTATGAGTTTATAAGTTTTGATGTACCGAAGTTTGTTCGGAGTCCCGGATGTGATCACGGACATGACGAGGAGTCTCGGAATGGTCGAGACATAAACATTGATATATTGGAAGCCTATGTTTGGACATCGGAATGGTTCCGGGTGAAATCGGCATTTTACCGGAGAACCGGGAGGTTACCGGAACCCCCCGGGGGGTTAATGGGCCTACATGGGCCACGAGGGAGAAGAGGGAAGGAGCCAGGAGGGGCCGCGCGCCCCTCCCCCTCCTAGTCCGAATAGGACAAGGGAAGGGGGGCGGCGCCCCCCCTTTCCTTCCCCTCTTCCTCCTCTTTCCCCCCTTCTCCTACTCCTACTTGGAAAGAGGGAGTCCTACCCTCGGTGGGAGTAGGACTCCCCCCCTTGGCGCGCCCTCTAGGCCGGCCGCCTCCTCCCCCCTGGCTCCTTTATATACGGGGGCGGGGGGCACCCCAAAGACACACAAGTTGATCTACGGATCGTTCCTTAGCCGTGTGCGGTGCCCCCTTCCACCATATTCCACCTCGGTCATATCGTCGCGGAGTTTAGGCGAAGCCCTGCGCCGGTAGAACATCATCATCGTCACCACGCCATCGTGCTGACGGAACTCATCTCCGGAGCCTTTGCTGGATCCGAGGGTCGGAGATCGTCATCGAGCTGAACGTGTGCTGAACTCGGAGGCCCCGTACGTTCGGTGCTTGGATCGGTCGGATCGTGAAGACGTATGACTACATCAACCGCGTTGTGCTAACGCTTCCGCTTACGGTCTACGAGGGTACGTAGACGAACACACTCCCCTCTCGTTGCTATATCATCACCATGATCTTGCGTGTGCGTAGGAATTTTTTTGAAATTACTACGTTCCCCAACAGTATCTCCCTGATGGTCATCGTAGATGGCAAAGAGTTCATGATAATTTTTGAACTTATACCTTGCTGCAAGGTAGTCTTCCATGTCATAGTCAGATCTTCTTTCAGTTAAGTGAAATCCATGTGTTACTTTGTTTCTTCTTTTTCGAAATAGGCTTTCGTCCCGCTTTATAAATAAAGCAACCATCACGTCCATACAACAAGGTCAAGTGCAACATAGGGAATAGACTAGTCTGCTGGGGCATCAACACAAACATGCCCAAAGAAGCATAAAAGAAATAAGCCATGTGTAATGTGTTGCTTTGTTGGTTGACAACTTGTTTCCTCTTGTTCCAGTATAAGAGTTTGTAATAGTACTACTACCATTCCTTCTTCTCACGAAAAAAAAACAGTTTTTACCACCGTTACCACATGCTAGGAGTTGTTTCTTCAGAGGACTTTCTTTATTTCCCTTTTGTTTACGTCGCAGTCAAATTTCAATTTCAATTCAACTTGGGCATGGAGCTTGATGCCCAAGTAACCACCCACCGCCGTAGTGCCAACGGTAACACTATATTTGTGCTGCGGTATTGTCCACTAGCCCGCCCTTACATCCCTACCAATAGATAACCAAAGTCATGGAGCTTGACGCACAAGCAACCATGGTGGGTATATTTGATTGTTGACAGAGCTATGAGACTAGGCGGTGTACATTGGTCACACTCAGTCCTTCGATCCGACCTTAAGGAGCACACAAGGATTGTGAACAAGGAAAATTTTGAACGCCAACTGTGTAGACGGGGTGCTAGAGGTAACGTGAAATCGCCGTGTTGGTTGAATTGAAAACCTTCGTATTTGACATGACGTCACGAGGAGGCGCGGACCTGAGGGCTTTGACTAGGCGTTAAGGTCAAGAATGAGATCGTGGTCAAATTTGAGATGAAACATGAATGCCATGAAACAAGAAAAATACATCTTCTTATGAGGAGGATACAACAACATTTAATAATATTATTATTTACTATCAAAATCTAAAATGACACATTTTTCCTTTTTTCTTTGCCACATAAACATACTACATACTTTCTTTTTTCTTTTCTTTTTGCCAAAATGATACACCTTTTGATAAAGAAAGCATATTTAAGTAGCTTCTATACCGTCGGGGTAGAGTACAATATTGTTTTTTAGGAAAAATCATCATAGCAAAAGTTATTACTTGGATAAAACAGCCACATCATCCGTGAGTACAACAACAGCAACAAGAAAATTTTGGATGACTTGCCTTTTCTTCTCTTTCATCACTCGGTATTGTTTGGGGAAGGTGTTGGGTCCTTACATTTTCGTGGGTAAGAAAATGCATCTTATGGAAAAAGAAATTCCTTTGCGAGAAAACTGTGTCTATGTAAGCGGTGAACATCATTAGATGTTATTTTTTAGTGTGTGAACATCATTAGATTGAATGGCACGGACACCTGCGCTTGCTACGCACGAATCGTTCCTTTTACCTAGTGTCAGCTAGGGTTTACAACTCCCCTTCAAGCACCACCAGAGAGCCCGTGGATTTGCCCCCCCCCCCCATCTGCCTGTCACTCCAGCAGTCGGTGGCGGGGAGGAGAATCCCGGTGCCTCTTCTCTGTCTAGTAGTTTAGGTAATGGCTTTTAGTCCTCGCAGGGCGGCGTTTGGGCAGATGGCGGTGTTTCTCCATCGAGTTGATCTTCAGGGTTTCGATCCTCCTCGAGTCCGTCCATCTGGACGGAATCGACAGATCTACAAAAACATGAATACTTCACAAACAGATCTTCAGGAATATATTTATTTTTATGCACTTTCAATGCATTTTTTTACGGGAAACACTTTTAATGCTTACTGAGGGTTCGGCTAGAAGAAAGGCTACAAAAACACCATAGAAGATACCATCTATTTCAAGGTTAACACAAATGGAAAAGAAGAACGAAAAGGCATGAGCTACGTCCTTTAGTATGTTGTTGATAAAATTAGATTTCAGAAAACTGAACATGGTATCTCCCTGATGGTCATCGTAGATGGCAAAGAGTTCATGATAATTTTTGAACTTATACCTTGCTGCAAGGTAGTCTTCCATGTCATAGTCAGATCTTCTTTCAGTTAAGTGAAATCCATGTGTTACTTTGTTTCTTCTTTTTCGAAATAGGCTTTCGTCCCGCTTTATAAATAAAGCAACCATCACGTCCATACAACAAGGTCAAGTGCAACATAGGGAATAGACTAGTCTGCTGGTGCATCAACACAAACATGCCCAAAGAAGCATAAAAGAAATAAGCCATGTGTAATGTGTTGCTTTGTTGGTTGACAACTTGTTTCCTCTTGTTCCAGTATAAGAGTTTGTAATAGTACTACTACCATTCCTTCTTCTCACGAAAAAAAACAGTTTTTACCACCGTTACCACATGCTTTGAGTTGTTTCTTCAGAGGACTTTCTTTATTTCCCTTTTGTTAACGTCGCAGTCAAATTTCAATTTCAATTCAACTTGGGCATGGAGCTTGATGCCCAATTAACCACCCACCGCCGTAGTGCCAACGATAACACTATATTTGTGCTGCGGTATTGTCCACTAGCCCGCCCTTACATCCCTACCAATAGATAACCAAAGTCATGGAGCTTGACGCCCAAGCAACCATGGTGGGTATATTTGATTGTTGACAGAGCTATGAGACTAGGCGGTGTACATTGGTCACACTCAGTCCTTCGATCCGACCTTAAGGAGCACACAAGGATTGTGAGCAAGGAAAATTTTGAACGCCAACTGTGTAGACGGGGTGCCAGAGGTAACGTGAAATCGCCGTGTTGGTTGAATTGAAAACCTTCATATTTGACATGACGTCACGAGGAGGCGTGGACCTGAGGGCTTTGACTAGGCGTTAAGGTCAAGAATGAGATCGTGGTCAAATTTGAGATGAAACATGAATGCCATGAAACAAGAAAAATACATCTTCTTATGAGGAGGATACAACAACATTTCATAATATTATTATTTACTATTAAAATCTAAAATGACACATTTTTCCTTTTTTCTTTGCCACATAAACATACTACATACTTTCTTTTTTCTTTTCTTTTTGCCAAGATGATACACCTTTTGATAAAGAAAGCATATTTAAGTAGCTTCTATACCATCGGGGTAGAGTACAATATTGTTTTTTAGGAAAAATCATCATAGCAAAAGTTATTACTTGGATAAAACAGCCATATCATCCGTGAGTACAACAACAGCAACAAGAAAATTTTGGACGACTTGCCTTTTCTTCTCTTTCATCACTCGGTATTGTTTGGGGAAGGTGTTGGGTCCTTACATTTTCGTGGGTAAGAAAATGCATCTTATGGAAAAAGAAATTCCTTTGCGAGAAAACTGTGTCTATGTAAGCGGTGAACATCATTAGATGTTATTTTTTAGTGTGTGAACATCATTAGATTGAATGGCACGGACACCTGCGCTTGCTACGCACGAATCATTCCTTTTACCTAGTGTCAGCTAGGGTTTACAACTCCCCTTCAAGCACCACCAGAGAGCCCGTTGATTTGCCCCCCCCCCCCCATCTGCCTGTCACTCCAGCAGTCGGTGGCGGGGAGGAGAATCCCGGTGCCTCTTCTCTGTCTAGTAGTTTAGGTAATGGCTTTTAGTCCTCGCAGGGCGGCGTTTGGGCAGATGGCGGTGTTTCTCCATCGAGTTTATCTTCAGGGTTTCGATCCTCCTCGAGTCCGTCCATCTGGACGGAATCACAGATCTACAAAAACATGAATACTTCACATACGGATCTTCAGGAATATATTTATTTTTATGCACTTTCAATGCATTTTTTTTACGGGAAACACTTTTAATGCTTACTGAGGGTTCGGCTAGAAGAAAGGCTACAAAAACACCATAGAAGATACCATCTATTTCAAGGTTAACACAAATGGAAAAGAAGAACGAAAAGGCATGAGCTACGTCCTTTAGTATGTTGTTGATAAAATTAGATTTCAGAAAACTGAACATGGTATCTCCCTGATGGTCATCGTAGATGGCAAAGAGTTCATGATAATTTTTGAACTTATACCTTGCTGCAAGGTAGTCTTCCATGTCATAGTCAGATCTTCTTTCAGTTAAGTGAAATCCATGTGTTACTTTGTTTCTTCTTTTTCGAAATAGGCTTTCGTCCCGCTTTATAAATAAAGCAACCATCACGTCCATACAACAAGGTCAAGTGCAACATAGGGAATAGACTAGTCTGCTGGGGCATCAACACAAACATGCCCAAAGAAGCATAAAAGAAATAAGCCATGTGTAATGTGTTGCTTTGTTGGTTGACAACTTGTTTCCTCTTGTTCCAGTATAAGAGTTTGTAATAGTACTACTACCATTCCTTCTTCTCACGAAAAAAACAGTTTTTACCACCGTTACCACATGCTTTGAGTTGTTTCTTCAGAGGACTTTCTTTATTTCCCTTTTGTTTACGTCGCAGTCAAATTTCAATTTCAATTCAACTTGGGCATGGAGCTTGATGCCCAAGTAACCACCCACCGCCGTAGTGCCAACGATAACACTATATTTGTGCTGCGGTATTGTCCACTAGCCCGCCCTTACATCCCTACCAATAGATAACCAAAGTCATGGAGCTTGACGCCCAAGCAACCATGGTGGGTATATTTGATTGTTGACAGAGCTATGAGACTAGGCGGTGTACATTGGTCACACTCAGTCCTTCGATCCGACCTTAAGGGGCACACAAGGATTGTGAGCAAGGAAAATTTTGAACGCCAACTGTGTAGACGGGGTGCCAGACGTAACGTGAAATCGCCGTGTTGGTTGAATTGAAAACCTTCGTATTTGACATGACGTCACGAGGAGGCGCGGACCTGAGGGCTTTGACTAGGCGTTAAGGTCAAGAATGAGATCGTGGTCAAATTTGAGATGAAACATGAATGCCATGAAACAAGAAAAATACATCTTCTTATGAGGAGGATACAACAACATTTAATAATATTGTTATTTACTATTAAAATCTAAAATGACACATTTTTCCTTTTTTCTTTGCCACATAAACATACTACATACTTTCTTTTTTCTTTTCTTTTTGCCAAAATGATACACCTTTTGATAAAGAAAGCATATTTAAGTAGCTTCTATACCGTCGGGGTAGAGTACAATATTTTTTTTTAGGAAAAATCATCATAGCAAAAGTTATTACTTGGATAAAACAGCCACATCATCCGTGAGTACAACAATAGCAACAAGAAAATTTTGGATGACTTGCCTTTTCTTCTCTTTCATCACTCGGTATTGTTTGGGGAAGGTGTTGGGTCCTTACATTTTCGTGGGTAAGAAAATGCATCTTATGGAAAAAGAAATTCCTTTGCGAGAAAACTATGTCTATGTAAGCGGTGAACATCATTAGATGTTATTTTTTAGTGTGTGAACATCATTAGATTGAATGGCACGGACACCTGCGCTTGCTACGCACGAATCGTTCCTTTTACCTAGTGTCAGCTAGGGTTTACAACTCCCCTTCAAGCACCACCAGAGAGACCGTGGATTTGCCCCCCCCCCCCATCTGCCTGTCACTCCAGCAGTCGGTGGCGGGGAGGAGAATCCCGGTGCCTCTTCTCTGTCTAGTAGTTTAGGTAATGGCTTTTAGTCCTTGCAGGGCGGCGTTTGGGCAGATGGCGGTGTTTCTCCATCGAGTTGATCTTCAGGGTTTCGATCCTCCTCGAGTCCGTCCATCTGGACGGAATCGACAGATCTACAAAAACATGAATACTTCACAAACGGATCTTCAGGAATATATTTATTTTTATGCACTTTCAATGCATTTTTTTACAGGAAACACTTTTAATGCTTACTGAGGGTTCGGCTAGAAGAAAGGCTACAAAAACACCATAGAAGATACCATCTATTTCAAGGTTAACACAAATGGAAAAGAAGAACAAAAAGGCATGAGCTACGTCCTTTAGTATGTTGTTGATAAAATTAGATTTCAGAAAACTGAACATGGTATCTCCCTGATGGTCATCGTAGATGGCAAAGAGTTCATGATAATTTTTGAACTTATACCTTGCTGCAAGGTAGTCTTCCATGTCATAGTCAGATCTTCTTTCAGTTAAGTGAAATCCATGTGTTACTTTGTTTCTTCTTTTTCGAAATGTAATGTGTTGCTTTGTTGGTTGACAACTTGTTTCCTCTTGTTCCAGTATCAGAAGATGATGGATTAAGACATGTTGCAGTCTTTTGCATGGGTAAATGAATAAGACCACTCCACACAACTCTCTTAATAAAGAACTATAACAATTAAATATTGATCGAGTAAAAAAATAATTTCTGGATCAAAAGTGCCATGAATAATTAGGATATCTACTGCATTCTTAACTATTAACATACCATAGAAGATCATGATCATGTTATGTCCTTTTCTTAAAGGCTAGTCACAAAAACCATAAATGACATGGTTGAGAAAAATCATTTTGTGGCTTTAAAAATTACCAAAATAGTAAGAGTCGCATTGACAATACAAAATGTTGACCTTCTTTGTCTTTCTTGTAAGTGAGAATAACCATGTGCTACTGGAGTTGTTGCTGGATGTGGTGGACGCATCGGCTCTTCGGCGAGGTATTGGGGCAAATTGTTATTCGTTAATAAAAGGATCGATATGGTTGACTAGAGGGGGGGGGGGTGAATAGGCAACTAACAATTTTAAGCTTTTCTTTACCAAATTAAACTTTGCAACAAGATAGGTTGTCTAGATGTGCAACTAGGTGAGCAACCTATATGATGCTATAACAACTAGCACACAAGCAAGCAAAGGATGTAAACAAGTAGGCTTGCAAAAGTAAAGGCACGAAATAACCAAGAGTGGAGCCAGTGGAGACGAGGATGTGTTACCGGAGTTCCTTTCTTTTAAAGGGAAGTACGTCTCCGTTAGAGCGGTGTGGAGGCACAATGCTCCCCAAGAAGCCACTAGGGCCACCGTATTCTCCTCACGCCCTCACACGATGCGAGATGCCGTGATTCCACTATTGGTGCCCTTGAAGGCGGCGACCAAACCTTTACAAGCAAGGTTGGGGCAATCTCCACAACAATCGGAGGCTCCCAACAACAACAACAACACCACGAAGCTTCACCACAATGGAGTATGGCTTCGAGGTGACCTCAACCGTCTAGGGTGCTCAACACCCAAGAGTAACAAGATCCACACTAGAAAGTATGGGGGAAGCAAATATCCTTTGGTGGAAGTGTAGATCTAGGTATCCTCCTTCAAACCCTAGCAAATCAACAAGTTTGAGTGGCTAGAGAGAGAGATCGGGCAAGAGAGCTTGAGAGCATCAATGGTGGAGAGAGAGAGGTCAAATGTGAGTGAGGTAGGTGGAAGAACCACCTTTTATAGCAGCCCACACAAATCCAACCGTTACTGCGTTTTCGGTAATGCAGCGGTACAACCGCTCCTTGTCCCGGTACAACCGGGACTCACGGTGTAGCTGCAGAACCCTACGGGGCGGTACAACCGGGCCAAAGGGCGGTAGTACCGGTTATTAGCAAATAACCGGACCAACCGCCCAAGCACCGCACAACTACCGCACCGAAACAGAACGGAGTCACCCCTGAGGGCGGTAGTTGGGCGGTGCAGGACCGGTGCAACTGCCAGGCCTTGAGCGCTTGAGCGGCTAAGGTACGAGCGGAAGAACCGCTCGGACCTCCGGTTGTACCGGTTGAAATGGAACAACCGGACCAACCAGACCACCACCGCCCAGCCACCGCATCAAAACAGAAGCCTGACCGGTACATGGGCGGTGCATGGCCGGAACAACCGCTGCTGGTCTTTGCAGAGACAGGTGGCGGTACCACCGCCCGGAGGCAGCGGTACCACCGCTCGACAAAGACAGAGAACCGTCAAGAGCCAGCAGTACAACCGCTCAGACGAACGGTACAACCGCTGGGAACACACAACAAAGATTAGATTAGAAGGGAGGCACTCTCTCGACAAAATAGGGGTGATGGAGGTGTACGTGAATGGACTCCCCCTATTCTTCCCAAAGTGGATTCCCTCTTGATAGTACGGGATCCCTACGACCAAAGAGATAAAAAGCGCAGAAGATTCCGTCTTCAAACGATTCTTTCAAGAGAGAACCACTAACTGATGAAAGCCTAATCATTGAGAACCTGAAACATTTAGCACAAGATTAGACCAACAAAGGGTTGTCATCATCATCCAAAACATAAATTAGTCAAATGCCCTTTCAGTTAATGGTCACTGTTACGGGCATGGGCTCTCGGGGCGCAATATACGCCGTCACCAGCACTCCTGGAGATGTCTTATTTGAGTCTGGCTGGTTCAGTTGTTCACTCGGTGATTCTTAGGCGCTATGGGTGAAGGGTGCCTTGACCCAGCCTGAGGTGAAGATGATAGATCCTTCGGATCGGAGTAGGTTAGATCATCCGGTGGTCCTACCTTCTCCTTGTGCCGACGAGCTCGATCCAGATGCCATCGTGGAGAGGGCGATGGTGGCGATGGTAGAGAGATGGATGGCGGCGGTGGTGGAGCTTCCCGTCGGCCTAACGCAACCCTAGATCGGATTTGTGTGCTGGTGGTGTTGTGGTGCACGGTCAACCTCGTGATGCGTGCCCCGACACCCCACCTCTTTATATTGCGCTGGCGACAGGGGCCCACCAACCATGGTTTGGTTGGGCACCCCCGATCAGGGCGCGAGTCAGGGGCCCGTTCGACCCGTTGGGTTCGAACGAGATAGAGATCAATCTAACATTCTTCCCCTTGATCTCAACTTTACTTTTAACCTTATACTTTCTAGTTTATTTGTTTCATCACATATTGGTACATGGAGCATGTTTCATCGTCACAGCTCAATTGCCGATAGAATCATACAGCTACAACATACATTATGTTCAGAAACAAATTATGTTCCTTTTGGGCCTATCCAGGAATCATAAGGCTTTCCCTTAAACCCATGCCGGCTAAGTGTTCCTTGAACACATTGGGTGGTAAGCCTTTCGTTAGCGGATCCGCAAGCATATCTTTTGTCTTTATATGCTCGAGACTTATAGTTTGATCCTGGATTTTATCTTTCACAACATAATACCTTATCCCTATTGTTTTGGCAGCATTACTCGACTTGTTGTTGTGAGCGTAAAATATCGCGGGATGATTGTCGCAGTACATCTTTAGTGGTTTGTGAATACTTTCTACCACTTTCAAGTCGGGTACAAATTTCTTTAGCCATATCGCCTACCCCGTGGCTTCGAAGCATACTATGAATTCTGCATACATTGTGGATGATGCAACTATCGACTGTTTGGAGCTTTTCCACGAAATAGCTCCCCCAGCGAGGGTGAATACGTATCCTGACGTGGATTTTCTATCATCTTTGTCCCCCGCAAAATCTGCGTCTGAATACCCTTTTATCTCTAGGGAATCAGATCTCTTGTATGTTAGCATGTAGTCCTTCGTGCCTTGCGCATAACGCAATGCTTTCTTTACCATCTTTTAGTGCTCTATGCCTGGATTCTCTTGATATCTACCCATTACTCCGGTGATAAAGGCTAAGTCAGGGCGAGTGCACACTTGTGCATACTGCAAGCTGCCAACTGCCGAAGCATATGGTACTCCTTTCATTTGATCGATCTCGTACTGGTTTTTGGGACATTGGAATTTCCCAAAACTATCGCCCTTAACTATAGGAGCAGGTGTGGCTTTACTCGCATGCATATTATACTTTTTAAGAACCTTTTCTAAATACGCTTTCTGCGATAGTCCTAAGACTCCATTGTTTCTATCTCGGTGAATTTCTATGCCCAAAACATATGAAGCTTCACCAAGATCTGTTATGTCAAAATTCGAGGATACAAACTTCTTTGTTTCTTGTAGTAGACTAACATCACTGCTAGCAAGCAGAATGTCATCCACATACAAGATTAGGAAAATATATTTCCCATTTTTAAACTTTGCATAAATGCAGTTATCCTCAATATTTTCTTTAAATCCAAAACTTTTAATCGTTTGATCAAACTTTAAATACCACTGTCTAGAGGCTTGCTTTAATCCATAAATGGATTTCTTCAGGCGACATCCCATATTTTCCTTGCCTTCCATGATAAAACCCTTGGGCTGTTTCATGTAGACATTTTTCTTTAAATCTCCGTTGAGAAATGTCGTCTTTACATCCATTTGATGTAACTCTAAATCAAAATGAGCAACTAATGCCATTATGATTCTGAAGGAATCCTTACATGAGACTGGAGAAAATATCTCTTTGTAATCTATCCCTTCTCTTTGTGTAAATCCTTTTGCCATGAGTCGTGCTTTATACTTTTCTACATTCCCTTTAGAGTCATACTTTATTTTGTAGACCCATCTGCAGCCTACTGTCTTGGCTCCTTTAGGAATTTCTTCTAAGTCCCAAACATCCTTGGAACTCATTGATTTCATCTCGTCTTCCATTGCCTTCATCCACATCGATGAATGAGGGCTTCTCATGGCTTCTACATATGAGGTGGGATCTTTTTCCATATGAACCATTTCTGTGTTATAAACTTTAAAGTCAGTAGAAATAGCTGACTTTCTTGGTCTTGTAGACCTTGAAGGGCCTCAGTTTCTGGCTCCTGAATCATCGGATTAGGTGCATGCACCCTCTTCTCCTCAAGATCAATTTTCCGAGCTACCAAGCCCCCCCTCATCATTTCGTCCTCTAAAAAGACTGCATGTCTCGTTTCTACAAACTTTGTATATCTGTCTGGGCAGTAGAAACGAAAACCCTTTGATCTGTCTGGATAGCCAATGAAGTGGCAACTCACTGTTTTAGGATCTAACTTTCCAATGTTTGGATTAAACATTTTGGCCTCAATAGGTCACCCCCACACCGTGAAGTGTTGTAGGGATGGCACCCTTCCTGTCCATAGCTCGTACGGTGTTTTGGGCACCGACTTGCTTGGTACTCTATTGAGAATGTGAATGGCGGTTTTAAGCGCCTCCATCCATAATCCCAATGGCAAGTTGGAATAACTCATCATACTACGCACCATATCCATAAGTGTACGGTTGCGCCTTTCAGCTACTCCATTTTGCTGAGGCTCGCCCGACATTGAATACTGGGCTACAATGCCAGTCTCCTGCAAGAACTTTGTAAAAGGTCCAGGGACTTGGCCATATGGAGTGTGCTGACCGTAGTACTCTCCCCCACGGTCGGACCTGACTATCTTTATTCTTTTATCATGTTGATTTTCAACTTCAGCTTTGAATATTTTAAATTTATCCAACGCTTCAGATCTTTCTTTGATTGAATAAATATATCCATAGCGAGAGTAATCATCTGTGAATGTTATGAACGAGTCATATCCATCCACATTTTTCACCGGAAATGGTCCACAAATGTCAGTGTGGATGATTTCTAGTGTGCATGTGCTATGGGTTGCACCTTTTTTGATTTGTTTTATATACTTTCCTTAATTGCAATCTATGCATTGTTCTAAGTCTGAGAATTCTAACGGAGGAAGAATTTCACTCTTGACTAATCTTTCTATTCTCGCCTTAGAAATATGGCCCAAGCGACAATGCCATAATTTCGATGAGTCGAATGTTCTCTTTCTTTTCTTTTGTTTTTTATTCGACGCGGAAACATGTTCTTTCACATTGCATACTGAATAAACTTTTTCACGAAGTGATAACAAATAAAGCTCATCGTGTAGTAAAGCATCACCCACATAAGCATTATTTAACCATATGGCACACTTGCCATGTCCAAAATAACATTCATAATTATCTTTGTCCAAACAAGAAACACTAATCAAGTTTCTATGACATGATGGAACAAATAAAACATCTCTAAGTAGAAGATTGAATCCGCCAGCTAACTCCAAGGAGATGTCACCGACAGCTTCAACTTCTGCTTCAACTCCGTTTGCCACTTCAATGCGTCTTTCGCTTCTTAGCGTAGTTCGCGTCGAATGGAACTCCTGTAAAGAATTGGCAACATGAACAGTTGCTCCTGAATCAATCCACCAAGTGGATTTTGAAAACTGTGTATACAAGGATTCATTTACAAATAAAACTATATTGTTACCTCTTTTTGCCACGACTGACTTCAGCCAAGCAGCACAGTCTTTCTTGTAATGCCCTTTCTGCTTGCAGTGGAGACAAGTGTCTTTGTCCACTAAGACAGGCTATTGCTGATGCTGATAGGGAGCTTTGCCATGCTTTGAAGGAGAACTTTTGTTGTTTTGATTGTAGTTCTTTTTCTTGTAATCCTTCACATAGTTGAGTGAACCACCATGTGCGGTTTTGAGTCTGTCCTCTTCTTGGACACACATTGCTATTGTCTTTTCAATGTCCCATGTTCCAGGTGACATATTATAGTTTACAACAAAAGTTTCAAACTCCTTTGGCAGTGAAGCCATGACCAGGTGGACGAGGAGCTTTGGTTTGATCTCCAGATCCTCATCCATGGGCTTTAGCTTTGCTGCCATATTGCTCATCCTCAGGATGTGCTCTCTTATTCCATGACTACCACCTGTGTAGCGCCGTGTCACCAGTTGCTCTAACACTTGGGTGGCATATATCTTTGAAGAGCCTGTGAACTGGCTCTTTATCTTTGTAAGCAACTCCCATGCGGAAGTGCACTCTGCAATGGAGCCCACAATGATGCTCTCGATTGTATTCTTTATAAATGCCATGCACTTTTTGTTTGCATTGACCCACTTTTGGTTATCTATGAGGTAGGACCGCTCCAAAGGAGTATAGTCCCCCTTCTTTTTAAACCATGCAACATCATCATCAGTGGCCTCTCTTACTGGCTCCGTAGGTTTGACCGGCTGTGGTTTCTTCACAACCCAGTCAAGATCAGCATAAACAAATGCTAGTTCAACTTTCTTCCTCCACTCAGCGTGGTTGTCACCTCTGAGTGTCGGAACTTCTTTTAGGCAACTCATCAAGTGAAAGCCTCCTGAAATCACAATTTAAGTGACATCAGTATAACAATCATATGCAATAATCCAACGTTGGTCAAATTAAACATACAATTGTTTATGCAATTAAATCTATATTACCGTTGGACAAAATATTAGAAATAAATGCACCTTTAAATTTCAATAATAAAACATGATCATGTTATTAATAATGTTGGTCATAAAAAATAACATAACCATATTCATTTTAATAATCACTTTAACATGCTCTTAAAAACATAATTCTTTTTAAACTTTTATTTTCTTTTTAAAGAGCACTAATAATTATTTACGCAGCGGAAAAAACGTGAATAAAAATTCACGAAATTTTTTAGTTCTACAGAAACTTTGACTTTATAAAATACACGAACTTTTCTTTTTCTGAATTAATTCTATTCTTCTTTGAAAAGAAAAATAAAATAAATGGCTGCAACACAGCCTAGCGCGCGGCTAAGCTGCGGCCTCGGCCCAGCGCGCCCGCGACGGCTCGCGGCCTCGCCCAGCGCGCCCGCGACGGCTCGCGGCCTGAGCCTAGTCGCGAGTCCACTTTCGGCCCAACGGCCCATCACAGCGCTAGGGTTTTGTTCGTTGTCGTTCGATCAAATCCGATGGACAGGCGTGGCTTTCGCTGGGTCAAAACCAGCCAGCGTCGGCCTCACCTCTCGAACCCTAGCATCATTCTCGTTCTCTCCGCCCACGCGCGCCGCTCGCCTCTGCCTTCTCTCGCGCGCACTCCGGCAGCGAGCCACCGCGCCGCGCTGCGCCGCGCGAGCCACCTCCTTTTCCTCCCTCTGTCTCTCCCCATCTCCCGCAACAGAGAGCGTGAGAGAGCAGAAGGGCACAGCCGGCCTTCCCGATGCGGCGGATGGGGCCACGCCGGCTACCGGCGACTGCGTCGAGCCGCGCTGTGCAAGCCTTCCCTTTCCCCCTTCCTTTCTCTTTGTCACCCATCCACCACCTGCTTCTATTGGAGAGAGAGAGAGAGCCGCGAGCAGCGGCGCGCGATACGGCGGCGCCCTCCCTGTCCCCTTTGCCGGCGTGCGCGAGCACCTCGATGGTGAACGCGCCGCCGTCAAACGGCTCGGTGGTGGTGCCTGTACTTTGCCCCTGTAGGGGTGGTTCTTCGTCCCTGTTGCGTCCCCGATCAGGGCGCGGGTCAGGGGCCCGTTCGACCCGTTGGGTTCGAACGCGATCCTTGATCTTTGAGTCTTACTACCTCCTTGCCATTTTGCGTCTTGAGGTTTGACTAGGCGATTTGTTTCGTCGTTGTAGCTGTGGTGTTGTGTGTTGTACGCCGAAAGGCGTTGTATAGCCCGCTTGGCTCTTCTTCAATGATACTGATGCACCTTTTCCATGGTGTATCCTTGAGAAAGAAAAGAATACTCCCTCCGTTCCTAAATATATGACGTTTTGGCAGTTCAAAAAACATCATATATTCAGGAACAGAGGGAGTAGTAAGAAAGCAGGTCCAAGAAAAGCACGTGAATCTACAGCAGCACAAAACGCCACAATGGTTGAACCACGAAGAAAGCCCAGCTCAAAAGTTGTGCTCAACACTGTTAGTAACCCTATAGTGGCCTTGCAGAATTCTGGAGGTCTGCCGTATCTGTGGCAGGAAGAAGCCAGTTCCCAGCTTGGGGTAGCTTGACAAGATTACAGCGGACCTGTCAGTGCAAGGAGTGGTCGACATCCTCATATTGCAAACACCCACAACACAAGTTACTCCTTCCGCAAGCCTTTCACGGCCGTGTTCACCTCTCGAATGTCCTCGGTGCTAGGACTAGAACCTGTTTTGCGAAACAGAGAGGTGAGAGAAAAGTGTGTGGCACAGATACATACATATACGAAAAAGGAAGAGATCCAGAGGAAAATGACTGGTGGAACCCACCCTTACACGGTGCTAAACGCTTCTGGTCTCTAAGACAATCGACGTTCCAAACATTTTGACCCACCGTGGCCTCAACCTCAACCTTTTTCCTTTTCATAACCTTCATTTTCTGGTGCAATTTCGGTACTGCCTTCACAATAGCTGCATGTTCAGGACAGTTGAGTAGGCATACATTCTGAACCAAACCAGAGATAACTGAGCAAAACTAGTACTTCTCGAGTAGTAATCTAGCAGCACTATCCAGACCAAATTTTGAGACAGGGAAGAACATTGACTTCAGCGCTAAGGTGGTGAAAGCTCTGATTATTTTGAGAAAAAATTAACTATCTAATCATCTTATTTAATGGATGTAAGCTTGTGATATTCAGAAAGCAAAATAAACCAAAACCTTGGCATGCCATCAACGTTGAAGTCAAAACTGCAACCTGAGAGTACAACATTGGTGAGCAACAAAAGCATAATTCAGACATACAGAATAAAGCTGCTGAACGTTGGAAGTTTACATCTAATTGTGTATAATTTTCTTTGCTCTTTACCCTTTACTTGAGGTATTCATTACTGAATCTAGTGGCATACCTTGAATATTCTCCTGAACAGATTTGTCTTCATACAACTTCAGTACTTCAGCGATAGAGGAACTAAGGTTACTCTTGTATGTAGCTTGCCTTTCCAAGGAAGTAATTTCTCTTTGAAGTTCTTCAGATTCCATGTTAGCCTAATTAAACAACGCCAGAGCTTATTAGATTGAGTGTAGATATTATTATCAAGCTAATTCTTTGTGAGTAAGGTACTTACATCGGCCAGTTTTTTTCTCATAAAATTAAGTTCTGCATCCAGTTCTGAATCAGAATTCCCATCTTTATTCAACATCATTGCAGAAGAATTATCCTGATTAAAAACATAATATAATTATATTCATTTACGTGCCTCTTGCTTCTTGAAAATGCAGGTTGTAAGTAAATATAAATAATGCATGGCTTCAGTGAGCCAAAATAGGCTTTTTAGGTTGGGCTTCTAGAATAAGCTGGGGAAGGGACAGCTTATTTCCACAGCCAGCCATAAGCCCCAAAAGAACTCGCCCTTGACCTTTAAGCTTAATTAAATGTTTCATACTGATTCAGTTTACTAGACATAAGAACTGAACTGCAGATGGTTATGACTTACTCACTTAGTTAATATTAAACTTCTGTTTCCCTAGAAAAACAGTTAAGTAAAATGCTGTAATTGATGTTGAGTAAATCTATATTTGCCTGTTAGGACATCTGGAATTGAAATCTAAGTGGAACATTTTTGACAGAGATGGACAGAAAAGAGAATTACATTAATATATGCTAAGCATATAACAGAAAAAGGTATCCTATTTCAACACAACGACCGGCAAATTAGTGATGTGCATTAGTCAGGCAATTTAAAATAAGATATCAATAAGAAATGTTCAGATATATTTTTCCCTGAGAATCAGAAGGTCTTGCTGGAAGGGGAGCCTTGGCGCAGTGGTAAAGCTGCTGCCTTGTGACCATGAGGTCATGGGTTCAAGTCCTGGAAACAGCCTCTTACAGAAATGTAGGGAAAGGCTGCGTACTATAGACCCAAAGTGGTCGGACCCTTCCCTGGACCCTGCGCAAGCGGGAGCTACATGCACCAGGTTGCCCTTTAATCAGAAGGTCTTGCTGATATTACTATTTATTATATTACTTCCCAGTTGAGCAAAGCGTACATCATGGGCACTTAGAAAAACTGCAATTGAATAATGTCAGGAGCATAGATAAATTAAAGCTCCAGCTTTCATAGTTGAGACAAAGCCCGAAAGTCAGAAATGATGGAATGTTAATCAATATAGAGTAGAGAACAGAACACAAATTCTCTAATTAGCTTACAAACTAGTTCAAGCTTGACCGGTATTAGCGCTGCATAACTTTTATCATGAAAGGTTTCCTTGTCAATTGCTGAGTCAACTGAATTAAATACTTTTCACAAAAGGGTGAATCAGTATAAGATAGGGTATCAGTTTCAACATTATGAACCCCCAGGACAAAAAGTATCTGAAGCAATAATCTACAGTGAATCATGTGAAACAGGGATGTGAATTGTGTGGATCAAAGTGTTGTGTGGGTCAAATTGGCAATTCTGGATGTCAAAAAAGAATCAATTACTTTGAGATAAGAGACATACATCTTCAGGCGCCACAAATCCTTCAGGTACAGTTAAACATTTCCGAAGGCAATACATCTCCCAATTGCTCATTCTTTTGTTCAATACATCTGTTACCAAGTTGCAAACTGCATTTACTCCCTAAGACAAAAATCATCATGGAGTCCACATTTCAGAAGTTTCCAGCAGAAGTTTTGACAAAAAAAAAAAAACAGAACATCTAATCATATGTTTACAAAATGCTTTTAGGAAGAGGGAACTCAATGGCATAAATATTAAATAAGAAAAATAAATCAGTTTTTAAATATCTTAAAGCATGCTATAGGTAAAATCAGATGAATTATAGCCTTATAGGTCGAACCTAAAGTTATTATGATGATTGTTCTGATTGTTTCGAACTTCCATTCGGTAATCATTTTAGATTCAAAATTTGCATATAATGACTTATATCAAATGTGTAACAAAAAATATCTCATTCCTGGCACATTGAAGTACCAAGACACAGTTTCCAGCAGAAGAAATTAATATCCATTTGCTACAGAAAGGGATCACCAAACATGCAAATACAAGGAAAACAAGCTCATCTTGACCTGAATGATAGCAAGTTCAGATCGAACACACTTGATCTATTAGCACTTGCGCATATTTATACAGGTTACAGAGAGGCACTTGGCCACTTGCACACACTTGATCAGGAGAGGAGGAACGTGCGTGTTGACTAGGAAAACTACACACACGTACACTAGCCATATACTGCAGTCAATATTCTAACACTGAGCAAGCCACTGAGGGCGTTTAGTTCAGATTCAAGCCTAACATTTTCCCCGTGTAATCACCGAATTAGATGAAGTAACAATATTAGCATGTAAAGTAACTACTATGGCCAGGAGACCATTTAGAATCTGGTAGTGCCCTGAATGCTCCAAAATTCCAAAGGAGGGTTCAGTTATATTGGATCCCGAGGATAGAAAAAACCTACCCTTTCCAGCTCCTCGGCCTTATTGGTCGCTGTGGCGGCGCCGACGGCCGCGGGGGCGCCTTCCCTGTAGAATGACAGCGAAAGGGCAAAGTTAACAAAACCAGTAGGCGGCAAAGGGGGGAAAGTGAGCTGGTGTTACAGAGAGGGATCCGAGGCGTAACTGGAGGCAGTACTCGAAGGCCTGGAAGCGGACGTCGTCGACCATGTTGAGGACCTCGTTGATGAAGATCTGAGGGCTCAGCCCCAGCGCCACCTCCACTGCTGAGGTCTCATCGTCCCGTTCCATACCTCCTGCCACCCACACATGAATCAAGAAGAAACAAAGGTAAACCCCAGGTTCAGGAGGAATTTCACTAATTGTTATTAAGTTCGTTGGAGTTTGATAACTACAAAGTTGATTTTTTTTTCTTGACAAAACATGACAAGGGACTAGATTGTGAGAGATAATTAGTGCTAGGGAAAAAGAAGATTCCCATATACACAGGTCGTATACATGTACAGGCCTGGTGATCGGCCATAGCTACCTACATCGCTCCACGCCTCCACCCAAACCTAGCAGCCGCAACTCATCAGGTGGCGCATCTTCAACCCTAGGCGATCAACTCATCAGGTGGCGCATCTTCAACCCTAGGCGATCAACTCATCATCCGTTGTGGCACCGGCGAGTCAGGTCACCAGCAAATCCTCATGTTGAGGCGAACGTTCGTAGTACTCTTGTCCGTAGCAGCATGCTAGCATGATGAATCTAATCTGCTTAGAATACTTCACTATTGTTAGGATGCAACATAGTCCATAGGCCATAGGTAGTGTATTCTTCCAGCAACTTCTTGCGTACGTATGCATGCCCTTGGAAGATTACAGCTAAAAAAGCAACGACGGAACAAAATGTGGTACTGTTGTAGGTAGTCCTACACCTTAGGCTCTTCAGTTATTACAAGATTCATATGATAATCATATGACGACTTAACTACCCATAAGGTGCCTAAAACATTCTGTTTGCTTGGCATCAGGAAAAACATTGTTCACACAACTGTGCATAAAGCCAACACAGGAAGATCACATATTGCCTTCTTTGGCTGTCTCATGAACCAAATCCAGTTTTCTTCTGTTTCAGCATTGAAAAAACTACAGGAAACATCCAATTATGTCCATCCAAAGCTGCAACCGCAGCGAGGTGCCCATTCCACTTGCCATTTAAATGAGCCGAGTTTATACTTATGTATGATCTACGCCCATTCAAAAATCCATCTATGCAAGGCTAAAATGCAATGAAAAACTTGTCCAAAAACATATTACCGTTATAATTAGCTTTTTAGATTAGTTGAGTTTATACTTAGTACCGATCTCTACAACACTTCCTGGTCATCTCAACTCAATTTCAGCTTTGAAGTTATGAAGCAATCAAAAGCTCTCTTCCCAGCTCCCATATAGATCAACAATAGCTCATCACCGACCTTTAAACACAGTGTGATATGGAACCGTGGCATTATAGTCACTCTGAAGCTTCTTTTGTAGGGAGATAGCAATTATATTTGATCTATATGGGAGCCGGGAAGAGAACTTTCGATTGCTTCATAACTTCAAAGCTGAAATTGAGTTGAGATCACCAAGAAGTGTTGTAGAGAGAAGAGCGCCACTAGTATAAACTTGACTCATCGAAAAAGCCAATTATAGACGGTAATATGTTTTTTCACAAGTTGTTCATTGCATTTAAGCCTTGCATAGATGGATTTTTGAATGGGTGTAGATCGTACATAAGTAAAGACTCGGCTCATTTGAATGACAAGTGGGATGGGCACCTCGTTGTGATTACAGCTTTACATGGACATAATTGGATGTTTGTTGTAGCTTTTAGTTTTTTCAATGCTGAAACAGAAGAAATCTAGACTTGGTTCATGAGACAAACAAGAAGGCAATAGGTGATCTTCCTGTGTTAGCTGTATGCACAGGTGCTTCAAGGGGTTGGAAAAAATGCAGTGAAGAATGTTTTTCCTGATGCCAAGCAAAGAGAATGTTTTAGGCACCTTATGGGAAATGCAGTTAAGAAATTCCATGGTGAAAACTTTTCCCGCATGTGGCCTGCTGCTAAGGCACATAAGAAGTCCACATATGATTATCATATGAACCTTGTAATAACCGAACAGCCTAAGGTGCATCACTACCTATAATAGTACCACAATTTGTTATGGATGAGGTACATTTCTTACTGTTGTCAATTGTTTATTTATTTTCCATCACAAGCTATTTTTCTTGCCATTTGATCTCATTGTCCACTCTCTTAATTTAGGTGCACGTTCAACAAGGATATCAAGGTGGACTACATACACAATAATCTTGCAGAATGTTTTAATAGTTGGGTCAGGGAGATAAAGGATTTGCCAATCGTCCAACTTTGTAACAAGCTGAGAGAGATGGTTATGGAGCTCTTTAGGAAGAGGAGAAGGATTGGAGAGTGTTTGAAAGGTAAAAAATTCCACCAGGCCTCATTAAACAATTAAACGATAGGACTAGAGGATTAGGCCATCTCTAAAGGGATTGGCGTCCAAGGTCACTGATACAGAGAAAGATCCCACTATAAGGCATGTAGTCAAAGGTACTTGCACACGAATGTACTTGCATGGAGTGGCAACATAAAAACAAGCCATGTCCATATGCATTAGTTGTTCTAACTGCACCGTCAAATGTCAAACTGGAGGACTTTGTGTACAATTACTACTCCATGAAAAAAATTCAGGGCTGCATATCAAGGGGAAATAGAACCACTCAGCGAGAAGACTCAGTGGCTGCAGTGGATCCAGGTTTTATTCTGCAAGCAACATTACCAAAGCAGGTGCAGGAAGGCATAGGAAACTAAGGATAAACGCTGCTCTTGAGGGGGTTCAGGTAATAAACCTAAGGTAGGTTGAAAGAACATATGCAAAAAATGCCATGAACTTGGGCAAAGGGAAGCTGGATGTCCTTACAATGGGGCAAAGAAGAGGTGCAATCACTTATCCAACTTCTGCAAAATATGTCTGTCCTTTCAACCTTGTGCAAATAAGTGTGCGCTTTATGTGATAGGAAAACTAGGAAAAATGAGGCTCCATGGGAAGCTCCAAGTAGTCCTCACCTGTCACAAGAAGGTACATAACCTACTTGCTTTCTTATTTGCAATATTTTATGATGCATTTTTATGATATAATTTCTTTTCCCAATGAAACTGCATTATCCCATGGGCTGGTTACAAGGAGCCAAACTGGAATGTCCCCTGTGAAGACTCCATCCAAATCTCCCGCAAAGTCAACGACGTAACCTCTCAAAAAGCTCACGCCGGAGAGGAAGAAACTCAATCTGTGATATTTGTTTCATTCATTAGAGAGAGTTATTTTGTGATGCTATCAATTGGAACTTCTTTTCTATTAAGTTTGCAGCGATTGAAGTTATTTTCTAATAATTCTGTGAGATGTGAACTCACCTCAACAAGTAGATGGTCAAGCATAAACTACTTATTATGTCTTTTTCTCAATGCAACACTCTTGATGACACTTTAAACTACAATTTTGTCATTTTGAGATATTCATTATGTGTTTGAATAATTATTGTGCGCGATTGATTCATGTATATGATCCGTGTGTATGTGGGCATCTTCTTCTTTTTTCTAGCACTAATCATCTCTCATAATCTAGTCCATAGTCAATGTTTTGTCAAGAAAAAGTCAACTAATAGAACTCCAACGAACTAATGACAGAGTCAAATTCCTCCAGGCTCAGTTAAGCGTCTCCATGAGTGGCAGGAACGCAAAGTGCGGGTAACAACAGTGTAGAGCAGGAGCAAAACCAAACCTCCTCCTCCTGGAGCCTGCTTGTTGGGCCCGAAGATTTATCTCAGGTTCTCGAATGCCTCCTCCAGGGGTAAGTTCTCCTGTAGCAGAGAGGGGATAGCAAGAGCTTAACGAACAGAGCAACAGGAGCAGCACGAACTCCAAATCGAACCGAATCGAGAGGGAGAGAAGGGGGACCTTGTTGACGAGCCCCATGGCGTCGACGCTAGGGTTGGAGCGGCCGAGCCGCAGCGAGCTCTCTCCTCACGCGGAAGAGCGGCGTGAAACCGAGAAAGGAAGCAGTGGCCGCCGCCTCCTCCTCCCCTGGCGCGCGAGCGACTGGGGAGACGCGGCCGGCCTCCTTCGCGTGACGACGGCGCGGATCCTGAAGCGCCGTGGCGGATCTGGCCGCCGCCTGACCTGCTGCTCGATGTGGGAGAGAAGGTGAGAGGAGGAGGAGGGGTGGGGTGGGGTGGGGGGCGGCTGCGGTTGGGGAGAGGGCCGAGCCCGGAGCGAGGTCGCCGGTGTGTGGGGGCGGCGGCGGCGGCGATGTGGGACTCGGGAGACGATGGGGAGAGGAAGAAACAGAGCGGGGCTGGGCTGGGCTGGGGTTGGCTGGTTCGGCGGGTCTCCTCATTTTTTTCTCATTTTTCATTTGAATCCTTTGTAGGAGCAGTTTTCCCTCTCGCTAGGACAGCTGGCCCACTGAGCCGTTTTAATGGAGATCGGACGGCCAGAAACTAATTGATCACGAAAACGAACATCCACGAATGCTAGTGGTGTCAGGATGAGAGAGTGTTGGGATTAGACGCGGTTTTACTGTCCCAGATAATAAGAGAACATGAAAAGCATGTTGCCGCGCCCGCCCATCTTGAAACAATAATGATAGAAAATTGAAAAGAATTGTCCAAACTAATAATTACACTTGAGATGGATGGTAGAATTTGAAACATTTGAATTATGTAACACTGATGTGACGGTAAGGTATATCTCTTTAGAAAAAAGACAAACCTCGAAGTTTATCTTTGTTACCGGCTCTAAATATTTTTCTAATGTGTAAAAATCCCCACCAGTTATTAACAAAAGCTCATTGGTGCATTGAACTACATTTAGGACCCATTTGGTTTACATGAATTTTGTAGGAATTCTAAAATATAGGAATTTTGTAGGGAAAATCCTTTGAAACTCTTTGGTTTGTACGGATGGACTCATATTTCTATGTAGGATAGAAACCAGTCCTCCACATTTAAAAAAAAATTAGTCTAGACTCAATTGAAAATTTATACCCTATGCATCAAATGACATATATTTCCTTATAGGAACTAAGATACATGTCATCTCACATTCAGAATTACAGGAAGTAATAACATGGCAATAAGCAGAAATTTAAATTTCATCATTTGACACTTCGGTGTGATCCACATTTGTTGTGATCTCCCTGCATAATCCCTTTTCGACCTCCATTGCATGTTACAACAATATCTTCTTGACATGATAAAATCAGGGCATCTCCAACGCTGACCCACAATTTTGCTCCCGTTGGCGGACTCGGATGCGGGAGGTGGCCATCTAAAGCTATCCACATATGTCAGTTACATTTTAAATGAAATTCAACAAAATGAACAAATTTGATTTAAACTCAAACAAACTGGGCATTTTTTACGTAAAATGGGATGCTTTTCATCTAAACCGGAGCAACTTTACATTTAGACATTTTTCCACAAGATTGGACTCTAAACCTAGACTAAAATGATCGCCGGCGCCCGTTCCCCATCTCCGGCCGGCCTTGAGCCCTGGAAAATGAAGCCCCGCACCCTATGCAGCCCCAGTTGGGGGCGACTCTTTTTGTCCCAGATGTAACTCCACCCCCAACATGCAATTGGGGGAGCTGCTTTTTTGTGTCCTAGTTGCAAGTCCACGTACGACAGGCAACTGTAGCCCACCCATTTTTGTTTTAGTTGCAAGTCCTACTACACCCCTGACATGATTTTGGAGGTCTATTTTTTGTCCCAGTTGCAAGTTCATCCTTGATATGTAATTGGGGTTATCACCAATTTTTGTCATAGTTGCAAATCCACCCTCGACACGCAACTGGGGAGGAGAACCCTACCCCTTTTTGTCCCACTCGCAACTCCACCCTCGGTGCACAACTGAGCCCGACCCATTATTGTCCCTATTGCAAATCCACCCCCGAGACACAACTGGGTTCGACCCCTTTTTTATTCGAGTTGCGAGTCCACCCACAACAAATAATTGCATGTGCATAACGAGACTGCAATTAGGGATGGAAGGAGGATTGTCGGTAGGTTGCATATCCACATTAAAAAATCATGTGTTTCCCTTTTTAATTTTTATATTTTTAGTAAGTATGAACTGTTTTGAAAATCATGATTTTTCAAACTATTTTTTATTTAACTAATGAGGTTTTTCCAAATTCGTCGCCAATTTTAATTTTAACAACTTTTTTTGTATTCGCTATTTTTTTGAATTCGTGATTTTTTTTTCAAATTTTACAATTCCTTTCTAATTTCATGTACTTTTTCCAAATCGGGCAATGCTAGCGAGAGAGTTGAGGGAGAGTCGATGTTCTGTTTCACATCAAGTAAATAGGGTTGGGCTTCAACGGGGTACTTGAACGTTTCGCTGGAAAACAACAAAACCCAACCAATAACAACAACAGCCACAACTAAAAAAGGACAGGCCCAAGTTATGTGACATAGACACATAGAAAATCTTACAGATTGTTTTGTTGAATCTTTGACATCTATGTACCGAACAAGATGGCGAACCAGTAAGTGCATCTAGTGTCACCCCTAGTTTGGTTTTGGAGTATTGGCGACAAACGTGGTTGAGGGACTAATGTGTTTGTGAGAATTGCAGGATAACACAGGTAGTAGTCCCTCCTTGATTCGGTTTACCTACCGGAGATGACCCCTAAAAATGTATGAAGACATTGAAGATAATGGTGGTACGTGAAGATATTCACATTGAAGACTATGACAGAAGAAGACATTGAGTGAAGACTATGGAGCGCGAAGACTTAGTAGTTTCGCTGTTTCTTTTCTTCTTTGTTGAGTCATAGGAACCACCGCACTGTTAAGTGGGGTCCAAGTGAACAAAGTCAGAGTGACTGAAGTGATGCTCAACCAAAATCCTATGTCTTCGAGCGAAGACAATAAGAGCAAATCTTATCCAGAGTCGGATAAGTCAGCTTTACTTGTAGCCCAAGTCAAGCTATCGTGTGTGTTTGAAATCTGACCATTGTGACACGTGTTAGTTCCTTAGTGACCCAGGGTCATTTCGGACAAATCAGGTCGGGTTGCCCAGTGGCTATAAATAGCCCACCCCCTACACCATAAATTGGTGGCTGCTCAGAGTTAGTGCACGGCTTTTGTCGTTGAGAGTAACCCACCTCCGAAGAGTTTGAGAGATAAATCCTTGTGAGGACAAAGCCCAAAACACCCAGAGCCTAAAGAGTGTTTGGCATCACTGAAGTCTTTCTGTTTGCGTGATCTGATGACTTGTTACACTTGAGGACTGTGAATCCTCCAGCCGGTTAGGCGTCGCGTTCTGAGCATCCAAGAGTAATTGTGGATCGCCGGTGAACGAAGTCTGTGAAGGTTTGGAAGTCTACCTTGAAGACTTACCAGAGTGATTGGGCGAGGACTGTGTGTCCTTAGCTCAAGGGAAATAAGGTGAAGACTCGGTCTTCTGAGTTCAATCTCAACCTCCCTAACCAGACGTACAGTTGTCACAACAACTAGAACTGGTTGAACAAATCGTTGTCTTCAAAACACACTGGTTCTATCTCTTACTCTCCTTACTTATAGTTTGTCTTTGTGAAGTCATTGCCTGATTGCTCTGCCTGTTTGACTTCACTATGTGACTACTTGTTCTGATTGGCTTCATACTATCTTCCATCCTGATCCTACTACCTAGCTGCTATCAGTCATCATGCTTTAGCTTCATACTATGGCTTGTCTAGTGTAGTTCATCTTCCGCTGCATGTTTATAGGTCCTGTTTTTGTGTTTGTCTTTGAAACTTTCATGTTTTGAAGACTTTCATAAAAATTGCCTATTCACCCCCCCTCTAGTCGATAACTAGCACTTTCAATTGGTATCAGAGCAAGGTACTCCCTTGTTCTGTGTGATTCGGTTTAACCACCTGAAGTTTCAGCTATGTCGACTATAGGGATAATCAAAGTCTCTGATGCGTGCCCTGTCTTTGATGGCACTGCATATCCCTACTGGAAGAATAAGATGCGTATGCATCTTGAAGCCATTGATGTCGATCTATGGTATGTCTTCAAGAACGGTGTTCCCAAGACTGGTGAAGGTGTCACCCCTACTGATGTCAAGAAGTTCATTCAACTCGATTCTACCGCGAAGAACATCATCTGTGGTCATCTGACCAAAGGGCAGTATGGCCGTGTGAGTGCTTTGGAAACATCGAAGCTAGTCTGGGACTGGCTCTCCAAGGTCAATGAAGGCGTTTCAACTCAGAGAGATCAAAGAATCAGTGTCCTATGCAACCTCTTCAACCGCTTCAAGAGGAATGACAATGAAAATGTCCAGCTCACATTTGATCGTCTCACTGACATCACAAACAAGCTTCAGGCTCTCGGCGCCACTGAGATCACCAAGCATGAAATCGTCAAGACGCTTCTGAGATCTCTTGACAGCTCATTTGACACTCTAGCTCTTATGATTCAAGAACGCCCTGACTTCAAGACACTGGATCCATTTGACATACTTGAGAGGCTCAACACACATGAGTTCCAGCTATCTGAGAAAAGAGATATCTATGGTCCCAACTATGGACGAACTCGCGCTTTGAAGGCAAAGGCTGTTTCCTCATCTGAAGAAGAATCTGACTGCAGTTCTGGTGAAGCTGAAGACCTTGGAAAGGAGCTTGCTATGCTTGTGAAGAAGTTCCAGAAGTTCACTAAGAAGAAAGGCTTTAGAAAGTCTTCATGATCCAGCTCAAGAAATGATGAAGCTTCTTCCCATGACCACAAGAAGAGAACATGTCACAAATGCAAGAAACCTGGCCACTACATCTCTGAGTGTCCACAGTGGGACAATGAGAAGAAAAAGAAGAAGAGCAAGGAATATGATTCTGATGACAAGAAGAAGAAGAAATACTCAAAATCTTCTTCCAAGTCCTCTTCCAAGTCTTCATCACACAAGAAAAGTTCGTCTGGCAAGGCTCGTGCTTTTGTTGGCAAGGAAATGGATTCAAAGGAGGAGTCTGCTTCTGAAGAGGCAGAAGGTGTGGAGTCTGAGGAGGAGTCTGACTCTAGCGTTGCAAGTCTGGCTCTAGCTTCAGCCTACGTTGCCAAGTCCATCTTCAACACTGAAGACAATGCATCCATCACCAATATTGATGCTAGTGACAAGGACGACTCCGCTCCCACTTACTGCTTCATGGCACGTGGTGCCAAGGTAAACTCACGCGATGCTTACTTTCAAACATCAAGTGAAGATGACTCTGATTGTGAATCAAAACCTAGCTACAAAAAACTTGCTAAAATTGCAACTGAACAACAGAAAGCTATGGAACATATTCAAAAACTGTTAGACAAAAGCGATGACCTGTTGGACGCGGAAATGACTAAGACTCAGTCCTTAATTGAAGACATACAAAATCTTCATGTTAAGTACCGGGAACTTGAAGGTCGTCATGAAACCCTCTCAACATCTCATGAAAAGCTTTCCTATGATTATCTTCAAAGGAAGCGGGAACTTGAGAAATTGAGATCGGATCATGAAGATCTTCAAAAGGAGAACGAGTCACTTCGCGCTCAACAGATCAGTCCCGCTCAGGAAGGATTTAAACCACCATGTTTAAAATGCATTGAGCGTGATAACACTGTTTCTGTTGCTGAATGTTCTACTGCTCCTGTTGCAATATCTTCAACTGCTGATGTGGTAACTAACCCCTCTGCTGAGGATACCACTACTATTGCTGATGAGAATGCCAGGTTGAAGACACTGATTGAGACAGGGATGTAGAAAAGCCTCAAAGGGCATCAGACATTATATGATGTCCTCAAAAAGCAGATTCTGAACCGAAACCCTAGAAAAGAGGGTATTGGGTTCGAGAGGAAAATGAATGTTGATGGGTCGTACTGGAAGCTTGAGCAGTACCCCAAAACCACATGGGTTGCTGCAAAGGAATCTCTAGTAGATCCATCCACCTTATCTGGTTTCACTTGCGCTAACCCTATTATCATTGATGAATCCTTTGATGCAAACTATAAACTGTTTAAGAATCAGAATGGTGAAGTGTTTGCCAGGTATATTGGTACTAACTGCAGGAATGGACCACCTATGAAGAAGATCTGGGTACCTAAAAAGTGTATTGAGAATGATCAAGATTTGCTAGCTGACAGATGGACTGAAGTCCTTGTGGCCGAAGAGCACGAACTCGAACGCCCCTCCAAGAGCTACCCAAAACGCAGGTTGCTACCCCGATTAGAGGAGGAAGCACCTAAACCTACATCACCAGCGCATGATACGGCCGGCCGGCCACCTCGTGGCCACGACAGAGAGGCCTCTCGGCCCTCTACTCAAACCGCACCCCGGCGCCGCGCAAAAAATACCAAGGCACAGGAAAATGCGCCAGACCTGCGGGATATACTGGAGGACAAGGCAAGGCAAACAAGATCGATCTACGGATCGCGTGGGCGCCCCACGATACGTGATGATAACCGTCACGCCAGATATGGCAATTTCAACCGGGCCGAACACAGTAGACAAAGCTCATTTGAGCTACGTCGTGATATAGCCCAATACAGAGGCACCGCACACCCACTATGCTTCACAGACGAAGTGATGGATCATCAAATCCCTGAGGGTTTCAAACCCATAAACATTGAATCATACGATGGCACAACAGATCCAGCGGTCTGGATCGAGGACTATCTCCTTCATATCCACATGGCCCGCGGTGATGATCTACACGCCATCAAATACCTCCCACTCAAGCTTAAAGGACCAACTCGGCATTGGCTTAACAGCTTGCCAGCGGAGTCAATTGGTTGTTGGGAAGACCTGGAAGCCGCATTCCTCGACAATTTCCAGGGCACCTATGTGCGACCACCAGACGCCGATGACCTAAGCCACACAATTCAACAGCTAGAGGAATCGGCCAGACAATTCTGGACACGGTTCCTAACCAAGAAAAATCAAATCGTCGACTGTCCGGATGCAGAGGCCCTTGCAGCCTTCAAACATAACATCCGCGACGAGTGGCTTGCCCGGCACCTAGGACAGGAAAAGCCGAAATCCATGGCAGCCCTCACAACACTCATGACCCGCTTTTGCGCGGGAGAAGACAGCTGGCTAGCTCGTAGTAACAACATGACCAAGAGCCCTGGTAATTCGGATACCAAGGACAGCAATGGCAGGTCGTGTCACAACAAGCACAAGCGCCGCATTAATGGCGATAATGCTGAGGATACGGCAGTCAATGCCGGATTCAGAGGCTCTAAACCCGGTCAGTGGAAAAAGCCATTCAAAAGAAATAGTCCGGGCCCGTCCAATTTGGACCGAATACTCGATCGCTCGTGCCAGATACACGACACCCCCGAAAAACTAGCCAACCACACCAACAGGGATTGTTGGGTGTTCAAGCAGGCAGGCAAGCAGGCAGGGGCTGCATAGCGACGACGAGGAGGAGCCCCGGCCACCGAACAATAGAGGACAGAAGGGCTTCCCGCTACAAGTGCGGACGGTGAACATGATATACGCAACCCACATACCCAAAAGGGAGCGGAAGCGTGCACTAAGGGACGTATATGCGATGGAGCCAGTCGCCCCAAAGTTCAACCCGTGGTCCTCTTGCCTAATCACTTTTGATCGAAGGGACCACCCCACTAGCATCCGTCATGGCGGATTCACCGCATTGGTTCTAGACCCAATCGTTGGCGGATTCCACCTCACTAGAGTCCTGATGGACGGCGGCAGCAGCCTGAACCTGCTTTATCAGGATACAGTGCGCAAAATGGGCATAGACCCCTCAAGGATTAAACCCACAAAGACGACCTTTAAAGGCGTCATACCAGGTGTAGAGGCCAAATGTACAGGCTCAGTTACACTTGAAGTGGTCTTCGGATCTCCGGATAACTTCCGAAGCGAGGAGTTAATCTTTGACATAGTCCCGTTCCGCAGCGGCTATCACACACTCGAACGAACAACATTTGCAAAGTTCAATGCGGTGCCGCACTATGCATACCTCAAGCTCAAGATGCCAGGCCCTCGAGGAGTCATTACGGTCAACAGAAACACCGAACGCTCTCTCCGAATGGAGGAGCATACGGCGGCTCTCGCGGCGGAAGTACAAAGTAGCCTCTCAAGGCAATTCTCGAGTCCGCCTATTAAACGTCCGGACACCGTCAAGCGCGCCCGGAGTAACCTACAACAAGACCGCCTAGCACGTCCCGAGCACGCGTAGCAATGCGGCCCCAACCCCAGCCCTCGCAAAATTGCAAAACCAGTACTACGCATACATAATTACGCTATGGAAATACCATGGGCATAGGGGGAGGGGCACGACCACGGCAGGCCCAGAATGCGGCTCAACCGCACCAGGGGCTCCCGATTGTGTAATTCTTTTTTCTTACTTTCAGGACTCCTTTATCAAGAAGCCCTGTCCGGCAGTAGAATCGCCGAACACATGATGCAACAGCCAGGGAAGCAGAAAGCTATGTCGAATGTCCAGGTGGTCTCTATAACGAGCAGTATACTTGTTTTACATATCATCCCGCAGCTCGCTCCTGGAGGGGGACATGTCAAATAGTCCCGTCCCTTGCTTATCGCACTATTTGTATCGTTCTGCTTTTATCGCAGCTCTTTTAATAAACAATGCATAGCTTTTGCCTATTATTGCATTCCTTTTTCTTATCTATATATGTTCACTTATGACATGCTGCATCCGTACGCTCCGGTACGGCCAAATACACCAGGGGCTTAAGTACCCCAAAATATGGTGTGATAAGTCCGAACACTTTCACAAGTGCGGCACCCCGAACTTATAGCATTATATGCATCGGCTCCGAATCATGTCTTGGGTCAATAGTTGGGTTTTCCCGGCTCCCATGTTTTGGTACCTTACGTTCCGTTATATCGGCTAAGGTAGCGCTGGGAGAACCACTGCGATTGTGCCCCGGTTGAGCTGGGTTAAGCACCTTAGTGGAGAAAGCTAAAATTGACCGTCATGATAGGGCAAGAGCTGGTCGCTGTTCGCGAGGTTTTCGAGTCCCTAAAGACTTATGCCACTTCGAGCGAGGAGTCGGCTTTGTCCGGCCCAGGCGTGGATAGCGCCCCGAACTCGGTCTTCCGAATACTAGGGGCTTCGCCGAAATTTAAAATTATAGAATTCTATGGCTAAGTGAGAGTGTTCAAGCATTATAGTCCGGTTGCCTTGTTCGTTGCGTTGAGCGCCTCCCTCGAAGGACCCAAGAATGGGAAAAGAGCGCTCAAGTTTATCCCGAACACCCCAGCACTCATGGCATGGGGGCAGAAGCCGACGACTCGCCATCTCTCAAATTTAATAAACGGCCACACAGAAGGTAATATTTTAAATTCACAAGCGTTGCTTAGCGCATATGAACAAGTTTTCAAGCATACAGGATAACAAATGCGAGTTTACTCAAAAATTACATCTTTTGAGCATTCACCCGCTATAAGGCGGGCACCCTTCAGGACGCCAGTATAATACATCTCGGGCTTGCGATACTCCCTGCCCGGCGGTGGAGCATCCGTCACAAACTTCTCAGCGTCCATCTTGCCCCAGTGCACTTTAGCACGGGCAAGAGCCCTGCGGGCACCTTTGATGTAGACGGAGTGCTTGACGACTTCAATCCATGGACAGGCGTCCACCAGCCGCCTCACCAACCCGAAGTAGCTCCCAGGCATGGCTTCATTAGGCCACAGCCGAACTATGAGGCCCTTCATGGCCTGTTCGGCCACCTTATGGAGCTCGACCAGCTGCTTCAGCTGGTCATTCAAGGGCACCGAGTGTCCGGCCTCAGCATACTGAGACCAGAACAGCTTCTCCGTCGAGCTCCCCTCCTCGGCCCGGTAGAGTGCGGCAACGTCGGACACACTGTGGGGTAGATCCGCGAATGCTCCTGGAGAGCTCCGGATTCGGGTAAGTAACAAGTAATTCACTTTCACGTGCTTGCTTTGCATGAAGAATGCCTTACTCGCCGCTATCTTCTTCATCGCCTCAATTTCCTGGAGGGCTTTTTGGGCTTCGGCCTTAGCGGCTTTGGCGCTCTCAAGAGCCGAGGCGAGCTCGGACTCTCGAGTCTTTGAGTCACGCTCCAAACTCTCGTGTTTTTCCACGAGAGCATGGAGCTCTTGCCACACCTCCGCCACCCGCGCCTCCTGCTTCTCTCGCTTGATGCGCTCCGCGGCCGCATTGCTTTTGCCCTTGGACACCGCTTCCTTCAGGGTCGCCACATCATTCGTGGCCCCTGCAATTCTCAGTTATTCCTGCTATTTTTTGCAACCACATCTTTTATATAGTTCCATAAGGTATTACTTACCTTTCTTGTCCTCGAGCTGCTTTTTGGCAAGGCCGAGCTCGTTCTCGGACCGCTCGAGGCTCTGCTTCAATGCATCGACCTCTGCAATCAGTGCGGCAGAGGTCAGTAGCGCAGCCTGCATTCCCCATATTGACATACTTATGTTAGACTCCTGCATACATATTTTTAGATCCTCAGTTTGGCTTTTCTTTCCGAACACGAAATTGAGCATTAGGGGCTACTGTCTATGCGGTAATATTTTTACATATCTTAAACACATACCTCAAAGCCTGTTAGAAGGCTGGCACAGGCTTCAGTCAGCCCGCTCTTGGCGGACTGAACTTTCTGGATCACCACACTCATAACAGTGCGGTGCTCCTCGTCGATGGAGGCGCCGTTAAGCGCCTCCAGCAAATTATCTGGTGCCTTCGGTTGGACGGAGGTCATCGGTGTCGCAGTCTCGCCCTTCTTACGAAGGGGCCGCCTGCCAGACTCCGGAACCACTGAAGGTTCCGATGCGGAGTCCGACCCAGGGCCGGACTTAGAGCCCTTTGGGGTTTGATCCCCCTTATGCCCGGAGTCCGGGAGGTTTCCTTGCGGCGCCTCCGGGACCTCCTCCTCCTGGCTGGGCCCCTTTTGGGACCCCACCTCGGCGTCATCTGCAGCGCGAGGAGAGGAGGCGGCCGGAAGTGAAGTGCTATTCACGTCTGACGGAGCCAGGGAGCCGCTCGTTGAAGTGTCGAGCCCGTCCTTGGGCGGGCTGCAGGGTTGTATTCGGCGTTAGGAGATTCTATGCGACAAACGAAACGCCATGAGTGATTCTGGTATCCGGATACGTACGATGTCGCCGGGGGCTTAGCCCTCGGTGGCCACTCCTCTTCGCCGTCATCGGCGTTGGTGGAGTAGTCCAGAGGAAGGGTCCTTCCCTTCTTGGACCCTCCGGCCTCCCCAGTTGGGGCGGCCTTCCTTTTCTTCTCTCCCACCACTGGGGGAGAGGCCTCTTTTTCCTCCTCCTCGTCTTCGCGGGAGGAGTCCACCTCAGAATCATCGGACGATGAGTCCGATAACACCTGGCGCCGGGAACTCTTTCGAGGTCCCGTGGCCTTCTTCTTGGCCTTCTTCTCTGGCACCACATGAGGCGCCGGAACCAGCAGCCCTGTCAATCGGGCGTCCGCTGGGTCTTCTGGCAAGGGAGGCGGACAGTTAACCTGCCCGGACGTCTTCTCCCAGGCCTGTCAAAGGTAAGGGAGTTTAGATCCCGCATAGAGTCAAACTATGAAAAACAAGTGTCCTGTAAGGGGTAAAATAGCTTACCTCGCTGGCTTGACGCTATGAGCTGAATCCGCGATCTTCGGTAGCGGATGCGGGAGCCTCGGCGCCCTTGAACAGCACCTTCCAAGCATCTTCGTACGTAGTGTCGAAGAGCCTGCTCAAGGTTTGGTGCTGTGCCGGATCAAACTCCCACAGGTTGAAGGCCCATTGTTGGCACGGGAGGATCCGGCGGATGAGCATGACCTGAACTACGTTGACAAGCTTGAGCTTCTTGTTCACCAGGGTTTGGACGCAGGTTTGGAGTCCGGTCAGCTCTTCCGAATTACCCCATGTCAGGCCCATCTCTTTCGAAGAGGTGAGCCGTGTAGGGAAGCCAGATCGGAATTCGGGGGCCGCTACCCATTTAGGGTCATGCGGCTCGGTGATGTAGAACCACCCCGATTGCCACCCCTTTATGGTCTCCACGAAGGAGCCCTCGAGCCATAAAACGTTGGGCATCCTGCCCACCATGGCACCTCCGCACTCCGCCTGGTGGCCGCCCACTACCTTCGGCTTGACATTGAAGGTCTTCAGCCATAAGCTGAAGTGGGGCCGGATGCAGAGGAAGGCCTCGCACACGACGATGAACGCCGAGATGTTGAGGATGAAATTCGGGGCCAGATCGTGGAAATCCAGGCCGTAGTAGAACATGAGCCCCCGGACAAATGGGTGAAGTGGAAAACCTAGTCCGTGGAGGAAGTGGGTGAGGAACACCACCCTCTCATGGGGCCTGGGGGTGGGGATAAGCTACCCCTTGTCGGGGAGCCAATGCGCGATGTCGCTGGACAAGTATCCGGCCTTCCGCAGCTTTTTGATGTGTCCCTCCGTGACGGAGGAGACCATCCACTTGCCTCCCCCTCTAGACATGGTTGGGGAAGGGTGAGGCGAGATGTGCGGACTTGGGTGCTGGAGCTCGAGTGCGCGGAAATGGATGAGCAAAGGAGGAATAAAGCGTGTGTGAAAAAGTGGATCCTTATCCCCTTATATGGACGGACGAAACTATGCATCCCCACCAGCCTGGTAAAACTCGCTTATCTCCCAAGCGCCATAATCAATGGTGCGGTTGGGTTACCCACGCCCGTATTGATGAGAATCCCGTAATAAGGGGACACGATCTCTGCTTTGACAAGACGTGCCAAGGAAACCGCCTCGCTAAACGCGCTGAGGTGAAACAGTAAAAACGATTCGAATAAAGACTTGGCCGTGGTGTGATGCCACATAATACATTAGCAGATTGAAGTTGTGTAAATATTATTCTCTCTACGGTGGTATGTGGAACTTATTTTTGCAGAGCCGGACACTATCCTTGTGTTCAAAATCTTCTATGAAGTATTCAGAGGAGGAACCCACCTTGCAATGCCGAAGACAATATGCACGCCGGACTCGTTGTCATTGAAGCCTGGTTCAGGGGATACTGAGGGAGTCCTGGATTAGGGGGTGTCCGGATAGCCGAACTATCACCTTTGGCCGGACTCCTGTACTATGAAGATACAAGATTGAAGACTTCGTCTCGTGTCCAGATGGGACTTTCCTTGGCGTGGAAGGCAAGATTGGCGATACGGATATGTAGATCTCCTACCATTGTAACCGACTCTGTGTAACCCTAACCCTCTTCAGTGCCTATATGAACCAGAGGGTTTTAGTTCGTAGGACGAACAACAATCATACCATAGGCTAGCTTCTAGGGTTTAGCCTCTCTGATCTCGTGGTAGATCTACTCTTGTACTACCCATATCATCAATATTAATCAAGCAGGAGTAGGGTTTTACCTCCATCGAGAGGGCCCGAACCTGGGTAAAAACATCGTGTCCCTTGTCTCCTGTTACCATCCACCTAGACGCACAGTTCGGGACCCCCTACCCGAGATCCGCCTGTTTTGACACCGACAGTCCCACTCACTACTCTACTCTCACTGCTACTGCTTGTCTCTATGGTTTCGTTATTGTTGATGATTATTCAAGATACACTTGGGTGCACATAATTCTCTTCAAGACTGAAGTGCAGTATGTCTTCAGACGCTTCACCAACCGCGCCATGAACAACTATGGCATCAAGCACATTAGGAGTGACAACGACACAGAATTCAAGAACACAGGCCTCGACCTCTATCTTGACACCTTAGGCATCACTCATGAGTTTTCTGCTCCTTACACACCTCAGCAGAATGGCATCATGGAGCGCAAGAACAGAACCCTTATTGAGATGGCTCAGACGATGCTTGACGAATACAAGACTCCAAGAAAATTCTGGTCTGAAGCCATTGATACTGCATGCCATGTCATCAACCGTGTTTATCTTCACAAGCTTCTGAAGAAAACATCCTATGAGCTTCTAACTGGTAAAAAGCCAAACGTAAGCTACTTCAGAGTATTTGGTGCTAGGTGTTGGATCAAGGATCCACATCACATTTCAAAATTTGCACCGAAAGCACATGAGGGTTTTATGCTTGGTTATGGAAAGGACTCGCACTCCTACAGAGTCTTCAACCTCTTTCACTATAAAGTGGTTGAAACTGTGGATGTGCGGTTCGATGAAACTAACAGCTCGCAAATAGAGCACCTGCCAAATGTGCTAGATGAAGTACCTGCCAGTGAATCAATCAAGCTAATGGGAACATGAGAGATCATACCATCAGATGCCCAGCCTGAAGAGGAACTCATTATTTCTACACCTGATAAACCTGAAGACATTGCTCAGTCTGAAGACAATCCTCCAAATGATGACAATGATCAGCAGGAGCAAAATCTTCGCCCAATTCATCCTCGTGTTGCAAATGAAGTACAAATTGAGAAGATAATTGATAGCATCAATGCACCTGGTCCACTCACTCGTCCAAGAGCAACACAGCTAGCAAATTTCTATGGGCACTTTGCATTTGTTTCAATCTCTGAACCCAAGAAAGTTGCTGAAGCCTTCATGGAACCTGAATGGATTCAAGCTATGCAAGACGAGCTTCAACAGTTTGAGCTGAACAATGTATGGGAACTTGTCAAGCGTCCTGATCCTCGCAAGCACAACATAATAGGCACAAAATGGATCTATCGCAACAAACAAGACGAGCATGGTCAAGTAGTCAGAAACAAAGCACGGCTCGTTGCTCAAGGATACACACAAGTTGAAGGAATTGACTTCGATGAAACATTTGCTCCAGTGGCTAGGCTTGAAGCCATTCGCATATTGCTAGCTTACGCAAATCATCATAACATCCATCTGTATCAAATGGATGTGAAGAGTGCCTTTCTCAATGGAAAGATTGAAGAAGAAGTGTATGTTGCACAACCCCCTGGATTTGAAGACCTAAAACATCCTGATATGGTATACAAGCTCAACAAGGCACTGTATGGCCTCAAACAAGCCCCTCGTGCTTGGTATGACACACTCAAAGACTTCCTGAAGAGCAAAGGCTTCAAACCTGGTTCTCTAGATCCCACTCTCTTCACAAAGACATATGATGGTGAACTATTTGTGTGCCAAAACTATGTGGATGACATTATCTTCGGTTGCACCAACAAGAAATACAGTGATGAATTTGGTTATATGATGCAAGAACAGTATCAAATGTCCATGATGGGAGACCTGAAGTTCTTTCTCGGTCTTCAAATCCGTCAGCAACGCAACGACATCTTCATATCACAAGAAAATATCTCAAAGATTGCCCGAAGAAGTTTGGAATGCAAGACTGCAAAGGATACACGACGCAAATGCCATCCAAAAGTCATCTAAGCCCCGACGCCAATGGTAAAGATTTTGATCAAAAGGTATACCGCTCCATGATTGGCTCTTTACTTTACTTATGTGCATCTAGGCCAGATATCATGCTTAGTGTTTGCATGTGTGCCCAATTCCAAGCGGCACCAAAGGAGTCGCATTACTTAGCTGTGAAGCAAATTCTTCGATATTTGGCTTACACCCCAACACTAGGATTATGGTATCCAAAGGGCTCAGAGTTTGATCTGGTTGGATTTTCGGATGCTGATTATGCTGGTGACAAGGTGGATCGCAAGTCTACATCAGGCACATGTCACTTTCTGGGTCGATCTCTTGTCTGTTAGTCTTCAAAGAAGCAGAACTGTGTATCACTCTCAACTGCTGAATCTGAATACATTGCTGCTGGATCTTGCTGCGCTCAGCTTCTGTGGATGAAGAAAACTCTTAAGGACTATGGCATCCATCTGAAGCATGTGCCACTCTACTGCGATAATGAAAGCGCTATCAAGATTGCCAATAACCCAGTTCTGCACTCGAAGACAAAGCACAGTGAAATTCGTCATCACTTCCTCAGAGACCATGTTATGAAAGAAGATATTGATATCATTCACGTCAAGACAAAAGAGCAGTTGGCTGATATCTTCACTAAGCCTTTGGATGAGAAAAGGTTTTGCAAGTTGCGGTGTGAGCTAAATATCTTGGAATCCTCGAATGTCCTGTGATTAGGCACACATCCTAACACTTATGCAGTTTGATGACTTAGATGTGCAACACACGGAGTAATATATATCTTAAATCAATGAAGACATACACTCTAAGTGTGAATATATTAATGTGGAAATTGACTTCAGAGCGCCATGATAAATGTGCGCCGTGTTTGGGTCTAATACTTCCTATACGGTGGGTAATGCCACCACCAAACTCTTATGAAGTGTTTCCTTATAATGCCATATTTGCAAAGTCTTCGCAATTCATTTAACTTCAACATCAATTTGATTTCGTGATTACTGATTTAGCTTTACTCTGTTATACTGTATTCTGTCCTCTATAGCATTCACTTATGGCTATGTCTTCTTGTTTGAATCTTTTGAACTAAGTGAATGTGATCGGACCCTAACCTCTCTATGCTTTCTATCTCAAACTCTATCTATCCAAATCATATGCATTCTGTTGAAACTGTCGAATGTCTTCTCTGCGTCCTTGTCAGCAGAAGATACTGAGACAAACATTTATATCTAGTTTTAATGACATATCCCTTTTGCCTGAAACCCAGAGAATTCGGAACGACCACCCCGACAATCCAGGCGTGCGTGGGAACATGGAACAACTCTCAATGAGTTGCATGTTCACCACGTGTCCATCAGATGCAAACCGCCAGGGGCACCTGCGTAATCGTGATGTGCTGTCTCTATCCTTATAAATGCCTGTCTCGTCTCGGTCAAAAATCCTTCTTCCTCCATCTCCATCTCTCGCAAACCCTAGCGCCCATGCTAGCTCTCGATGACGCCGACGACGAAGCGCTTAGCTGCCGCAACCTCCTCGACGCCGTCCACATGCCGGCCGCGGACCTCGTCTTCTCCGTCGTTGCCGTAGGTGTCTTCCGTCGCTAAGTTAGGGCACGGGAGATCGAACTGCTCGGCATCCATCTTCGCTCCGTCTAGCAGTTCTTCGTGTGGTAATAAAAGTTTACTTTTTACCATCTTTTTGATCTGAGAGATTCATCCCTTCCTACAAAAAGTGGTTTCTAGATCTTCGAACATGAATCTATCTCCTCCTGCATCTCATACTCTGCCTAGTATATTCACTTATGCTTCTTGATACGTCTCCAACGTATCTATAATTTTTGATTGCTCCATGCTACTTTATCTACTGTTTTGGACTATATTGGGCTTTATTTTCCACTTTTATATTATTTTTGGGACTAACCTATTAACCGGAGGCCCAGCCCAGAATTGTTGTTTTTTTTGCCTATTTCAGTGTTTCGAAGAAACAGAATATCAAACAGAGTCCAAACGGAATGAAACCTTCGGGAACGTGATTTTCGCAGCGAACGTGATCCAGGAGACTTGGCCCCTACTCCAAGAAGTGCCAGAGGCGGTCACGAGGGTGGAGGGAGCCCCCCTGGGCATGCCCCCTACCTCATGGGCCCCCTGTTGCTCCACTGACGTACTCCTTCCTCCTATATATACCTACGTATCCCCGAACGATCAGAACAGGAGCCAAAAACCTAATTCCACCGCCACAACCTTCTGTATCCACGAGATCCCATCTTGGGGCATGTTCCGGAGCTCCGCCGGAGGGGGCATCCACCATGGAGGGCTTCTACATCGACAGCATAGCCCCTTCGATGAAGTGTGAGTAGTTTACTTCAGACCTTTGGGTCCATAGCTAGTAGCTAGATGGCTTCTTCTCTTTTTTTGGATCTCAATACAATGTTCTCCCCCTATCTTGTGGAGATCTATTTGATGTAATCTTCTTTTTGCGGTGTGTTTGTTGAGACCGATGAATTGTGGGTTTATGATCCAGTATTATCTATGGAAAATATTTGAATCTTCTCTGAATTCTTTTATGTATGATTGAGTTATCTTTGCAAGTCTCTTCGAATTATCCTTTTTGGTTTTGCCAACTAGATTGGTAGTTCTTGCAATAGGAGAAGTGCTTAGCTTTGGGTTCAATCTTGCGGTGTCCTTACCCAGTGACAGAAAGGGTTGCAAGGCACGTATTGTATTGTTGCCATCGAGGATAAAAAGATGGGGTTTTTATCATATTGCATGAATTTATCCCTCTACATCATGTCATCTTGCTTAAGGCATTACTCTGTTTTTAACTTAATACTCTAGATGCATGCTGGATAGCGGTCGATGAGTGGAGTAATAGTAGTAGATGCAGAATCATTTCGATCTACTTGTCTCGGACGTGATGCCTATATACATGATCATTACCTAGGTATACACATAACTATGCTCAATTCTGTCAATTGCTCAACAGTAATTTGTTCACCCACCGTAGAATATCTATGCTCTTGAGAGAAGCCACTAGTGAAACCTATGGCCCCCGGGTCTATTCTCATCATATCAATCTCTGTCGCTTTATTTACTTGCTTTGTTTTTACTTTGCCTTTTACTTTTCACTTCTATCAAAAATACCAAAAATATTATTTATCATCTCTATCAGATCTCACCCTCGTAAGTGATTGAAGGGATCGACAACCCCTAATCGCGTTGGTTGGGAGTAGCTATCGTTTTGTGTAGGTACGAGGGACTTGTGCGTGGTCTCCTACTGGAATGATACCTTGGTTCTCAAAAACTGAGGGAAATACTTACGCTACTTTGCTGCATCCTCCTCTCCTCTTCGGGGAAATCCAACGCAGTGCTCAAGAGGTAGCAAGAAGAATTTCTGGCGCCGTTGCCGGGGGAGGCTCACGCAAGCAAGTCAACCATACCAAGTACCCATCGCAATCCCTATCTCTCGCATTACATTATTTGCCATTTGCCTCTCGTTTTCCTCTCCCCCACTTCACCCTTGCCGTTTTATTCGCCCTCTCTTTCCCAATCTCCTCCTCTCATTTCCGTTTGCCTTTTTCTCGTTGCCTTTCTGTTTGCTTGTGTATTGGATTACTTGTTGCCATGGCGCAAGATAATACCAAATTGTGTGATTTCTCGAATACCAATAATAATGATTTCCTTAGTACTCCGATTGCTCCTATTAATAATGATGAGTCTTGTGAAATCAATACCGCTTTGCTGAATCTTGTTATGAAAGATCAATTCGCCGGCCTTCCTAGTGAAGATGTCGCTACTCATCTAAACAATTTTGTTGATTTGTGTGATATGCAAAAGAAGAAAGATACGGATAACAATATTGTCAAATTGAAGTTATTTCCGTTTTCACTTAGAGATCGTGCTAAAGTTTGGTTTTCATCTTTGCCTACAAATAGTATTGATTCTTGGAACAAGTGCAAAGATGCTTTTATCTCTAAGTATTTTCCTCCCGCTAAGATTATCACTCTTAGGAACGATATCATGAATTTTAAACAACTTGATCATGAGCATGTTGCCCAATCTTGGGAAAGAATGAAATTAATGCTTCACAATTGCCCTACTCATGGTTTGAATTTATGGGTGATCATACAAAATTTTTATGCCGGATTGGATTTTGCTTCTAGAAATCTTTTAGATTCGGCCGTGGGAGGCATTTTTATGGAAATTACGTTAGGAGATGCTACCCAACTTGATAACATTATGGCTAATTATTCTCAATGGCACACCGAAAGATCTTCTAGTAAAAAAGTGCATGCTATAGAAGAAATCAATGATTTGAGTGAAAAGATGGATGAACTTATGAAGATGTTTGCTCCTAAAAATACTCCTCTTGACCCCAATGATATGCCTTTGTCTACCTTGCTTGAGAATAATAATGAATCTATGGATGTGAATTTTGTTGGTAGGAATAGTTTTGGAAACAACGCGTATAGAGGGAATTTTAATCCTAGGCCTTATCCTAGTAATCCTTCTAATAATTATGGAAATTCCTACAACAACTCTTATGGAAATTTTAGTAAGATGCCCCTCTGAATTTGAGAGTAGTGTTAAAGAGTTTATGAATTCACAAAAGAATTTTAATGCTTTACTTGAAGAGAAATTGCTTAAAGTTGATGATTTGGCTAGGAACGTTGATAGAATTTCTCTTGAAATTGATTCTTTAAAGCTTAGATCTATTCCTCCTAAGCATGATATCAATGAGTCTCTCAAAGCCATGAGAATTTCCATTGGTGAGTGCAAAGAAAGAACCGCTAGGATGCGTGCTTCCAAAGATGCCTTTATTAAAGCGTGTTCTTCCAATTCCTATGAAAATCAAGATGAAGATCTAAAAGTTATTGATGTGTCCCCCATTAAATCTTTGTTTTGCAATATGAATCTTGATGAAACTGAATATGATCTTCCTTTACCTAGAAGGCGTTCTAAGAATTCAGAGTTTCTAGATCTTGATGATGAAATTGATGAAAGTGGGATTGAAATAAATAAAAACCGAGATGTTGCTAAACCCACTATTTTGGATCTCAAGGAATTTAATTATGAAAATTGCTCTTTGATTGGTTGTATTTCCTTGTTGCAATCCGTGCTAGATTCTCCTCATGCTTATAGTCAAAATAAGGCCTTTACCGAACACATTGTCGATGCCTTGATGCAATCTTATGAAGAAAAACTTGAGTTGAAAGTTTCTATCCCTAGAAAACCCTATGATTAGTGGGAACCTACTATTAAAATTAAAATTAAAGATTATGAGTTTCATGCTTTGTGTGATTTGGGTGCTAGTGTCTATACTATTCCCAAAACTTTGTGTGATTTGCTAGATTACCGTGACTTTGATGATTGCTCTCTAAACTTGCATCTTGCGGATTCCACTATTAAAAAGCATATGGGAAGAATTAATGATGTTCTTATTGTTGCAAATAGGAATTATGTGCCCGTAGATTTTATCGTTCTTGATATAGATTGCAATCCTTCATGTCCTATTATTCTTGGTAGACCTTTCCTTAGAACAATTGGTGCAATTATTGATATGAAGGAAGGGAATATTCGATTCCAATTTCCCTTAAAGAAGGGCATGGAACACTTTCCTAGAAAGAAAATAAAATTACCATATGAATCTATCATGAGAGCCACTTATGGATTGCCTACCAAAGATGGCAATACCTAGATCTATCTTTGCTTTTATGCCTAGCTAGGGGCGTTAAACGATAGCGCTTGTTGGGAGGCAACCCAATTTTATTTTATGTTTTTGTTTTTGATTCTGTTTAGGAATAAATAATCCATCTAGCCTCTGTTTGGATGCGGTTTTGTCTTTTAATTAGTGTTTGTGCCAAGTAGAACCTATAGGATAACCTACGATGATAGTTGATTTGATTCTGCTGAAAAACAGAAACTTTGCACGCACGAATATAGTTTTGTTAAATCACAGGAACGTGCTTTTGTGTTGATTATTTTTTCTGCTGTTCAATAAACAAATTGTCCAGGACTTCCTATTTTGGTAGAATTTTTAGAGTTCCAGAAGTTTGCGTTAGTTACAGATTGCTACAGACTGTTCTGTTTTTGACAGATTCTATTTTACGTGTGTTGTTTGCTTATTTTGATGAATCTATGGCTAGTAAAATAGTTTATAATACATAGAGAAGTTGGAATACAGTAGGTTTAACACCAATATAAATAAAGAATGAGTTCATTACAGTACGTTGAAGTAGTCTTTTGTTTTCTTTCTCTAACGGAGCTCACGAGATTTCTGTTGAGTTTTGTGTTGTGAAGTTTTCAAGTTTTGGGTGAATTCTTTTGATGGATTATGGAACATGGAGTGGCAAGAGCCTAAGCTTGGGGATACCCATGGTACCCCCAAGATAATCCAAGGACACCAAAAATTCAAAGCTTGGGGATGCCCCGGAAGGCATCCCCTCTTTCGTCCACTTCCATCGGTAATTTACTTGGAGCTATATTTTTATTCACCACATGATATGTGTTTTTCTTGGAGCGTCTTGTATTATTTGTGTCTTTGCTTGTTAGTCTACCACAATTATCCTTGCTGTACACACCTTTTGAGAGAGCCATACATGAATTGGAATTTGTTAGAATACTCTATGTGCTTCACTTATATCTTTTGAGCTTGATAGTTTTTGCTCATAGTGCTTCACTTATATCTTTTGAGCATGATAATTTTTGCTCTAGTGCTTCACTTATATCTTTTAGAGCACGGTGGTGGATTTGTTTTAAAGAAACTATTGATCTCTCATGCTTCACTTAGATTATTTTGAGAGTCGTTAATAGCATGGTAATTTGCTTAATGTTAATATACTTGGTATTCAAGATATGTGAAACTTTCTTTTGAGTGAATTGAATACTAAGATAAGTTTGATGCTTGATAATTGTTTTGAGATGTGGAGGTGATAATATCAAAGTCTTGCTAGTTGGGTGATTATGAATTTGAGAAATGCTTGCGTTGAAGTTTGCAAGTCCCGTAGCATGCACGTATGGTTAAAGTTGTGTAACAAATTTGAAACATGAAGTGTACCTGGCTTGTGCATCCTTATGAGTGGCGGTCGGGGACGAGCGATGGTCTTTTCCTACCAATCTATCCCCTAGGAGCATGCACGTAGTACTTGATTTTTGATGACTTCTAAATTTTTGCAATAAGTATATGAGTTCTTTTGACTAATGTTGAGTCCATGGATTATACGCACTCTCACCTTTCCGCCTTTACTAGCCTCTTCGGTACCGTGCATTGCCCTTTCTCACCTTGAGAGTTGGTGCAAACTTCGCCGGTGCATCCAAACCCCGTGATACGATACGCTCTATCACACATAAACCTCCTTATATCTTCCTCAAAACAGCCACCATACCTACCTATTATGGCATTTCCATAGCTATTCCAAGATATATTGCCATGCAACTTCCATCATCATCATCATGACATACATTACTTTTGCCATATTGCCATTGCATGATCATGTAGTTGACATTGTATTTGTGGCAAGGCCACCATGCATTATTTTTCATACATGTCACTCTTGATTCATTGCACCATCCCGGTACACCGCCGGAGGCATTCATATAGAGTCATATCTTGTTCTAAGTTTCGAGTTGTAATCCTTATGTTGTAATCAATAGAAGTGTGATGATCATCATTATTAGAGCATTGCCCAAAAAAAGAAGAAAGGCCAAAAGAAAAAAAGAAAGGCCCAAAAAAAGAAAAGAAAAAAGTGCAATGCTACTATCTCTTTTTCCACACTTGTGCTTCAAAGTAGCACCTTGTTCTTCATGTAGTGAGTCTCATATATTGTGCTTCAAAGTAGCACCTTGTTCTTCATGTAGTGAGTCTCATAAGTTGTCTTTTTTATACTAGTGGGAATTTTTTTCATTATAGAACTTGGCTTGTATATTCCTACAATGGGCTTCCTCAAATGCCCTAAGTCTTCATGAGCAAGCAAGTTGGATGCACACCCACTAGTTTTATTTTGTTGAGCATTCATAGCTCTAGTGCATCCGTTGCATGGCAATCCCTATGCTACCTCTTGAGCACTGCGTTGGATTTCCCCGAAGAGGAGAGGATGATGCAGCAAAGTAGCGTAAGTATTTCCCTCAGTTTTTGAGAACCAAGGTATCAATCCAGTAGGAGACCACGCACAAGTCCCTCGTACCTACACAAAACAATAGCAACTCGCAACCAACGCTTAGGGGTTGTCAATCCCTTCACAGTCACTTACTAGAGTGAGATCTGATAGATAATATTTTTGGTATTTTTGATAGATAGATGCAAAGTAAAAAAGTAAAAGGCAAAGTAAAAACAAAGCAAGTAAATAAAGTGATAGAGATTGATATGATGAGAATAGACCCGGCGGCCATAGGTTTCACTAGTGGCTTCTCTCGAGAGCATAAGTATTCTACGATGGGTGAACAAATTACCAATTGACAGAATTGAGCATAGTTATGAGTATATCTAGGCAATGATCATGTATATAGGTGTCGGGGAAGCTGATCCACGAACACCTATGGGACCGGCGGACCGAGCCCCTTTCGGTTCGGCGGAGGGCGGAGGTCGCATGAAGAGCGGATCGAGGCAATGCACACGAGCAGTTTACCCAGCTTCGGAGCTCTCCGGAGAGATAACACTCCTACTGCTGCATCTATGTGTCTATTCAGTGTTCTTGCTCGGGAGCGATATGAGCTACAAGACCGAGCGTTGGAGCGTGCTAGCTTCGAAATGAGTCGAACCCTTTCTACGTTGCGCATGGGCCTCCTTTTATACGCTCAAGGGGTCACCGACAGGTGGCAACGTAGACAGAAAGGGTAAAAATGTAAAAAGAATGTGGTAGGTACAGCTACCTCTACTGTAGCCATAGTGTATCATACCTAACCCTGACGGCAGGGGACAAGGGCATTGAATGCCCGTCTGTGTCGTCTAAACAATGCGAGAAGAGACCGTCAGGGGCGCCACCGATCGCCACGATGGCCTTCTTGTCAGCGCCGCTTGCCACCACGCACCGTTGGCTGCACAGCCTTCCGCCACGCGTGCCTGGAAGGGTCCTAGGACGACACGTTGGTGGATGTGCTGGAGCCTGGGCGCGGAGCGACCGCTTGCCGCGGCAAGTGACTTGCCGCGGCCGTGTCCTTGTCGGGCTCGGGATCTCACCGCTCACCGAGCCTTGTCAGGGCGCGTAGTGCGCCGCGGCAAGCTTTCTTGTGATGCCTTGGTTGGCCTTCCCGGCAAGCTCCTCTTGCCGAGGCCTTGTCTTCTTAACTTGAATACTTTGTTCTTGAATGGCTTCCCGGCAAGCTCCTCTTGCCGGGGTCTTGTCTTTTAAGGAGTCACGGAGGATCTTGGCGGCGACCCGGCGAGCCTTGCCGCGGGGTGCTGCAACTGCCCGTGCACAAGTTCGGGGTACTAGGGTACCCCTATTCTAGTACACCGACAGGAGCCCCCGGGCCTGGGCCACACACGGTGCCGAGCGCTGTTGGGCCAGGCCCAAGTCGGGGCACGGGCACACGCGGCCTGGATCGTGCCGTTTCCTACTCCGCATCCACCGCGCCCTCCCGAATGGCACGCGTTGATTGCGGCATCGTGGGAGAGATCATGGGTAATTCTTTATTCGAAAAAGCGTAATGTCCGCCCCCTCCCTCTTTATAAGCAGAGGAAACAGAGGCCGTTGCTCACTTCGCCGATTACTACTCCAGAATCTCCGCCGCTCCCCCCTTCTCTGAGAGAGCAGCGCTCCGCCCCTCCCATCTCCGCTGTCGCCAACAACGCCTTCAACCTCCTTCGCCACCTTCGTCATGGCTCCGAAGACCGGGAAGGTCGCGAAATCGGCCGAGGCGCTGCGGCTCGAGGCGCTGCGAAAGGAGCGGGCCACTTTCCCCGCCGAGCTCGACGCAGCGGGGCTGAGGCAGTGGTTCTACCTGTTCTGGTCGACGGAAACGCGTGCGCATCCGCGCATGAGGGTACTCTCCGCCGCTGCTTCGAGTCGGGCTCCATACGGGTATCCTTTCTTCCCGCTATTCTTCTACTGTGGTCTCTGTCCGCCCTTCTCGGAATTCTTCTGCGACATCATGAACACCTACGGGTTCCACCTCCTTGATTTCACCCCCAACACCGTCTTGACCATGTCCGTTTTCGCACACCTCTGCGAAAACTTTGTCGGAGTCCACCCAAACGTAGCTCTTTTCCGCCATTACTTCATGCCTCGGGTCGAGAGAGGAGAGCCACTTTCCGGGGGGATCGCCTGGATCTCGAGGGCCGGCAAGAAGGAAGCATATCTGGAAGGGGAGCTCCGCAGCAAGTGGGAGGAGTGGAGAGCTGAGTGGTGCTGGATCATGGAGGAGAACCCACAGCCATTTACTACCCTGCGACAAGTTCCAGTAGTGCGCGGCAATGATTGGAGCAGCCTAGCCCCGGAGGATGCCAGGCTGAAGATTGCCACTACTTGAATCTTGCGTCTTAGGCTTGCTGGGCTAACTGTGGGCGCCGTAGGCGCAGACTTCCTCCGATGCCGCATCGCACCCCTGCAAGATAGGAGGAGACCTGCTTGGGAGTTTGGCGGGCCGGCAGATATCATGAGGCTGCGTCCGGGCCTCAATTTCAACTTCACCATGCTGGAGCTGGATGCGATGCTCAAGGAGCTATTCAAGCATGACCCCCAGCATCCGGAGTGGTTTAGGTTGCCGGCGGGAGTCGTTTCGCTGTGCAACAATTCTTCCCTCGACCGCATCCGCGCGATGATGCCACTGTGTGACTCACATGGCCTTGTCCCAACGTGGCAAGAGCCTGCGGATGAAGTTGTACAGCAGTTCTTCGACGGGCTGGTGGAGGTAGCGGTCCGCGCCGACGAGCAGAGGAGCCTCACCCACGACACCACTGATGAGGAGTTGCGATGCATTGCCACCAGGGCGGAAGAGGCGGCGGCAGCCGCTGCCGCGGGTGAGTTCGGGTTCACCGTGGAGGAAGCAGAGGCAGAGGCGGCAGCAAGCATCGCCGAACGAGAGTGGATTGACGGCGAGGAAGAACTTGCCGCGCCGGAGGTCGAGTCGAGCGAGCCCGTCGAGGGTGAGCCCTCCGAGGGTGCGAGTGGCCCGCCGTCTCCAGGCCACTTGCCGCAGGAGGAGCCCACAGCGCAGCCCCCAGCTCAACCGAGAAGGCGCCTTCGCAGGGGCAGGGACGCAGCGGGGCGGCAAAGGGGTCAGCAGCCGACACGCCGCGCGACGCGCTCCACCGCGGCAAGTGATGTTGCCGCGGGAGCGCCTCGTACCGCTGCGGCAACTAGAGCAGGATCTTCTCGCGCCGCCGCCACTGCGCCCGCCAAGCGGGCAAGGGATCCTACTCCTCCGCCCCGTCATGCCGCAGGTGGGCCGGACTTCGACCTCTCCGCGCTCAGCTCCGACGAGGAGGAAGAAGAGTAAGACCTTTCTGGCTGACTTGTATTTCTTCAATTTTGTAGCTTTATCTTGTATCTGACTTGCTTCGATCTGAACCTGTTCCTTTTTAGGACGCTGGCTCAAAGAGCGGCGAAGAGGGCCAAGGTACCAGTGGTTATCATCGAGGACGAGCCCACCGAAGCAACAGGGGGAGCGCCCGAGACCACCTTACCGGATCCGGCAACCACTCTGCGAAGCAGCCCCCAGCGCAGCCCCTAGCGTAAGTACATGATTCACTCTGTGCTTTTTGGGCTCACATGGGTGCTCTTTTCTTTGCTGAAATCTGATCATTGATTTGCTTGTGTAGGAGCAGAACAGCTTCACCCGGAGGGCTCGGAAACTGCCTCCGACGTGCCTTCCGCTTCCACCACACCGCCAAGGGATGATTCCCCGGCAAGGGAGCATTCCCTGGCAAGGGAACAATCTCCAGCAAGAGAGGAGTCTCCGGCAAGGGGCAGCGCCAGCGAGCCTCCGGTGGTGGAGCCCATGGTCATGGATCCTAGCGCAGGTAATCCCTTGCTTGAAATCTCCCTTGTGTTCTTCTGATCTTTCTTTTTTGGATCTTGACTTCTTCTCCCTCTCCGTTCGCCAGATCCACCTTCCACAGAGCCAATGGAGACCGAGGCGGGCGGCGAGGAGAATGTGCGCGGCGATGCTGATGATGCCGCCGCCGCCGAAGAAGAAGCCAGTGCTGATGACCCCGCCGGCGAGGAGGCTGCCAAGGCTGCCGGTGCGGGAGCTGGCGAAGGGTCCGGCGGTCGCACTAACGGCCCTGAGGCCGCAGGAGTGCCAGACGCTGCACCGATCGCTGACCCCTCCGCCGCCGTTGCAGCGCCAGGCTCCGAGGAGCCCCAGCCCGGTGCCTATCTGAAGGCCGGCGAGGGTGTCTTCATCAAGCTCCCCTGGGCATCAAGCTCCAGGGCGCCAGTTGAAGGAGAAGCTTTCGACGGGGAGGTGCTCGCCTCTGCTGGGCTATCACTGGTTGACGCGCCAAGCAGCAGCAGCGGCGAGTCTGAGGAGGAGCGGCTACTCCGGAAGCTGGTGTCGCTATACCGCGCCCGCCAAGCCAAGGTGGAGTCCCGGGAAGCGCTTGTCGCGCAGGCGGGAGCGGACATTGAGAAGCGTGTGGAGGAGCTCCGGGAACGCAACCAGGAGGCTCTCCGGGCCATCGCAAAGGAGCGCGCGCAGCTCGTCGAGGCCCGGAAGGCATTTATTCTTGAGAAGGCCGAAGCCGAAGAGCAGCAGCGGCTTGCCGCCGAGGAGTTTTCTGCGCGGGAAGGGGAGCTGACTCAGAGGAAAGTAAACCTCGATAGCCAGGAGGAGGATCTTGCCGCGCGTGAGCAGGCACTTGGCGGGGAGCTCAAAGAGGCAAAGGACGCGGCCGCGGCTGCCGAGGCCGCCAAGGAGGGATTGGAGGCAAAGGTGGCGCAGCTAGAGGCTGATCTGAAAGCGAGCGGCGAGGAGCTTGCCGCGCTCAAGCTCGAGCGCGAGAAGGACGCCCTTGCCCATGGCGAGCTGCAGGGTCAACTCACCGAGAAGGGCAAGGAGCTGAGCGCCGCCAAGGATTCCAACGCCAATCTGGAGCTGAAGCTGGCCACCTTGATGGAGATGCTGGACGGCGCCAGGAAGCGGGAGGCGGATTTGAAAGAGGAGACCAAGGGCAACGAGGCGTTGCTGGCGAGGGCCGCCGAGACCCAGAACACCTTCAGGGATACTGTGGAGCTCTGTACGGAGGGCCACGTGAACATCGCTGCTGTCGTTGACGGGGAGCTGGCGCAGCTGGGAGTGGAAGACTTCGGGTACTCCTCCGACGTGAATCTCCCCCCCAGCGCCAAGCTCACTATGTTCTTCAAAGGCGTGGCGACAGCTCTCCAGCAACTCCGAGAAAGGATCCCGAAGCAGCTGGCCGATGAGTCGCGCACGATCTGCGCCAGAGTCCTGGAGAAGGTGTTGGTGAAGGTGGCCTTCCGCAACCCGGGCCTCAATCTCGCCAACATCCTCAAGAAGCTGCCGGCGGATGCTGATCTTGAAGCGCTCAAAGCCCTTGTCGCACCCATTGTGGACAAGGTGAATGAGGTCAAGAGGGTCGATGGAGGCCGCATAGATTAGGCTACCCGTTTTCTTCTTTGCTTGCCGCTGCTAATCATGTCATGAGAACATTTTATTAGAGCTGCGACAAGTTACCTTTGTAATATAACTCTATCTTAGGTAATGATTGCTACGTTACTTCCTTTACTTGACTCTTGGCTTTGTATGCTTCTGCCCTATGCTTGTTAGGGAAACTTGCCGGCGCAGGCACCCTTGCCGCGAGCGCTGTGTGCGGAACTTCAGCAGCCTGCTGGCGGTGCCGCTTCCGACAAGCAACCTTGTCGCAACTAGTTGCAGCTCACTTAAGTTGTTGAGCGGACTCGAAACAAAATAAGGGCGCAACTAGCTACGAGTTGGTTCCTCAGCACACAGGTTTTCCATACAAAACACGGCCGTTCAAGGAAAATAACTTAAAATTTAAAAACTGATTGCTCAAACTTTGGCAACTTAGCTTTTCTGTCGTTTGCTTCCCGGCAATGCGAAACTTTCTTGAATGGCCCGGTCCACACCATTATCTTCTTCTTTCCCCCCCGGCAAACCTTGTGTGCGAGGGAACCTTCCTTCCTTTGAGAAAGAGGCAGAAGAGAAAATATAGATATGGAGCTTTGTGTCTCGTTATTGCTTACCGGGGGCAGGCGCTGCACAAGGTGTCAGATGATACATGCGAAAAGAAAGAAAGCATGAAATTGACAAGATGTGCGAAGCACGTTAACTTTATTTATGCACGGGGTCTGCGCCCGGCTTTGTACAAAGGATTACATGCAACAGCGGCAAGACTTGTACAAAAGGTGGTTGCCGGAAAAGCTTCCGGCAACCGCGCCTTATGGGTAAAACTTACGAAGATGTTCAATGTTCCAGGAGTTGCTCACCGGAATGCCATCTTCGGTCTCAAGGCGGACAACGCCGGGCTTAGTGACTCGTTTCACCCGATAAGGGCTTTCCCACTTCGGCGTCAACTTGTTGGAATTCTTGGCGGACTGAACGCACCGAAGAACAAGGTCACCTTCCTCGAAGCTTCTGGCTTTAACTTTGCGGCTATGGTAGCGACGCAAAGCTTGCTGGTAGCGAGTGGCTCGCACAGCAGCCTGAAGACGGTCTTCCTCAAGGAGCAGCGCGTCATCTTGTCGCAGCTGCTCTTGCTCGAGCTCATCATAAGCGAGCACTCGAGGCGACCCATAATCGAGTTCCGTGGGGAGAACTGCTTCTGCTCCATAGACTAGAGCGAAAGGTGTCTGGCCAGTGGCTCGATTTGGCGTCGTCCTGATCGACCAAAGAACCCCCGGCAGCTCCTCGATCCAGTTTCTTCCGCACTTGTGCAGCCTGTCGAAAGTTCTGGTCTTGAGTCCTCGCAGCACTTCAGCATTTGCCCTCTCCGCTTGACCGTTGCTTCTTGGATGAGCAACAGAAGCGAAGCAGACCTTGGCGCCAAGATCTTGGACGTATTGCATGAAGGTGCGGCTCGTAAATTGCATGCTGTTGTCGGTGATGATCCTGTTAGGGATCCCGAAACGGCAAACAATCGACCTGAAGAACTTGACTGCTGACTGTGCCGTCACCTTCCTCACTGGCTCCACTTCCGGCCACTTTGTGAACTTGTCGATGGCGACGTACAAGAACTCAAAGCCCCTGACAGCTCGGGGGAAGGGGCCGAGGATGTCGAGCCCCCAGACCGAAAATGGCCAGGATAAAGGGATCATCTGGAGAGCTTGAACTGGTTGGTGTATCTGCTTGGAATGGAACTGGCACGCTTCACACTTGGTTACTTGTGCAGTTGCATCCTGGAGGGCTGTTGGCCAAAAGAAACCTTGCCGGAATACTTTGTCGGCAAGTGCTCTTGCGCCAATGTGATGACCACATATGCCTCCATGTATCTCTGCCAACAGCTGTTGTCCATCTTCCCGGCAAATGCACTTCAATTTCACACCGTTGAGTCTTATTCTGTACAGTGTGCTGTTGACAAACTTGTACATACTTGACTGTCGGGCTACTCTTTCCGCTTCTTCTTGCTCTTCGGGAAGTTCTCCTATCTGAAGGAAACGGACAATCTGCTGCGCCCATGCTGGAGCTTGCGGCTCGACAACAAGGACTAAAGGCACATTTGCTGCTGCAGGAACATCCGCTTCTACGGCAAGAACCTGTGGCTCAGCCGGAGCGTGATGCTCCCCGGCAAGCTTGCCGGAGCAGAACTTGTCGGGAGCGTCTGCTTCAACAAAACAAACTGTAAGGCTTGTCGGAGCAGACTGCTCCTCAGCACTCTTGGTGTTGATCTTGGGGACCTTCTTGGCGATGGCCTCGGGAAGCTCTGCCGGAAAGTAATCACCAGAAACCAACTTCCTCTTTTTGCTCTGTCCAGTTGATGGTACCACGGATGGTTGAGTTAGCTTGAGCACAAAGATTCCTGGTTCCACAGGTAGCTTTAGTGCGGCGCACTTTGACAGGCCATCAGCAACGTCATTCTGAGCTCTTGGACCATGCTCCATCTGCAGGCCGTCAAAGCGCTCTTCTAGCTTTCTCACCTCATCAACATAAGCTTCCATCAATGGACTCTGATAACTCTTGTTCACTTGGCGGACGACAAGCTGCGAGTCACCCCTGACGATGAGCTTCTTGATCCCAAGGTCTGCTGCGATTCTGAGGCCGGCAAGCAAACCCTCATACTCTGCAGTATTGTTCGTTGCTTGCTCCTTGGGAAAGTGCATCTGGACTACGTACTTGAGGTGCTCTCCGGTGGGTGCGATAAGTAGCACGCCAGCACCGGCGCCTTGCAGCGAGAAGGCACCATCAAAGTACATGAGCCATTCCTTGCTTGCCTCCTTGACGGGGATGCTCGTTTCTGGGATTTCTTCATCTGGTGTTGGCGTCATTCTGCTATGAACTCTGCCAATGCTCTGCTTTGGATAGTTGAAGTGCTTTCAAACTTGAGGCCAAAGCTTGACAGTTCCAGTGCCCGCTCGACAATCCTGCATGTTGCTTTTGGATTCTGCAGTATCCTCTTCAGCGGAAAGCGAGTGACAACTGTGATCTCATGTGCTTGGAAATAATGGCGCAGCTTTCTCGAGGCCATGAGAAGGCCAAAAAGCAACTTCTGCACACCAGAGTACCTTGATCTAGCCCCCTGCAGAAGGGAACTGACAAAGTAAACCGGGCGCTGCACCATTTTCTTCTACACCTCCGCGCGCACCTGCGCAGATCCGTCCTTATCGGGACCAGAGCTTGTCGGAGAAGCCCTCTGCTTGTCGCTGGATTCACTTGCCGTGGTTGCTGGCTCATCATCCGCCTCCCTCTCCGCTACTAACGCAGCACTAACCACTTGATTGGTTGCCGCTAGATATAGCAGCAACTTCTCTTGCGGCTTAGGTGCGACAAGTATTGGAGTGGAGGACAGGTACCTCTTCAAGTCCTGCAGCGCAGCCTCCACTTCCGGAGTCCATTTCATTGGACCTGCCTTTTTCAATATTTTGAAAAACGGCAGGGCGCGCTCAGCAGACTTAGAGATAAACCTACTGAGAGCAGCCACACAACCGGCAAGCCTTCGCACATCCTTGACGCGCTTCGGTGCTTCAACCTGCTCGATGGCCTTGATCTTGTCGGGATTGGCTTCAATTCCCCGTTGAGACACAAAGAACCCGAGAAGCTTGCCGGAAGGGACTCCAAACACGCACTTCTCGGGGTTAAGCTTGAGGTTGATCTTGCGCAGATTTGCGAAGGTTTCCTCTAAATCTTGAATCAGGGTAGCCTTGTCCTTGCTCTTGACCACTATATCATCCATGTAGGCTTCTACATTTCTGTGTATCTGTGGCTCAAAAGCGACATGGACTACTCTTGCAAACGTTGAACCAGCATTCTTCAACCCAAAAGGCATCCGTACAAAGCAATATGTGCCACATGGCGTGATGAATGCAGTTTTCTCTTCATCCTCTTCTGCCATGAAGATTTGATGGTATCATGAGTATGCATCAAGAAATGAAAGCAAATCACATCCGGCTGTGGAGTCAACAATCTGGTCAATGCGCGGCAAGGGAAACGGGTCTTGGGACAAGCTTTATTGACATCAGTGAAGTCTATACAAAGCCTCCACTTCCCATTGGCCTTGCGCACAACTACAGGGTTGGCCAACCACGTAGGATGGAGCACTCCTCTGACAAGGCCTGCTGCTTCCAACTTCTTGATTTCTTCTGCAATGAACTCTTGGCGCTCCACTGCTTGCTTTCTGACTTTCTGCTTGACAGGCCGCGCATGAGGACAAACAGCTAGGTGGTGCTCAATTACTTTCCTGGGAACACCGGGGATATCAGACGGTTGCCATGCAAACACGTCGACATTCGCCCGCAGGAAAGCAATGAGCGTGCTTTCCTATTTAGGGTCAAGAGTGGCACTGATGGTGAAGGTACCACCAGTACCGTCCTCCTTGGCGGACACCTTCTTGGTCTCTGGTGGAGCTGCCATCGTCTTCTTGCACTTGCTGGTGGAGCTCGATGGTGCGTCCTCGACGGTAGCGCAGCACTCCGAAGAGGTGCGCTTGCCGGAGTGGGCATCAGAGCTCTTGCCGGACTTGGTCTTCTTCTTCCCCTCGGAGCTTCAGCGGCAAGTGACTTTCGATCGGCTGCGGCCGCTGCTTCCCGATAAATCTTGTCGGCGCAGATAAGGGCATCCTTCTTGTCGCCATGGACTGAGATGACACTTATTGGGCCTGGCATCTTAAGTACGTTGTATGCATAATGAGAGGCTGCCATGAACTTGGCGAGCGCTGGACGGCCGAGGATCCCATTGTAGGGAAATGGAAAGTCGGCAACGTCAAAAGTGACCCTCTCAGTTCTGAAGTTCAGCTCGCTGCCAAATGTGACTGGCAGCGTGATCTTTCCCTTTGGCTTGCTCCTTCCCGGGTTGATTCCTTGGAATGTGCCGGTCTCTTCGAGCTCGCCGTCGGGGATCTGAAGTTTTTGGAGGACCGCAGAGGAGATCAGGTTCAAGCCGGCCCCGCAGTCAACTAGCATCTTTGTGACTTTGAGGTTGCGGATAGTTGGAGAAACCAACATCGGCAAGCACCCGACCGCACTTATGCGATCAGGGTGGTCCTCGATATCAAAGATGATAGGCGTGCTGGACCATTTCAGGGGCTTGCGTGACTCTACAGATGGTTCTGCTGCATTAACTTCCCGCATCCACTGCTTGAGTTGGCGATGCGAAGTATGCAGAGAAGCACCACCGTCAACGCACAGGACCTCTGTGGCTTTCTGAAATTCCTGCTCATCGGCCTCGTCATCATCCATGTCTTCGTCGTCGTCGTCATCTTCATCCTTGTCGCGGCCGCGGGGAGGCTTGTCTCCTTGCCGCTGCTTGGCCTTGTCGAGGTGTCCTCCCCGGCCGGGGCGTTTCTTGCTAGCTCCCCCAGCACCTTCCTGGGCCTTCTCCTTGTCGCGTCGCTCGTACTCAGCTTTCTGCTGCTCGACAAGCTGCTCGACAAGCTGCTCGACCTTCTTGCAGCTCTGGAGGTCATGGCCCTTGGTGCGGTGGATCTTGCAATACTGCTTGCCGGAGTTGTCCTGCTTGTCGGCGGCTGCCACAGCCTGGGCCTCCTTGCCGGAGCCACCAACCTTAGCTTCCTTGGTGCCACCTCCGTTGCCGGACTGCTCAACAACTAGCACTTCTTTGCCTTTCTTCCTTCTGTTGTTCCGCCGCCGGCCTTTCTTTGCCGGGGCTGCATCCTCACTGTCTGATCCTCCTGCTCCTGTGTTCTCTCCGGGGAGCCTCCTCCCCTCTTCAGCACGTGCGCACTTGTCGGCCAGGGCATAAAGCTCGCTGACGTCCCTGATCTTGCACATGGCCATCTCCTCCCGCATCCTGCGGTTTCGCACATTCTGATGGAACGCGCTGATGACCGCGGCAGGGTGGACGTCTGGGATGTTGTGCTGTACACGGCTGAATCTCTGAATGTACTTGCGCATGGACTCTCCTTCCTTCTGGGCGAGCAGATGAAGGTCGCTCTCTTGGCCATGTGGTTTGTGGCCGCCTGTAAAGGCGCCAACAAACTGATGACATAGATCTGCCCAAGAGGAAATGGAGTTTTCCGGCAAGTGCATGAGCCAAGATCTGACGTTGGGCTTGAGTACCAGCGGGAAGTAGTTGGCAAGGATCTTGTCGTCCCGTCCCCCGGCAGCCTGCACCGCGATGGTGTAGATGCTGAGGAACTCCGACGGATGCGACTTGCCGTCGTACTTCTTCGGTACATCTGGTTTGAAGTTTTTCTTGCTGGGCCACTGGACTTGCCGCAGCTCACGGGTGAACGCAGGGCAACCTACCGCATACGGCAAGTCGCCTGGTTCCCCTGGCGCATGCATGTCGACAGAGGGTCCAGCGCGCTGGTCAGATTGACGCCGCACTTTCCTTCGGCGCTCGATGCAGGTACGAGCGTCCTCTTGCTGTCGTTCGTGCAAAACTTGGCTCTGATCACGACGAGCTCGTGGATCCGATGACGCGGTGGAGACGCTGTCGGGGTGGATCCGGCGAGTCGGCGATCTTGGCCTTCGTGGTGGAGAGTGCATGGAAGTCGCACCCCCATCGGTCTTGTTGCCATTGGCTCGCGTCCGGCAGTCTTGCCGCGGCAGCGAGGTGCTTGGTTGCCGCGCAGTGTCGCCGTTGGCGAAGCCGATGAGACTCTGGATAGTGGCCCTCCACTCGTCGGTCTTGTCCGCCGTCGGAGGGTAATCTAGAAGCAGTTGAGCTCGCGCCAAGGCTTCTGCTGGAGTGGTGGGCGGCAGAGGTGAACGGTGCGAGGAGCGGGACATGCTCGGACTCCTAACCACGTTAGAAGGAGCAGTATCCCGTCCAGGCGACCGTATCTCGCTCGGGCCAGCATGTTGACGTGCATGCTGGTCTTGGACGCCATGAGAACCACCAGCTTGATCTTGGCCCAGCGGGCGTATGGCGCTGCGAACGCCATGACGCTGCTGGTCCCGCGCCTCCTGAGATGGGCGCGGTGCGCGTATGGATGCCGAGGTCTGCGTGGCCTTGTCCTTGGACTTGGCAGCGCTGTGAGCACCCTCGTCGACGCCCGTTCTTCCGCCAACGTCTACCCCACCGCCCGCTTGCTCCGGTGGTGGTGGGATCGACGCGGACGGAACCGCTGCCTCCGAAGCCTTCTTCTTCGGTGGCATGTCGATGAAGTCGATGAAGATTTAGCTCGTGTGCACGCCGGATCGGGTTCACACAATCTCGACGCCCCCTACCTGGCGCGCCAAAGATGTCGGGGAAGCTGATCCACGAACACCTATGGGACCGGCGGACCGAGCCCCTTTCGGTTCGGCGGAGGGCGGAGGTCGCACGAAGAGCGGATCGAGGCAATGCACACGAGCAGTTTACCCAGCTTCGGAGCTCTCCGGAGAGATAACACTCCTACTGCTGCATCTATGTGTCTATTCAGTGTTCTTGCTCGGGAGCGATATGAGCTACAAGACCGAGCGTGGGAGCGTGCTAGCTTCGAAATGAGTCGAACCCTTTCTACGTTGCGCATGGGCCTCATTTTATACGCTCAAGGGGTCACCGACAGGTGGCAACGTAGACAGAAAGGGTAAAAATGTAAAAAGAATGTGGTAGGTACAGCTACCTCTACTGTAGCCACAGTGTATCATACCTAACCCTGACGGCAGGGGACAAGGGCATTGAATGCCCGTCTGTGTCGTCTAAACAGTGCGAGAAGAGACCGTCAGGGGCGCCACCGATTGCCACGATGGCCTTCTTGTCAGCGCCGCTTGCCACCGTGCACCGCTGGCTGCACAGCCTTCCGCCACGCGTGCCTGGAAGGGTCCCAGGACGACACGTTGGTGGATGTGCTGGATCCTGGACGCGGAGCGACCGCTTGCCGCGACAAGTGACTTGCCGCGGCCGTCTCCTTGTCGGGCTCGAGATCTCACCGCTCACCGAGCCTTGTCGGGGCGCGTAGTACGCCGCGGCAAGCTTTCTTGTGATGCCTTGGTTGGCCTTCCCGGCAATCTCCTCTTGCCGGGGCCTTGTCTTCTTAACTTGAATACTTTGTTCTTGAATGGCTTCCCGGCAAGCTCCTCTTGTCGGGGTCTTGTCTTTTAAGGAGTCACGGAGGATCTTGGCGGCGACCCGGCGAGCCTTGCCGCGGGGTGCTACAACTGCCCGTGCACAAGTTCGGGGTACTAGGGTACCCCTATTCTAGTACACCGACAATAGGCATCACGTCCAAAACAAGTAGATCGAAACGATTCTACATCTACTACTATTACTCCACTCATCGACCGCTATCCAACATGCATCTAGAGTATTAAATAAAAACAGAGTAACGCCTTAAGCAAGATGACCTGATGTAGAGGGATAAATTCATGCAATATGATAAAAACCCCATCTTGTTATCCTCGATGGCAACAATACAATACGTGCCTTGCAACCCTTTCTGTCACTGGGTAAGGACACCGCAAGATTGAACCCAAAGCTAAGCACTTCTCCCATTGCAAGAACTACCAATCTAGTTGGCCAAACCAAAAAGGATAATTCGAAGAGACTTGCAAAGATAACTCAATCATACATAAAAGAATTCAGAGAAGAATCAAATATTTTCCATAGATAATATTGGATCATAAACCCACAATTCATCGGTCTCAACAAACACACCGCAAAAAGAAGATTACATCGAATAGATCTCCACGAGAGAGGGGGAGAACATTGTATTGAGATCCAAAAAGAGAGAAGAAGCCATCTAGCTACTAGCTATGGACCCGAAGGTCTGAAGTAAACTACTCACACTTCATCGGAGGGGCTATGGTGATGATGTAGAAGCCCTCCGTGGTGGATGCCCCCTCCGGCGGAGCTCCGGAACGGGCCCCAAGATGGGATCTCGTGGATACAGAAGGTTGCGACGGTGGAATTAGGTTTTTGGCTCCTGTTCTGATCGTTTGGGGATACGTAGGTATATATAGGAGGAAGGAGTACGTCGGTGGAGCGTTGAGGGGCCCACGAGGTAGGGGGGCACGCCCAGGGGGGCGCCCTCCACCATCGTGACCGCCTCTGGCACTGCTTGGAGTAGGGTCCAAGTCTCCTGGATCACGTTCGGTTGGAAAATCACGATCCTGAAGGTTTCACTCCGTTTGGACTCCGTTTGATATTCTGTTTCTTCGAAATACTGAAAAAGGCAAAAAGCAGCAATTCTGGGCTGGGCCTCCGGTTAATAGGTTAGTCCCAAAAGTAATATAAAAGTGGAAAATAAACCCAATATAGTCCAAAACAGTAGATAAAGTAGCATGGGGCAATCAAAAATTATAGATACGTTGGAGACGTATCACCCTACTCCTCATGTTGACATCAATTGATGGGCATCTCCATAGCCCGTTGATTAGCCTCGTCAATGTGAGACTTTCTCCTTTTTTGTCTTCTCCACACAATCCCCATCATCATATTCTATTCCACCCATAGTGCTATATCCATGGCTCACGCTCATGTATTGCGTGAAGGTTGAAAAAGTTTGAGATTATTTAAGTATGAAACAATTGCTTGGCTTGTCATCGGGGGTATAGAAGTTGGGAACATCTTTGTGTGACGAAAATGAAGCATAGCCTAACTATATGATTTTGTAGGGATGAACTTTCTTTTGCCATGTTATTTTGAGAAGACATGATTGCTTTGATCAGTATGCTTGAAGTATTATTATTTTTGTGTCAATGTGAACTTTTGTCTTGAATCTTTCGGATCTGAATATTCATATCACAATTAAGAAGATTTACATTGAAATTATGCCAAAGTTTCACTCCGCATCAAAAATTCTTTTTTATCATTTACCTACTCGAGGACGAGCAGGAATTAAGCTTGGGGATGCCTGATACGTCTCCAACGTATCTATAATTTGTGATTGCTCCATGCTACTTTATCTATTGTTTTGGACTATATTGGGCTTTATTTTCCACTTTTATATTATTTTTGGGACTAACCTATTAACCGGAGGCCCAACCCAAAATTGTTGTTTTTTGCCTATTTCAGTGTTTCGAAGAAACAGAATATTAAACGGAGTCCAAACGAAATGAAACCTTCGGGAACGTGTTTTTCTCATCGAACGTGATCCAAGAGACTTGGACCCTACTCCAAGAAGTGCCAGAGGCGGTCACGAGGGTGGAGGGCACGCCGCCTACCTCGTGGGCCCCCTGTTGCTCCACCAACGTACTCCTTCCTCCTATATATACTTACGTATCCCCGAACGATCAGAACAGGAGCCAAAAACCTAATTCCACCGCCACAACCTTCTGTATCCACGAGATCCCATCTTGGGGCTTGTTCTGGAGCTCCGCCGGAGGGGGCATCCACCATGGAGGTCTTCCACATCAACACCATAGCCCCTCCGATGAAGTGTGAGTAGTTTACTTTAGACCTTTGGGTCCATAGCTAGTAGCTAGATGGCTTCTTCTCACTTTTTGGATCTCAATACAATGTTCTCCCCCTCTCTTGTGGAGATCTATTCAATGTAATCTTCTTTTTGCGGTGTGTTTGTTGAGATCGATGAATTGTGGGTTTATGATCCAGTATTATCTATGGAAAATATTTGAATCTTCTCTGAATTCTTTTATGTATGATTGAGTTATCTTTGCAAGTCTCTTCGAATTATCCTTTTTGGTTTGGCCAACTAGATAGGTAGTTCTTGCAATAGGAGAAGTGCTTAGCTTTGGGTTCAATCTTGCGGTGTACTTACCCAGTGACATAAAGGGTTGCAAGGCACGTATTGTATTGTTGCCATCAAGGATAACAATATGGGTTTTTTTTATCATATTGCATGAATTTATCCCTCTACATCATGTCATCTTGCTTAAGGCGTTACTCTGTTTTTAACTTAATACTCTAGATGCATGCTGGATAGCGGTCGATGAGTGGAGTAATAGTAGTAGATGCAGAATCGTTTCGATCTACTTGTCTCGGACGTGATGCCTATATACATGATCATTACCTAGATATACTCATAACTATGCTCAATTCTGTCAATTGCTCAAAAGTAATTCGTTCACCCACCATAGAATATCTATGCTCTTGAGAGAAGCCACTAGTGAAACCTATGGCCCCCGGGTCTATTCTCATCATATCAATCTCTATCGCTTTATTTACTTGCTTTGTTTTTACTTTGCCTTTTACTTTTCACTTTGCATATATCTATCAAAAATACCAAAAATATTATTTATCATCTCTATCAGATCTGACCCTCGTAAGAGACCGTGAAGGGATTGACAACCCCTAATCGCGTTGGTTGCGAGTAGCTATCGTTTTGTGTAGGTACGAGGGACTTGTGCGTGGTCTCCTACTGGATTGATACCTTGGTTCTCAAAAACTGAGGGAAATACTTACGCTACTTTGCAGCAGCATCCTCTCCTCTTCGGAGAAATCCAACACAGTGCTCAAGAGGTAGCACTTCTTCACAAGTTAGATTCCTCACTTGTACTTATTCTTGGATTTGTACAACTCTGGAACCAACTCTCATCATATAAGTGAATGTCTTCGCGTTATGAGGTCAATGTCTTCAAACTGATTTATCTTCAAAATCTTCTGAGAATGCATATGATCTCTTCCCCTTCCCTCACACCTTTAATGCTGTCATAGGTACATGTCCGTGGGAGAATCCCTTGGTTCTCATAGTCTGCATTCATTTGCAGAATTCTTGCAGAGTCACATCAACTCACCTGAAGCGAGTTCCTGTCAGTCCAGCCGTTTGAAGCCATTGCACGTACTGAAGCCTTTCAGTTTACACTTCATGGCAATTGAAAAATCAGCAAGAAAGGGAGGCAGACAACGTCGTGGTGACACTTCCAAGGACTTACCTCCAGATTTGCACGAGATGTACAAAACTGACCCAGAAGAAACCTATACTGAACGCAAGAATCGAATCCAATGGATTCGAAGATATTGGGCAGAAGAATGGTTCAGATATCGCTTCATCACCAAAGAATATGCAGAGAAGAATGCCATCAAGGCACCCTGGGGTGATATTTTGTACAAAAATCTTCCACCCAGGACACAGGATGAAGCTATTGAGCAAGGCTTCTATCCTTGCATGGTGCACGGACCACAGCCTGAGAATGCTGACCCTTCTTCACTACTCTGGTGTCGTGAAGATAGTCTGTTCAAGCGCAACTACCAGTTCGCCAAAGACTCAGCTGCAAAGAACAAGAAGGATCTGGGGCTTGACTCCAACCCTGGTCCCTCCTCACCTTGGGACAATGGCACCCGTGAAGCCAATGAAAACAGGATTGGCCCCTTCTACAACCTTGCTATCCTCATCACTCACATTACTGTTCAAGGTGCCAGAGTGGATCATTCTGATGATGATGTTGCTGACACCGACGAAGCTCCAGCTCCTGCTCCAAAGCCCAAGAAGCAAAAGAAGACTAAAGCTTCAAAATCATCTGCTGCCCCAAAAGCTTCGAGAGCGAAGCCATTGGCAACTGCCCCTTCTGCTCCCAGCAATAACTCTGAAGATCTCTCTCGCATCTCCATGAGGCGTGAGAAGCCACAGAAGACACCAGCTCAGCAACTGAGTCATGCACTGACGCCTGCAGCCATTCTGAGGAATGAATCTGAACCCATTGGCTTGTCTTCTGATGAAGAATTTGGTGAAGATGCTCTGGAACAGCTAATCAAGAGCAAGCAAGAGGCGGAGATCTTCAACGATCTGCCCCTCTTTGATGTAAACATTCTGAAGAACTTCATTGATGAGTGGTTTAATAATCAAGATCTCAGCTTTGATGACCTTCAGCTTCCCATAGGCGTCAGCGTTGCTTTCCAAGGTGCCATTGCTCCTGAGCTTGCTCTGGCTCAGCGCATAGTTGAACTAAAGTGAAAGATAGACTTCGAGAAGGAACAGTTCAAGAAGCATGTAGCCAGGCTGAATGTGGCTGATGTGCAAAAGTTCAAGGTGATGCTTAATGACCTCAAGGAGTTGTTTCGGAAGAAACGCGAGGAAGCCAAAGGCTCAAGAGAGCGCATGAAAGCACTTGCAGACAAATGCGTTCAAGCCTACAATGAAGCTGAAAAGCGCAAGGCACTTGGCCGCCCTGGCATTGACCTCTCAATGGCTGCCAAGAAAAAGAAGTCATCTGAAGCCAACACTGAAGCACCACGGCAGGAAGAACCACACATTGTCTTCCCTGCCAGCATGCGCGGCTCGAAGCCCAAGGCTCCTTCAGTGGCTTCTGAACAGAAGAAAACCAAGGCAGCTGAAGCTGAAGCCAGGAAGCGGAAAACCAAGCGCACCACTGATGAAGCACCACCCCCTAAGAAGAGAAAGATCAAGAAGAGAGATCGGGTTGCTCCTACAGAGCCCCTTGTTGTTGAACCCCTTGCTTTTGTTCCCCCTCCGTCTGCAAACTAAGAGCGTCGAATGATTGTTCATGAGCCTGTTTCCACAAAGGCTCCTGAAGCTCAAGAAGTTCCAGTCGTCAACCCCATCGCGACTAAAGACATTGTTCAAGATGATGTAGTTCTTCCTCAGATCGAGTGCCCAACGGTATCATCGCCTGTTCGAACGAACAATGAGCTTATCAGTATTGGTCGTCCTTTGACGCCAATCTGACAAGATGCATCGTGGGCTGATCGCCCCCAGCAAGCTACCCCACATTAAGACTCACGAAGTACACCCCGGCCATCATCTGTGCCCGTCATCAGTCCCATGTCAAATGATGACAACTACATGGAGACATCACCATCACCAAAGGCGTCGCCCGTATTCCAACGGCTTCGCAAAGGCCTGAGGCCATCTGCCTCCATGACCACCATCACAGAAGAAGGATCCAACTTGTCAAGTTCAGTGGCACGTCAAGTGTTCTCTGAAGACAATCCTTCTGTGACGGTCCCTGTGTCTGAAGCCAATGCTGCTGAAGACCCTCCGGCTGCATCAGCCGGAGCAACACAAGAAGAAGAGCGTGTCGCTACTCCCCCTACAACACAAGAAGAAGTGCATGAAGAGAACCAGTCTATGCCAGAACCTCCAGCTACTCAAGTGGAGGGTGAGAATCTTGAGGCTGCCACAAATGACATTCCTGAAGCCAATGACGTTGTCATGGACGAAGCCAATGTGGAGCCTACTGTGGCCAATGAAGACCATGAAGCAGATGAAGTCAATGCCGCACCTGACACAAATCTGCAGCCTGAAGTTAATGCCACTGCTCCTGTTCCGCCTCCAAGGACACATACTATCAAGCAAGCATACAATTATGGCCAGCTTGTCACTGTCAGATGGCCTATTCTGATTCCTCCACCTGCTGCTGGTCCTCAATTTGATTACCATGTCGAGCACAGGCCTCAGGCTCAGAAGCCAAAGCCAAGACTGCACAGATTTCCAGGTACTACCACTTCACCAGGATCCTTCAATGTCAATGACTTCATTGCACACAACACCTTCTTCGATAGTGAAAAGAACCCCTACACCAAGCCCAAGATTTCATCTGATCAGTTCTGGAGTTATCAACAGCACAACTATTATTCATGCATTCTGTACAACCAAGGCCGCATATGCGCCTTGATACTGAAGCCATAGCTGGCCTACCATGCTTAGAAGAAGCTCTCGATTGCTTCAAAGAGGCTGGCTTACTGCATTTCTTCACTGATAAGGAGCACTAGAATGAAGAGTTGTTGCTTCAATTCTATGCCACCCTTCATATCCGAGGCTATAACAGGGATCCTAAGACTTGGGTCCTTGAGTGGATGACAGGAAATGTCCATCATGAAGCCAAAGCATTTGATGTCATTGAGCTTACTGGTCTGCCCACTCCAGGTGATCTCTATGAACCTGGTTGTCAGCTTCACACTGCAGCTGTGGAAAGCATCTTTCACAAGCCAGAACCCGACATGAGCCAGATGCTCAGTATGATGAAGCCATTGCCTCCAGATGAAGAATATCCTATGGAGTTCTTTGTTGAAGACCTTGAGTATCTGCCACGCACAATCTATCACATCATAAGGCGAACTCTCTGGCCCATCAAAGGACATTCTCCAAAGGCTAAGCTAGAAGGTGCAATGAAGACATTAGTCTTCTATATTCTTCATGGCAAATGCTTCAATGCACAAGATTTCTTCATTCGCCAACTTGCTGCATCAGGATCTGGCATTTTTGGCTTGAAGTTCTATGCTCCATGGATCATGCGTCTGATCAAGCTTCACACTGCAACTATCAGCCATCTGCACGCAGCCACATTATCTTCTTGCCAGATGTCGATATGTCTGTTGAAGCCATCTATCCAGAGCCTGACAAGGAGCCACTTTATCTTCATAATGTTGATCGTCAGAGCTTCACTTAGCCCATTGAAGGTGTGCTGGCTGCCACTCGAGTCTATCTGTTGGCTGGTACTACACGTGCACCTCATCGTGCCCCAACCGAAGCCACTAACAGCACAATTGGTCAACGGCCTCGAAAGCGATCTCGTGTTCTCAATGACCGAGAGCTTCTCGTTGGCCTGCATCAGAAACAGGATAGGCATCACGATTGGCTCAAGCGCCAGATGCAGAGCATCATGACTGACGTCAATCGCATTCGCAACCTTGCAACCAAGAATGCCTTTGTCGCACATGAAACCTGTCGGCGCACATGGAAAGGGCTGACGCTTATGTGTGCTGAGGAAGATCTTCAGGACGATGGCCTCTCAGTACGATTCAAGTTTGATTCCACTCCGCCCAGAAATGTTGTTCTGCAGCGCACTCCATCTCTTGAAGACTCAGAGTACTCCTCTTCTGCTGCAACCGTGAATGCTCGTGTGATCGATGATCAAGGTGATGCTACTTCGCCACCTCCAACACGTATCGACACTGCTCCAAGTTCGTCTCCACCGCCAAACCTCGACACCAACCCTGCATCTTCTCCTACTCCTTCTGGGAACGAGTAGAGGCTCAATGTCTTCAACCCTTTTTGGTCCTTACTGACAAAAGGGGGAGAAGCTATGAGTTGATAGTCTTCAAGTGGGTTCATATGGGCGGTTGCATTACATTTTGCCTAGTGATTACAACTCTTGCTCTTGATACATTTGGTTCTCTGAGTTGTAACACTTAAACTCGATGGTGTCTGCTACTTATTTGCTATTTTGTGATGCGATGATAAATTCCGCATATGCGATGATAACTTCCGCACTTAAATCATTTTGCAGACGTCCATTTTTCATTATGCATGTCATTATCTTTGTTACATCGAATCATGCATGATGAATTGTCTTCATAAGTTGAAGAGGATTTCCACAAGTAGAACCTGCCATGTGCATTCGCATTCCAAAAGCAAATTATTTATATGCACATCTTCAGGGGGAGCCTTTTTGCTACTTACGAAGACAATACCTCATCCTTTACAATTTCACATATTTATATCCCCGTTGAAAACTTCAACCAGTTTGTCATCAATCACCAAAAAGGGGGAGATTGTAAGTGCATCTAGTGCCACCCCTAGTTTGGTTTTGGAGTATTGACGACAAACGTGGTTGAGGGACTAATGTGTTTGTGAGAATTGCAGGATAACACAGGTAGTAGTCCCTCCTTGATTCGGTTTACCTACCGGAGATGACCCCTAAAAATGTATGAAGACATTGAAGATAATGGTGGTACGTGAAGATATTCACATTGAAGACTATGACAGAAGAAGACATTGAGTGAAGACTATGGAGCGCAAAGACTTAGTAGTTTCGTTGTTTCTTTTCTTCTTTGTTGAGTCATAGGAACCACCGCACTATTAAGTGGGGTCCAAGTGAACAAAGTCAGAGTGACTGAAGTGATGCTCAACCAAAATCCTATGTCTTCGAGCGAAGACAATGAGAGCAAATCTTATCCAGAGTCGGATAAGTCAGCTTTACTTGTATCCCAATTCAAGCTGCCGCGTGTGTTTGAAATCTGACCGTTGTGACACGTGTCGGTTCCTTAGTGACCCAGGGTCATTTCGGAAAAATCAGGTCGGGTTGCCCAGTGGCTATAAATAGCCCACCCCCTACACCATAAATTGGTGGCTGTTCAGAGTTAGTGCACGACTTTTGTTGTTGAGAGTAACCCACCTCCGAAGAGTTTGAGAGAGAAATCCTTGTGAGGACAAAGCCCAAAACACTAAGAGCCCAAAGAGTGTTTGGCATCACTGAAGTCTTTCTGTCTATGTGATCTGAAGACTTGTTACACTTGAAGATTGTGAATCCTCCATCCGGTTAGGCGTCGCGTTCTGAGCATCCAAGAGTAATTGTGGATTGCCGGTGAACGAAGTCTGTGAATGTTTGGAAGTCTACCTTGAAGACTTACCAGAGTGATTGGGCGAGGACTGTGTGTCCTTAGCTCAAGGGGAATAAGGTGAAGACTCGGTCTTCTGAGTTCAATCTCAGCCTCCCTAACCAGACGTACAGTTGTCACAACAACTGGAACTGGTCGAACAAATCGTTGTCTTCAAAACACACCGGTTCTATCTCTTACTCTCCTTACTTATAGTTTGTCTTTGTGAAGTCATTGCCTGATTGCTCTGCCTGTTTGACTTCACTGTGTGACTACTTGTTCTGATTGGCTTCATACTATCTTCCATCCAGATTCTACTACCTAGCTGCTATCAGTCATCATGCTTTAGCTTCATACTATGGCTTGTCTAGTGTAGTTCATCTTCCGCTGCATGTTTATAGGCCCCATTTTCGTGTTTGTCTTCGAAAATTTCATGTTTTGAAGACTTTCATAAAAATTGCCTATTCACCCCCCCTCTAGTCGATAACTAGCACTTTCAGAACCAACCTGTGGTTGGATGGTTAGAGGGACTGTGGTATCCCTAGCCCACCAGGGTTCAAATTCTGGTGCTCGCATTTATTCCTGGATTTATTTCAGGATTTTCGGTGATGCGCATTCAGTGTGAGGAGATGTTCCCGTCGACGACGAGGCGCTTACGATGACTTCGTAAATCTCAAGATGATATGCTGGATTAGTCTTTCGGAAGTGCTCATAAGGGTAGGGTGTGCGTGTGTGCTTTCATAAGGGTGAGTGTATGCGCGTGTATATGAGCGCTTGTGTCTGTACTGATGTTCAAAAAAAATTTACCGAAGAAGATATGAGGTAATATATGCTATAAAAAAGTTTGGGCATGCTACACGTCGGCCAGCGGATCTTTTTAAAAGATCCGCCATCATCCGAGTCGGTGATGTGAGTAGTTTGTAACGTTTCTTGTCTTTTCTATTTTTCTGCAACAAGACCATTGTCGCAAAATCTCTTCTTCTCTAATTTTGTGGAACAACACTATTATTACAAAACCTACACTCTCTAATTCCCCCTAACAAGACCCATATTGCAAAATCTTTTCTCTAATTTTTTGCGACAAGATCTTTGTTGCAAAAATTGCAACATCTCCCGCTGCCGCGTCTAATTTTCTGTAACAAGACCCTCGTTTCAAATATTGCAACAACATCTCCGCCCGCATCGCACACTTGCACAGTCGTCGTTCGCTGCTAATGTTCCGCAACAACGCCGTTGTTGTAGAAAACATGTCTCGGAGGTGTTGTTGCAAACAGAGATGCATGGCCAATTGCGTGGTGGAGGTGGACGATGTGTGCAGTGATGTGGTTGCTGCCAATGAGGGCGATGAAGTTCATGGTGCTCCACGACGGACATGGCGGATCTCGCCGGATCCGTTGATCCGCTCGGTGGCGGAGATCCGACATGGATGTGCTTGGCGATGACGACGTACAGGTGGCGGCGCTCGGCTTGGCCGCCGTCGCTCTCCCTACTCCATGTGCCGCGGGATCTAGCCATGTTCGGTATGTAACAAAAGGCTAGTTGCAAACTCCAGCCCTGAAACAAAGCACCATTTGTAGATACGTGGAGATGGAAGGGGTCGGTCTCGATCGTCCGATCAATGGTGCATCCGACGGACAAGGAGGCGGCGGACGCTCGCACGGAATTGGATTTATATTCAAAAGATATTTTGTACTCCCTCCGTATTTCTTTTGTTTGCGTATAAGTTTTTGCCCCTTTTTTCGCTTTTAGTCTGCGCCCAGGCTTTTTTCTCCCAATCTTTTCAATACTACTCCTCTGGTTCATCTTTTTTGTTAGATTTATATGATCAAACTAAATTAAGAGGCCCCCTAATAAACCTGAAGGAGATACTCAATCTGTCCGGAAAAGTTTGTTTCTCAAATGGATATATGTAGCACTAACTTTTTTGTCCGGAAAAGTATCCATTTCACGGACAAATTTTTTCGGACGAAGGGTACTACGTTAGCTTATCTTGTAATGACAGTCAGAGTACTCAGTAGTAGTAGTACCTTGTTCTAGCAATTAAATGCCGCGGATCTCCCTCCACGTCGTGCCCACATGTCGGACTATTGACTGGAATTATTTTTAGGAAAACAGTCATGGAAGTAATCCACCAATCGACGAAAGAAAGACGGACACTCGTGTGCACACCCACCATGCATCCAGGCCAGGCCGACAGGCGCACATGCACCCACGGTCCCCGATTCCGGCCCCCAAGTGGTTAGCACTACCTCGTTAACATCTGCTACCTCAATAAACATAGAGAGAATCGATCGACTGTCCGAACAGAAAAATGACTAAACGACCACAAGTCATGAACCACCATGGGAACAAGACAGACGAGGTGGTGGTCTGTCCTCTACTGCACTGACCTGGAGCGCACGAGAGGGCGTGCGTGCGTGCGTGGGCATGGCAGCGACCCTTCACCGCCGTGCCCCCGACACATTTTCCACCGGGGCCAGGGCAGCGCACGCGCCCACGGAGCTCTCCTCTGACGACGGCCGAACCACCCTGCCCGGCGGTCCGGGGGGCAGCAGGAATCCGCGCCGCGCTGTCCGCCTCGCTGCCTGCCGCTGCGCGCCCATGTGGCCCTCCCCACGCCCGCATTATCAATTGCTATCTTCTTCTACCTTGCGCCATCTCCTTCACATTCACCCCCGGTATCACTTATCAGCCAGCTCTTGTGTGCCCTCTGGATCTGGATCTAGCCCCCCTCCGTCCCTATATGTAAGCCCACCCGTTGGTTGGAGCCGTGAGCCATCACCACCACTGCCGTTGCCGAGAAGAAGTGATCATTAGCCAGAGCGAGAGTTCACCATTCAACAACACTCCTTCACCAAACCTTTGCTTGTTAGCCAATAAACCGTATGTGCGCGTGTAGACTGCTTAGTCTGCTGCACGAGGGTGTGGCCGCGCCGGGCGCTGGACCCGGTCGCGTCCCGTTGCGTGCGTGCGCGGCGGGCGCGGAGACTGTGGAGCGCGGGGCGTGGCAAAGTGTACAGCGGGGCTGCGGTGGGCGCGGAAGCTGTTGCGAGCGCGCGGCCGGGCCGGGCATGCAGATCGTGGGTGCAGGCGCTGCATGCGGGTGCGTGGGCAGGAGTGGATGCGGCCGTTGTATGTGCACGGCGTATAAAGACTCCTGGTGTACTTCTTGTAAGTGGCGTGGAGTGAGCTGAGTTTGTGCTCAGGAAGTGGCGTTCGTGCGCCGGAACTCCACCGTGTCCCCCTTCTCCTTGTGTCTTCTTCTTCCTTGCTTTGGTTTGGTCTAAGGCGAGGTGACAGAGAGAGAGAGCTAGGGTAGAGGGAGAGCGACGACAACAACATTGCTCACGTCCAACGATCATCCATCGCCACGCCACACACAGGGAGAGAGTGTGCGTGTTGAAGAGAAGATGAAGCTCGCCGGGAGCCAGAGGAGTGGAGGAGGCCTGAGCAGGAGCCTGAAGGAGCACATGGCCAGGCTCTACATCATCAAGCGCTGCGTCGTCATGCTCCTGCGCTGGCACGACTGACTCCCTCCCTCCTCCTTCCGTTCCATGGATGGTGTCTGAAAGCGAAGATTTCTTTTCTGACTTTTGGATCTGTGATTCGATCGTGCCGTGTTGTACATACTACAGAAGAGGGCAGTTAATTATAGATTTGAGTAGAAGTAGGCAAGTAGCAAAGCAATAGGATTAGGATCTAGTGATCTACTTAGTGTTCGTTGGTTCACCGCTTTCAGTCCCGGCAAGTGTATCCTAACATTGTACTGTTCTTGCATCACTGAAGAATATACTGGAATGCAACAACATCAGCTGAAAGAGAAGGAATAATAACTGGATCCATCGCTTGTCCCCGTGTCTCGTACCAAAACTTGTGTGATGCAACTGTTATCATTAACCACCAGGGCCTCCGTGGTCGCGCGCCACCGTCCCACGCTGGATTTGCTGCCTCCGCCACCGTCACCGTCGTCACCACACGGGAGCGCGCCCCTTCTTCTCTCCTCCCTCATCTCGCGCCAGGTCGCAGCAAGGAGAGGGGGCCGAAGAGCAAGTCGCCGGAGAGGACAAGCAAGGTGGTCTCCAGGCCACGCAGCAGCCAGCCTCCTCGACTTCGATCGGTGTCCGAGTCCTACTCTAGCAGCCTGCCATTCTCCTCTCCTATATGTGAGTGGGCGTGCCGGGAGGGGAACCCGCAAGCTCTGCCCCAACGCTGCGCGAGCTATAGCCACCAGACCAAGTGAGTGATCTTCGTGTAATGTTAGGATGCATTATCTATTATATGCATTCCGTTGTCTTTTAAAAGATTTTGAGAGTTTTTAAAAAACGTTCATCGATTCAAAGAATGTTCATGATTTTTTTTTTAAAGTTTGTGTCTCAAAAAATGTTCGTCAATTTTAGGAAAATATACAAAGCATTTTTTGGGAATTTCAAAAAATTATTTCAAAATTTTAAAAAATGGTCACAGATTCAAAAACTATTTATGAATTCAAAAAATGGTCATCAAAAACAAAAAATGTTTCTGAATTTCAGAAAATGTCCGCCTATGCAAAAAAAAACATGTTCACGAGTTCCCAAAAACATGTACGCAATTTCAAACAATGTTCGCGAATTCAAAAGATATTCATGAATTTGTAAAATGTTTACAATTTCAACGATATTATGAGTATTTTCTGAATTCGAAGATCAAATTTTAAATTCGGAAAAAGTTCACCTCAATTTATAAAAATGTTCGCCGATTTGAATTTTTTTCATGAATTTAAAATATTAGTACATATCAGGTGCAGGAGGTATGCACCAGGTCGCTCGCGCCAAATAGGACACCGCCAAAAAAAAGAAAATGAACAAAAAACCAGAATACACGGAGGACAGCTGGGCCGTAGCTTCAAAACAAGTGTGTGCAAGTTAGGTAGTTAGAAACTGCAATATGTATACAAGTATGCACCTAACTTGATCTACAAGTTGATGTATATCAGCTGTTTAACATTGAACACTTCATATGAGCTGGAAACATATCTGACAGAGTCTTGTGAAATTTCGTGTGCAACTAATTTTCAATTGCTTGTTGACTTGGAAGATATCATAGTATATCATACAACCAACATATTGGACTCTCCCATAATATTCTGTTGTTATTTCCTATTTGAGCTCATCATCTAATTTGATCATTTTTCCGCGAGAGAAATATTTCTTTGATTAATTGTAAGTGAATTTTGTATTTACACATTGGTGCGTATGTCGCTCTTTTCTTCATTTTGTTAGCTTGACTTGAAATAATTTGCACCTATGGCTTAACAATTTGCACCTATATATAATATGTATTGTGGCAAGCATGTCTATATGTAGTATGCCTCTTGGCCCTTGGGTAAGATTAACAACTAGCTTTATATTGTACAGTGGTGCATGATCTTAATTAAGAAAAGAGGGACACGAGGGAACAACATTATAGCTGCTACATGGCATAAATATTTTGACATTAAGTTCCTCTTCGTATAATAATTTGTCGCCTTGTATGCTTTATAGAACATACTTCTTGTTTTTTTCGCGGGGTCCTACCTCTTCTTGTTGTGTGCACAATCTTGAAACATCCTATTTTTCTTCTGATTCTTCTGCTTAGTATGATGGTGTGTAAGTCTCTATCTTCATAGAGCTAATTTGGTACATTTTACAACATGCTAATTTGTGTTTAGTCTTCCTCCACTTATGCATTTTATTATTATTCTTGATGGTGTTGTTTTTAGCATTTTTAATGTGAACTCAAGATCGCTATTTTCTTGTAGAGTTATTTTTGGTATTTGCTGCTTCCAAGGCAGTAATTAGATGGTAGCAAAGCAATGAGCTTCATGATATGAATGACAACATGAAGTGCAACGAACTAGCGAAATACAACCATGTATGCCACCCCTAGAAGGTTGGAATAAACAAAAGGGATGCTATGGTTGGTTGTAACATAATGTTTTGAGGGTCTGTTGTCCTTGTCATGAAGTGTGTTGTTGATGGAAGTTAGTTATCCTATGTTGCATTCCTGATAACTATGTTGTCACTAATCTGTAATACTTCTATTCTTTACTAGTATAAAATTTGTAGCAAGATGGCCATGTGTATGGATTTTACAGTTTTGTAATATTCTTTTCTTCTATGATGTTGTTTGATTTGCAACGAGTGCATTTTTAACTATTTTGCACCATCTTATCTCAATATGACAACCCCTGCCTACCAAACAAGTGTTCTATACAAAAGGGGTCGTGGTTGGAAGGGGATTGGAGATTCAAGGGGATTTGAGTGGATTGGGGATTCAAGAGGATTTAAGGGAATTAGGTGGAAGGGAGGGACTCGCCAAATTCCCTGTAATACCCAACCACTATTACAAAAATGGGCATGCTCCTTGAAGCGATTGCATCCCTAAAAAAACCACCTTTAATAACCCAACTAAGGTGGCTATTTTTGGTTGAGAATATATCGGAGGTGGTTCCATTTTTTGAACCACCTGCTGAAATTACTGGAGGCGGTTATAAATCAGAACCACCTACGATTCGTCAGCATTCAGGACAGTTTTTGATCTGTAATCAGCTGCATCGGTCCAACACTTATCCTTTATATATCCTCTGGCCCCATTCTTGACACTATTCTTCACCCCCACATCCTAGATCTTGCGCAGTCAAGCCTCGAGCGCTCACCGTTTTGCGAGAGGCTGTGTTATAGTGTGCACACTAAGCACTCGTCATGTTGCCTCTGGTCGTGGTCATGGTGCATACTGCGCTGTGAGCGCCTGACGTTCTGCGTCTCCAGGACTTGCACCAGCACCGAGCTCGGAACGATTAAGGTTAGAGGTACTCTTCCTTCCTCCAAATCCCCCACACAAAAATTTGAGGGATATTCGTGGGTATTAGTGAGTTGCTCTAGTGCCGTGCTAACTTTTGCATACCTTTCACGCTAATAAATCATGTTTCCATTGCAAAAGTTCTTTCTAAGTGTTCCTGACAAGCAAGTGTTAGCTAGATAAAGTAGAATACTTGCTATTTGATTACTTTGTATGAACTAACGAAATTTTTGTTCTAATTTTCTTTGCCTAATCCGCCTGCATAATAACTATTGCCGCCGCTACAATTATGCTAAGTTTTCAGGTGAACAAAGTGGTGGGCTATCTTGGCGTATCAATCATAAGTGGACCAATAATTTCTCGTTATTTTGGTTTAAACAATTAAGTTCCGTACGGTCTTGCTTCTTGCTTGAGGACGATCAAAATCTAAGGTTAGGAAGGTTGATGAGTGTATTTTCACACTCATTTTCACCATAGTTACACCGGATATTCCCAAAGAATCACTGTGATATTTTTACTAATGAATAATGATAAAGAATTACAAATCCCTCTGTTTATTTTGTTTCATGCAGGAAATGACTATTTTGAGGAAAGGAATAAAATAATATATTGAAATATGAAGTTAGGCGATCAACCCCCAGCAACCGAAGGTGTCAGAATGCAACCAAGAGAGAAGACATGGGCGGGTACGAGTTCGCCCGCTTGCACTAGCGCTCATACCATCTGGCGCTGCCATCGTTACTACACCACAAGTCAACTTTTCATAAAAGGGTAGAGCTCCCATTCGTAGCATAAGAGAGTCCACTCGGGCTATGGGCTGAGGCATAGCCTTGTAGTCCCATGTACTTGTGCACGTGATTGTTAGTATTGACTTTAAGTTCAAACTTATTATGTGTATTGCAAATAATTTGTCTCTTGTCTCTTTCTTGTTCTTAGGCCCCGCGCCCGTGATCTTGAGGATCGATCAAGGAGAAGGTAAAAGGCGGGGATGAGTGGAAAGCTATGCCAAAAGCTGATGATAGTAAGGGCGAGTACGGTAGCTGGAAGCAATTACCTGGGGAAACATGCGGTCTAGTCACTAAACGCCCAATGCGATGGTCTGACGCAATCCTTCATGACCGAGGTAACACCATGCGGCGGTAAAGGGCCTTGGTTGTATTATAGAATCCCGATGCAGTTTGCTGATTGGTCGTGTGGGTATTAAGATGCATCCCCACATTTACACATTAAAAACACATAGTAGCGGTATCTACCCGCGCCATATTGAATATTTTAGATAAAACCCCAAGTGCAAGTATACGGCCGCAAGTAAGATCTTAAGTCCTAACTTATTTTACTTCATGATTTTCTCCCAAAAACAGTGTAATTTTGGTTCGCGGAACTGGAACTCTTTACAACAACAAAGCTTGTCAGAACCACCTTTCAGTTATCATCCTTTCCGTTGGATCCATAACCAGGGACACCTCTCGGGAAAATGTCAAGGACTATCTACATCCGAAACCGAATCAAAGGTAATCAGTAGGTGACGCTGGTCACCGCGTTCCGGATGCTGCAGGAGGAGCAATGGTACAATTTGCAGCTCCTTGAGCACAACCAGCTGGCAGAGGACCATATCACCGGCGAACAGGCTCCAAACAGGTCATCCCGGTCATGCTCTCGATGGATCCGAGCTTGGCGAATGAGTAGAAGGCGGTCCTCGAGTCCGTGCACATCGCCTGCACCATCCACCAAGAGCGGTGGTAGCTCCGCATCCACGAGGTGGAGCTCAACCGTGTTTTTGACCCGATCGCGTCGAAAGCGGAGGTGGAGGAGGCGCAAGCGGAGGCCAACATCAGCAGCTCCGTGTCGTCCGTGTTGGGCCACAACAATGACCAGGCCGGACAATCCAGTTCAACCGTCGACCTCACCTCCGTCGACGATATCGACGGCCAGGCGGCGGATGTCGGACACGTGCCCACATCCGACGAAGAGTAGACCATGGTCGAATCCCATTGCATTCTAAAAAAAATCCAAGTATTAATGGAAATTAGTGTATGTTTTTATTTGATGCACCGTGTTTGATGACCAGCTCCGCTAAAGCTGTATGCGTCACGTCTAGATGTGTCCACGAACATTTGGTGTGTCCATTTTTATGCACAACGTTGGAGTTGGCCTTAGACCCTCAAGGACATATGTGGACGCAATTTTTTTTAAAGGAGGATAACCCCGGCCTTTGCATCAAGCGATGCACGCAACTATCTTTATTATATTATTCAACACTGACAAGAACGAATGCATGAATCAGTCCAAAGCCACCTTCCTGACGAATTATGTTGCTACACCTACTAGCTTGATAATGTGTTTTGACAACGCACCAACGCACACCATATAATCCGGTGGTCTCACCAAGCCGCCCCACAGCGAGCCGAGATCACCAACCAATCTAGCAGACCCTCAGCGATCACCGCATGTGCACGCTCCAGTTCCGCCACCGCCATCTTCCGTTGTCCGAACTTCAGAAAAGATCCACACAGTGACCTTAATAGGCCCAAACTACCGTCGACTCAACCACGACGCCAGACAAAGTCACCATCCTGCCCGTGTCCATTAACACACATCCATCATTGAGACACCGTCGCGCCACGCCACCAAGACCCGCCGTCGTCAACGCAGTAGATGCCACGCCGCACCATGTCCGGCACCAGGAACCATCCGCGCTCGCCGACGGTATATGCATGCTTAAATCGAGTCTCGCCTTTTGCGGGTTTTGGCTGTCACTGAATTTCACATGTCAAGAGAGACAAAGACAGACCTACAGAATGGTTCATTAGCTAGAACAAAGAGGAAATGATGTGTGGCCTGTGTTATGTCAAGTATGTTCGTGGTTTTCTTTTGAGAGTTTGAGTGGTTGAGATGTGCTCCACAGAAAGGTTAGATGATATCAGCTGCTTGTTTATCTAGGCATGATTGTGTATCTTGTTCTTTCTAGTGGTTTCGTGTCCGATTGTGCAAAAGGTGGCGATTGTTTCTTTCCCCCAACTTGCCTACCTACAGAGAGGTGACTAGATGAGGTCGCCGGCGCCGCTGCAAGCTAGAGTACTTAATTTGCAGAAAACAAATCGATGCGAATCAACTCACGGTTTATACTGAAAAGGAACAGCATATCATGGTTCTATAAAATAAGGAACGGCATATTGCACTAAACTAGTTGATCTAGCTTCTGTTTCAATAAAGAAATAGTGGCTTGATGAACACGGTATGTACATAGCGAGCTGATCAGTCTGAAAATCAAACTTTCCGATAAATAAGCTCAAAACTGTTCCCATGGTAGAGTACAAACAACAACGGACAAACTGCCCTTAAGTTTTTTTTTGCCATGACTTCCGCAGATGTTATTCCATGATGAAACTTTGCAAGCACTTAAAACATTCATCAATGTTTGCCAGATATTATTTTTCATATTTTCTTGTTTTCTTCAATGTTTTCAGATTTTATTGTTCACCCGACCTAATTTGAACTTGAGCTAAGATACTCTTCGTCCCGCCTTGGTTCCCCTTAGTTGATGAAGATTTTGTTTCGCATCTGTTTCCATTTTGCCCATGGGTGTAACAAATACTACTACCTTTGTAAACTTTTATAATACGTCTTAGGTCACTTTTACATAGCTACTCATGTCAGGGTGTAGTATGATTTCATCTAGAGTCTTGGCACAAAAATGAATGGCTCGTAATGTCCGAATGTACTATTAAAGGACTCAACTGCATCACAACGATGCAGAGGCCCAAGGTCTAAACCTCCTTTTTGAAAAAAGAGAGCTGATGATGCATAGGCAGCCGTGTACGTCTCAAATCAAGAATTAATACCAGCATTTTTCTGAACAAATCAAATCAGGAGCTGGTAATGGAATTGCATACCCCACGTCCCTTGATCTGAAACCTCGAATGAGGATGTAGGACGTTCAAGGCAACAAGCTATAGTACTACTACAAAGGTAACAACACAGCTTGCAACAACTAAACACTAAACAAGTCTATCTGCACATTCAAGACTGACCAAAGCTACGTAAAGCAGATTATTCGGCCACCTTTTTTTGTTTTGTTTTATTTGAAAGATCGAATTTGGACTGCCTTGCCTTCTCACCAAAGCTAGTGGTTAAACTACAAGATGTCACAAGGGAAAGCCTGCAACTTTTCGTTTGGATCATGCATGCAGCTAGGCCAAATTAGCTTTTCGCACACAACATTTACTGAAACTGCCAAGAAAAAGCATGTCTTATGCTGTAGCCTCGTTGAGACATGGAGAAGGGCGGTGTGTTGCAATGTTGACTGCAAACGGTTTTGGCAGCCAAAGATATGTAAACAATGGATTTGTTATATTTCTGTTGAAACACAAAACATTTGCCATGCCTGGCAGGTTTTTCACAGTTGAATTTGCTTCCAAATCCATGGTCTTTCCGACATAGCGCCTCCCCACTATTTTATCACTCTAGTCATGATCATTTGATGACGACCCCCCCCCCCCCCCCCCCCCCCCCCCGATCAAAACTATGCCACTGCCATGCTCGACTAGCTAAGTAGCTAACACCACAATTTTCCATGTGGAAATTCAATTTGTTATAAAAAACATTTCAAAACCTAGTGGTAATCATATATTTGACTCTAGGTTATCAGGGTTTTCACTTTTCTAGGTTATCAGGGTTTCTTATTCTTCTCCATCTTCCTTGCCCTAAAAAAATGGAGATACATATGTGTACGCATTCCGTGAACGAACATACCCTACAAGAAGAACCATAAGATATCTTTTGTTAGATACGTTCGTGCACCTTTTGGCATAGTGCTCTGGAAAGCTCTGGTGAGAGACCGCGATAAACGAGCAATGAAGATGAAGCTTCATCTACTGTGCAGCATAACAAGGGAAACATAGAATAAAGAGAGACAATTGTAAGGTAAATGCATGCGTTCCTTCCTCCTCTAGGGGTGCTGGTGCGAAGGTAAAGCAGAGGCCTAGAAGCCACGCTTGCTTTCTGCTCTGGGCTCATATAATTAGCTAGCGCTCCCCTCATCTCATCATCAACCCCATTATGCGCCGGTGATGCGAATACTATAGCGGCACGATCTCGGCCGTCCAAATATCGCCGGACATCTCGATCCAACGGTGCGATCGATCCTCTTCCTCCTATAAATTGAGGAGGTGCGCCGGCCTCTCATTCTCCTTAAGCATAAGACAGCAACAAGCGACAGAGCCCCTTAGCGGCCACCCATAACTACTCTCTCTATGCTTCTCTAGTCTCTACTAGCTAGCAAGTTCCTCTTACTAGGCAGCAAGCTAAAGTTGGTGTGGAGGTAGCTAGGATGGGAGGGAAGTCGCCCTTCTCCTTCTTCTGCCCGATGTTCAGCTTCCTGTCAAGGTCGAGTTCGAGCTCGAGGTACGACGATGGCTACATGAGCGACTGGGAGGGTCGGCCGAGGTGCGGGAGCAAGGTGCGGTCCAGCGACGAGGACTCCGGCTGGTGGGTCGGCGAGCGCGACGTCGACCGCAAGGCCGCCGACTACATCAACGGCTTCCACCAGAAAAAGGCACCACCAACACCTAGCTACTCCTAGGTAGCATGCAACACTCGCCATGCATGGAACCATGTACCAGGAGTTCAGGGCACGAAGGTTCATGAATGATTCCTCTTGTTAGCATGCATGTTGTGTTGATTTAGGGGAGGAACGAATAATTTTTGCTGGGCAGATGTAGATCTCTATGTTCGTGTGTGTGCGTGTGGGGTGGGGGGATGACAGGGATGCGTCACAGATGTATTTGTTGTTTGCGGCCATATTAAGCGATGATGATGAATGTATAGTGTGTTTCCATGCATATGTGTTCTGTTTGATAAGTATTTCAGTTCAGCGGATTTGCTTAAGACTAGTCACAATGTGGAGTAACTTAGACTAGTAACATGCTTATGTTATTAGTGTATGTTACCACCTCTATAGTGGGAAGTAATATATGTCTGGTGTCATGCACACTTCATTTATTAGGTTGTAGACTCATCTTGTCTTGATACGTGTGATGATACTATGAGTAACTAGCTATGTTACCACATGCCTCTCTTTTGCATGGATACGTGTGATGTTACCACTTATATTACTCCCAGTGTGATGATACTATGGGTAACTAGCTATGTTACCACATGCCTCTCTTTTGCATGGATACGTGTGATGCTACCACTTATATTACTCCCACTATGAGTAGTCTAAGTCACAGGCAACTAATTATTATTTGTGCGCCTCGATTTCTCTGCATGGTGGACAACAGCGTCCGAGGCTAGCTGCGCCCTCCCCGCGAGGCCTAGTGAGGAGTGAGTTGGCGACTACCCAGCTGGCCACGGCGTCGCAGATGGAGGCGAGTTGGAGGTTTGACGGATTTTTTTAAAGATCCAGTGTTGCTGGCTTTTCATTGACTTAGCAGAAGAGAGAGCTTACAAAAAGGGTGATCAAGCGATCAGGGTCTGAGCGCGTGGTAGGAGAGGGCACAAAGGCCGCCCGCCACCTCTCCAAAAAAGAAAAGACCGCAAAAAGAAAATATACAGACATGGGTTTACTCCTCAAGTAACCTCCCCGAAAGGGGCCTCTATGCCGCTGGCTCCGGCGAGCCGCCATTGCTCGATGTCTCTCCGGCAGGCCGCTAGAATGTCACGCCAACTCGATGGTATACCTTTGAATGTGCAGCTGTTACGCTCCTGCCAGATTTGCCAGGCCAGCAGCATGATCATTGTCTTGATGCCCTTTCTGTCATGAGATGCCGCGGTATTGACGATCGCGGTCACTGCCTCGGTGGTGGTCGCGCAGGCTTCCCAGGTGCTTGGAGAGAGCGCATCACAGCCGTGCAGGTGGACGCCGTTGTCCAGGCTTGGCGTGAAGTTGGGCATTCCTAGAGGAGGTGGAAGGAGGATTCTAAGTTTCTGTAGCAGAGCTGACAGAAATATCCGTTGGGGCATCCTCTTCGCTGCAGGCGGTCGTTGCACCAGAGTCAATTAAGGTGGAGCAGCCAGAGGAAAAATTTGACCTTGCCTGGTGCCTAAATCTTCCATATGAGTTGATGCAACTGCTCCCTCGGCTCGTCTGTGAATTGCATTCTGTAAGATGCTCTCGCCGTGTATTGGCCTCCCGTCCTCCATCTGATCGCGTCAGCCACCCCTTCTCGGAGGATCAGGTTGGCCTCGTTGATCCGGTGCCGCAGCAGGATGACCTGGGGGATGATTTCCATAGTGTCGCCGTGTCTCAGATCGAGCACCCATCTGTCTCCATGTAGGGCCTCCGCCACCGTGCGGTTTTTCCTTGCGGATCGGCCGAACAGCAGGGGGAAGGCCCGGCAGAGCGGCTGCTCGCCCAGCCATGGGAAGTGCCAGAAGAGGGCCCGGTTTCCGTCGCCCACCTCCACCTTTGTGGCCGAGGCGAAGAGAGCCCAGTCTTTGACATCGCATGGGGATCCTGTGCCCACCCACGGCCGCGCTAGGTCGGTCCATGCCAGCCAGAGCCATCGGAGCCGGAGCGCGCGCACGAATCGCTCCATGTCCTGGATCCCGAGGCCGCCGCGGTCGACCGACAACGTGACTGTCCGCCAGCTAACCTTGCACTTCCCGCCGGTGATCTCCTCGTGTTAGGCCCATAGGAATCATTGTCGGGCCTTGTTCACGTCTTTGAAGAATTTCTTTGGCATGCGAAGGACGGCCATCGCTAAGGCGGGCAGCGCTGTCAGCACACACCGAACGAGCACACGCCACCCTGCGATGGGCATGAGCCGCCCCTTCCACACTGCCAGCCGTGCGCGAACGCGGTCGAGGAGGTATTGAATGTGAACAAGCCGAAGTTTGCCCTTGCAGAGGGGGAGCCCTAGATATCTAATTGGGAAACCTACACTCTTGCCGCGGAAGTTTCTCAGGACGTCCACTAGATCTACGATGTCGCAGTTGAGCGTTGCTACTGATGATTTCTAAGGGTTGCAGTGCAGTCCTGTGGCGTCCCCGAACCCTTCCAGAATTTGCATGATGGTATCGACTTCCTGCCGCTCTGGGTTGGCGAAGAGGATGGCGTCGTCGGCGTAGAGCGTGACCCGCAGCCGTGCCGCTCTGGCAGGCAACGGGGTTAGGATGCCGGCCGTGGGAACTCTGAGGCATGGGAAGTCAGGGCTCAGATAGGAGGAAAGGCAAGGCACAACTGGAGGAAGAGTGAACAGACCAGGAGAGGACATGCAGTGGAGATAGAACGGTTGGAGGAGGAAGATGATCTACCCACTCGATTTTGATCCAACGTCAGGGGGCATTCGCTTCCAAATCGACAAGAAGACAAAAAACAATTACGGATCGAATATCCTGAGCTCATCTGATCTCGGTGAACAGTAAAATAAAAAATACTATAGAAATTAAAAAAATCTATTTTTTTGCATGGAAGATACTTTAGTGCATCGCATTTCAACATGTCAGCAACTCCCAGCAAAAAGAAAACAAAATCAACCCCAAACAGTGCACGAACAATAAAATTTTCCATATATCCCACTTTTTTTTCTAAGAGCTGCTCAGTTGTCGAAATGAGCTAAAATTTGTCACTGATCTCATGCACTAAAACATCTTCCATGCAAAAAAGTCCAGTATTATGATTTTACCGTTCATGCACAGGAGCACATGAGCCCGAGAGCCATTCAGCCTCTCTCCGACCTTAAAAAAAGATATTCCGTTCATTTGGTCAGAGATACTAGTCTAAAGTTAGGGTATGTCCAACGCCATCCCTAAGATGGACGCATTTCCTGAATTTATTCCAGGCCTTTTGGTGATGTGCGTTCTGTGGAATGAGAAATTCACGTCGACTACGAAAGAGTCTATGGTAAATTCGTCAATCCCTAGACGATGTTGTAGATGTTGTAGCCACGCGTCCGCACCCCATTACTAGTCGGTCTTGCTCTTGGACTTGAGCTTCGATGGCATTGCGGCGGTACAGGTACGATGACAATGTGGCGATGAGACAAGGCAGCGGTAGCGTGGAGGTGGTGCAACATCGGCTAGGGATGGGCGACCGTCGAATCAAGTGTGCGGCGGTGTTGGTGGCGTGGAGGTGGGCGCCGACAAAATGGAGGTCACGCAGTGGCAGATTCAGTTGGCGCAATGGGCAACGGTGACAGGGGTGAAGATCCGACAGCAACGGTGTTTGACGTGGTGTGGACTTGGCCAATTTGATGGCGGCGGTGCGGCTATCGCGCGGGGGTGGGGGTAGGGCGACTACGAAACCGAATTTGTTTTGCTCCAAAGGCCTAGGTGTTGCATATTTGCCATATTTGGTGCCCCCTTTTCATGATGTTATATGTTCAAAGTATTTTTTTATAGATAGGGAACCTATTAGAGCATTATTTTAGCCTAAAAAGTGGCAAGGTTGCAACGGCGCATCCTTGCAGATTGGGGTTCGGCTCCCGTCGGGAGCGGATTTCTGCGATCTCACTCACGTGGGCTGTTTTTGTTGGGGAACGTAGTAATTTCAAAAAAAAAATCTACGCACACGCAAGATCATGGTGATGCATAACAAAGAGAGGGGAGAGTGTTGTCCACGCACCCTCGTAGACCGAAAGCGGAAGCGTTAGCACAACGCGGTTGATGTAGTCGTATGTCTTCACGGCCCGACCGATCAAGCACCGAAAGCACGGCACCTCCGAGTTCTTGCCCATGTTCAGCTCGATGACGTCCCTCAAACTCCGATCCAGCCGAGTGTCGAGGGAGAGTTCCGTCAGCACGATGGCATGGTGACGATGATGATGTTCTACCAACGCAGGGCTTCGCCTAAGCACCACTACGATATTATCGAGGTGGAATATGGTGGAGGGGGGCACCGCACACGGCTAACAGATCTCAAGGACCAATTGTTGTTATCTCTAGAGGTGCCCCCTGCCCCCGTATATAAAGGAGCAAGGGGGAGGGGGCGGCCAGCCAGGAGTGGGCGCGCCAGGAGGAGTCCTACTGGAGTAGGACTCCCTCCTTTCCTTGTCCAAGTAGGAGAGGGGGAAGGAAGGGAGAGAGGGGAGGAAGGAAAGGCCCCCCCCTCCTTGTCCTATTCGGACTAGAGGGGGAGGGGCGCGCGGCCTGCCCTGGCCACCCCTCCTCTTCTCCACTTTGGGCCTATGAGGCCCATTAACCCCCCCGGGGGGTTCCGGTAACCCCCGGGTACTCTGGTATATATCCGATAACCCCCGTAACCATTCCGGTGTCCGAATATAGTCGTCCAATATATTAATCTTCATGTCTCGACCATTTCAATACTCCTCATCATGTCTGTGATCACTTGAATTATCTTCGGTACATCAAAACACATGAACTCATAATATAACTATCATCTAACTTTAAGCGTGCGGACCCTACGGGTTCGAGAACTATGTAGACATGACCGAGACACGTCTCCGGTCAATAACCAATAGCAGAACCTGGATGCTCATATTGGTTTCTACATATTCTACGAAGATCTTTATCGGTCAAACCGCATAACAACATACGTTGTTCCCTTTGTCATCGATATGTTACTTGCCCGAGATTCGATCGTCGGTATCTCAATACCTAGTTCAATCTCGTTACCGGCAAGTCTCTTTACTCGTTATGTAATGCATCATTCCGTAACTAACTCATTAGCTACATTGCTTGCAAGGCTTATAGTGATGTGCATTACCGAGAGGGCCCAGAGATACCTCTCCGACAATCGGAGTGATAAAACCTAATCTCGAAATACGCCAACTCAACATGTACCTTTGGAGACACCTGTAGAGCTCCTTTATAATCACCCAGTTACGTTGTGACGTTTGGTAGCACACAAAGTGTTCCTCCAGTAAACGGGAGTTGCATAATCTCATAGTTGTAGGAACATGTATAAGTCATGAAGAAAGCAATAGCAACATACTAAACGATCAAGTGTTAAGCTAACGGAATGGGTAATGTCAATCACATCATTCTCCTAATGATGTGATCCCGTTAATCAAATGACAACTCATGTCTATGGTTAGGAAACACAACCATCTTTGATTAACGAGCTAGTCAAGTAGAAGCATACTAGTGACATTATGTTTGTCTATGTATTCGTACATGTATTATGTTTCCGGCTAATACAATTGTAGCATGAATAATAAACATTTATCATGATATAAGGGAATAAATAATAACTTTATTATTGCCTCTAGGGCATATTTCCTTCAGTCTCCCACTTGCACTAGATTCAATAATCTAGATTACACAGTAATGATTCTAACACCCATGGAGCCTTCGTGGTGATCATGTTTTGCTCGTGGAAGAGGCTTGGTCAATGGGTCTGCAACATTCAGATCCGTATGTATGTTGCAAATCTCTATGTCTCCCACCTGGACTTGGTCCCGGGTGGAATTGAAGCGTCTCTTGATGTGCTTGGTCCTCTTGTGAAATCTGGATTCCTTTGCCAAGGCAATTGCACCAGTATTGTCACAGAAGATTTTCATTGGTCCCGATGCACTAGGTATGACACCTAGATCGGATATGAACTCCTTAATCCATACTCCTTCATTTGTTGCTTCCAAAGCAGCTATGTACTCCGCTTCGCATGTAGATCCCGCCACGACGCTTTGTTTAGAACTGCACCAACTTATAGCTCCACCGTTCAATATAAACATGTATCCGGTTTGCGATTTAGAATCATCCGGATCAGTGTCAAAGCTTGCATCGACGTAACCATTTACAACTAGCTCTTTGTCACATCCATAAACAAGAAACATATCCTTAGTCCTTTTCAGGTATTTCAGGATATTCTTGACCGTTGTCTAGTGATCCACTCCTGGATTACTTTGGTACCTCCCTGCTAAACTTATTGCTAAGCATACATCAGGTCTAGTACACAGCATTGCATACATGATAGAGCCTATGGCTGAAGCATAGGGAACATCTTTCATTTTCTCTCTATCTTCTGCTGTGGTCGGGCATTGAGTCTGACTCAACTTCACACCTTGTAATACATGCAAGAACCTTTTCTTTGCTTGATCCATTTTGAACTTTTTCAAAATTTTATCAAGATATGTGCTTTGTGAAAGTCCAATTAAGCGTCTTGATCTATCTCTATAGATCTTGATGCCTAATATATAAGCAGCTTCACCGAGGTCTTTCATTGAAAAACTTTTATTCAAGTATCCTTTTATGCTATCCAGAAATTTTATATCACTTCCAATTAACAATACGTCATCTACATATAATATCAGAAATGCTACAGAGCTCCCACTCACTTTCTTGTAAATACAGGCTCCTCCAAAAGTCTGTATAAAACCATATGCTTTGATCACACTATCAAAGCGTTTATTCCAACTCCGAGAGGCTTGCACCAGTCCATAAATGGATCGCTGGAGCTTGCACACTTTGATAGCACCTTTTGGATCGACAAAACCTTCAGGTTGTATCATATACAACTCTTCTTCTAGAAATCCATTCAGGAATGCATTTTTGACATCCATTTGCCATATTTCATAATCATAAAATGCGGCAATTGCTAACATGATTCGGACAGACTTAAGCATCACTACGGGTGAGAAAGTCTCATCGTAGTCAACCCCTTGAACTTGTCGAAAACCTTTCGCAACAAGTTGAACTTTGTAGACAGTAACATTACCATCAGCGTTAGTCTTCTTCTTAAAGATCCATTTATTCTCGATGGCTTGCCGATCATCGGGCAAGTCAACCAAAGTCCATACTTTGTTTTCATACATGGATCCCATCTCAGATTTTATGGCCTCAAGCCATTTTGCGGAATCTGGGCTCATCATCGCTTCCTCATAGTTCATAGGTTCGCCATGGTCAAGTAACATGACCTCCTGAATAGGATTACCGTACCACTCTGGTGCGGATCTTACTCTGGTTGACCTACGAGGTTCGGTGTAACTTGATTTGAAGTTTCATGATCAATATCATTAGCTTCCTCACTAATTGGTGTAGTTCTCACAGGAACCGGTTTCTGTGATGAACTACTTTCCAATAAGGGAGCAGGTACAATTACCTCATCAAGTTCTACTTTCCTCCCACTAACTTCTTTCGAGAGAAATTTCTTCTCTAAAAAGGATCCGAATTTAGCAACAAAATTTTTTCCTTCATATTTGTGATAGAAGGTGTACCCAATAGTTTCCTTTGGGTATCCTATGAAGACACATTTCTCCGATTTGGGTTCGAGCTTATCTAGTTGAAGTTTCTTCACATAAGCATCGCAGCCCCAAACTTTAAGAAACGACAACTTTGGTTTCTTGCCAAACCACAGTTCATAAGGCGTCGTCTCAACGGATTTTGATGGTGCCCTATTTAACATGAATGCGGTCGTCTCTAAAGCATAACCCCAAAATGATAGCGGTAAATCAGTAAGAGACATCATAAATCGTACCATATCTAGTAAAGTACGATTATGACGTTCGGACACACCATTACATTGTGGTGTTTCGGGTGGCGTGAGTTGCAAAACTATTCCGCATTGTTTCAAATGTAAATCAAACTCGTAACTCAAATATTCTCCTCCACGATCAGATCGTAGAAACTTTATTTTCTTGTTACGATGATTTTCCACTTCACTCTGAAATTCTTTGAACTTTTCAAATGTTTCATACTTATGTTTCATTAAGTAGATATGCCCATATCTGCTTAAATCATCTGTGAAGGTGAGAAAATAACGATACCCGCCGCGAGCCTCAATGTTCATTGGACCACATACATCAGTATGTATGATTTCCAACAAATCTGTTGTTCGCTCCATAGTTCCGGAGAACGGCGTTTTAGTCATCTTGCCCATGAGGCACGGTTCGCAAGTACCAAGTGATTCATAATCAAGTGATTCCAGAAGTCCATCAGTATGGAGTTTCTTCATGCGCTTTATACCAATATGACCCAAACGGCAGTGCCACAAATAAGTTGCACTATCATTATCAACTCTGCATCTTTTGGCTTCAACATTATGAATATGTGTATCACTACTATTGAGATTTAATAAAAACAGACCACTCTTCAAGGGTGCATGACCATAAAAGATATTACTCATATAAATAGAACAACCATTATTCTCTGATTTAAATGAATAACCGTCTCGCATCAAACAAGATCCAGATATAATGTTCATGCTCAACGCTGACACCAAATAATAATTATTTAGGTCTAAAACTAATCCCGAAGGTAGATATAGAGGTAGCGTGCCGACCACGATCACATCGACTTTGAAACCATTTCCCACGCGCATCGTCACCTCGTCCTTAGCCAATCTTTGCTTAATCCGTAGTCTCTATTTTGAGTTGCAAATATTAGCAACAGAACCAGTATCAAATACCCAGGTGCTACTGCGAGCATTAGTAAGGTACACATCAATAACATGTATATCACATATACCTTTGTTCACCTTGCCATCCTTCTTATCCGCCAAATACTTGGGGCAGTTCCACTTTTAGTGACCAGTCTGCTTGCAGTAGAAGCACTCAGTCTCGGGCTTAGGTCCAGATTTGGGTTTCTTCTCTTGAGCAGCAACTTGTTTTCCGTTCTTCTTGAAGTTCCCCTTCTTCTTCCCTTTACCCTTTTTCTTGAAACTGGTGGTCTTATTGACCATCAACACTTGATGCTCCTTTTTGATTTCTACCTTCGCAGCTTTTAGCATTGCGAAGAGCTCGGGAATAGTCTTGTCCATCCCTTGCATATTATAGTTCATCACAAAGCTCTTGTAGCTTGGTGGCAGTGATTGAAGAATTCTGTCAATGACACTATCATCGGGAAGATTAACTCCCAGTTGAATCAAGTGATTATTATATCCAGACATTTTGAGTATATGTTCACTGACAGAACTATTCTCTTCCATCTTGCAGCTATAGAACTTATTGGAGACTTCATATCTCTCAATCCGGGCATTTGCTTGAAATATTAACTTCAACTCCTGGAACATCTCATATGCTCCATGACGTTCAAAACGTCGTTGAAGTCCCGGTTCTAAGCCGTAAAGCATGACACACTGAACTATCGAGTAGTCATCAGCCTTGCTCTGCCAGACGTTCTTAACATCATCGGTTGCATCTGCAGCAGGCCTGGCACCCAGCGGTGCTTCCATGACGTAATTCTTCTGTGCAGCAATGATGATAATCCTCATGTTACGGACCCAGTCCGTGTAATTGCTACCATCATCTTTCAAATTAGCTTTCTCAAGGAACGCATTAAAATTCAACAGAACAACAGCACGAGCTATCTATCTACAACAAACGTAGACAAGCAAAATACTATCAGGTACTAAGTTCATGATAAATTTAAGTTCAATTAATCATATTAATTAAGAACTCCCACTTAGATAGACATCCCTCTAATCATCTAAGTGATCACGTGATCCAAATCAACTAAACCATGTCCGATCATCACGTGAGATGGAGTAGTTTTCAATGGTGAACATCACTATGTTGATCATATCTACTATATGATTCACGCTCGACCTTTCGGTCTCGGTGTTCCGAGGCCATATCTGTATATGCTAGGCTCATCAAGTTTAACCTGAGTATTCCGCGTGTGCAACTGTTTTGCACCCGTTGTATTTGAACGTAGAGCCTATCACACCCGATCATCACGTGGTGTCTCAGCACGAAGAACTTTTGCGACGGTGCATACTCAGGGAGAACACTTATACCTTGAAATTTAGTGAGAGATCATCTTATAATGCTACCGTCAATCAAAGCAAAATAAGATGCATACAGGATAAACATCACATGCAATCAATATAAGTGATATGATATGGCCATCATCATCTTTGTGCTTGTGATCACCATCTCCGAAGCACCGTCATGATCACCATCGTCACCGGCGCGACACATTGATCTTCATCGTAGCATCGTGTCGTTTCGCCACCTATTGCTTCTATGACTATCGCTACCGCTTAGTGATAAAGTAAAGCAATTACAGGGCGATTGCATTGCATACAATAAAGCGACAACCATATGGCTCCTGCCAGTTGCCGATAACTCGGTTACAAAACATGATCATCTCATACAATAAAATATAGCATCATGTCTTGACCATATCACATCACAACATGCCCTGCAAAAACAAGTTAGACGTCCTCTACTTTGTTGTTGCAAGTTTTACGTGGCTGCTACGGGCTGAGCAAGAACCATTCTTACCTACGCATCAAAACCACAACGATAGTTCGTCAAGTTAGTGCTATTTTAACCTTCTCAAGGACCGGGCGTAGCCACACTCGGTTCAACTAAAGTTGGAGAAACTGACACCCGCCAGCCACCTATGTGCAAAGCACGTCTGTAGAACCAGTCTCGCGTAAGCGTACGTGTAATGTCGGTCCGGGCCGCTTCATCCAACAATACCGCCGAACCTAAGTATGACATGCTGGTAAGCAGTAGGACTTGTATCGCCCACAACTCACTTGTGTTCTACTCGTGCATATAGCATATACGCATAAAACCTGGCTCGGATGCCACTGTTGGGGAACGTAGTAATTTCAAAAAAAAATCTACGCACACGCAAGATCATGGTGATGCATAGCAACGGGAGGGGAGAATGTTGTCCACGTACCCTCGTAGACCAAAAGCGGAAGCGTTAGCACAACGCGGTTGATGTAGTCGTACGTCTTCACGGCCCGACTAATCAAGCACCGAAAGCACGGCACCTCCAAGTTCTTGCACACGTTCAGCTCAATGACGTCCCTCAAACTCCGATCCAGCCGAGTGTCGAGGGAGAGTTCTGTCAGCACGACGGCATGGTGACGATGATGATGTTCTACCGACGTAGGGCTTCGCCTAAGCACCACTACGATATTATCAAGGTGGAATATGGTGGAGGGGGGCACCGCACACGGCTAATAGATCTCAAGGATCAATTGTTGTTATCTCTAGAGGTGCCCCCCAGCCCCCGTATATAAAGGAGCAAGGGGGAGGGGGCGGCCGGCCAGGAGTGGGCGAGCCAGGAGGAGTCCTACTCCCACCGGGAGTAGGACTCCCTCCTTTCCTTGTCCAAGTAGGAGAGGGGGAAGGAAGGGAGAGAGGGGAGGAAGGAAAGGGGGGCGCCGGCCCCCCTCCTTGTCCTATTCGGACTAGAGGGGGAGGGGGCGCGTGACCTGCTCTGGCCGCGCCTCCTCTTCTCCACTTTGGGCCCATGAGGCCCATTAACTCCCCGGGGGGTTCCGGTAACCCCCCGGTACTCCGGTATATATCCGATAACCCCCGGAACCATTCCTGTGTCCGAATATAGTCATCCAATATATCAATCTTCATGTCTCAACCATTTCGAGACTCCTCGTCATGTCCGTGATCATATCCGGGACTCCGAACTATCTTCGGTACATCAAAACACATGAACTCATAATATAATTGTCATCTAACTTTAAGCGTGCGGACCCTACGGGTTCGAGAACTATGTAGACATGACCGAGACACGTCTCCGGTCAATAACCAATAGCAGAACCTGGATGCTCATATTGGCTCCTACATATTCTATGAAGATCTTTATCGGTCAGACCGCATAATAACATACGTTGTTCCCTTTGTCATCGGTATGTTGCTTGCCCAAGATTCGATCGTCGGTATCTCAATACCTAGTTCAATCTCGTTACCGGCAAGTCTCTTTACTCATTATGTAATGCATCATTTCGTAACTAACTCATTAGCTACATTGCCTGCAAGGCTTATAGTGATGTGCATTACCGAGAGGGCCCAGAGATACCTCTCCGACAATCGGAGTGACAAAACCTAATCTCGAAATACGCCAACTCAACATGTACCTTTGGAGACAGCTATAGAGCTCCTTTATAATCACCCAGTTACGTTGTGATGTTTGGTAGCACACAAAGTGTTCCTCCGGTAAATGGGAGTTGCATAATCTCATAGTTGTAGGAACATGTATAAGTCATGAAGAAAGCAATAGCAACATACTAAACGATCAAGTGCTAAGCTAATGGAATGGGTCATGTCAATCACATCATTCTCCTAATGATGTGATCCCGTTAATGAAATGACAACTCATGTCTATGGTTAGGAAACACAACCATCTTTGATTAACGAGCTAGTCAAGTAGAGGCATACTAGTGACATTATGTTTGTCTATGTATTCATACATGTATTATATTTCCGGTTAATACAATTCTAGCCTGAATAATAAACATTTATCATGATGTAAGGAAATAAACAATAACTTTATTATTGCCTCTAGGGCATATTTCCTTCAGTTTTTACAAAAATATATCCTTGGTGGGAGTGCCCATGGATCTCAATTTTTTTATAGATGGGGCACCTATTAGAGCATTATTTTAGCCTAAAAGGTGGTCATGGCTTATTATGCAACGCCTATTGGAGATGCTCTTATGGTTTTTAAAAAGGCGCAAGCTATGTCTGTCTTTAAATTGATAAACTCCAACAAAGAAACCAAGAAAACTACGTCAAAATTTAAAAAGTTTGAACAACATAAAGCAACTACATGAAAAAGAATATACACACCATGGCTACACATCTAACAAAATAACCAAACAAAATGCACATTGAGTGGCGGCATCGGACGGGCTAGTAAAATCACTACTGATGGCCCGCCACCCAGAGTCGTTGCCCCGGCATCCAAGATCCAGCCCACCACCATCATTGCACTTTAACAACCGCGGAAGAAAGATCAGGAAGGCATCTCCCTCCGCTCATGGCCCTACATCAGCCATGGAGTCTCAGCGAATCTGGTGACTCAACCACGCCGCATCCCCGACCAGACCCAATTGGACCAAGCATAGATACAATCAAGTGCCACTGATTGCCCATTATCGAGTATGCCATGGCCATAGCCCCTCTGTCCTTGACACACACACACACCCACCCATCACCATACATGTGGCCATCGGAACCAAAACATACGATGACGTGGCAGCCCGACTTAGGACTGGACCAACACAATCGAGAGAGGTTGCAAAGGGGAGGAAGCAAATTTTCCATGGATCCGCTCCCACATCGACCATGATGGCCAACCAAGAAACCTGGGAATGGATAGCACCGTCCACGACCACCATGCTTTGTCACGAGCAATAGGCACCGCAGGCACGTAGACCTAAACCCTAAACCCTGGCCACCTCCATGCCACCACACAACGCGCCGGAACTTCCCAGTGCCGCTGCCCCTAGGCGTCCTTGTTTGATATGCCCCTCATGTTTTCTACATCTCCTTGTTTCTACACTTATTCCACGAGTATCACTTCATTGTTAGAGATGCAAAGGTAAAGGTGCAGCCATGCTACGCCCCTCATGTTTTCTGTGTCTCCTTGTTGCTCAATTCTTCCATGACCATCACTTCATTCTTAGAGACACAAAGGTAAAGGTACAGCCACACTATGCCCCTCGTGTTTTGTTGTTGCACTTCTTCCACAACCACCACTTCATGGTTAGAGACTCAAAGGTAAAGGTCCAGCCATGATACGCCCCTCATATTTTCTACGTCTCCTTGTTGTTGTACTTCCTCCACGACCATCATTCATTGTTAGAGACACAAAGATAAAGGTCCAGCCATGCTGCGCCTCTCATGTTTTCTACGTCTCCTTGTTGCTACACTTCCTCCACAACCATCACTTCATTGTTAGAGACACAAAGGTAAAGGTCCAGCCATGCTACGCCCCTCATTTTTCCCGCGTCTCCTTGTTGCTGCACTTCTTCCACGACAATTGTTAGAGACACAAAGGTAAAGATGCGGCCATGCTACGCCCCTCGCGTTTTCTACATCTCCTTGTTGCCGCACTTCTCACACGGCCATCACTTCATTGTTAGAGACAGAAAGGTAAAGATGCGGCCATGCTATGACCCTCGTGTTTTATACGTCTCCTTGTTGCTGCACTTCTTCCACGATCATCACTCCATTGTTAGAGACACAAAGGTAAAGGTGCGGTCATGCTACGTCCCTCACGTTTTCTACATCTACTTGTTGCACTTCTTTCACGGCCATCACTTTCATTGTTAGAGACACAAAGGTAAAGGTGCAGCCATGCTACGCCCCTCATGTTTTCTACATCTTGTTATCACCGCACTTCTTCCACGACCATCACTTCATTGTTAGGGACACGAAGGTAAAGATGCAGCAATGCTACGCCCCTCATGTTTTCTACGTCTCTGCTGCACTTCTTCCACGACCATCATTTTTATTGTTAGAGACACAAAGGTAAAGGTGCAGCCATGCTATGCACCTCACGTTTTCTACGTCTCCTTGTCGCTACACTTCTTCCACGACCATCAGTTTCGTTGTTAGAGACACAAAGGTAAAGGTGCATCCATGCTACACCCCTCACGTTTTCTACAACTTGTTGTTGTTGCACTTCTTCCATGACCATCGCTTTCATTGTTAGAGACACAAATGTAAAGGTGCGGCCATGGCCACCCCTAATGGATTCACATGATTATGGTTAGTACCTAATCTTTCGCTATATTTAAGGTGTTATAATAGGAGATCAAAATCCTATTATGTTAATCTTAAGGAATTATTCTAAGAGAAAGCAATCCTGGAACACAACCCTGCGGAGCATGGGCTTCCAACACGGGTGACGGGCAAGGTGCACAGTTCACCGCGCGCCAGTAGCCAACTTGTCTGACAATCAGTTCCTTGATCAATTGTACTCCCTCTGTCCTCGTTTATTAGTCTCAGTTTAAAAAATAAAATAAAACGATATGCCATAAAAATTATACGTTGTGTATCCTCTTTCAAATATGAATACAATAGTACTCCCTCCTTAAAGAAATAAAGAGCATTTCTTTAAAGAGGGAGTACATTTTTTGCAGAATATAAATTCTATTTCATTGGTCACACATATGATTAAAATTTGACACAAAATTTGAGGACACCGATAAACCTACTTTGATTCAAAACATAAGAGCATTTCTAACCGATCCCTATATCGCCTTAGTGGAGTAAATTTGGCTTTTTACTCCACTAAGTTTGACCTAGTCGATCCCCTATATGGCTTAGTGGAGTAAAAAATTTAGTCCATCCCTAAAAATCTGAGTATATTTACTCCATCTCTACTCGGCCGAGTAAAATCGGCGCCTCCTCTCCCCCCATTCCCCACCCCCCCCCCCCCCACGCACCACCGTCGGTGTGCCCCCCGCCCTCCCCCACCCCTCTGATGGCCGGACGTGGTGGCTGCCGATCCGCGGCGTGGATCCACGCCACCACGCGCGTGGGCCATCCTCCGCGTGTTCTTCATCGAGCCGTCGGCGGCGGCCGCCCTATCTGCCCGCCACCGCAACCCTACACCGGTTCGAGGACTTCCCCATCCTCCCTCCGCCCCGGCTGCCGACAAGGACCTACCTTGGGGTCCGGCAATGGCACTAGGGGACGTGGGTCGCCGAGATCATGGATCGGGAGACCCACACCCGGCGGTAGCTCGGGACCTTCCACACGACCGAGCTCGTAGCCATGGAATACGACCGCTGGCAGGTCCGCTACCACGGCGCGGCGGCTCAGCTGAATTTCCCCCCAGGCATGGCTCCAGTCCACCTCGTCCCGTTGGAGCCAGGGTGGTGAAGTCGGCTATGGCGCGGAAGGACCGTGAGGCGAGGGAGCGCCTCGAGGCCGAGGCCGCCGACGAGACCTACATGGAAGAGCTCCGCCGGGAGCACCCGGAGCTCGTGGAGGCGGAGCGGATGATCTTTGCCGATGCTAGCGGCGAGGTTATCATTATCTCCGACGACAAGGTCCAAGGCGGCGCGGAGGGCGGCGGGGTGGGCGGCGAGGACGAGGAGATCGACGTCGACGAGTGGAGGAGTGTCTTCCCCGACGACGACACCGGCCCGGACCCGCCTCGCGGCACACCGTACCTGACGAGGAAGGATTAGCCTGACCTCCACTTCAACCGAAAATAGTTTAGTTGCTTAGTTTAGTTTAAATTTATGTTCTATGTTCGGTTGTGCAAAACTATTTATGTTTATGTTTGAATGCATGCTTCTTTCGGTTCAAATTGCTTTGAATTTGATAAATTTAAAGTTTACTCCGTTAAGTTTAGAGGATCGGCTAGAAACGGCAGAAAAAATAGTGGAGTATATATACTCCATTAAAGGTTTTACTCCGTTAACTTATAGGAGATCGGTTAGAGATGGCCTAAGTAGAACAATAAACCCAAAGGAAGGAAATATATAAGGTCACCTAGTCATAACAGTTAGTACCTTGCGTGTAGTAAAATAGAAGTTGTGCGTCGCCGCGAATCTCCCTCCACGTCGTGCCCACATGTTAGGGCTGCTTGGACTCTTGACTAGAATTGCTTTTAGGAAAACAGTCATGGAAGTAATCCAGTAATCGAAGAAAGCAAAGATGGTCACTTGTGTGCACGCCCACCATGCATCCAGGTCCAGGCCAGGCCGACAGGAGCACATGCACCCACGGTCCCCGACCCCGGCCCCCAAGTGGTTACTTTCTTAACATCTGCTACAGTGCATAGGGAGTATGCGTTCAACAGATAGTCGTTCGCCTGTGGGAATAGGAAAATGACAAAACGCCTACGAGTTGGTCCTTGCACCTCGTCCTCACAAAACGCCTACGACACTCTCGTAATGACTTGTCCTCACAAAAGCATGTGATCCCGATCTCACTAGTCGCTAATGAAATCCTGGTGTCTCATTAATCAAAAAAAGCCTTTGTCAAGCCTCAGGTACCCCCTATCTCCTGAGTATCCCTGTCTCTGCATTGTGAGGGCATCTTCGACACCGTGCATTAAAATTGACAATAAACATCCACAGACACGTTCGGATGTGTTCGCCGATAACGGACAAAGCGGCGGTCATCCAATTCGACGCTCCAAATATCCATCTCCTTTTAAAAACAAAATAGAATAAAATTTAACCAAATATCTGCTATGCAACCTCATTTTGGTGCATCGTTCGACAACAATTCAGCTATACATTTAAGGTCTAATAAAAGCGCCAGATGTTAACCATGGTCCTCGAAAGCGGCCATCATCTTAGGCTTTCTCTCCTCGAGATTGAACTTCTTCGTCTATGCATGAGTTTACCCACATGGGCTGCCCCTTGAGCCCCATACAACAATGTGTCAATGTGAAGAGCTTGCCCTCCATCCTTTGGTGCATTGCAGCGACGCGTTCGGGCTATAGAATGTTATGACCATCAAGTTGCAACATTCAATGATCAATGAATTGACCAACACACAGAGCCACATGAAAGCAAAACTTACGATATCCATGGCTGGCATGCCAGTCGGCCACATTCTTTCCGCTTGTAAAATCGCACCTTAATGCTTCATGACATCTTTTGAAATGGTGTACCACTGATGGAGTTGTGACTTCGTATTGCAATCATGGATCACATCCAAATTGTAGGGTGTTTGTGCTTGTGCGCATGAAACCAAAAATGCACATGTTGCAAATACATCGTGCCAACCACGCGTCGCACAACAATGCATTCTCCCTCACTAACGCCCCATCATCATACTTATTGCTTCATGTTAAACAAGTAGAAATTAGAGAGAAAAAATCCCCAACAACATTTGGTCGAACACTTGCCAAGTGTTGTGTCAGCCATGGACAACATTAGCAGGGGCAAACGGTAGTTGGGCTGAGGACGGATTCTGAGGTGAAATGACACTGAAGTACAAGGCGCCTGGGTGGAGCAACGGTTTTGCGGCAAAAACTGGGACTGAAGTCTGACTCGGCGGGCGTCCGGACTCCCCCAAACTTCCTCAGCTTTGTTTTTGGTTTGGTGGAATTCAGGGCCGGCCCTGAGGGGGGGCAGAGGGGGCGGCCGCCCCGGGCCCCCGAGTACGAAGGGGCCCCCGATGGCCTGGTTTCCTATAGGTGCATAGGCCATGTAACAGATCCATAAATTTCTCAAAAAAAGAAGAAGGAAAATGATGTTACAGATCGATTATTTCCTATCCATCGTGGGATAGTATGGAAAAGATTAATTACTTCCGTGATTGGCGCACACACACGGCGCAGTCTTCTCGGTTATTCATTCTCTTCCACAATAGGCAATAAATCAGACGTGCTAAGTTCTACGGTGCCTCGCCTGCCTCGTCTAATTGTGATTTTCTGCTGTTGAACACGATAGTGGAAGAAGGTATTGCGATTTTTCAGATTCCCATTAACCTCCTCTTCAGCGCAAATCCCCTAGTTTTCTAGCATTGTCAGATATTCCATTCGTCTGTCAAGATCATCCTCTTACATATCTTTCTCACACTCCTATTTTCTTGTGTTGACTGGGATTAGAGAAGAGGAAATCGGATGTCTGTTCGTGACCCATAGACAGCAGCAAAGTCTTGCAATTTTTAATTTTCTAGCCATCCAGATCCAGGTATCATGTTGCCTACGAATCTTAGCATTTATTTATTTATTTAACAATCTTCTTAATTTCTTGTTTTATACGTTTGTGTGCTAATTAGCAACTAGCAAGATTGCTAGTATCCATCTGGTAAGAAAAAAAACAAGCATTGTGTTGATTGTGTCCCTGAAAGGAGCTATTGATATTTTTCTAGAACATAAATGAGTACTTTTACTAGTGGTAATTCAAAGGAGCTTTGATTCTGTTTGAAAAAAACCAGGCGAAAATATATAGGATGAGAATATATTGAGTAATCACGAAAGTGCTACTAATTCACCTCAATACAAAAAAAGATGTTGATTGACAACTTATACTGTGAATATTCATGACCCTGATTTCTTGATTAGTTGGGATGACAAGGCAACATAAGTTTAGTGTTGAATGGTAAAAATTGAACTAGAATACAGAGCCAAAGTCTGCTCCGCTAGGGTTAGGGTATCCTCTGGCGATGGGCGATCGCTCGCCGCCGTCTTCCCTTCCCGCAGGCGGGAGAGCACCGGAACGCCAGGAGAACTTCTCCAGGGTTGCGTTACCGAAGTCTATGCCGTCTCTGAGTCTCCGTCGGTCTTGCCTGGACCCTGTTCGTGTTCTGCACGGAAGTCAAGGCCCTAGGGCTGCGCCTATTTATAGCTGCTGTCCTAATCTTTGCGACACAACTACGGCGCCGATCGCTACCAAGCCGCCTGATTCCGATCCCGAGCGCTTCCGACCTGTCATGTCGCGGTTATCGCTTGCTGTTGGTAGTAGGGGTGATCAAGGGGGAGCCGTTGAGGATCCTGCCCACCCGAAGCTTTCCAACGGCGGCGCGATCGTGGACTTCAGGCCATCTGGGAATTTTGCAGGTTTTCAGAGGGCGATTCCAAGCAATGGCAATGGACTGTCGGAGGAAGATGGTCTACCAGTTGGAGAGGATGCGCACATCAGGGACGAAGCGGACATGGACGACGTTGCTTTTGTTGCAGTAGACTTTGAGGAGGAGGAGATTGAAAACATCGAGCCGGGTTGGAAGCTGATGAGCCTATACAGATCACAGAAACGGCCAAGCGCGAAGACGCTGTCAGATCACTTTGAGAAAATTTGGCAGCTACGTACAGGAGTTGAGTTTAAGCCCGTACAGAAAAATTACTTTGTGGTCACTTTTTCTCTGAAGGGGACTACAGATTCGTTGCTAGGGGAGGGCCATGGATTTATGATGGAGATGCTTTGTTGGTGGCTCCGTTTGTGGAAGATGCTCATCCGTCTGAAACTATAATGGATTCAGTCCCTGTGTGGGTGCGTGTCTTTGATGTGCCTTGGAATAAACAAACCAGGCCATATGGGAACGCCTTGGGTGGCACCCTGGGAGAGGTGTTGGAGCTTGATGCTTCGGAAGTTGGGCATGGCACTAGCGAATTTTTGAGGATCAGAGTTAAGCTGCCATATAACAGGAGGTTGCAGAAGGAGGTTACGCTAGAATATACTGTCAGAGGAGTAACAAAACGATCTACTTTTAAACTCAAGTATGAGCGTGTACCACACTTCTGTTTCTTCTGTGGTTTTCTAGGCCATGATGAAGATGTGTGTGAGAAGAAGAGGCTTGGGCTGCCATCTAAAGCCTACGATTCCACGCTCGTTGTTCCCCGTTTAAGAAGTATGAGCAAAGACCAACATATACAGCGTCGTCGGGCCAGCCAAGGGCGCGCCGTGTGTTGGACTTTTCCCTGGGCCGCGCTCATTCTACTACACGACAATCTGCTTCTTCTTCAGCGAGAAGTGAGTCTAGACATAATCCAGTTATACCAGATAGGGTTGATGCCCATGATGGGTTTGAGAACAGAGAAGGATCAGGTGAGACGGCGGCTGTTATTCAGCTTGCGGATGAGGTGGAGGCGCTCTGTCTGAGGCTGGCCAAAGAGAAACCAGAGTGCAGTCAATCTCAGCAGATAAAGATTCATTTTGAAGCAAAAGCTATGGACAAACAGACTGAACTACAACCCAAATCTTACAAGAAGAGAAGTACTGGTAAGTAAGTTGTGGCAGCAAGGAAGCCAGGCACTCTAGTTATCACGGAAAAAGAACCTACTTCGAATGTCATGAACCCAACATTACGGGGTGTTGAATTTTTGGATAAATCTTTTGGTACAGCGGTGGACTTGATGGTATGCAATGATTCCATCTTGGGAAAACGTCAGGTTGCGGGATTGTTTGGTTATGGGCAGGATGCGCAACTTGACAAAGCTATGGTGCCGTTCGTTGATGTTCCAACAGGAGGTAGTCTGAAGAAAGGGAAAACTGAAGGTCAACAACAAGAGGAGGAAGTAACCAGCAAAGGAAGTGTGGTGGACTTGGAGGCAGCTGGCCTAGGGGCCGCCAGCGATCTGACGGGGCCTTTGGCGCCCCGTCAGAAGCAATGAATTGCTTAAGTTGGAACTGTCGAGGGGCGGGGAACCTTCGCACAGTTCGTGATCTTGTAGCGCTTGTGGGTGCTCATTCCCCGAAAGTGGTCTTTCTGTGTGAAACTAGACAACCAAAAGAAAAGATGCATCGTCTTCGTAATCGATTAGGCTTAGCTGGTTTTGAAGGAGTTAGTAGTGATGGTCGTAGTGGTGGTCTAGCTTTATTTTGGCATGAGTCTGTATCCCTGGTTGTTCAAGAGGCTAATAATAGATGGATTGATGCTTATGTCCGTTTGTCACCTGATGATCCTTTGTGGCGTGTCACCTTTGTGTATGGCGAGCCACGAGTGGAAAATAGACATTTTATGTGGGACTCTTTGAGGAGGTTGTCAAGACGCAGTGCACTTTCATGGATGTTAGTTGGCGACTTTAATGAAGCTATGTGGGATTATGAACACATGTCAGAAACACCAAGGGCACCGGGTCAGATGTTGAGTTTTAGAGATGCTTTGGAAACATGTGGGCTGATTGATATGGGCTTCACGGGTTATCCCTTTACCTATGATAATAGGCGGGGTGGTAGAGCCAATGTTCAGGTGAGATTGGACAGAGCAGTGGCCACTAATACTTGGAGGGATATGTTTGCTGATGCTGTTGTACGTCACCTGGTCTCACCGGCGTCAGACCATTGTCCAGTGTTGGTCTCATGTATTTTGGATACGGCCCCTCGGCCGGGCCGATGTCGCCGTTATGAATTGATGTGGGAAAGAGATCATGCTCTTAATGAGGTAGTGGAGGAAGCATGGGGTGCAGCAGGAATTAAAAGAAACTTACGTGATGTTCAAAAGGCTCTCGGCCAGGTGATGGGTAAGTTGCATACTTGGAGTAATAAAAAATTTGGGAATGTTACAAGACAACTTGAGAAATATAGATCAAGGTTGGAGGAACTGATGCTTATGAATGCGGATAGGGCAGATATTAGGAAGCACATGGACGAAATGAATGAACTTTTATTCAGGGAGGAGATGTTGTGGTTACAGCGCTCGCGCATTGCTTGGCTCAAGGAGGGGGACAGGAACACAAAGTTTTTTCACAGAAAAGCGGTGTGGCGAGCCAGAAAGAATGCAGTACGAGGACTATTGGATGCTAATGATGTTTGGCAAACTAATAAGAACGTGATGTTGGATATGGCCCATAACCATTTTATGCAATTATTTACAGCTGATCCGAACGTCAATCCAGAAGAGGTAGTGAATCTATTCCAAGCTAAAATAACGGATGATATGGATACTACTCTTTGTGCTCCTTTCACAGATAAGGAAATAGGCGATGCATTGCTCCAGATTGGGCCACTAAAAGCCCCCGGTCCAGACGGATTTCCAGCTCAATTTTTTCAACGGAATTGGGCTTTAATGAAAGAGGATGTAATGGTGGCTGTCAGGTTGTTCTTTGAGACTGGACACATGCCGGATGAGGTAAACTCAACTACTATTGTGCTTATTCCTAAGGTTGCGAATCCAAAGAAGCTAAATGAGTTCAGACCAATCAGTCTATGTAACGTAGTTTACAAGGTCATCTCCAAGTGTTTGGTAAATCGTTTGAGACCTCTCCTTGATGTTATTGTTGCTCCTGAGCATAGCGCCTTCGTCCCTGGTAGACTTATTACATGCTTTCATAGCTTTTGAGTGTATGCATACAATCAAACATGAAAGGAATCAGGAGAATAGTTTTTGTGCTTACAAGCTGGACCTATCAAAGGCATATGACAGGGTAGACTGGAATTTCCTGGAGCGAATGATGCAACAGTTGGGTTTTCATCACCGGTGGATACAGTGGATTATGGCGTGTGTAACCTCGGTGAGATATAGTGTTAAACTAAATGGAGCCCTCTCAGATTCGTTCGCACCGTCGCGTGGACTTCGGCAGGGTGACCCTCTATCCCCGTTTTTGTTTTTGTTCGTAGCTGATGGACTTGATGCTATTTTGAAACAGAAGGTCGGACAAGGAAGGATTTCTCCTATTCATGTGTGTCCAAGGGCACCAGGTATCTCACACCTCCTATTCGCAGACGACACGTTAATGTTCTTCCGTGCTACTCGGGAAGAAGCTACCCAGGTGGGAGATGCACTAGCTATTTATGAGCGCACCACAGGACAATTCATTAACCCGGCGAAATGTTCTATTTTATTTGGCACATGTTGTGGTGACAACGATAAGCAGGAGGTTGTGCATACCTTGCAGGTTCAGACGGTGGGATTCGACGATAAGTATCTCGGTCTCCCCACACCATCTGGTAGATTGTCGAAGGGCAAGTTTCAAAATCTACAAGAGCAACTTACTAAGCGTATATTACAGTGGGGAGAAGCGGCGTCACAAGGGGGCAAAGAAATTCTCATTAAGGCGGTTGCGCAGTCCCTACCTACATATATCATGGGGGTTTTCCGTTTGCCCCGGAGTGTTTGTGATGACCTTACTCGCATGGTACGCAATTTTTGGTGGGGGGCCAAGGAGGGGAAGAGGAAGACATATTGGCGTGCATGGGATACATTGATTAAACCGAAAGTGCAAGGCGGCATGGGGTTCCGTGATTTCAGACTCTTCAATCAGGCACTTCTGGCTAGACAGGCTTGGCGTCTTATTGCTTATCCTGACAGTTTATGTGCGCAGGTGCTGAAAGCAAGATATTACCCGGCGGGACGTCTGGAAGATACGGTCTTTTCGGGCAACTCATCCCAGACGTGGCAGTCTATTGTCCATGGTCTTGAGCTTCTCAAGAAAGGTTTAATTTGGCGCATTGGTGATGGTGCTTCTGTACGTATTTGGCGTGACCAGTGGATACCACATCCACTTGCGAGGTTGCCAATATCACCCCAGGGGCGCTGCCGCCTTCGGCGTGTCAGTGAGCTCCTGGACGACCGAGGAAATTGGAACGTGCAACTACTTAATCAACATTTCATGTCGGTAGATGTCATGGAAATTATGAAGATCAAGGTGGTGCCACGGTTGGACAAAGATATTATCGCTTGGGCGCCTGAGCGTTCTGGATCATTCACAGTTCGGAGTGCTTATCGTCTATCATATGACGAGATTCACCGTCAGACTACAGTCGCATCGAGTAGGGCACCGGACGGGCGACGGGCCGTCTGGGCACTTATATGGAGATGCCCTGTTCCACCAAAGGTGCGTATCTTTGCATGGCGTTTGGTCACAAATTCACTGGCTACTTGGGTGAATAAAAAATCACGGAAACTTGAGGTGTCTAACCTTTGTCCGCTGTGTGCGATGGAACCGGAGGACACATTCTACACATTCTGTAGATGCCCATTGGCTGTTGCTTTGTGGAACGCCATGCGGGAAAAATGGCTATTGCCGGACTTAGCTTCAGTGAGGAATACAGGCCCTGAGTGGCTTTTTGATCTTCTATACAAGCTAAATGAAGATGATCGCGTGCATGTGTTGATGGTGTTGTGGAGGAGTTGGTATGTACGTAATGAAATAGTACATCATAAGCTACCGCCTTCAATTGAAGCTTCCTGCAGATTTCTTATTAGCTATGCTGAATCTCTTCGATGCATCAATCATTTTCCAACCATTGACATCATCAAAGGGAAGATGGTGCCGCCGCCGATTGGGTATAGTTCTACAATGATAAATACAGCAACACAACATGCAGCCACAGTCCAATGGTCTGCCCCGCCGGCCGGTCGCGTGAAGCTCAATGTTGACGGGTCGTTCGTTCATACCGATGGTGGATTAGCAGGAGCCGGTATGATCTTACGTGATAATGACGGCAACATTATCTTCTCTGCTTGTCGTTCTATCTTGCATTGTTCCGGACCGCTCCAGGCTGAGCTGTTGGCATGTCAGGAGGGATTAAGCCTTGCTCTACAATGGTCTACTCGCCCGATAGACATCGAGATGGACTGCATGGATGCGATCAAGTTGATCAAGTCGCCTACCCTTGACAGATCGCCACATAGAATGATAGTTTAGGATATTAAGAGGCTCTTTGGTGAAAGGGATATCTCTATTGCTCATATAAGTAGGAATCAAAACTTTGGTAGCCACACACTTGCTGTTTTCGGACGATCGGAGGGCCGAACTACAGTTTGGTTGCGCTTTGGACCTGCAGACGTTCCTCTGCTATGTAGGAACGAATATTCCAACAGTTGAGCAATGAAATCCTTTTAACCCCGCAAAAAAAACATAAGTTTAGTGTTCTGTGTATTTATTTGCAATCAAAATATGAAAAAAAAAACACTCCAAACTTTATGTTGTTTTAGGGCCCCTTTATGTTGTCTTGCCCCGGGCCCCTCAAATCTCAGGACCGGCCCTGGTGGAATTTGAACGTACAAACCACGACAGTTTGATACAAAGAGTTGGATCACACAAAAGTGCTTAAACAAAAAAAAAACGGATGTTTAGCAGCGTTTTGATGCATGACGAAGTTGGAGACGCTCTAAACATTCTTCACTCCTGTTCGGTGCGTTGGACTCGAAAGTAGGCCGTGTACGTCAACGACAGATTACAAAGAAAAAAAGAAAAGAAAAGAAAGATAACGGTGACACGCCCGCGCACGGTCCGATCGATGAGATCCGAGTCATGAACCACCATGGGAACACGACAGAGGAGGTGGGAGAGGTTGTGGCCTGCACTGGCCTGAGCTGGAGCGCACGAGGACCGAGCGTGGATCTAGCGGGCCGCCAGACGCACGAGAGGGCGTGCGTGGGCATGGCAGCGACCCTTCGACGCCGTGCCCCGACACATTTTCCACCGGGGCAGCGCACCGCGCGCACGCACGCGCGCGCTCTGACGCGGAGCACGACGGCCGAGCCACCTTGCCCGGCGGTCCCGGGGGCAGCAGGAATCCGCGCTGCGCTGTCTGCCGTTGCACGCCCATGTGGCCCTCCCCTCCCCACGCTCGCCCCCGCGTTATCAATTGCTAAGCCGCCGTCGTCTTCTTCCTTCTACCTCTTTCATCCCTACCACCTACCTAGCTCGTGTGCGCCATCTGGATCTGAATCTAGCCCCCTCCTCCATCCCTGTATATAAGCCCACCCGCTGCCGAGAAGAAATCATTAGCCAGAGTGAGAGTTCAGAAACACTCCTTCGCTACACCTCGTTCACTTCCAACTATCTCCACGCCACAGAGAGAGATAAGAGTGTGTGTGAAGCAAAGATGAAGCTTATGGGGAGCCGGAGGAGTGGAGGAGGCCTGAGCAGGAGCCTAAAGGAGCACAGGGCCAGGCTCTACATCATCCAGCGCTGCGTCGTCATGCTCCTGCGCTGGCATGACTGAGGACTGCCTACCTCGCTCCATGGATTCCATTGATGGATGGATCCCGTCCTTCCATTCCATGGATGCATGGATGGTGTTTGAAGCAAAGATATACTTTCTGATTTTGGGTCTGTGATTGTGCTATGCCAGAATGGTGCCGGCAGGTAGTACTTGTACATAAGAGGTCACTTAATTATAGAAGTAGAAGTAGAAGTAGTAGCAAAGCAATAGGATCGATCTAGTGTTCGCTGATTCACCACTTTTCCTCTGCCCTCCACCCCCTTCCAGCAGGTGTGACTGTCCCATTGTACAGTTACATCACTGCCGAATACTCGTGTGATGCAATATATCAACTGAAAGAGAAGGAATCACTGGATTAATCGCTTGTCCCCGTCCCAAAGCTCGTGTGATGCCAGCTGATCTCGGTGTTTCTCGCGCGTGTTGCCGTGTTTCTTCTATAGATCATCACATCCAGCTCCTTTTTTCTCCACCATGTCCAGCACCGCACCCACAAAGAAGCTCACGAGGAATAACAACTGTTGGAAAGAGCGCCATCGTGCTCCAAGAAATCCGAGGAGTCCAGAGAGAGCACATCGTCGAGTAGGAGGCCAACATGGCACCACCGCGCACTGTGGCCGTCGCCGTACACTGGGAAGATGTTGAGCAGATCAAACTGTGGGAGGCCCGGGAGCAGCAGGTCTCGGCTACCTCGGTCTCTGTGAGAAATCCCAGCCGCCATCGCCATGCTCCCGAACGCTGCCAAGGTCTGAACTCTGAAGCGCAATAACAGAGATGTTCGGCTCTCACACAAGGGCACGCTCTCGCCAATATGCAGAGGGGCTTCCTCATCGCAGCGCGCATCTCTCCAGGCTTAGAGCATCTTCAATAGATGGTTCATCCAAAATCGAAGATGTAAAATTTGGACCGTCAAAAAATGTGTTTTGGAGCTTCGAAAAAAGCTCAACTTCAAGAGATGGTCTAAATTGATGGTCCAAAAAAGCAACTCCAATAGATGGTCCAAAATGAAGATGTAAATTTCTTAAAACGACAAACTACTAGTCCATTCAACATAGTTCAAACATCAAATTCAACATAGTTTCATACATGAACTTCAACTACTACTTATTCAAACTACTAGATAAACTACTCCTCATCGTCGGAGCTGCGGAACCGCTCCCAAAACTCGTCCTTCTCCGGGTCGTCTCACCCCTCCCCCTCCTCCTCCTCCTCCGAGAAGTCTGTCCAGTCCTCCTCGGAACATGACTCGATGGGGATCACCGTCGAGGGACCGGCCTCGTTCTTCTTCTTCTGCTGCTCCGCCTCACGCTTCCAGTAGTGCTCCAGCTCGGCCTGGACGTACTCCGGATGCTCCCGAGCAAACCTCGCCGTCGCCTCCTCGTCGGTCTCGCCGGCATTGACGACAACCGACGGCTTCTTCGTCGTCGTCTTCTTCGTCGTGATCTCCTTCATCTTGATGCCCTGTGGCACAAGCATCTCCGCTTCCACCCGACTCTCGATCTCTGGGAAGTTGAGGTGCTCCCAAGGCCTCCCGGCACGCCACACCGCCACGTCGTAGGCACGCGCGGCCTCGTGGGCGGAGGGGTACGTGCCGATCCACCAACAACTCCCGGCATCAGAGAACTCCACTCCCCAGTTACCGGAGGGCTTCTGCCTCACGCCGAAGAAGTCGGACTTGCCCTTCGGCGCCATCGGAGAGAGGTGAGAGCGGTGGAGCGGCGGCGGCGGCCGGCCGGAGCGGTGGCGGACGGAGCCGGGCGGGGCGGTGGCGGACGGAGCCGGGCGGGGCGGAGCTGAGGGGCGGTGACGGATGGAGCCGGGCGGGGCGAAGCTGCGTGGCGGTGGCGGACGAAGCCGGGCGGGGCGGAGCTGCGTGGCGGTGGTGGACGAAGCCGGGCGGGGCGGAGCTGCGGGGCGGTGGCGGACGGAGCCGGGCGGGGCGGAGCTGAGGGGCGGTGACGGATGGAGCCGGGCGGGGCGAAGCTGCGTGGCGGTGGCGGACGAAGCCGGGCGGGGCGGAGCTGCGTGGCGGTGGTGGACGAAGCCGGGCGGGGCGGAGCTGCGGGGCGGTGGCGGACGGCGCCGGGCGGGGCGGAGCTGAGGGGCGGCGGACGGAGCGGGCGGACTAGGCGGCGACGCATGGGGCGGGTCGGAGCTACGGCAGTGGACGGGGCGGGCCGGATCCGCGGCGGGCGGGTGGCGGGCGGCGTGGAAACAGCGGCGGGCGGCGGGGCGGGGCCGGATCTGATGCGGGTGGTGTGCGGCGGGGCGGCGGCGGACAGGCGGGAGGTCGCGAGCGGGCGGGCGGGAAAGGAAATGAAGTGGCGGTTGGTCGTTCGCGGGCGGCGGCTAGTTTTGGACCAGATGCATCTCGTGATGTATATTTGCACCGCGAGGTGTTGCATTTTACATCCCGAGAAGGCCGCGGTTCAATTTTTTTTCATATATAGACCGTCTGTTAAAGCTGCGTTTTTGCCTCGGACGATTCAAAAGTTAGTTATTTTTACATTTGGACCAACATCTATTAGTGATGCTCTTAATAGCTAACGGATGACCCGGCGATCTTATTTCAGAGAGAATTTCACTAGCATCCTAACGCTAAGTGTCTATTTACTTCCCTTTTTCTTTTCTTCTTCTTCAGTTCACAGAAGCCCACGGATGCTTGGCCGGACCATTGTCGAACCAGTCTTTTTCCCACTCTTTCTTTCTAGTTTTCTTTCTTATTTTGTTTTTCTTGTTTCGTTACCATTTCCTTCTTCAGAAAGATGCTCGCTCTTTACAAAATTATTCAAAATTTTAAAAATGTTCGCCTTCTCAAATTTTGTTCAAAAATACAAATACTCGCATTTTCGAAAAGTTGTACAAATTTCAAAAGAATGTCCATGTCTTTAAAAATTGCTCATGATGTCAAAACATGAACAATTTTAAAAAAGAGCAAACAAAATTTTGAGCATGAACATTTTTATTTTTATTTTCAAATATTTTTATATAAACACTAACAAATTTGAAATTTCTAAAAAATTAGCATGGTGCCTTAAATTGGTCATACAATACAATGGAAAAAAATTGTGGCCATTTGAAAGATGTCAGGAAAAAAAAGATCCTCTCGAATAGATCCTTTTGGCCTACCCGGACACACTACGTTGAACATGGTCTATTTTTGGATATCCTTAGAATGATTCCAAATTTGGCAAGCAGATGGGCATGCCCATGGTAGGCATGCATGTCAGGTTTGAATGACTTTTGACATTGTATACACATTGCGACACGTTCGGCCATTTATCGGCCTTTTATTCGGCCTTTTATTCACGACTTTTGACATTGTATACACATTGTGGCACGTTCGGTCATTTATCGGCCTTTTATTCACTAAGAAAACTCCAAAAAATGCAAAACTTGTTGAAAACTCAAACAATTTGGCATGGTGCCTTGAATTGGTCACAGAAGACCATTATTTTTTTTCACAATTAAAAAATTGTTCGAGTTTCAAATAATGTTCGCGCTTACAAAATTTGTTCAAAATTTCAAAAATATACCTGTTTTCTATTTTCTTTTTCTACACAATACAAAAAATCTTTCCAGAATTCAAAAAAATTGGTTTGAATTTCTTGTTCTTCTTCGTAAATCCAGTCCTATTTTTCTTACAAACGATTTCACAAATATATTAGTTTTCATTAACTAAATCCTACCTAGCTCCTATGTTGTCTGATTTTACATGAATATTCAGATATTTTTTTCCTTTTTTTGTTTCTTTTCAATTTTTGGTTAAATAGATTATGTTTCTTCCGTCTTTTCACACCACACACAACTTATTTTTTGAGGCAACGCCACACACAACTAGAATCGTCCGCTCTTGCACTAGCATGCAACTGCAATTGCTTGTTGACCGGCCTCGTGCAACTGGAGTTGCATATGCCGCCGATTGTGCGCAATCCATGTTCATCGGCTATGCGTAACTGCACAATTGTATTTTGCATATACTTTATAAAATATACAATGGAAAAAACTGGCAAGAAAAAAAGAAAAAAGAAACAAAAACAGCCTTTTCATTCTCAGAATTACAAAAATGGACACACAATCAAGCTAAATCCATAGCCACATAAAATATGATACTAAATCCAGTGATATTTGTTCATTCATGTTACAGTGGTTGATTCTACATTTCTGCAGTATGTATGTCACGCAAAGTGGATTCTATTATGAAACGAAATAGCTATAGTGTAACATAAATGATAAACTAAAAAATGATAAATATTAACCAAATTATGTTTCCATCGGTCACCAAACTAATTACCAGTTCATCTAAAAAATGTTGATGATTTTTCTAGGGCAGAAAAATGCTGATAATTGAAAAAAAAAATCTGGCTTGATAGAGCCGGCCTAGAAATGAGCCTAATGCCATCTCGAGCCTGGTCCGCTGAACACGCTTAAGTGGGCCGCATCTTCATGACTGACACCAGGCCCAAGCAAGATTTGTGCTGCTGCGTACTGGAGCCCGAAGCGGTATACACACAGGCGCATCGAAGGCCTCCTGTTCGTCTCCCTCGCACAGAGCAGAGCCAATCCCAATCCCTCGCCGGCGCCGGAGCTCTCGCCCTCCTCCGCCTATTTCCCCCATCTCTGTTCCTCCCCACTATGCGATCTCTCGCCGTGGCGCCGCCGCAGAGTGGCCGGCCGGCCGGGGCACTGGTGTTTTCGAGGACGCCGGCCGTCGGCGGAGGAGACGGAGGAGGAGGCCGTCGGCGACCGGGGAGGAGGGACGGTGCGCGCATCCACGGCTGTGTTGCCATCGTAGCATACACCGGCGGCCAGGCTCAGTGCGGAAGCGGGAGGAGGAGAATCAGAAAAGATAGAGAAATTCTGTATATCATCACAGGTATCATCTGCAAAACAAAGCCTAGTCTGAAAGCTAGCACAGGTGCAGCGAGAAGCTCGGTTCTTCTATTAGCGTACGAGTCTGAAACTATCTGAATGCGAGGCACAAGTCCTTCGACTATCACACAATAATTAGCATAGTACAGAACAGAGTATCAAGGCATGATCAGCACATGATATTGAACACAACAGTTCCTACTAAAGGAAAGAAAATTGATTAAAAAGCACACTTTACATTCATCCTGCTAGATGAACAGCACAAGTTGTTCGAGTTTTACCTTGCACATAGAGGATGATGTTCCCCTGGTTAGGAACTAATGGTTCAGCAGTTGTTTGTCGTTTTCTTCTTTTATGTTCTTCTCATACTACTTAACTTCTCGACACCAGGAACCACGTTATCTTTGTGTATTTCCATAACCAGCGTTATCTTTGTGTATTTCCATAACCAGCGTTATTGAGAACGGCCATGCACATGTTCAGTTGTGGAAGCTCAAGTGATGCTTGCAGATGGTACAAAGAATCAAGCCTGGAAGATAATTCGGAGCTTGCCTTGCCTAAGTAAAGTAAACGGTATTATTTGAAGGCTTGCACGGGTCCATTGACCCAGAAGAGTAAACGGAGACATTGATGATGATCCCTTATGCTCTGTATGCCGAAGACCAAAGGAAGATGGCGGAGCACCGCACCTGTTTTTGGAATGTAATCATGTCGAATCGCGGTGCTCCTTGAAGAAGAAGAAAGGCAGAACCTCTCATGAGGTGCATCTCAGCTAAAGAGACCGCCAATTACATTTTGGACAAGGGAAATGTTAACGCCCACACGTGTGGGCGTTCAACACCCCGACCACACGCAAACATCTTCGTTGGCTTCGTTACGCACGAATCTTGTAGCAAACAGGTCGGTTTTCGGTGCCACGTAGGACGAGCCTCGTGTGTGGTGTGCTAGTCAGTTCGCCCGCACGGTGGTTGCCATCCCGTGGTCAGCGGTTGCCACTCAGAGGCGTGCGGTGGAACTGCCATGCGCCCGCACGCCACGCTTCGACCGTGGTTGACGTCAAACACGTCGCACACCCCTCCACCCTCTCCCTCACGATTCCATTTTACTCACCTGTGACGCATTTACTGGCACAACCCACTCGCACTTGAAACCACTGGAGGAGAAGGCGAGAGGAGAAGGCGACGGCGGAGGCGGAACAATCGACGGTGTTCGCGGCTGTCGGTGGTGCTCGCCGGAGCGGAGCGGCTTTGCCGGAACCCGTGCGGGTTGAAGGTAATGCTAGCTTCATCTCTCGCAACCACTTCCTGCATTTTTTCCCCTTTCCCTCCCTGTTCGATTCCTAGATCGATTCATAGAGATTCTGGCGATTCGGCGGTGCGTCGGCGTTCCCGCCGGCGCCGAAGTTGTCTGGTAGCCGTTTTTTTGTGGCACTGGGCAGTTTCGTCGCCGCCGCGGCTGCGGCATCGTCGGTGCAGTTATGCCTGTTCCGAGGCACGCACTAGTCTTGCGCATGGATTTGGGAGGTGCCCCCCGGTTTGTTTTGATGCGCATTGGTTCGAATTTGTGTTTGCATTCAGTTCGTGCGAGAATTTTGAGGGTGATTTTGAAGTCGAAGTAGTTGCCATTGAAACCTAGATCTAGTTAGTTTGGTTTTGAAACTATAGAACGAGGCGAACTTGGCAGAATGGCCGAACTTGCAGAATGGTGAACTTGGCAGAACAAGGCGAATTTTGTGTGGCAACTAAACTCCCTGAACAAATGTGATAGTTGCCACAAACGTGTTTTCCTTTGCGGCAACAAATTACTGAAAATGTCTGTCATAGTTGCCACATTCAAGCTTTCACATATGGCAACTAATTTTTATTGAATGACTATGATAGTTGCCACACCCACGCTCCTCCATGTGGCAAACTGAATTTTGCTGAATTTATATGATAGTAACCATAAACATGCTTTTTCATTGTGAGATCTATTTTTTTCTGAATTATTTGTTATAGTTTCCACACTTTGATAGTTGGCACAATCGGTAGTCAATGCAGTTTTGGCATCCAGCTGCACTGGACGGCAACTAATGTGCACATCGAGTGTGCGTGTTTGCCACTTGGATTGTATAGTAATGTGGCAAATAGAATGTGAACACAAATGTTTGTTGCCACAATGCAGATATGACAGTGTGGCAACTTGGCTGCATAATATGGCAACCACATTTGCGCACCAATTGTGCCAGATGCCATATCATGTCTGTTGCCACATCATGTCTGTTGCCATGTTACAGTCAGTACAATGTGGCATTTTCATTGTTCTACGGACGCAATTTTTTCGTTTTGCCACACTGGCTTTTGTGATATGTGAACACATTGTGCCTGTTTTTTCAGGTTATCGATTCAGATGTGGTTTCATTGCTTTTTTTGTACTACATTGGGCTAACATGGCAATTTCAACATTTTGTTTTCAAGTGCATTAACCAACGTGCTTACTTGTCACGTTTATGTTCTCGACAATCATATGGGGGGGAGGGGGGCCGCGTGCGTGTTCATGCTATATTTTTGCATTCACTAGTTGACATTTTTTGTTAGGTGGCAAATGCTTACCTCTTGCATTTACATTTTTCCCCTTAACAATTTGGTCTGTTCCTACATCAGCAGAATGGCTCGTGACGATCATCAAAATGATGACGATGATTTCATGGATCCACCAAAGCGTAACCAGGCAACTGGACGGAGAAAAGAGGGCGACGAGGTAACTGTCCACACACCCGCCCCATCTCCTCCCAATTTTTGTTATTGGTTGGCACCTACATCTTTTGTAGTCGTCTGTCATGAACTAAATTCTCATGACATTGCAAAACATGGCAACAGCTGATCACTTTTGTGTCTGTTTTTTGCAGAAGAAGAAACGTATTCGCAACAGAGCCTCCCAAGAACGACTGACTGCGTTGACTGACAAATTCAGTGATGATCAGAAGGGGGCTGCTGCTGAGATGGGCATGCAGTCTATGATGGCTGTCCGGTGCACGAACCTTGTCAACCCTATATGCGACTGGCTTGGTGAGATCTGCGAGCCTGCCTCCAGTGAGTTCGTGATTCCGGGACGTGGAAGACTCCCGTTGAACGAGGAATCCGTGTTCTGCACTCTGGACGTGCCTCGTGGACATATTAAAGTCCCGTACGAGGTCAATAATGAGATCAAAGAAGCTATGTTCGCCCGTTTGTTTCCTGGATTGGAGTCCATGCCGAACACATCTGTACTGGCAGATTCGCTGCAGGCCATGATGACGCATGGAGATGTTTTCAAGATGAAGCTACTCATGTACCTCATCTCAGCTGTTTTCGCGCCGACCACTTCCCTTCGCCCAAGCAACAAATGTTTCCCCATCCTGGTGAATGATCCATCCTTTCTACTTTATTTTCCTTCAATCTTATGGCTCCGATGTCACGTGTTAAGCTAATGACTGCCAGTGTTTTTGTTGTTATTTTCCGTTTGATTTCTGATGCGGCAAACTTTTTGCCCTGAAATTTTGTGTGGTGCAGGCGAATCTGAAAAATGTGAAGAACATGAACTGGTGTAAGTTTATTGCCGACTTTCTCCATGATGCTTTCAAAAACAAGATGTACCAGAAGGGTTGTTGACTGCATTTAATGGTATTTTATTTTACCAGATCTCTGTGTGAACTCTTGTTTATAACACAATTTTATTCATGCATGGCAACCCGATCATAACAAGATGGCAACTGCCATAATGACAATGTGGCAACTGCCATATTGACAATATGGCAACTGTCATACTGACAATGTGGCAACTGCCATCATATTATTAGCATGGCAACTGCTATCACAGTATGATGGAAACTGCCAACACACTATGATGGCAACTAGCACATACATACTATCATTGGATCATACATTATCCTGCTCTTTTTCCCAACTACACAGTACCCATGATGGCAACTGACATTTCTTTCTTTGTAAAACTGTTTTAAATCAGCTCATGTATGCCGACTGTCTTGATCTGTCCATCGTGGATTTCTCTGGGGTAGGAGGCCCGCCGCCTACGCACAAGTTTGCTGTTTCTGCGTGGACCATCAACGCTGTCAAGGCTGTGCTTGCCGCAGACAGGGCAACTGATACCACATATGGAAAACTACAGGTTAGTTCTTGTTTATCTCTTCCCACGGCATGCTTACAAATTTGACATGAGGCAACTGTCCGTGGTTTGTAAGGCATGCTTACAATTTCTTTTTGTTTTTCATAGCTGATGGCCAAGCATGCTATAGACTACAGCGTGTTTGGCGGGCCTCAAAAATTTGGAAAGTGGATGGACATGCACTCAGCTCCGTCTTGCCCTTCTGAGGTAATCAAAATATCGACATCCATTGTTTGTCGTGGATTAGTTGTTGATGTCGCGCAAGCGACTGCAATACGGGTTGTTGTTGATGCTTCTTGTTTTTGTGCACAGGCGAGGGCACTAGTTGAGCATCTAATTGGGCAGTTTGCATCCGGAATGACCGGCTTGCTCGGGAAGTTGGTTCAGGGGTGGACGTCCCTCAGTGCCTCTAACAGCGACGCGGTTGCGAGGCAGTTCACTTCATTTGTCCCAGAATGTACACATCGACCAATCGGTTGCCGTGGCCGGTATGACTACAACAGTTCCCAAGAGCCCGGTGACACACAAGATGATGTAGATGGAGACGCTGGCCTCAGCAAGGATGACGACGATGACATGGATAATGTGCATCAGAACACGGACGATGATGAACATGCTGAAGTTCGCATAGGCGCCAACAAGGGCAAGGATGCAACAGATGCCCCCCCACCGGAGAAAGTGATAGAACATACGGTTGCGAGAGGCGAGGGGGTGTTGCCATCAAGGAGGGGGAGGGCTCCAGATGATGTTGGGCAGGGTTCGCATGGCAAGAGGTCTAGGACCGATCCCGTAGCTGCCAGGAGGAGGTTCGACTTTCAATTTTAGTTTTCTGATGTGTCTATTTTCTTGGATCAATCTCATCCATTTCTTTGCACTTGTTTTTTGTCAAGCGCGGCAATGGGTTTGTTGTCTGACAGTTGCCACCTTCCTTTTTCCCTCCATATGTTACATGTAGTGAGCCGACTGCTGGTGGACGAGCAGCTACAAAGAAACAGGCGCCAACGCCAACCCGTGTTTCTGCTCGCTTGAACAAAGGTGCCCCCATTGTCGGTGACACCCCTTCCACCAGGTCTTCTCCTCGTACGACGACGACCAACACCGGGGATCCTGTCGTGTTGCCAGACCTGAGGAAGCCAGTCAAGAAGTATGTTTATCCATGTGCTTTCATTTACATAGTGGTATTTTTTCTTGAATTTCCAATGCTACTGTTTCAGCTTGTCACATGTTCTTCTGTCATCGTCCCCCACACGGCAACCGCTGTTTTTCCAACTGATTTCTTCCTTTATTTTTTTAGTTTACGGCAACTCATATTGGTCTTTACATGGCAACTAGCATCTAGGCCAACTGGCAACTAGCACTCTAGCTAATGGCAGCTGCCATCTTTTACCTTTGGCTTTGTGAGCTCATCCCACACACAGGTTTCAAATTGCATTCCTGACAGAACATACACTTGTATCATTCTTCAAGTTTGCTAACATGGCAACTGCTGCTGGATGGCAACTGCTAACTATGACGCATGGCAACTCATGTTCCCATTACATGGCAACTACCAGCTTTTCCACTTATTTTTTCAATTCTTTTAAGATTTCTACCATATTTGGCAAACATATTTTTTGTTCACTTTTTCATACCTTTCTCGTGTGATTTTTTTCTTTTTGCGGGGTGAAGAAGACCACTATGCGCGGGGCCAAGCATAGCAGTAAGGACCCGTTCGAACGCCTACATTCAAAGTTGTCAACGGGGGGCAACTCAGATGTACATGAGGCACCCGGCGACAACACTGCTGCTGCACCGATGACTGCTCCCACCAACTCTGATGCAAGTGGCCGACCATCTCCGCCGGCTGCGGATGTCCAGGCTAGAACAACAGGCATCCGTACATCGGGGAGTGACGAGTCGGTATCTGCCAGGACAGGTGAAATATTGCCAACTCTTCTGGTAATGAAGGATGCTGTTGTGAGCCATGCCACCCCATCAGCAAGTGTTGAAGTGGACGCTCCCGAGACAAACCTAGGCAAGGAAGATTCCCGCTCTTCTGACACTGATTCCAAGCGCGTGCGTGGTGGCACACCTGTGTCCACGGCAGAAGCTGCTGAGGCGACAGTTCATAAGGATATGCCATTTACAGGTGAGATTCCTGGCACAACAGCTCCAGCCCCTGTCGGTGCAGATACTGCTAAGGTGACCGTGGCGCGTGCTGGTCTTCCACCTAGGCGTCGCAGCCCCCGCAAGCAACCAACAGTCATACCCAACGCATCGGCTGTATCTAGGAGCAGGAGAGACGAGCCTGGGTATGTTCCTGCGTCCACACTGTTCCCGCCACCCGCCAAAAGCAATGTGATGGAGAAACCGCAAGACCGGAGCACAATTGATGCAGGTGTGAAGCCGGGCATGAGTGATGCAGGTGAACGGCCAGGGCAGACTGCGCCTTTACCCGCAGTGGAAATCCCCAGCATAAATCTGTGCACTTCCAGGCTCCCAGTCAATGTCGGTGTCCCCTACAGCCCAAACAAGAAGATTGCCATGAAAGCTGTTGCCGATACCGCCGACAACACGCCCCGCCCTGCAAATAAGCCCGAACATTCTGTAGCGGCCGATTCAGATATGTTTGTCGATCTTTCACCATTGGATTCTGCCCCGCAAATCGTTCGTGGTCCGGCCAGTAGGAATGAGAGGCACCCAATGTCATTTACCCCACCGAGCTTCAGCCTTGGCATCAGTCAAGATCAACCGGTGGTGCACGATCCTTTGCCATTTGCCTTTGCTTTCCCAGGAGGCATGCCCGCAATGATGGCGCAGCCAATGGTCGAGGGCAGGAATGCTGTCAAGTTCGCGGAGCCAATTGTGCAAGGTACACTTCTCATGTCCTTATGATTTTCCTGGATACATCTTTGTGGTTTGAATTTTGTCCCAATCATATTCTTTTGGGTGTTCTCACTTGTGATGGCAACTGCCGTGTGATGGCATGGCAAGTGGATTTGATGCACCATGGCCTACATTTTTTTTGGTTGCCATGCTGCATTTTTGACATTCGGGTAAACACGTGGCAACTGAAGTTGATTCATCATGGCAACTGTATTTGCTAGTACATGGCAAATATAGTGCATTCCACATGGCAACTGGATTTGCCACACCATGTCATCTGCATTTTTTTGTTACCATTCTGCATTTTTTCTGTACGGCAATCACATGGCAAGTGGAGTTGACACAGCATGGCAACTACATTTCACGTGACATGGCAACCACAATCCACCTAGATGGTAATTCAGCACAACTGCATGGCAACTGTAGTTGCCATGACGTGGCCATTGTAGTTGCACCACACATGTCAATTTCCCCACTATTTTTCTACCTGCATGTCACATCATACACCCTATTTCCTCACAACCCATCTGTTTTCTGACTTTCTCCTTGTCCTAACACACTTTTTATTTTTTGAGCTATTGCAGGCACCCCTGAGGAAATTTCACCGTCACTTGATGAAGCTTACCACAAGATCGAGGAGGCAGCATTGCAGAGGAGGACCTCGCGAGGGCAAGGACAATCAAGTTCCAACTTGCCTGCAGAGACGGCATTTGAGGATACCATCAGAAGTGCCACCCCTGGTTCTGTGAGACAGCAGAGGGTAGTTCACCCACCTCCCGCGGAAGACTACGAGCCTGAATTCAGGGCCACTAAGGAACAGACCCAGCTGTACGACATCATCAAGCGGTTTGGAAATGCGAGGGCCAGCAGCAAGCACATGAAGGAGTTGAAAGCGTAAATGACCACACCCTATAATCTCTCATTTTGCTTTGTTCCTTTCTTAACATTCATCTTCTTCGTACTCTATGTACATGATGCGCTTACGTTCTAGTTCTTTCTTATATTTTTTTACTTAGCAGGCATGATTCTTCCATGTTATGTCGTTTTCATACAGCTCATGTTTGGACAGAACCAAAGTCATTCAATACGGAGCGACGTACGTCGACCTAGGTGATCTCGCCGAGTCCGTGAGGCCAAACGGTAAAATGTCGACAAATGTAGTTGCATGCGGGATCGACTACATCAACAATCACATCGATGTGTGTGCCGACAAGATCATCATGCATTACAGTGTGACATGCAAAATATGGGATGGTGACTTCCACCACAAAATCCTGAGGAAGAATTTCGCTCAACACGGTGAATTCAAGCTAACACTGAAGAAATATGTGAGTTCTCCTCACCTGTCTGCACTGTTTTTTCAAATGTTGTGGTTTTTGCCATCTGCTGCACTTGTGATTATGTGGTAGATGTTTTCATGTGGCAACAGCTGCCGTGCACACTGTCATCTTGATTTTTGCATCCCGTGCGAACTACGTGGCAATTTGATTGCAAAATGCACGGATGACCAAACATTCTACGTGATTCTATTTTTTTGTCCCTCCGCTATTCTTTTTGTGTAATCTGCTTTCTCATTCATTCACTTTTGAAATGCAGGTAATGTTCCCCATGTTCCAGGAGCTTGCACCACATGACCAGCAAGACAAGTGCGGTCACCACTATGCCATCTGCCTTGACCTGAAGAACCAATGTTTTGAGGTGCTTGATTCAATCCGTTCGGAAGCTGATTCAGACCTTACTACGCATGCCGAATTCTTCATCAACAACCTCAAAGAGACATGGAACCGTCACTATGAATATTCAAAGGTCCAGATCAGGCATTTCCCGGTTGAGTATGTGGCGACTGTGAAGCAAGGGAACACGTAATATCTCAACCCCCTCCTTCATGTGCCGTTTACATCAATCCAACCCCTATTTTTGCTGTCACATCTGAATTGAAGTCTATCTTTGATACGTCTGTCCTTTTTTGCGTGTTCATCTGAGTCTTTTTCTCGTGCAGTACGGACTGTGGCTTTCATGCGCTGGAATACTTTGCAAAGTGGGAAGGAAGAGTTGTCCCCGCTATCTCAACTACAACGGTCGTTGAGCTCCGGAAAATCCACACATGGAACTGGTTGACGAATGAAGATTTCAACAAGCGGTCCGGAGCACGCGAGTTCGTGGAGGAAGCTGTCAAGAAAATCAACAAGAAGTACAAGTGATCACGTGGTGTTACACACCGGACGCATACCTTACATTCTGTTGCTGAGGGTAAGGTACTTATCTCTTTGTTATCGTTGAAAACTATGTCAGTGTGCTATGTTACGACTGCGACCCCGCGCAGGCTACTTTGTAGTGGTGGTGTGTGAGCGACAATTTAGTAGTTTCTCTAATATATGTGTGGACGTGAACCTTTTTTAGGCGTAAATGCACATATGTTTTTATGTTTTATCATTATTACAACGGTTTCATCGCTTACAGCTTCCAGTTTGCTGTTTTGATTGCGTTTATGATGTTCGAAAACAGATGGCAAATGTAGTTCAACATACACGGGTAGCGAAAGTCATTGTCGGTTTTCATTTTGTCGGTTTTGCTTCTTCTTTTTCGTCGCTAAGTGCACCGTCTAGCATGGGGTAGGGTTGATCATGCATCCACAACCTTGGCTATGGTTTATGCACGTTACGCCTTTTTCCAACTTGTTTCCCATACGTCACCCACAACACACTATTGTTTCTCTAAACTGCGTGGTATTTGCCATGGAAATATATGTCATGCAGAGTCATTTCAAATACCATGGTATATTTTCAGCAGAGCTAACATGGCAGATACAGTTCAAACAACATGGCAGATCAAGCATAATTAACATGGCAGATACAGTACAGCTAACATGGCAGATCCAGTACAACTAAAATGGCAGATCCAGTACATCTAGCATGGCATATTTAGTACAAAGTAGCATGGCACATATTTTAGTATAAAATAGCATGGCATGGCAGATTTAGTACACATAACATGGCAGATTTAATACACATAATATGGCGGATTTAATACACATAACATGGCAGATTAAGTACCCATAACATGGCAACTGCATTTCTCCACTCAATGAATTTTCCTTCCAGTTCTGATGCTCCTCAAGAGTTATTCTACCAAATTTTCTAAAAAAAACTCATCGTCTAGGGTACAGAAGAAAATGTCCACAAGGACCATTTCACATTGCGACAATTTCTGCTCATGGATTGCCCGCTGTCGGTGTCAAAACCGGCGGATCTCGGGTAGGGGGTCCCGAACTGTGCGTCTAGGCGGATGGTAACAGGAGACGAGGGACATGATGTTTTTACCCAGGTTCGGGCCCTCTTGATGGAGGTAAAACCTACGTCCTGCTTGATTAATATTGATGATGTGGGTTACAAGAGTAGATCTACCACGAGATCAAGGAGGCTAAACCCTAGAAGCTAGCCTATGGTATGATTGTTGTTCGTCCTATGGACTAAAGCCATCCGGTTTATATAGACACCGGAGAGGGCTAGGGTTACACAGAGTCGGTTACAATGGTAGGAGATCTACATATCCGTATCGCCAAGCTTGCCTTCCACGCCAAGGAAAGTCCCATCCGGACACGGGACGAAGTCTTCAATCTTGTATCTTCATAGTCTTGGAGTCCAGCCAATGATGGTAGTTCGGCTATCCGGACACCCCCTAGTCCGGGACTCCCTCAGTAGCCCCTGAACCAGGCTTCAATGACGACGAGTCCGGCGCGCATATTGTCTTCGGCATTGCAAGACGGGTTCCTCCTCCGAATAATTTATAGAAGATTGTGAACACCAGGATAGTGTCCGGCTCTGCAAAAATAAATTCCACATACCACCGTAGAGAGAATAATATTACACAAGATCAATCTGCTGACGTATTCTGCGGCGTGACATCAGACCACTTCCAAGCCTTTACTCGAATTGTTTTTATTGTTCCACCTCAGCGCGTTTAGCGAGGCGGTTTCCTTGGCACGTCCTGTTGAAGCAGAGATAGTGTTCCCCTTATTCCGGGATTCCCATCAATACGGACGTGGGTAACCCAATCGCGCCCGTTGCCACGCCCCCTCCATCGAAGGCGGGCTCCAAACGGTCACGGGGACGGCTCTTGGTATTCTTCCTCTTTATAATGAGACCAAGGCCCGTTCTTTTTATTCAATCCTCTATCGAATCCGCCCCTCTCCCTGAGTTCCAACACCCAGGGCTCCGAATTCAGGTACCTTCGATCCTCGACAATGTCCAGTCCTGATCTACAAGGCCGGTGGATGCCCTCCTCCGTCATGGAGGAGGACGTGCTAAAGCTGAGAGATGCCAGGTATTTAACCTACGAGATTTCGCATAGGCTGCCTGCCCGAGGGCAAGTTATCCCAACTCCCGAGCCTGGCGAGATCGTCGTGTTCACGTCTCACTTCCGTCAGGGTTTAGGCTTCCTAACGGATCCCTTCATGAGGGGGCTCATGTTTTACTATGGGCTGGAATTCCACGACCTGGCTCCGGAGCCCATCCTCCATATCTCATCATTCATTGTCGTCTGTGAAGCCTTCCTCCGCACTACCCCTCACTTCGGCTTATGGCTCAAAACCTTCAACGTGGAGCCGAAGATGATTGAGGGGCGTCAGGCAGAGTGCGGCGGGGCGGTTATAAGCAAGAGGGTCGAAGCTCCATGGCCCAAGGGCTCTTTCCAAGAGGAGCTCAGCTTGTGGCAACAGGAGTGGTTTTATATCACCGCTCCCCGGGGTAGCAGGCAGAAGTCGCCGCCCGTCTTTCGCTCGGGCCCTCCACAGTAGCTGACGTCATGGGTCAACAAGGGGCGTGACTGGGGGCCGCCCAAAGACGTCCCCCTGTTGCAGGACCGGATTCGAGGCCTCCAATAAAGGGAGATCAATCTGGTTGCAGTGGTGCAGGTGATGTTGATCCGGCGCCTACTGCCCTGCAAACGTCGCCCCCTCCGCCTGTGGGAATTTAATCCGGAGGGGCCGCGAGCTCTTCAACACTTCATGAGTTTGACTCCCATGGAGATGTATAAACTGTTCTTCGGATTGCAAGAGACGCATCCGGAATTGACCGAGGACGCTGGCCTAAGCTGCAATCGCCCGGATACTCAAGTAAGTAGCCCTGTGTTCGGACACACCATCAATTTATTTATCATGAGCTTGCCTTTTAACCAGCTATCCCTGGACAGGAGTGGATAGCGCAAGCAAAACTGATACGGTGTCCGGCCCCCCTCCCTGAGACCACGCAGGATCCCGTGTTAATCAAAATGTTGGAGGTTGCACCTTTGAATGAGGGCGAAGGGGGGCACGGGGAAACTGTCACCTCTGCCAAGGAGGCATTTAGTAAGGGAGGAATCGAGAGTCCCTCCTTCCAGGGGGAGAAGAGGAACGCTTCCGAAGACCCGGAGGCCAAGGCCTCAAAGCGGGGAAAGAAATCTGTACCGGAAGGTCCTGCGCCAGAAAGCGCCCCGGCCGTACTGTCTCCTCGGAGGAATCAGCCCTCTAACGAGCCGTAAGTGAAAAGGGGGATTTTATAATTATCATACACCCCTGCTTAATGTCTAAAGGTAACGAAGTTTTTACCTTGTAGTTCGGATCTCAGCCTATCTCAGCACAGCTCATCTTCGGGAGACCTTCGTCCGGAGATGATGGAAAGCGAAACACCTTCATCTGCCGCCCCATCGTGCGGGGCGGACGACCCTGAGGTGTCGTTGCTGAGGGTCTCCCTGAATCCGGCGAGACCGGAGAGTTCGGCGCCCATTGGAGTACGGCCGGTGGAGCTGCAGGATTTGCTTAAGAGGGCGTCCATCTCAGATGATCACCGCACATTAATGGGTGATGTGATTGAGAGGATCTCGTCCGCCGAAACCGGGTTGTATGAGGTCGTCGGAAGTTTACTGACGGGATTTGAGGTACGCAAAAAATGACATACCTGTTGAAAGTTTTGCACATGAAGTGCGCCCTGTATAGATAGTAGCCCCCGAGACTTGGTATGCTGTCGAAAACGACAGCGTGCCTAGGATCGTAATCTCGGTTATTAACTGTCGCCTTTCCCATGCAGGTGGCGGAACGTTCGGTGGCCAGCCGGACTGATGAATTTGCCAAGCTGAAGAAGCAACTCGACGCTGCAGATGCGGACATCTCGCTGGTCAATAGACGACTTGATGAGTCACAAGGTATGTGGTTGCCCCGTGGTTGGTTAGTAAGGGAGTTGACGCCCATTCCTTACAAATTGTATGCTTAGATGCAGATGGTGCTGCTGCTGTGGAGGACCTTCGAGCAGAACTTGCTCGGGCCAAGGAGCAAGCCAGAAAAAGCGAGGCGGCTGCCTTGAAGGCAGCGGAAGGGCTAGAAGCCGAGAAGGCTGCTCACTACCGAAGCAGGGAGGAGATGGCGGGAATGGCCATGAAATTAAGAGTTGCTACCGACCGCCTGGAATTTCTTGAAGGAGAACGCCGAGCGGAGCAAGAGGACCTGAAGAAGGTCGATGCCGAGGCCAAGGATGCCCGTAGTGCGATGCGGGCTATGAAGGAGGAACTGCCTCAGGTTGGAGACATTGTGGCTGGAAATCCCTTTATGCTGCGTAGGAAGTTCACGGATCCGAAGTATGCTCAGCTAGGCCGATTGTACGGTGCGGAGGATCCTTATCTGGACTTGGCGGCGAGTGCGGCTGACGCAGTCGTGCACTTTCGAAGCCAGGAGGATCATGAAATGGAAGAGCTTTTCTGGTCTCAATTCCATAGTCCGGAGCGTCCACTTCCGTTGAGTGATCAGCTGGTTGAGTGGGCTGAGCTGAATAGGTTGTCCGGACTGGCCATGACGGATGTGGTAACTCATCTATGGCCGAAAAGGCCCAAGGCGAAGAGTTATTTTGGCTTGTTGCAGCAATTCCTTGGGGCAGTGCCACATATTAAGGCGATGAAGCGGTCGGCATGCATAGAAGGTGCGCGGATGGCTCTCGCCCATGGTAAAACATACTGGGCGGAGATGGATGCCATCGTTGTTGCATCCCGGGGTACGGACAAAAGCCGATTCCCCACCGAGCATTACTTTGAGGAAGTCCTGCAGGGCGCTCGTATAATAGAGTCGCAGTGCTCGAAAGATGTTATGTTTGAATGACATGTATGATTTCTAAGATCATGTTTATAATGCAATGACTTTTTATACTTGTGTGTTCAAGTATTGAACTATCTCCTGTGCGGCCGTATATGTATGTATAATCTGAAAGATGGCAGTCTTTGGCTTCAGCCCCCACGCACATGGTGCGGGGGTGTTTGCAAAAATAAAAACGTTTTTTCACACTTAATCCAACGTCTTGGTCCTTTTAAGGAGGTGATAGCATAGCAAACTAGGCAACCGGACTATAATGCTTTATCACTTTCACTTAGCCATAGGAGCTCGAATGTGGGGCTACTATATAGCCCCTGATGGCACCGCACTTCTCCGAACTTGGGGCGCGTATGTGCCTGACCGGGAAGCGGTCCTTCGTCAAAGCGGAGGAATTCTAAACATTCCAATGGTCGATCGAGTGGTTGACCAGTCTCTCGCTATATCATGACAGTCAGTTTTCGGCTTTCTCTACCGAGGTGCTCTCCCGGCCGAACCGGGGCACAATCACAGTAGTTCTCCTGGTGCCGCGTTAGCCGATGATACGGAACGTAAGGTAGCAAAACATAGGAGCCGGGCAAACCCAACATTTGACCAAAGACATGATTCGGAGCTGATGCATATAAGGCCTAACTCGAGACGCCGAACACTCCCTGAGGTGTTCGGTCTTTATGATATCGGCAGAATAAAGCCCTAAGCCCCTAGTGTCCAGGTACAGGCGGGAACTTCTGACGCGGCCGATGCCAAAACGCCAGCCTCCTCCTCGGCTCTGGTAGGAAACCGGGGGATGTGTATCAACAAGAGACAGTGAGAAAGGTTTACGCAGGGTCTTAATCTGAAAAGAATCCTTGCAATGGGTCCCTACTGTACGTCTGCGCCTGTGTCTCCGTTGTGCTGTATCCTGGACGGGTGTAGCACGTGCTTCATCTGTAAAAGATAAGGACTTAGTTTCTAAGAAATATCGTGCAAAAAGTGTATCAAAATAAAGTATAATTTGGAAGATGAAGAAAGTTGAGCTTTATTAGCTTTCATCATTTATGCGCGCGGCCCCCTAAAAAAAGGGGTATGCGGCTGGGAAGCCCCTTGTTAAGTTACGCGGGACTCGTCTAACCATGTCCGAGGTCTAAATGACCTGTTTTTAGGGGCTTTGACCTGCAAGGTCGGAATAATGTGTGGCTGTCTAGGCAGCCGCACATTCTCCGCGGTCGAGAGACACCTGGAGTTTTAAGAATATGCCACGTGGACCGGGCATTTTTAAGCGTAAGAGACACGTAATGTGGTATTGCATTAAAGCGGGCGAAAGCTGCACGCCCTATTAGTGCTTAAGGGCTACTGCTAAATGGGGCGATGGAGGGTGAGCTTTTCGCGACGGAGGTTGTCGGATGAACCGAACACGACCCCTAGTGGTACAGAGCCTGTAAAATTGGCTGAAAAGGCCTGGCGTCACTCCTTTGGAGGAAGTGCTTGCTATAGCAAATTTTGGTGGGTTCTATCCCCAGTCTGTGGACGGTGTCCTGGTATAGCAGGGGCCGCGCTGCGTGTTATCATGTGAAGTGAGTTCACTGTTTTGACTTCTAGTGGGAAAGTCTTTTGGTTTCCGGAGCGCTGCTTTTGGGTTTTGTCACTTTCGTTTGGTGTGTCGAGCCCTTTGTGTTCGGCGTTAAGTCGGTCGGACTGCTTGAAGACCCAACTATCTCTGTGGGTATGGTTTGCAGGCTTCTCGGAGGTACCGTGTATTTGACACAGTCTATCCAGGATCTTGTTGAGGTTGGATAGCTCGTCACTGTTATCCTTTAAGGGCAGTGTTTTGTTGTTCGGCCGAGAGCTTTTGAATCCGGCGTTGACCGCCGTACTATTTGGGCCATTCTCCTTATTTCGGCGCTGATCTTTTTTGCGTCGTGATTTCCCATTTCCATCCCTGATTTCGGATGTACTCGGGTCGCTGGTGCTGCATCTAGCCAACCAGCTGTCTTCCCCTGCGCAAAAGCGGGCCATGAGACTTGTTAGTGCGGCCATTGTTCTTGGTTTTTCCTGGCCGAGGTGTCTGGCGAGCCATTCATCTCGGACGTTGTGTTTGAAGGCTGCTAAGGCTTCAGCGTCCGGACAGTCGACTATTTGGTTCTTTTTAGTGAGGAACCTGTTCCAGAATTTGCGTGCTGATTCTCCGGGCTGTTGAGTTATGTGACTTAAATCATCTGCATCCGGAGGCCGGACATAAGTCCCCTGAAAATTTGCTCGAAACGCATCCTCAAGCTCTTCCCAACTCCCAATCGTATTTTCTGGGAGGCTTTTAAGCCAATGTCGGGCCGGCCCTTTGAGCTTGAGGGGAAGGTATTTTATGGCATGGAGATCGTCTCCTCTTGCCATGTGTATGTGTATGATATAATCCTCAATCCAGACTCCGGGGTCTGTTGTTCCGTCGTAAGCCTCTATGTTTATGGGTTTAAATCCCGCTGGAAATCCATGATCCAGTACCTCGTCGGTAAAACATAGTGGGTGTGCGGCGCCCCTGTATTTGGGTGTGCCGTTGTCTTCAAATGCTCGGCTGGTTGTGTTACTTCCTGGAGTCTTCTTTTTTGGCCCATAGATAGACCTGGCCGGGTTATCCTTTTTCTGAAGATCTTTAGGCTGATCATGTGCCGGCTTGTGTGTGGCGCCGCGTGTTGCTCTTCGCCTGTCATCTGGTCGTCTATCCGGCCAGGCGGCCCCTTTATTTTTTGACTGCCGGGGCTCGAAGGCCTCCTCGTCAAATTCGGGCAACAGCTTGCGCTTCGGGTAGCTCTTTGTCTGGTGACTAGTGCCATATTTATCTGCGGTGTTGAGTACTTTGCTCCATCTCATTCTGAGTGTGTCTTCCACTGTTTTGAGCTTCCGCTTTTGCTTCTTCAAACTTCTTGCAGTGGCGACGAGCCTGTTATGGAGATTCCTATGCTCTGGTGATGTGAGATCATCTTCGCCGGGGATGGCCTGCTTGTTCGGTTCATGTCCGGCTGGCTGCTTGTTGACGTGTGCGTCGTCCACTGCTTCGCCCTGCTCTAGGGCCGGGTCCATATGGGTACCGTTTTTGTCCATGCCGGTCTTCGGGCGACGCTTGCGTCGCCGCTTTGTTTGTCTGTTGGGGGAGTTGTCCTTCGCCACGTCCCGTTTTTCCTCATTGTCGCTTCCTTTTGGTGTGTCCACCATGCATACGTTGTGGGATGGGGTGGCTTTCCTGCGCCCGTTAGGCACTGGTTCTTGGTCGTCCCCGACATTGTCGTCCATACCGTCGATGTCCTCAGAGTCGTAGTCTAGCCTGTCAGTTAAATCATCGACAGCGGCTACCAAGTGGGTGGTGGGTGGGCTTTGAATTTCTTCGTCGTCCGCATCCCAGCCGTCCTGACCACAATCTGGCCAGGTCTCTCCTGATAACGAGAGGCATTTTAGCGAACTCAAGATGTCGCCGAAAGGTGAGTGTTGAGAGACGTTCGCTGCGGTGAACTCCATGATCGGCGCCCAGTCGGATTCGATCGGGGCGGGCGCGGGAGTTTCGGAGTCCGGCGAGGAGTCCGGCACCTTGGAGTCACGAGCTTTATGAGGGACGAAGTCAGTGTTCGGCTCTATCGCCGTAGAGGTTGCAGCCCTCGAGGCGGTGTCTAGGCATCCATCCTCGATCTGCAGAGCTGGCTCCGAATTGAAGATCGGAGTGGCTTCGAGTGCGGCCTCCAGGGTACTGTCCGGCGGCAGAGCTAAATCATGTCCGACGTGACAGTGCGGCATGCTCGGCTGTGGCTCGAATCCGTCGAAGATCAAGTCCCCGCGGATGTCAGCCGTGAAGTTCAAACTTCTAAATCTGACCTGACGGCCAGGGGCGTAGCCTTCGATCTGCTCCAGCTGGCCAAGCGAATTGGCCCGCAGTGCGAAGCCGCCGAATATGAAGATCTGTCCGGGGAGGAAGGTCTCACCCTGGACTGCATCGTCGTTGATGATCGAAGAAGCCATCGAGCCTATCGGTGACGACACAAAGGAACTCTCAATGAAAGCACCAATGTCGGTGTCAAAACCGGCGGATCTCGGGTAGGGGGTCCCGAACTGTGCGTCTAGGCGGATGGTAACAGGAGACGAGGGACACGATGTTTTTACCCAGGTTCGGGCCCTCTTGATGGAGGTAAAACCCTACGTCCTGCTTGATTAATATTGATGATGTGGGTTACAAGAGTAGATCTACCACGAGATCAAGGAGGCTAAACCCTAGAAGCTAGCCTATGGTATGATTGTTGTTCGTTCTATGGACTAAAGCCATCTGGTTTATATAGACACCGGAGAGGGCTAGGGTTACACAGAGTCAGTTACAATGGTAGGAGATCTACATATCCGTATCGCCAAGCTTGCCTTCCACGCCAAGGAAAGTCCCATCCGGACACGGGACGAAGTCTTCAATCTTGTATCTTCATAGTCTTGGAGTCCGGCCGATGATGGTAGTTCGGCTATCCGGACACCCCCTAGTCCGGGACTCCCTCACCCGCCCCTTTCTTCGTTTTCTTGTGTTTTGCTTGAATCTCCAATCCTGACTTGTACCTTATCTCTCTGGGGCGACCCTTTGTGATGGAACGGGGTGGGTTCCTGACCTGGGTTTGTGTGCTTGCTGTTCCAGATCCTATCTCCGAGTTTTCAGACGATGGCCCCGTCGATGAAGGCACACTTGATGTGCGGGGAACCGGTGTAAGGCTTCCTCAGCTTTCCTCTTCTTGATCTCCTCAAGCTCTCTTTTCAGTGCCTTCCTGTGTTTTTCTGCGACTCTCGCTGTCTCATCACTCTTGCACGCTTCATCAATTAGCTTAGCATAGTTCTTTGTGAGCACAACGTGCCTCACGGCTTTCATGGTTGACTCAGGTCTCTCGTCATGCACAGCCAGAACCGCGTGTGTTGTCTGCGGCGCCAACGCGTCATCAGCATCCCAAGTCCATCGCCGCCTTATGAAATGGCGGGGCATCCGTGTCACAGCGTTCATGTCCATTACCTTTAGTATGTGACAACACACAATGCCGTCCCGTTCGAACTTGCAGCATTGGCAGTAGTATTCGCCTTGCTCGATCGAGGTTTTCACAAAGTAGTTCCTTCCTTTGTCTGGGTCTTCAGGTTCTGAAACCGACATGCCCAAAATAGAACACACCTTGAACATATGTTCGTCCACCTGGAAAGCCGTGAACATGCTGGCACGCTTTATTTCTTCCTGGAATCTGCAAGTTTTGTGTGCTTTATGTTAATCTATCGTGCGATCTTTTTTTTGTAGGACGTTACGCTGTCATGGAAATAGAACTAGATTTTTGTTTGAATATGGCAAACATAGTACACTGAACATGGCAAACATAGTACACTGAACATGGCAACTGCAGTATACCAGACATGGCAACTGCAGTATACCAGACATGGCAACTGCAGTACACCAGACATGGCAACTGTAGTACACTGAACATGGCAACTGTAGTACACCAGACATGGCAACTGCAGTACATCAGACATGGCAACTGGAGTACACTGAACATGGCAACTGTACTACATTTTCAACTGGCCATCGTCATTTCCACACCAATATTTTCCCCCAATGGAAGCACAGTGCATAAAACATGGCATCTACATTTGAGTAAACATAGCAATTGCATTTTGAACAAACATGGCAGTTGCATTTCAGTAAACATGGCAATTGCATTTCAGCATATGTGTTGACAATATAACATTTTTCATTTGATATTGGCATTTGCATACCAACATGCCCCAATGGAAGTACAGTTCATTAAACATGGCATCTGCACTTCATTTGAACATGGAAAATGTATCTGAGTAAGCATTGTAAACAAAATTTTCATTGAACATGGCAACTGCAGCTGAGTAAGCATGGCAAACAGTATTTCATTAAACATGGCAACTGCATATCATGGCAACTGCATTGCACTCTACTAGGCACCTACTGACTTAGTACTTTTGCGCAAATAAGACCGTAACGCAACTGACTTACTTGTTAAATATCTTGTTTGTGTATATCTTGCTCATTTGCCTCTCCATCGGTAAATACGTCAGCAATTTTGGCTGCTTCAGTGCGGTGTTCGCTTCTTGCTGTAGCTCAGATCCCAGTATTTTTTGTTGCAAAGCTGTATATTGCTTGGCAAACTGTAGCAATGAGTTGCCAGGACTCACGTATCGCTTCAAAACAGCATTGAACCCCTCGCTGCGCTGCATAGTCTGCAGAAAGGGGAAGAAGCACTGCATGAAGTAGGCGGGCACCCAGTACATTCGCTTCTCCCACAGGCTAGCAAGCGTCTCGTTGTCTTGGACTTCATGTGTTTCAACCATGGCCATCCAGCTCCTTTCAAACTCCTCGACCGTCAAGCTATGGTCCACGCACAGCTCGAATGCCTTATGCAACTCTGGACGGTCAGCAAAGAACGGTCCTAGCGTCTCCTCAGCCTTCTTTATAATGTGCCACCTGCAGTGCCTGTGCACTGCCAACGGAAAGACCTCCTCTATGCCTGCACGCATGCTGAAATCCTGGTCTGTTATTATGTTCATCGGCGCAAGTCCATCCATACACTCCAAGAAGGTCTTGAACAACCAGACGTACCCATCCGTGTCTTCGTTCCGAACGAGCCTGCAGCCGAACTGCAACGACTGATTGTGGTTATTTATTCCTATGAACGGAGCGCATGGCATCTTGTACATATTGGAGAGGTATGTCGCGTCGAATGAAATGCAATCTCAAAAATGTTTGTAGGCTCTCCTTGCAGCACCATCCACCCAATACATGTTCCTGACACGGTCCTCATCGTCCAACCTTATCATGTAGAAGAAATCTGGATCTTCTTTTGCTTTCTCATCGAAGTAGGCAATTGTAGCCTCTATGTCAGCCAGCCTGCTCTCTCTACGGTACTTGGCCTGTAGGTTTGTGACGTCAGCCGGTATGTACGGCATGCTACTCAGTTTCCCCTTTTTGCTGTGGATGAGTGATAGTATCTGGACCATTCTTGATGGATCGACGTTACAATCATGTAGCAGCTTTACGAATTGCCTTTCGATTGGGGTGAATCCTCTATGGGCGGTCAGAAATTTGACCAGGTCGAACTTCTTTATGAGTTTGTGGTTGTGCTCGTCAAAATATTCAGTGACCACATACTGTGTTCCATCTACGTTCATCTTACACCGGACAGGGCATCCCGTCTTGAGAATGATTCCTCTTTTTCGTTCCGGAACGACAGGCGCATCACCTTTCCCCTTCTTGTTCCTCCGTGCCTTGTGGCACCTCATGTCACCTCTGTTGTACTCATTAGTTTTCTTAATTTTCCTATGGTACTCGGTGTTCACCGCAAATCCATGGAACTTTGCATATGTCTGGTAGTATTCCTTTGCTTCTTCGAACGATTCAAATCTCTGCTCAATGTACGGTGGCTGAGGTACCATGATCTCTGATTGCCCGCCATCTTCATCCCCTTCTGCCTCGTCGTCAGTTTCATCATTCACTTCAGTATCAGCGGCAGTTCCATCCACTTGAGTGTTGGCAGTGCTTGTGTTCAAAGGGGTGCTTGTCGGTATTGCTGGAATGATTGCCATTCTCGATTGTGACTCGAAATTGTCTGCGGCATGATTGTCTGCTGGCTGGTGGAACGCGTCTTCCGTGCGCTCAGAGCTCCCCACAGTAGATGTCCCCGCGCCGCTGTTAACTGTAGTTGTAGGCCCTGTAATAGGAAAAACAGGTACGAGAGTAAGTTTTTTGTTTGAATAACATGTGTATCGCAACGGATTACACCATCTACGAGTGATTTGGCACGACATCATTTCAAACAGCAAGTCGTGATTCTGTGCGTGACATGTACGGCAGCTACAGCTGTCCAATGATGGCAGCTACTGTTCAACAAAACATGGCAACTATTTGTTTTTGCCTACAAATAACTTCAAATAACAAATGTAGTGTTGTTTTTGTGGTTCAGTTTTTTTCCCTTACCTTGTTGTGTTGCATTTGACCTTCTTGTGTGGTCTGTGACACCAAAATGACGTGCTCCACCTGCAGTTTCTGAAGCTTGCCACGAGACGTTTGCCGGGTTACCACCAGCGTAATAACCTGTACGCAAAGTAGTGGTTGGTCAATTCATGGCAAATGCATTTTGTGTTAGCACGGTAACCACAGTTGCCCTTTCTGTGGCAGCTGCAGTTTTACTGGCATGGCAACTGTATTTGCATCGGCGTGGCAACCGCAGTTGCTCCTTCATGGCAGCTGCAGTTGCCATGGCGTGGCAACTGCAGTTGTTCTTCCCTAGCAACTGCAGGTGTCCATGGATGGCAACAACAATTGTGCAGAGATGTCAAGTGTATTTTCTAATTCACGGCAACTGTAGTTGTCCAGTCCTGGCAATTGTAGTTGTCAACTATGCTCCTTCTGCTAATTGATCATCCGCAACTTCACTTTTTTTATGGACTCACCTGTGTATGACGTCGCATGGCAGGTACATTGGTGCTGCCTGATGCCACACGTTGCATGAAGGCTCTGCATTTTCACCCGTGGTAACTCATGAGTCCTTTTGATAGTTTTTTTTTGCATGTTCATTTTTCATGTCCACTTCATTATGTTCTCTTTTCTCGGTTTGCATTACCTTGATTATCCATACAAGCTAGTTGAAGTTGGCTGCCCATACATTTGTCAGTGTTAGCGCCTTGTGAGTGAACTTGCCACGGGGGCCCCCTAATTGTGTTTTGGTCATAAGAACCTGCGAAAAAATGGCAGTGCACGACATAAGTAGAATGTCATCTTCATCGTTGCGAAGATGGCAATTGTTCTCTTCTTTTGTTATCACGCATCATACCTACACCTGCATACTGCTCTAGTAGTGGCAGCAACGGCCCTGAAGAGATGAGCTGACTGTACTCTGATGCATCCCAAGGGGACGTTTCTGGCCTTTGAGAACCCCAAGCATCAGCGCCATCTTCGTGATTCATTCTTTCCGTGTCTCGCTTCTTTCTAATGTGTTCTCAATCTCTACATGAACAAGAAGGCATCAACAATCCACAAGAATTGTATTCTTCTGCTGCTTGCACATAGAAGAAATGGATGGCAAGCGACGGGTCAAAATAGGTGGCAGCTACCGACAAGGAAAGGTGGCAACTGTCGTTATACACAAGTGGCAACTAATTTCTTTCAGCCCTCTTCATTCCAACATTTGCCCCTACTGTCCTTCTTTAGTGATTCCTACTCATCCATTTTTCATACCCAACTACTTGCGTCAATTAAGCTAGGAAGTTAAGTCATTTTCAAACGTATTACATGGCAGATCTGGTGTACTCTGCCTGGTAATTGCGACTACACACTAAACCATGTAGTGTTCTACCCCTATAGCATAGATCCAGCACAAGATCGGGATATTTCCAGCCTTAAGGATGAGAAGGTCGAGATCGGGAGATTCTCACCTGGTTTTTAGATTTTCGTCTCTAGAGGGTTGGGTTGGAGTTTGGGGCTGGGGGTGGGGAGGGTTGGGGTGTGGTTTTGAGGTGGGAGTGCCCTATGGATGTGCTCTGATTGCCATGGCAACCAGAGAAGGCCGGCGACGGAGGTCGGGGTTCGAGAGGTGGGGGACGATGGCGGCAGATGAGAGAGGGGATTGATCGGAGGCCGTGAACTGCTTGGTCGTGCGGGCAGCGGGTCGGCTTGCCCGGACGAGGCAGTGCGGGCGGGGTTGGCATGCAACGGATGTGCGGGCCGTGCTTTTGTGCACGCGGACGTGGTCGTGCAGGCCGGTTCCCGTCCATGCCACACGAGGCGTGCGGACTGGTTCCCGTCAACGCCACACGTGTGGCAGTTATTCGGACCCTTGGAAAAAAGAGGCAGGTGTGGCTACGAGTGAAGCTGGCCACTTCCATGTGGCTTCGGTGGTCTGACCCGCAACGCGGGGGCGCAATCGATTCAGTCCAAGGCTTTTCAGATATACAAAACACTTTCTCTGAATTCAGTTAACATCGGCTGATGGTAAAAATCCATATGCCCGTCCTGCCAGCTCCTGGTATGGTTGTTTGCTGGAGCAAGCGGGGGGCTTTGATTGGCACATGTGGATCAATTGTCCTCAGGCTCTACAACATACATGTCGTGCAGCATATATTGTTGATTGGGAAGCAGGTTAACCATATCTTTGATTTGTACCGTGTGGGTTCTGCACCTCGTGTTTGTTTGAAGAAACCATCTGGTGCGGTGGGCGTTGTAGTAGGTCCAGTGTTCGTCTGAATACAAATTAAACCCAAATTTACATCGAAAATGAGTCTAGGTGAACAGATCTTGCGACCGAGGTTGTGTGTTGGGCCGTGATATTTGTTCATTTCAATCCAAACAGACATGGCAGACCAAATACGGTGTCGTGCTTTAGCTGACCTTAGCATACATCTACCCTTTCACGTCATCATTCATCACCATAATCACTTCATTTGTATAAAGAGTTAAATACATCTATAATATCCAAACTTGCGCTGCAGGAACAATTTCATATAAAAACTTGAAAATAGAGACAAACCAGTCACTAAACTTGGTTTGCGGGTTCATTTGTACACAACTCGAGTCCGCACTTGCCACATTGGACGCCACGTGGGTCATAGCCCCGTCCACATCTCAGCAATATTTGCATAAACGTCCATGTTTTTATGGTAAAATATCTGAAACTAAAAGCACTCTATCTGACAGTAGTCTAAGAGCATGTCTAACAGAACCCTCAAAAACTCAACCTTCAAAACCAGTTTGAGGGTTGAGAAATTGTCGTTTGAAGGCCGAAAATCGTTGGCGCAGATCAGTGCCCTCAAACCAACCCTCAAAACAGAATATTCTGTTTTGGGGGTTGGTTTGAGGACACTGATCTGCGCCCCGGCCTTCAAACCCTCAAAACTGGACAACAAGTATTTCAATCAAATTTCGTACAACAAACATAACAATAATCAACAACAAATAATTATTCTAGTTATGATTACAACATCAAATAATTGTTTAAAGCTCACAACAATCATTCAACTTAGTACAACAATGTTTGAATCAAATAGTACATAGAAAAGTAAAACAAACATTCCTTACAACAATGTTTGTATCACAAATAGGACATGGAATGAAATAGGACATGTTTGAATCAAATAGGCCATCATTGGCGACGGCCAAGCAGCTACCAGTGGTGCTCGACCAGATCATTGCAGAGCTGGGTATGAGTGTTGGCATTTTCAATATGCCGATGTGTTTGAAGAAAAGCCATGTCACCATGCAAATCTGTTGATCTACCTCTCCCTTCGTCCACCACCGCGGGGCCTCCTGTCCTGCATTTCACTAGTTGGCAGAAGCGTGAGGAACAAAACAAAATAGCTGACCGCGCTTTGCTTTGCCCATCGGTGGAATAGGGCATAGAAGACGGCGATGCCTTGAATCATGGGAGTCAGCTTGTGTCCTATGCCTAACCGTACCAACACTCTGGGGAGCACGGTAGGCTGGGGATTTGGGCATTGTGGAGTCGGATGAGCTCCTCTTAGAATAGGTTTTATGTTGCATGTGATAGTTTGGATTTGAGGTATCCTGTTGTGAAATGAATTATTTGAGGCGTGAGGGCATCTCCAAAGGAGACCCGCAAAACTCCCCCACTTTTGTTCACTTTTGCAATCCAACACAGTCCTGAACCGGTCCACAAAGTGGTCCGGAAGCCCATTTTCCGGCAAACCGGAGACAAAAGTGGGGGAGAGCTATACCAGAGTCCGGACATTCACTTTGACCAACCAAACCTTCTCTTTTCTCTCTCTCTCTCTCTCTGTTCACATGCATTGTCCCCCTCTTCTCTCTTTTCCAATCGGACACTTTGTGATTAACATTGGATTGGATGACTTGCTCCGATATCATGTCTGCGAACTGTATTCGGCCATAAAAACGAACACATAAAAAAGACTTTTGGGCGTTGATGTTAGGGCATCTCCAATGGTTGTAGGATAGTTTTTAGTAGACTTTGACATATAGAATTTTTTATGATGTGTCATACAATAAATGAGGGAAGAGAGGAAGGTTGTATGTATATTGACCAACACCCCATGCACAAACTCCAATGTAGAATGAGAGAGTACCTTATTTATTATCTCATATCCTATTGGGCAAACTAGATACAATCCGTTGAAGTTGTTGTATGTTAAGATGTTGATTGATGACATGACATACTTTTACCAATAAACATATGCCCTGATCGGTCATTGTCTCGGACTTGCAAGTCGGGGAACCGACGGTATTCAGCCCGCCGACGAAGCGCAGTAGGCCCAGCTCGGTGGGGATGTCCTGGATTCCCGCAGGCGGCCACGCGTCGCCGCGAGCTCCACCCGCACGCATCTCGCCTCGCCAACCAATGGAGAAAAGAAGCAAAGGCATTTCTCTTTCTCCCCACCACCACCACCTTCTCCGTCCTTCGTCTCCTTGTCGCTGGTCAGTCCCCATGCTACGACGCCAAACCCACTCAAAAGGTAGTCAAATCTCCTCCACCGTGCCATGCAGCCCAGCTAGCGACAAGCACCCAGCCCCAATATAGGGAGGTGGCCCTCTCCCAGATCCCTTTCTCTCTCTCTCTCTCTCTCTCTCTCTCTCTCTCTCTCTCTCTCTCTCTCTCTCTCTCTCTCTCTCTCTCTTCTTCCCCTCGCCTCCGATTCCCCAATCAATCTCCTGCGGGGCGATGCGGTGGAAGTCGGCACCGCGGCGTACAAGCGCGTGCCGTCCCGCGACGCCGCCATGGACCCCGACCTCGAGACACCAGGTCTGTGCGCCCTGCCATCGATCCCCCTTCGCATTTCGCCATCGACCTCACAAGGAGTGGACTCTGCTCCTCATTCATGACAAAGGGCCGGTAACCGGGATGCCCAGTCCCATGATCCAAAAAGATCAAAGCAAATCAAAATAATTAAACAAAACTCCCCAAGTCTGTTGTTAGTTAGAGGCACTCGTTGTTTCGAGCAAGCCATGGATTGATGCTTGTTGGTGGTTGGGGGAGTATAAACCTTTACCATTCTGTTTGGGAACTGCCTATAATGCATGTAGTATGAAAGATACAACCATCTCATAGTTGTTGCGTTGACAGTGAAAGTATGCGCTCAAAATGTTATTCAATCTCTATTTTAAAATCGAGCTCTAGAACCTCTACAAATCCCTGCTTCCCTCTGCGAAGGGCCTATCTATTTACTTTTATATTGATTCATCACCCTTCTTATTAAAAAGCACCCGCTGGAGAGCACACTGTCATTTGCATTCATTACTATTGGTTTATATTGGGTATGACTTGACTGGATCTCTTTTACCATGAATTACAATGTTTAGTCAGTCCTTGATCTTTAAAGGTGCTCTGCATTTATGTTTTGCGGTCTCAGAAAGGGCTAGCGAGATACCATTTTGTTATATCATGTTATGATTTTTGAGAAAGTGTTGTCATCCGAGTTTTATTATTATGGCTCGCTAGCTGATTATGCTATTGATATGAGTAATTGTGAGACCCAAGTGTTATTATGAGTATGGTTAGTTCATAATATTTGCTGAAACTTGAATGCTGGCTTTTCATGTTTACAACAACAAGAGCAAACATAGTTTGTAAAAGTTTTTCTTTTTCACTTTCAGTTTATCAACTGAATTGCTTGAGGACAAGCAAAGGTTTAAGCTTGGGGGAGTTGATACGTCTCCAACGTATCTACTTTTCCAAACACTTTTGCCCTTGTTTTGGACTCTAACTTGCATGATTTGAATGAAACTAACCCGGACTGATGTTGTTTTCAGCAGAACTGCCATGATGTTGTTTTATGTGTAGAAAAGAAAAGTTCTCGGAATGTCCTAAAAATCCACGAAGGCACTTTTTGGAATTAATAAGAATTTCCGGGCGAAAGAAATACACTAGGGGGCCCAGGGCCTGTCCACGAGACAGCCCCCCCCTGTAGGGTGCGCCCCCCTATCTCGTGGGCCCCCTGGACCTCCACCAACCTCAACTCCAACTCCATATATTCCGTCTCACGGAGAAAAAAATCAGAGAGAAAGTTTCATCGCGTTTTACGACACGAAGCCGCCGCCAAGCCCTAATCTCTCTTGGGAGGGCTGATCTGGAGTCCGTTCGGGGCTCCGGAGAGGGGTATTTGTCGCCATCGTCATCATCAACCATCCTTCATCACCAATTTCATGATGCTCACCGCCGTGCGTGAGTAATTCCATCGTAGGCTTGCTGGATGGTGATGGGTTGGATGAGATTTACCATGTAATCAAGTTAGTTTTGTTAGGGTTTGATCCCTAGTATCCACTATGTTCTGAGATTGATGTTGCTATGACTTTGCTATGCTTAATGCTTGTCACTAGGGCCCGAGTGCCATGATTTCAGATCTGAACCTATTATGTTTTCATGAATATATGTGTGTTCTTGATCCTATCTTGCAAGTCTATAGTCACCTATTATGTGTTACGATCCGACAACCCCGAAGTGACAATAATCGAGATACTTCTCGGTGATGACCGTAGTTTGAGGAGTTCATGTATTCACTATGTGTTAATGCTTTGGTCCGGTTCTCTATTAAAAGGAGGCCTTAATATCCCTTAGTTTCCTCTAGGACCCCGCTGCCACGGGAGGGTAGGACAAAAGATGTCATACAAGTTCTTTTCCATAAGCACGTATGACTATTTATGGAATACATGCCTACATTACATTGATGAACTGGAGCTAGTTCTGTGTCACCCTATGTTATAGCTATTATATGAGGAATCGCATCCGGCATAATTATCCATCACTGATCCATTGCCTACGAGCTTTTCATATATTGTTCTTCGCTTATTTACTTTTCCGTTGCTGCTGTTACAACTACTACAAAAACCCAAAAACATTTATCTTTACTTTTGCTACTGTTACCATTATTATCATACTACTTTGCTACTAAATACCTTGCTGCAGATACTAAGTTATCCAAGTGTGGTTGAATTGACAACTCAACTGCTAGTACTCAAGAATATTCTTTGGCTCCCCTTGTGTCGAATCAATAAATTTGGGTTGTACTTCACCCTCAAAAGCTGTTGTGATCCCCTACACTTGTGGCTTATCAGCGGCGGCCGCGCAGGGCAGGGGCGGCCGTGGGGCAGCCGCGCAGGACAGGGGCGCAGGGGCACGGGATGGGAGGGGCGCGGGAGCAGGCTGTGCTCATAGGGGGCGGCGGCGACGGAGAAGGCGAGCAGCCTGACGGCGTCGGTGGCGGCGGCGACGGCGAAGATGAGCAGCCTGACGGCGTCGGTGGCGGCGGCGACGGCAAGGTGTAGCAGGGGCATCGGGCGGCGACGGCGACGAGGAGGAGCAGGGGGCGTCGGGGGAGAAGTGGGGGATCTGGTCAAAACTGCTAAGTGCTACTTATATAGCAAAGCCTTTAGTAATGCATCCCTTTAGGCCTCTTTTCAGCAGCCCAAAGGGCGGGAAGCAGAGGGCTTTGGTCCCGGTTGATGGCACCAACCGGTAGTAAAGGGTGGGCATTGGTACCGGTTGGTGCCACGAACCGGCACCAATGCACCCCCTTTAGTCCCGGTTGGTGCTACCAACCGGGACCAAAGGCCACTGTGCTGCCCGCGTCGCGGCCAAAGTTTAGTCCCACCTCGCTAGTTGAGAGGGGCGCACAGTGGTTTATAAGCCCCACTGTCGCACCCCTCTCGAGCTCCTCTCCACTACAGGCTTACGGGCCTACTTGCTACTTCTATGCTTGTTGGGCCTTCTGGGCCTACTGCGGGCCTGAATCCTGGCCCATGGATGGGTTTCTAGTTGTATTCAGGTCGTGGTGGCCCAGTTGGTGGCAATTTTTTTATTTTTTTCCGGCTTTTTTGTTTTCTTTTTGCCATTATTTATTTTATTTTGTTTCTACTTACAACAAAATACTTATTTATTTTATTTTTTTGTTTGTAATTACTTATTAATTTTATTTTATGATAATTCTTTTTGCTATTAAAGTTTCTAACAAAAAAAGTTCTTTATGAAAATTCTTTTTTCTTTTAATGATTTTGAACAGAAAATACTTTGATAATTTTAGTTGCATCAATTTTATATAATTTTAGTTTCAATAATACTAGAGGTTGCTTATAATGTTTTGAACAGAAAATACTTTGATAATTTTAGTTTCATAAATTTTATTTATGTTATTAAACTTTATTTTTTTATTTTATTTTGTTTCTACTTATCTATTTTATTAAAGTTTATATTATTTTATTTCAAATTACTTATTTATTTATTTTATTTTGTTTCTGACTTCATTTGTTATTTTTCATGCATTTACTGATTATTTTGAGCTATAAGACCATGAAATTGAAAAGCATTTGAAATGAACTCTGAAAATGTTCCAAGTTGGCATGGTATCATCATTTCACTCACATAGCATGTGCAAGAAAGTACAGAGGCTTACGGAAAAAACTGGATGCACTTCGTGTACAAAGCAAACAATCTCCTTCGAAGTATCAGGGTTTCATACGGAAACTCGTCTTTAACAAAGGGATTTCTTTTTTTAAAACTTATTTGAACTCCATAGTTTTTCTGTGTTTAAAATGCACCATTCAAAGCCACACCATCAATTTACAACCCTTTCCGACTTCATTTGTTATTTTTCATGCATTTACTGATTATTTTGAGCTATAAGACTATGAAATTAAAAAGCATTTGAAATGAACTCTAAAAATGTTCCAAGTTGGCATGGTATCATCATTTCACCCACATAGCATGTGCAAGAAAGTACATAGGCTTACGGCAAAAGCTGGATGCACTTCGTGTACAAAACAGACAATCTCCTTCGAAGTATCAGGGTTTCATACGGAAACTCGTCTGTAACAAAGGGATTTCATTTTTTTAAACTTATTTGAACTCCATAGTTTTTCTGTGTTTAAAATGCACCATTCAAAGCCACACCATCAATTTACAACCCTTTCCGACTTCATTTGTTATTTTTCATGCATTTACTGATTATTTTGAGCTGTATGACCATGAAATTGAAAAGCATTTGAAATGAACTCTGAAAACGTTCCAAGTTGGCATGGTATCATCATTTCACCCACATAGCATGTGCAAAAAAGTACAGAGGCTTACGGCAAAAACTGGATGCACTTCGTATACAAAACAGACAATCTCCTTCGAAGTATCAAGGTTTCATACGGAAACTCGTCTGTAAGAAAGGGATTTCATTTTTTTGAACTTATTCGAACTCCATAGTTTTTATGTGTTCAAAATGCACCATTCAAAGCCACATCATCAATTTACAACCCTTTCCGACTTCATTTGTTATTTTTCATGCATTTACTGATTATTTTGAGCTATAAGACCATGAAATTGAAAAGCATTTGAAATGAATTGTGAAAAGGTTCCAAGTTGGCATGGTATCATCAGTTCTCCCACATAGCATGTGAAAGAAAGAACAGAGGCTTACGGCAAAAACTGGATACACTTCGTGTACAAAACAGACAATCTCCTTTGAAGTATCAGAGTTTCATACAGAAACTCGTCTATTACAAAGGGATTTCACCCACATAGCATGTGCAACATATAGCTCTTCGGAGCATCTAATTAAACCATACATTGAAATTATGAAAAACATTTATATGCAAAAACAAATGCGATCATATTCGTAACCAAGGTAACAACTGATCCAACTGCATAATGATACCAAGCCTCGGTATGAATGGCATATTTTCTAATCTTTCTAATCTTCAACCACATTGCATCCATCTTGATCTTGTGATCATCGATGACATCCGCAACATGCAACTCCAATATCATCTTCTCCTCCTCAATTTTTCTTATTTTTTCCTTCAAGTAATTTGTTCTTCTTCAACTAAATTTAACCTCTCGACAATAGGGTCGGTTGGAATTTTCGGTTCAACCACCTCCTAGATAAATAAAATGTATGTCACGTTGGTCGGCATAATTGTCATAAACAATAAATGAACCAAATAGTAATCAAAAGATAATATATACCACATCCGAATCATAGACAGGACGAGGGCTGACGGGGGCGGATACCAAAACCATCGCACTGTATAATAACAAGAAATAATAAAAGTAAGAAAATTAGACAAGTATCTATCTGAAGTAAGAATTTTTTTCTTTCAGAAAGAAGATAAGAACAAGAGGCTCACCACGGTGGTGCCGGCGACGAGATCGCCGCGGGCGATCGACGGCGGTGAAGACGGGGACAGGACGTGACGGACCGCTAAACCTAGACAAATCTCGGGGAAAATGGAGTTCGGAGGTCGAGTTTCGAGAGGAGAACGATTAACTAGCGTGGCTCGGACATTTCATCGAACACCTCATGTGCATAGGAGGTGAGCTAGAGCACCCAAATGCCCTCCCCTCGCCGGCCAGAAAAAATAGAGTGCTCTGCCGCGGCGATGGGTATATATAGGCAACCTATTTGTCCCGGTTCGTGGCATGAACCGGGACTAAATCCCTCCCTTCTATACCGATTCGCGGAACGAACCAGTACCAATGGCTGTGGGCCAGGAACGCGGCCCATTGGTCCCGGTTCGTGCCTAGAACCGGGACAAATGGGTCCAGACGAACCGGGACCAATGCCCACGAGGCCCCGGCCAGCCCCCTGGGCTCATGAACCGGGTCTAATGCCCCCATTGGTCCCGGTTTATGAAGAACCAGGACTAATGGGCTGGTCAGACTCGAACCAAAGCCCTGTTTTCTACTAGTGTGCTCAGACCTGGTCGAAAGATCAAATGTGGGAGATCATGACTTGCTGTGTCATCTTGCACAACATGATCATTGAGAGCGAGTAGGAAGAGCCAATGTTTGACACTGAACCATATTATAGGCAAGGTCCTCTTGCCCAAGTTGACCACCAGCTACCGGCAACCTGGACTGACTACCTCAATATGCGTTAGGAGATCCGAGGCCTATAGGTGCATCAAGAACTGCAACACGATCTGGTGGAGCACCTATGGAGGCTCAAGGGCGAGGCCGGGGCGACGCGGGGAATGACGTGTGATGAAACTTGAGTTTTTATTGTTAAACTATATAATTTGTATTGAACTATTTGATTTATGTGATGAAACATGCCGAAACACACTGAACCATGCCGAACTAATTGATTTCTATTTGTATGCGAAAATTCACGCCGAAACACGCCGAACCGCGCCGAACATGGGCCGATTCAGCAGATATCGGGCCGTTTTTAGACACAATTGGGCCGAATAATGGGCCGAAATCGGCGCCTGGGGGCGACCTGGGGGCGATGGCTGGATGCCCAACCGCCCCTAGTGTCGAGTATGCCGCCGGCTCACCCCCATGCCGCTCTTTTTTGGTGCCCTGGGGGGCCGAACGGCTGGAGATGCTCTTACTTGAGGTGCTCCTGCAAGATAACCAGGTAGCCGACACGTGCTCCCATGTCGACGTAGCGTGCCACGTCGCCGTTTTCGATTATTTTGTATGATTTTGTTCTTGGAAACAAATTTAGTAACAGGTTTGTTTCAATTTTCAAGTTTTTGTATGAAGTTGTTCATGCAGCGCAAGTTTGTGTACTGTAGGTGTATCTAACTCTTTTATAATAAAAAGTTCATCTTGACGCCAGACAGTGGTATGCTCGGCATTAATAATTGTGAGACTTTGCTCATGATTACCGGCATTTAGAGGTAAAGTCGGGGCAGTTTTGGTTTCTTTCGTGTAAAAAAGAGTATCTTTACAAGGCAGGTAGACAAAAGTTATAAAGATTTTTTTGTTGAGATTGAACAAAAGCTGTAAAGTTATAGGTAATCCACAAGTTGTCCGGCGTGTGATGTAAAATAGGCCGAACTGTACCCAAGCCCAAAATTGAAAGAGCCATGTCACCGTGCAAATCTGCTGATATGTGCCTCTTCCTCCGTCCACCGTCGGGTCCTCTTGTCCCGCATTTCACTAGTTGGCAGAAGAGCGAGGAACAAAACAAAACAGCTGACCGCGCTTTGCTTTGCCCACCGGTGGAATAGGGCATAGAAGACGACGACGCCTTGAGTCCTGTGAGTCAGCTTGTGTCTTATGCCTAACCGGACCAACACTTTAGGGAGCGCAGTTAGCTGAGGGATTTGGGCATGGTGGAGTCGGATGAGCTCCGCTTAGACTAGGTTTTACGTTGCATGTAATAGTTTGGATTTGAGGTATCCGGTTGTGAAATGAATTACTTGAGGCGTGAGGACATCTCCAAAGGAGACCTGCAAAACTTTGGTATATGTTCGAGCGGGCATTTTTTCTCATTCTTACAATCCCACACGGTCCTGCATTGGTCCGCAAAGAGGTCCGGACGCCCATTTTACGGCAAACTGGAGACAAAAGTGGGGGAGCTGTACCGGAGTCTGGGTATTCACTTTGACCAATCAAAAGCCTCCGCTTGGTCCTCCTCATTTCTCTTTATCTCTTCATATGCATGTCTCTCCTTCTCTCTCATCTCAATCGGACATTTTGCTATTAGCATTGGATGACTCACTTTAATACCATGTATGTGAACCGCATCCGGACGTAAAAACGAACCGAAATGGCTTCACACACGACACGGACTGCACCATCTGCGGATGATACACAGTGTGCATGCATCAGCTAACAGAAAAACCAACTCCCTCTTGTATGTACGTGCGCAGCTGTGCTGTCACATGGGATCGTGCACATGTCGGCTGCAATTTCATCGTGTGTATAGCATCGCTCACAACGAGCGTATACCGAAGATTTTTGCTGGTTGATGTTGGAGATGCCCTGATGCCCTGAGCGGTCATTGTCTCGGATTTGCAAGTCGGGAACCGACGGTGTTCAGCCCGCCGACGGAGCGCGGCGGGCCCGGCCCGGTGTCGATGGCCCTGGATTCCCGCGGGCTCCACCCGACGCCAACCAACGGAGAAAAGAAGCAAAGGCATTTCTCTTTCTCCCCACCACCACCACCACTACCACCTTCTCCGTCCTTCTCCTCCTCGCCGCTGGTTGGTCCCCGTGCTACCACGCCAAACCCACTGAAAAGGTAGTCAAATCTCCTCCTCCGTGCCACTCAGCGACACGCGCCCAGCCCCAATATAGGCCAGGCGCCCCTCTCCCAGATCCCTCTCTCTCTCTCTCTCTCTCTCTCTCCTCCCCTCGCCTCCGATTCCCCAATCAATCTCCCACGGGGAGGCGATGCGGTGGAAGCTCGGCACCGCGGCGTACAAGCGCGTGCCGTCCCGGGACGCCGCCATGGACCCCGACCTCGAGACGCCAGGTCCGTGCGCCCTGCCATCGACCCCCCTTCGCATTTCGCCTTGTTATTATTCCCCTGCCGATTCTGTTTCGGTGACGCCTTAGATCCGGCAGCAGAGAAGACGCCCGACGGGGGCGGCGGAGGAGCAGGGGCAGCAGGCCCGTCGTGGCGCAGGTCGCTGCCGCACGTGTGCGTCGCCACCGTCACCTCCTTCCTCTTCGGCTACCACACCGGGTACGTGCGTGCGCTCCTCATCCGTCACTCCCGTCCCCACGGGTTCCATCTCACGCTCTCCTTTTTTTGTTGGATCTCACGCATGTCTGTCATGTGACGGTACTCATGTCTGTTTCGTGATGTCATGGTTGGTTGGCGCAGGGTGGTGAACGAGCCGCTCGAGAGCATCTCCGCCGACCTCGGATTCGCCGGCAACACGCTGGCCGAAGGTACGCCGCGCCACGCCACGCCATGCACGGGCTCTCTCTCCCTCAATGCGCACCGCCTTGGCTTGTTTGGGGACCTGTCATGAGATTTGTGTGCGTGTGTGTGGTTCCGTGGACGCAGGGCTCGTGGTGAGCATATGCCTGGGGGGAGCGTTCGTCGGGTGCCTCTTCAGCGGCTCTGTCGCCGACGGAATCGGCCGGCGCCGCGCTTTTCAGCTCAGCACCCTGCCCATGATCGTCGGAGCCGCCTTAAGGTACCATCTATTTCTAGTAGTATGACAGCATTTTATTCATAAGCCTGTTAAATCAATACCTGTCTCTCTCCAGTCTAGTTAATTTTGTTTAATTGACACCTGCTGGTATTCCTTCTTTTTTATTATTGCAAGTAGTTAGTTGATTGCTGGGTGATTTAAATAAATAAATATACACATTGACTGCTGACTGCTGATCTGGTCATTATGTGGGATTTACTTGCACCAACAAAATAAAATTAAATTAAATTAGACCAGGAACTCAAATATAAGCAAGCAGCCTGTGCCGTCTACAATCATTTAGTGTGCTTTGTTTTGCAAATATACTACTCCCTCCGTTCCTAAATATTTGTCTTTCTAGAGATTTCAACAAGTGACTACATACGAAGCAAAATGAATGAATCTACGCTCTAAAATATGTCTATATACATCCGTATGTGATAGTCCATTTGAAATCTCTAAAAAGACAAATATTTAGGAACGGAGGGAGTACTACTTAATCTGATATACAGTTGGAAGGGACCATGGCTGCTCTCGATTTCTTTTTATATGATTTGGATACAAATCATTCGTGTGATTATGTTTCGCTACACCATACTGAAGAAGAAGAGAAAAACATTTTGCAGTGCTCTCACCAACAGCCTGGAAGGAATGCTATTTGGAAGATTATTGGTTGGAGCAGGAATGGGCTTGGGTCCACCGGTGGCTTCACTCTATATAACAGAGGTATGCATCTGCTATTTTTGTCAATGCACGATTGCTAACAGTTGATTTCAACATAGTTTGCCGATGCTCACTATCACCTGCCTGCTTGAATCTAGGTCTCTCCCCCCTCTGTGAGGGGTATGTATGGCAGCTTTGTTCAGATTGCGACCTGTCTGGGAATCCTATTCTCTCTTCTAGTCGGTACCCCTGTCAAGGACATTGATAGATGGTCAGAAGCTTGTGCTCTAGTTCTTCAATCTTTACTTGCGTGTTACAATTAATGTGTAAAAAACTGATCTGTACCAACATTATTATCCTTCTAATGGCAGGTGGAGAGTGTGTTTCTGGGTTTCAGCTGTCCCAGCAGTTTTACAAGCTATTGCTATGGAGTTCTGTGTTGAGAGCCCCCAGTGGCTATATAAGGTGCCTTTACTTGGGAATATTGCTTTTTCCTTTTTCTTTTCTTGAACACGCCTGGATATTGCTTGTTTTCTCAAGTCACCTTCCTGATTTATCAATTCAAAGATTCAAACTCATGGGCTTCTATAGTTTGATGTTATGTGCCTTTGCTAGTCATAAAATAGGGTGTTGATTTTCTGAGCAGAACCTTGGATATCATTTTACAGCACTGAACTTCGGAGTTATCTTTTAGAAACAGCACAAGTTCATGTAAAGTGTCTGCAATATAGATGTGCAAGTCTTTCCAGTTTTCACTAGTTTATGAAGGTTATTCTCTAAACTGGGTATGTGTTGAATTGAACAATCTGTATATTGGGCCGTTGGCTACAATCTTAGTCCACTACTGTACAACATTTTGTCCCTACAGGAAATTATTGCCTACTGCTACTTGAGTAATATTAGGTAGATTTATAATTTATCTGCTCGAAAATATGAAGGAAGATGAATCCATTGACACATATAGGTCAGATACAACACATATATATTCCTGGTACAGATCAATGAGATTCTAGGTTACCTCAGTATTTTGTTTGTACTGCGATACATATACATCTCTGACCATGGTCCAGGGTGTATATTTTGTTTCTTCAGTTCCAACGCGTGCGCGCTCACACGCAACTTACATCTAGGAAGTAACATGTTTAGCAGTCTTCTAAACGATTTAAAGAGTCCTGTTCTGCTATGCAGTGTGGAAGAACAAACGAAGCAGAAATGCAGTTTGAGAAGCTTCTAGGCCCTCTTCACGTAAAATCTGCTATGGCAGAACTTTCTCGATCGGAGAGAGGAGATGATGGGGAAAGTGTGAAGTTCTCAGAATTGTTTTATGGTCGTCACTTCAATGGTACAAGCTGTCGATTGTGTCGCATTTTTCTGCTTCAGTGTGACCTTATTTCTGTTCTTCCTTGAAGTTTGTTCATTACAAGTCCCTTTTTTGCTACAGTTGTTTTTATTGGCACAACGCTCTTTGCTTTACAACAGTTATCGGGCATAAATTCTGTGTTCTATTTCTCATCAACTGTGTTCAGAAGTGTGGGGGTGCCCTCTAGCCTTGCCAATATATGCATGGGGATTGCAAATTTATTAGGTGAGCCCATTAAAGCCGTTTGTTCTTCTACTGCTCTGTTATATTCAGTTGCTGATCTTATTTTGCTGTGTTCGCTACCAGGTTCTATTATAGCTATGCTTCTAATGGACAAACTAGGCAGGAAAATGCTTCTTGTAGGAAGCTTCTTTTTCATGGTGAGCAATTACTGTAATTGTAAGATATATGGAACATTACTGACTGCACTTCCTTACTGGTGTAACGTATAGGCCTTCTCAATGGGACTTCAGGCTATTGGAGCGAATCGTCACCTTGGTTCTGCAAGTGTGTATCTTTCGGTTGGTGGCATACTGCTGTAAGTCTGCAAATTTATACCATTCTCAACCTTAGTTTTGGTTCTTCAAATCATCTATGTTGAATAAGTTCCCCAAAACCACCACTTTAGCGGTCACTGTTGCTCACAATTACCACCTTGATATTTTTGAGCAAAACCACCACGATTCAGATAGGCCGAACATAACCTTGATTGCGGCTTAGCACGTTCACAAAAATCTGACAAGGCTAGGATCACCCGTTAGCTCTGAGGTGGCTAAAGGACTTGCCAAGTGAGCAGCACATGTCACGGGGGTGTGGGGATTGATCTATGAACTTCCCCCTCCCCACCTGCCCCCCAAACCCATAGTACACTCGATATTTGCACCCATAGAGGTCAAGGAATCCGGCTATGGCGCCCCTAGGTCGCTATGGTAGTTACTTTCTACTCCCTCCGTTCCTAAATATTTGTCTTTCTAGACATTTCAAATGACTACCACATATGGATGTATGTAGACATATCTTAAAGTGTAGATTCACTCATTTTGCTCCGTATGTAGTCACTTGTTGAAATATCTAGAAAGGCAAATATTTAGGAAGGGAGGGAGTATTTAGTTAACTTGTATGCTAGTTGCCAACATATGAAGCATTTTGCCTATGTGCTCATGGTAGGACTCCTCAACTTTTTTGCCAGTTATATTTTTCTTTCTTATAATTATAAGATCACTATGGTACATATGTTACTTATAGTTGGACATTTTGTTGGCAGGTTTGTCTTGGCATTTTCGTTGGGAGCAGGCCCAGTTCCAGGACTTCTTTTACCTGAGATTTTCCCAAACAAAATTCGGGCCAAAGCTATGGCTCTGTGTATGTCAGTGCATTGGGTAAGAGTTCTCTCTTTTCAGCATGAAGCAACAATTGGTTCAAGCTAAAATATTTTTCATCAGATCAAACGAAATCTGCCAATATGAAAAAAAAAATATGCATTTTAAATTTGTACAGTAGTTTGCCATGGGCTTTTGGTTCAGCTGAGAGTGAATGCGTAGAATAGAAAACAACGAAAGTGCCTTACTGTTCCGTAGTGCTCAAATTTGGGTAAACAGTCTAGACATTTACACCCTTTGAATGGAACTGGGAAAACAGACAGAAGGTTATGGTCGTATATCCAGTCATACTATTATAAGCAATTGAAGAATTGACTAGTTTCTGTCAGTTATGAGTTAGCCAGGTTGAATTAGGGAGTTAGCCAGGTTGAATTAGGGATACATTCGTATGATTTTAACTTGCAAGTAGCCAAGCAGTTACGTTGCCAGACTGCAAGAGGGTGCCAAACTGGTATACTGACCCTCTGCATGTTATGAAGATTGAAAACACTTACGTTTGTTATGGTCATGAAGTGTTACACGTTGTAGGCTGAAGCCTTCTTCTATCTAATAACAGAATTAATGCATCTCCCGTGTGCTATTAAGAAGAGAAACATAAGTAACTGTGAACACCATTTGTAGATGAAATGTTTATGCAGTCAACCCTCATCATGCAACCATGGTTTTAAATTTGGAAAGACTAAAAATCTGATGTCAGATTTTTAGACATGGCAAATTGAACGTTTTTATGACAATTTATATTGGCATAAGGATGGCAAATTTAGGTCCTGCTTGGTTCGTCGTTTTGGAGGGATTTACACCGGTAAAATATGTAAGTGAAACAAAACGAGCCATGTTGAATTATGCGATTGGTTCGTCGGTTTTGGGTGGGTATTCTTTACACCGGTTTTGTCAAATACACCTGTATCCCACCGGTTTTGGATACAGACCTGGGCTCGTCGTTTTCTGCCTCTGTATTCTCTCTCTCCAAATCGTGGATGTGGGCACGCGCCGCCGGAGCAAGGAAGGGGTGAGGCACCAGCGGCAAAGGCTGCGACGGGCTGCGATTGGAAAGCTTGTGAACTGTGATCTGTTTGAATACACTGGCATTACAACCTGCGAGCCAAGCGCATGTTACAACCGCCAAATTTTTTACACCAGGAATTTGTTGGAGGTGGGTAATATACAGGTGTAAAATGTTATAGGGGTAGCAAAAATACAGCATTCCAATCGGGGCCTTAGTTTGCAAGCACGGCAATTTTTCTGGCAAAAAATGAACTGAGGTGGATTTGCCATACGCGCCAGCCGAACTTACCATCCTCGACGAACACAACTTGCCATGAAAGACGTTCGATTTGCCATGTCTAAAAATCTGCGTTCACCAGATATCCGAGTCCTTTAAATTATATCCAAATATGGTTGCTACTGTATGTATAATTTAACCAGCAGTTAAATCGATGCAGACAGCTTCTGTAGATTTTTTCAGTGAAGAGTTGGAATACCAGTAGACAAGAATGCACTAGATATCCTTGATTATAGTTCTATTACATGTCGAATTTCCTTGAGTTATAATTGTTTCCTCTTTTGCTTACGCACGATGCTTGACTGTAATGGACAGGGCGTCAACTTCTTCGTCAGTTTGTTATTCTTGCGACTTCTGGAGCAACTTGGCCCACAAGTTCTGTACACAATGTTCTCATCAGCGTGTGTGGTAGGAGCAATATTTGTGCGGCGACACGTAGTCGAAACAAAGGGAAAAACTCTGCAGGAGATAGAAGTTTCACTGTTGCAAACACAGTAAAAGGTACCGCCCTCTGCTCTTTCCTTCCCTTGACTCAAACCATTTGAGATCATCTCTGTCTAACTGGGGCATGTGGATTGCATGCAAGCAGCGCGTTGAGGAAATTTACATGCCCTTGTCGTTGCAGGTTTCACCGAGGCAGTGCCTTCTTCTGCATGCTGGGAAGGAATGAATTCAGCGGCGTTTTTGTCGCTGAACACCAGCCGGGCGGGCGGTCTGTTCCGAGATCAAGTGATCTGATCATCTCTTGCGGACAGAATCGCCCTACGCTCGGTGTAAGTTCCCGGCTGTGCACGAACCTGTGACCGCTAGAGCAGTGGCATACTATCTTAGGAATACATACATACATATATGACAGACTGGTGAGGAGTTTTTTTTGTCTGTTTAGGCTGATAGTTGTTGGCCCTATGTACTATATTGTGTTGTCCTGTGCTTAACTGTTGGTCAGTAAGGGCAGACTGGATTTTGGATGCTGATGAACGAACGCTGTCGAAACGGTTTACTATTGTTTGGAATAATAACAGCAGTGACATGCCTCATTGGATGTATTCTACTCCAGCTTCTACCTGGGTTTGCCCGGTTTATAGGGAAAAATGAAGAGCTATGTATCCTGTTTAGTGGTGGCAGTGATTCAAAAAACAGGAAGTTGTTGAAGTTAGCTACAGAAAACATAGGACAGCCATAGCTTTTCTTCAAAGAACCACGGATCTTGAGTCTGATGGCGATTTTGATCCATCTGTGAGGAACGCGTTGCTCAGGAAGCTCGTCTTTGGTAATTGTGGTGTTGCGTATGTGCCTGCCCAATGGTTTGGGTTTGCAACGACTATCTGTGAATCCGGTCCAGTGGTTTGGGTTTGGATTTGGATTTGCAACGACTATCTGTGAATCGACAGGATGATCCAAATGGATGTGGCTCCGCGGTTGTGAGTGGCTGTGAGTGAGAGATAGTAGGGACACATAATGGATTAATGATTGCGGAGCGTTTTGGTGATTTTGAGTTTGATCTATAAGCACATAGCGGTGAAAAGTATCACCACTCATCTCTGTTTCCTTTTGATAGTATCATCATTTTATGGACTCAATTATATCAAGATATAATTTGATTTTGAATCTCTGAAATAAAAATAAGAACTCATCCTTCTCAGCAACACTTGTCTTTGAAGAAGTACATGGGTCATCAATCATCATCCTAGTTGCATCTTTAGGGATATAATCTGAAATTGATCACGTGGGTTTTTGTTGTTGCTAGACCAAGGGGAGCGGGGAGCTTGGTGTGTGCGTGTGTTGGGGGGGGGGGGGATCCAGATTCGCTGAGTTAGCCAGCCACAACAATTCCCCGCTGCCTTTGTCGTAGGATCAAGAATCAAAGGCTGAGATTCGCCAAATCACTGTTCTCGAACACTATTCACATAAACCACTGCTCACGCAGATCACTGTTGACCACTCTATAGCATCGATCTGGTCCGCTGCTTATCAATCCGACAGACGAGACTAGGCAAAGGTAGCGGTACTGTAGCGTCGCTGCCTTTGACACGGCAAGTCAGCGAATCTGAAAAGGGGGGGGGGGGGGGGGGGGAGGGGGATTAGATGATTTGCCATACTTTTATCAGGGTTTAATGATTTACCCCAGGATTGTCACAATGGCTAGTGGCCCCGGCCCCACTCGTCAATATGGAGGGGGGGGGGGGGGGGGCAAAGTGTGGGTTAAGATCTAATTTCTCAGGCTCGGCTGAGCCCAATCGGCACCCATGTAGCACCCATGTAGCACGGGCATTGGGGTCTAAATTATTTCGTGCTACTAGTTATCACTTTTTTTTTCAGGCAAGCTAATTATCACATATAAAGCCCAAGCCATGAGGGTGGGTCAGCAGCAGTGCCACAAAGCCCATAAAACCAGTCTGGGCACTTTCTCCCTGACAGGTAAAAGCCCATGTCGCAACGCCAGCACCAAAAAAAGCTCGTAGCTCACGAGCTTATCTCGCATTAAAGGATCACTAGATCGGGGCGCGAGGGTACCGGTCTCAACGTTCTGCCAAAGTATGTAACAATATGCCAATAGAAACTCAAGTATAGCATTTGCACTTACACGGGATGGTAATAAGATAAAGAAACATTAGATTGCGATAGAAGTAAAACACAATGGATCTCAAGATCAACATCAGATTATAAGACAGGATCAAGCTCGGTGCGTTCATACGACCACAAAAGACAGCCATTCGACACGAAGTTTGGTACCAAAAGCGAGATGGAAAACAGACGGGACTGACCTCGGGCAGAATTGCTTTTAGGGTTAGCCCATCTAATGGGAAACTTGATTTGGTGGGCCTCGGCCCAAATGATGTTAACCCGCTTAAATACACCATGGAGATGAGTCGGGCCCATTTGAAAAGGCTGCAGCTTTAAAAAGGAGGGGAAAGGAGGAGAATAAAAAAGCAAAACTCACAAAAATATTTAAGAATCTGGAATTTTTTTTCAGATGTAAGAAAATTTGATGGAACCCAAGAATGGTAGTGGGTTTGAAAGAGTGCTCAATTTTTTTGGGCGGGATTAAAGAATGCTATGAATTTAAAACCACAACCACAATTTTTGGAAAACGGTCCCAAAGAATGAAAACACAAGGCTTCGGAAACAGTCACGTAACCCATAACAATTTTATAATTTTTAAAAATGTGCCAAATGTCCGAGAATATTCATAAAACTTACGAATGTCTTATAGATTTTCAAAAACTGTTCACCAATTAGACAAATACTTCCCAAGAAAGGAACAAAACAGATCTACCTTCATGGCCCAGGTTAGGTGCATGAAGTCTAATTGCATGATGATTATCACAGAGCGTGTTTAAGTGATCTCACCCTTAAAAAAATAGCCTTACCAATTTCGAAAAAAAAGCCTTACCACATGTCTTGTGATGCTCAGTAACTCCATTTCGATGCCTAATATCATGGTAAGGTGCACACAATCGCATCACTGTAGACATCAGCGTTTAGCAAACTAAGCGATGGAAATGGAAGGGTATTTACCTATAATCTCATGAGACAGAAAAGAGCACAGAAAATACGTAATAAACAGAGCAAACAACACATGCATAAGAAGCATATCACATAACCAACGCTGGAACTAATGCATAACTTGTCAATAGTTTACATTAACTTGCCCAAAGGCTTGCCCCATACAGTGATCAAACAGCCCAGAACATGTATCTGAGTAGCCGGACCCGGACATACCTTTTGCTCCACAGATCATGATCTTGTATATTTTGAAAACGATTTAATTGAATGCAACAGATGTAATGAGATAATATTTAACAATTATTCCTCCATTGTCCATTTATTCTGAAACACACATCTTAGTAACGCCAGTACAGATGCCAAAAAAACAACAATCTGCCTAGGCAAAACAGACCACCAGGTACATGAACAGACTAACCGTATAGGCAGACGAGGAAATCAATTATGAAGACTGTAAAACAATAATTGCACGAAGATCACAGAACAATAACAGCAGCATAAACATATACATATGATGGTGCACATGGCAATTTATAGAACACCATGAGGTAGCACAAAGAGGATCACAAAATATAGTGCCGATGGAATACATTATAAATGATAATAACCAAACGACACGATATATAATCTGCCAACACCAGAAGCATACACAATCCCTAGTCAATCAGCAAGGGGCACGACGACATCAAGTGACGATTGTTGCGGCTTCAGAGCATAGTATCGACAGGCCCAGTGTACATGTAAAATACAAGCGAGACATGAAACAGAATCCATTACGAGCATACTAAATAAGCCAGTCAATTATGTCCTTATATTCACCAGCAACCATCAGCTAAATAGACCCCACAGAAAAGCAAAGACCAATTCAGATCTGAGTACTACCAGCGATTGGTCTTTCGCAACCACCACACTAAAGTTTCCCGGGGTCGGCGGAACAGAACATCAATTCATAAACAACATGACACGACAAAAGAAACGATAGACATTAGAGCGAGGCTTCACCGTCTAACCCGCGTCGAGACGTCCATTCGCTAGGTGATCACTGCGAGCACACACATAACCAACTCAGTGTGATCCTAAAAGACAGAAGCTAAAATGAAAACCAAATCGGGTATAGGACAAAGGGTAGTTAATGATAGAAAAGGCAGTGGACAGACACACCAAAAGAATAGGCTCCCTAAAGCCGCCTGAACTATAGCTTGAGCCTTTTAGCCGCATTGGAACCGTCTCATTCTGCCGCAGGTCATCAGTTGATTTGCTTCAGGGACAAACAACGACCATGTAATTGTGGTGGAGGCTTTCTATGCCTGTCTTCTTTAATATATGATATGCACACTCGTGCATATTCGAGAAAAAAAAACAACAACCATGTAAAAGAAGGCATCAACGGCGCATATACTGTTAGACACTTGCTTCAAACCAAAGCCAGATACCTCGAGGTAGCAGCAAGATCGTCACCGAGAACAACCGAGCCACCATCCAGTTTTGCACTCCCTAGCAGGTACTCCCTCTGTCCGGAAATACTTGTCATCAAAATGGATGAAAATGGATGTATCTAGAACTAAAATACATTTAGATACATCTATTTTAATGATAAGTATTTCCGGACGGAGGGAGTATAAACAAATATGCCATGTCAACCGACCACCAAATAATCATGTGATCAGGTCTGGATGAATCATCACCAAGCAAACAAAAGCAAATACCTTTGCATGGCCATCAGGAAACAAAGGCTTACACAGCCCTGACTTAGGCTGCCCACTGGTTGGCACTCCCCCTGCACCGACACTGTGAACAACAAAGTTAGCCAACCCACACCACAAACCTAGAACAATCTGTTTGAAACATCTTGTACCACTTTTGCTGGAAGAGTTATCATACCCTTTGTTGACAGAAGCAGGGAAGGTCGATCCTTATTGCCTTTAGGGGTGGCAAGTTCCTAGAAAAAGGCATACGGCAACCGAGTAAAACAACAAAGACGGGACCGATGCCAAGCAACATAAATGTTTTTTTTTGGATAGAGAGGTGCATCTTTGAATGTGTTCCCTCATGCACAAGTTCATTTGCATGCTCGTTATCTGTAAGAGACAGCGGCAGAACGAAATCAGTGGGCAGCACACCGATCAATAAGCCAACACCAGACCGAGAACTCGTATTACTTTCAGACTGTCCGGATGAGTCTGCCCTGAGATACAGAACCGCATTTCGCACAACCGGCTCAACAGGCAAATCTAGCCTATTGACTTGGAAAGAGGTCACTTCTGTGTCGGGCTAAACCAAAGCTGCAACAAGCAGTCTTTTTACACAACACCACTGTAGATCACATATGATATTATAAGAATATGATGTATGCAACTGACCAGAGATTATGGACGGTCAGAGAGATTCTCGCAACCCAGAGATGGACTGGGCAAAACAAGCCATTTGTCCGTGCCTTTCACCAGACCCTGATCAGTAGCAGATCCACATGAAAACTTGATAAGCAGGCATTCATCATGACCCTAATGAAGAGTCGTGTAATTTTCCGAGAAACGCCCAAAAAGGTCTGCAATAAAGAAATGAGTTAGATTTTATATCCTGCATGTGCAGACAACCAAGAAGTTATGTGTCATGAGAAACAACAAAAGAAAACACTTCTCTGGCTTTCATTTAAGTGTCCTGGCAGGGTGAACAACCACCACCTCCTTGAGATTTTAAATTGGGTTAACCGGTTAAGCCATCTTTTAAGTTGAATGATAGTATGATGCCAAAAAGAACATGTTTGTTAGAATACAAATTGAATAATATAAACTGAATATTTTAACTTGGACCATCCAATATTAACACATACAGTATTTTTGACTTGCAATACAACTGTACCAAACCATAAGAATTCTTCGATATGGATGTACAGGGGACCAAAAAATGTAACTAAAAATGCACCAATGATTATGATAACTACCCCAGCCAAAAGATTCCATAGACATAACAATTTGTACAGGAGGGGAAATTCATGCACACTGCAAAGAAAATCTTGCATAACAATTAGACCTTGAAAATACTTGCAATTAGACCTTCTAATAAATAAGGTATGCAACAAATAGGAATAAAAAAGAATATCAGAAAGGTGCATCCAGAATAAAAAGAGAAGATAACAAATAGCACAACCTATACTTTGGATGTATCCTCAGATGATAAAACTGTTCTCAATACAGTGCTGAAAAATGGAAATGATTCTTGTTAGCTGACAGGAACACATACCAGAATTTAGTAAACCAACATCACATTACTTGATCCCAAGAACACATAGGAAGTAAGTTTTTCGAAGGTACCAATTGGATGAGTTCATCGTCTTTGATAGAGCGGTTCACCTTCTCATAGGGCCTGAACAACGCTTCCATCTCAGTCCTTGAGACATGATTTTATTTTAGAAAAGAAACCTGAATCAAACAACCCAAACTGTGGTAAGAATAAATTGGGAGGATAATCACATGAAGAGGTGAAAGCTGAGAGAGGATATCACGGTGGGAGGTGCAGGCCTTCAGCTACCTTCACAGGAGCAGGGTAGCAGACTCTGTCATCACTGGTGAATCTCAACCTGGACAAATTATCAAGCGCCTAACATTTAAGACTCAACCTCGTGTCAAAATATGCTTGGATAATAGTCTGGTTGTCAATAATTTTCTAACAAAAATTGCTTCCATATTAGTCTGGCTTGGAATCTTACCAGATGAGTGAGGATCCATGTATGTGGAACTTCATATACAGCTATACCATCATAAGAATATCAATATGTCCTGCCACAAAAAATGTGTAATTAGGTGCTAAATATTTGTATCACCAACAATATATAAATTTGCCAATCGTGAGTGACAAGCCGAGTAAAAGGAAAAGGCTGACAACTGTAACCACCAAATGGCTGCAAGCATTCTAGCCATAAGGCGGATGATAATAAGAAGGATACTTGACAAATCGCAATAGAAAAAAATAAGGGAACATCCAAAACAAGAAACCAGTGGGGTTCCCCACCACCATCGCTCCAGGGACACCAAGAACTAAGCTATAAAAGGCGGAGGACATGAACTGATTCTGTTCCAACCCGCGGCTCAGTGATCCCCATCAAGCGGGTAATAACTAATTAACAATAGGAAGTCGAGCGTAACAACAAGCACTGGAGCAACTGAATTCAGCAGGTTTTAATCCGCGACTGGACTGTACACCACGCACGCACACCTACCAAATCCAATCAAATCATTATAATACCCAGATCGTCGCTTCTTAGAAAACCTACATGCACTTTACAGCTTGTAAACTAACAAAATCAAGTGCGGAAACAACTGAATTAAGAAAATTCAAGGACAATATAATTCATGGCACATCCGGAACTTACCAACATGTAACTTCTCTATCATGCAGCTGTCCCAAATAAATGTTTACAAGAACAACATAATTACATAAAGATGCAAAAATTAAATAGAAAAGGATGATATACCTCACTCCCCACTAATCTGCCAAGATATGCCCCACCCTTGATAGCTGAAGATGCATTAGTATACTCTGTAATCAATAGGAACAAAAAATACATGTTGAATCACATTAGGCATCAACAAAACGCATTGGAGAAGAACAAACACAAAGTGGTTTCTAGGTTTCTAGGCATCAACAAACCTCTCGGCCTCCTCGTCCATTTCTAGGTTTAGGAACGGAAAGGGAGTAGGACGGGCAGCAACGGAGGCGGCGGTGTAGAGGAGCTAGGGTTGGGGGAGGGGCAAGCCAGGAGAGGAAAGTGAGAGCCGATGCGCAGTGGATGGGGCCAGCGCAAATGAGGAACGCGAAGAGGCAGGCGCTCTCAAGTCAACGAAACACTCGAGCTCGGCCATGGCTGGGCCGCAGCCGTGCTCAACAACGTGCCGCCGCGCCCGGGCTCGAGCTCGACCACGGCCACCGCAGAACAGGAGCAAACAAGGCGGTGCTTCCCGGAGGCGAAGGAGTCGGCGTGCCGGCGGCCGGCGCAGCGAGGGGGGCGGGGAAGAGAGGAAGAGCGTGAGCTATGGAAGGGGAAGGGGCGGGGGCGGCGGCGGCTCCTCCGTGAATAGGAAGAGGGAGGAAGACGATTGGGAAGAAAACCTATGGGCATTGGGCTTTTATACCCATAGTGAAATTACGAAAATGCCCTCGGCGGGGGACAGGAATTACGCGCAGTGGCACGAGATCTTTACAGCGGGGTGAAACTGTTCATTGCAACAGTGACACCTCTTCGATCCGACGGCCGAGGTCTTCCAAGGACTCGATCCGACGGCCCAGAACCGATCAAGCCACTCGATCCGACGGCCCAGAACCGATCAAGCCACCCGATCCAACGGCCAGGGATCGCGAGCGGTGAGGAGTTGGGAGGATGACCGGCATCCTTATTTCTCGATTTGCTGGATGGTCTATAGTACTTGGGCCGGCCTATTCACGTGCAGTAAATGAAAAAAAAAAAGAGAAAAAGGGAGCGCAGGGGGTTCCAACCCTGGTCTCCTGGTATAGAGCAAGGGCAGCTAGCCACTAGGCTTTGCCTTATGTTCATGACCCCATAGTAAGGCGAGAATACTTAAGTCCAAAAGAATCGGGGTTTCCACTATCACTTCTCTATTTTTCCAGTTTTTGTTTTGTTTTTTCTTCTCCAGTTTTTTCATTTTTTATTATTTATTTCTTCGGTTTATTCTTTCTTACCAATTATTGAACTCAATTGGCAAGGCACATTTGTTCAATTTGTATTCTAGAAGTTTCTAATTTTCTTATCTAATATTCAACAAAAACCAATGTTAGCATGTTTTTTAGACTGTACTCTTTAAAGATCTTTATCATGATATTTACCTTATTAAAATATACATGATCAAATGCATATACACACAAATATGTGTATGTGAAAGATCGTGGATGTCGCCTAGGGGGGAGGGGGGGGGGGTGAATAGGCGTTTTAAAATAATTACGGTAGAGGCTTGAACAAATGCGGAATAAACTTAGCGGTTAATTTGTCAAGCACAAAACCTACAACAACTAGGCTCACCTATGTGCACCAACAACTTATGCTAAGCAAGATAAGCAACTATGTGATAGCAAGATATATGGCAAAGAACAATATGGCACAAAATAAAGTGCATAAGTAAAAGGCTCGGGTAAGAGATAACCGAGGCACGCGGAGACGACGATGTATCCCCAAGTTCACACCCTTGCGGATGCTAATCTCCGTTTGGAGCGGTGTGGAGGCATAATGCTCCCCAAGAAGCCACTAGGGCCACCGTAATCTCCTCACGCCCTCGCACAATGCAAGATGCCCTGATTCCACTAAGGGACCCTTGAGGGCGGCCACTGAACCCGTACAAAATGGCGACCCTTGGGGACTCAAACCGATGCACCAAATGCAATGGCAAGGGCACACGGAGTGCCCAAATCCTTCTCTCTCAAATCCCACCGAAGCAACTAATGCTAGGGAGGAAGATGAGAGGAAGAACAAGAAGGAGAACACCAAGAACTCCAAGATCTAGATCCAATGGGTTCCCCTCGCATAGAGGAGAAAGTGATTGGTGGAAATGTGGATCTAGATCTCCTCTCTCTTTTCCCTCAAAACTAGCAAGAATCCATGGAGGGATTGAGAGTTAGCAAGCTCGAAGAAGGTCAACAATGGGGGAAGAACACGAGCTCAAAGGATAAGGTTCAATGGGGAAGAAGACCCCCTTTTATAGGTGGGGGAAAATCCAACCGTTATGCTCACAGTCCGCACAGAACGGTACTACCGCTCGTCCTCACGGTACTACCGCTAGGGATCGCGGTACTACTGCTTGCGAGCGGTACAAAAAAAATACTTCCGTACCTACCTCCGCAGGACTTGGGACGAGTTTTTTGGTCCGGAGCGGTACTACCGCTGTAGGAGCCGCGGTAGTACCGCTCTGGAGCGGTAGTAAAAAATTACATCCGCTCCAATTCGTGGTAGTACCGCTGCAGCCTTTTCAGAACACCAAAACTGCCACAACTTTTGCAAACGGACTCCGAATTCGATGAAACCAAGTTTGTTGGAAAGCTAGAGACAAGGGCTAACACAATCTTGAAATAAATATCAATAAGAAGCAAAATAGAAAAGGCCCATAAGAAAAAGGTGAGAACCCTTCCTCGGATAAGACCGGTAAAACCTCCAACACCGAAAACATCATAGAAGACGCATGCGGACTTTGTTTTCGATGAACTAAAGCTTGTCATCAAGATGACCATAAGATCTAAGACTCACAAAGAGAACCAAACAAGAACCAAGAAACATGATGCAAGGATGCAACGGTTTGAGCTCTCTACTAACGATACGATCAAGCTACCAACTTGAGAGCCCCCCTTGATAGTACGGCAAACGATCCTATAACCCGGTCTCCCAACTACCACCACGAGACCGGTAAAATAGAAAACCTATCAAGGGCAAACCTTTGCCTTGCCCATGGTACACTTGAGCTAGATGATGACGATCTTGACTCCCTCAAGTTGGACCACCTTTCTTGATTGCGTTGGCTCGATGAGGACTAGATGATTGCTCCCTCATAGTCCACTATGGGTGAGCCACTCTTTAGCACATCTTCACAAGTCCATTGACACCACAATGGATGGCAAGATTCAAGCACTTGACCTCTTCGTGATGCTCCACTTGAACTTGCACATGGCAATCTTGATGACGATCACCACTTGATGTCATCCTTTCCATGGGTTGTATGATATCTTCCTCTTGACGCAAGCCCATGGACACGTACCTAACCCCACATATAACTCTCACATAGACCATGGGTTAGTACACAAAGTGCAATGGACAATGCTTACCATACCATGGGATCACTTGATCCCTCTCGGTACATCTTCTACACTTTGTGAGTTGATCAACTTGATTCACTCTTGACTTAGTCTTGATCAACCTTGAATCTTTGCAACTCTCTTCATTTGGATGATCTCTTGAAGGTAAACATGAATGATCACACAACCTTCTTCTTCAAGACATGCTTGCAATAAGCTCAACACTCACATGACCAATCTTTGGATAATTCCTTAATAGCACCTTGGTCAACTCATAAACTCCTTGAGACCAACACATGGACTTCAAGAAAAGCCTATGGACAAATCCTTCAAGAGAGAGAAAGGTGGATAGAAGAGAAAGAGTAATGGGGGAGAAGTATTGAGGAAGAAGAAGAGTGAGAGTGGGAGCATGTGGGAGAGGTAGGGGGAAGGGAAGAGAGGAGGGGGAGGGGAGGCACGGGTGGGGAAAGGTGGTATGTTGGTGCGGGTTAGCAGTAGCGCGGGAGAAGAAACACGCTGTTGCTAAATAATTAGCAGCAGCGCGCTTTGGGCAACGGCGCTACTGCTAACAGTGACAAATTTTTTTGCCAATTTGAAATGTAGCAGCAGCGATCCCACTAAAAGTGCGCTACTACTACATCCGTAGCAGTAGCGCGGTTTAGGCCACGACGCTACTGCTAAATGGAGCTCGGTGAACACCGCCGGTGGATATTTGTAGCAGCGCGGTTTACACAGAGCGCGCTACTGCTAAAAACTTATCAGCAGCGAGTTTCCAGCACACTCGCTACTACTAATTAGCAGCAGCGCTCCTTTTTGAGCCGCGCTGCTGCTAAGATTCTGTGTATAGGCTTTTCCCTAGTAGTGGGGGGCGGCAGTTGAAAAAGAACCGTCGCGGATGCCCTCTCAGGAGAAGCTCCAGAGCTCCCCTGCCGCAGACCCGCCTCGCCGCAGCCCAGCAACACGAGCCCCATCTCCTCCGCATCCCCATGAGCAAAGAAGAAGAGCCACACACCTGGAACACGATGAACAGGTCTGCCAAAACGAGCTTTATTGATGGAGGTGCCAGCAGAACTCCTCCCCATCACCATCGGCTCCGACCACCGGAGCTCCGCGACGAGAAGAAGCACCACCAGCCAGGCCAGGATCCAGCTCGATGGATCTGACCCCCACCTCCCGACATAGAGCCGACGACCAGCATAAAGCCGAAGACCCGCAACTCGTGGAGACACCCTAAAAGTACTAGAACTACTACTAATATGCACAGCCCTAACTCCGGCGCCTCTCCAATCCCACTCCCGACCAGCTACTCTGGTGGAGAAGGCATCGGATTGGCCCGGCCGCCAGCGGTGGACTCTCAAGGGAAAGGAGAAAAAGAGAGACTTCAGAGTGGTATTTTCAATTCGGTTGTAATATGTGCTTGGCTTGAGGTTTTGTAAAATATGCATGGAGCTCATGTCGTAACACCAGACTACATATTGCGCTCGGGGAAGGGACGGGGAGGGGAAGCAGAGGAAGAGGGCAACAGAGAAGGAGGGAGAATAGCTTGTGGAGCAGAAGAGGCCGCTTGAAGAAGGAGGAGCGATTCGATGTCTCGGTCAAGTCACGAATGCCGGTCAAGGTCGCTGTCGGGCTAGTAGCGAGTTGTCGCCGTCGCGCCTAACCCCTGTCGTGGCCAATGTCTTCGGTGCCGTCGTGAACACCGTCGCTTCACCCCCTCGTGGACACCGACGCTGGAGCCTCCCGGCGCCGAAACCTCAATCTAGGTCTCGAGTGAGAGGGATGTGGGTGAAAACGACGGGAAGTGGTCTGTATCAGATACCGACCAATTACGGGTGTAAACAATAAAACCAGTAAAAAAATTATAGCCCAAAAAACGACATACCAAGCACCAACGTGAGGCTCATCCTTTTTTATTGCACATGGTATATTTTTACGGGTGTATTGGGCCTCAAAACGATGAACCAAGCGGAGCCTTGGGTTCAATTATCTGAAAATTCCATTGATGAAAACGGCATACATGCCCTGATCCGTTTCTAACGAAATGAAACAGAACAATATTTAGTTACAACACACGAGGACAGGCTGAATTGCCTTCCCCACAGTATCTGGCAATCCTTTTCAACTTTATATAGATGGGATGCAAATTTGCCTCCCACTCAAAACCTCCCGAACTCCTCACTCGTCACAATAAGATGCTCAAGTGTTGCATGAGATTGCAAATAGAACCATCCTTTCATTTGGACAACTGTAAGCAATCAACCTTCCATAACTCATATTTGAACTTAAGCCACAATTTCCCCTATAACATACTAGCGATCATGCGAGCAAAATAATGAATAAATGAACACATAACATACTAGCGATTGTGCGAGCAAAATAATGAATGAATGAACACATGATTGTACATATCACATATCACATATGTGATCGATCACATATCACAATGAATTAAATCAACATAAAATCGTACACACAGTAATTCCATTACAGAGTCTTGCTATGCGTACGACTCTTGCTTGTCCGATTTCATACAACATAGCAGATCAAGCCGTTCAACTCCTGATCCAAACGGCAGCACACCACTAGATTAGGCATCGTATAGAGTCGGACAAAGTAAAATCGTACACACAGTAGTTCCATTACATGTATCTACTAGAAGAATGTGACAAAGAGAGCCGATGATCAGGCCATCATCACAACCCGGAAATCATCGAACGAGAGTTTGCCGTCGCTGTCGCGGCCAAACCTGCAGTCCATTGCCAGGCACTCCTTCACGCCCAGCTCATGCGACCTGAGCCTGCTCAGCGTCCGCCTCGGGCTCACCGGCGTAATCATCGTCATCGTCGTGTCTTCCAATGACGACGACGTGTACATCCCGAATGCCTCCCTCATGCACTTTCGCTTCACGTCGACATTGTACCGTTCATGGGCGCCGGCGGCTAGCCTTGAGAACTCTTCTTCGTTTAGCAGCCCGTGAGCGTCGGTGTTGGAAATATGCCCTAGAAACAATAATATTTGTATTATTATATTTCCATATTCATAATTAAGAGTTTATATTTCATGCAATAACTGCTATGATCCTGGAATATGCGATTCAGTGAAAAAAAGCTCATATTCACGGTTAAATAAAAGATTCCTACTCTTGCCAAATGGATGTGGCTCTGCGGTTGTGAGTGTGAGTGAGAGATAGTAGAGACATAATGGTTGCGGAGCGTTTTGGTGATTCTGGGTTTGATCTATAAGCACATAGCGGTAAAAAGTATCACCACTCATCTATGTTTCCTTTTGATAGTATCATCATTTTATGGACTCAATTATATCAAGATATAATTTGATTTTGAATCTCTAAAGTAAAAATAAGAACTCGTCCTTCTTAGCAACACTTGTCTTTGAAGAAGTGCATGGGTCATCAACCATCATCCTAGTTGCATCTTTAGGGATATAATCTGAAGTTGATCACATGGGCTTATGTTGTTGCTAGAGCAAGGGAGCGGGGAGCTTGGTGCATTTGGATTAAATGCGTTTTATGAGCTGAAGCTTAGGCGAGAGGGGGGGATTGATGATTTGCCCTAGGATTGTCACAATGGACAGTGGCCCCGGCTCCACTCATCTATCTGGGGCGGGGGGGGGGGGGGGGGGTGATCAAAGTGAAAAGTGAAAAGTAAAGAGTGGGTTGCGGAGCCCAATGGCCACCCCTGTAGCACGGACATTGGGGTCTAAATTATTTCGTACTGCTTGTTATCATTTTTTTCCAGGGAAGCTAATTATCACATATAAAGCCCAAGCCATCAGGCTGGGCCAGCAGCAGTGCTACAAAGCCCATTAAACCAGTCTGGGCACCAGGCTCTCTCCCTGACAGGTAAAAGTCCATGTCGCAGCCCCAACACCAAAAGCTCGTAGCTCACGAGCTTATTGAACACAAGAGTTATATCTCACATTAAAAGATCATTCGCTGGTCTACAGTACTTGGGCAGGCGTATTCGCGCACATTAAATGGAAAAAGAAAAGAGAAATAGGAGCACAGGGAGATTCCAACCCTGGTCTCCTGGTATAGAGCAAGCGCGGCTAGCCACTAGGCTTTGCGTTCATGAACCCATAGTAAGGCGAGAATACTTAAGTCCAAAAGAATTGATGTTTCCGCTGTTACTTCTCCATTTTTTCATTAAAAAATTTACTTTTTACAATATATGGTCATGAATTTTTTATACACATTTAAAAAAATTTTAAATGCTTGATTAACGTTTTCCAAATATAAGATTAACATCTTTTGATATGGTCAACATTTTTTATACATTTTAATTTTTTTTAAATGCTTTCTTAAATGTTCTAAAATAAAAATATTAATTTTTTTAATACATTATCAACTTTTTTACTATACACATTGAAATTTTTTCTAATGCTTGATTAACATTTCAAACACTTCTTCAACATTTTTTCTCAAATGCTTGATTAACAAGTTTACATACATGATCAATTTTTTCATCATGTTTTTATTACATGGTGAACATTTTTTATATACACATTTAATATTTCCCAAATGGTTGGTTAACATTTTTCAAATATTTCTTCAACATTTTTTTTCAAATGGTTGATTATGAACTTATATACATGATAAAAAATTCATCATTTTTAATACATGTTCAACATTTTTTCTATACACGTACAACATTTTCCGAATGGTTGTTGAACAATTTTCAAATACTTGTTCAACATTTTTCAAATACTTGTTCAATATATATAGAATATTTTAAAGTATAAACAAAAGTACAAAAGTAAAGCAAAAAATGAAAATAGAAAATGTAGAAAAACAGAAAAAGAGGCTATGGCCTCCCGCGCGAGTAGGCCGGGCCTTCTCGCTCGCCCCCTCAGGGAGTTGGAAGCTAGACTCACCGAAGACGAGATATACGGGTGCCCCTTTGAACGCTCGATAGCAGCTCGTAACTCGCTTCTTAATAAACAGAACCAATCACTAATTTTAGCTCGTCAAGCTTAACGAGCTTAATGAACGAGCTAATTTTTTTCACAAATAGCTCGTTAAAATTGTTAGTATAGCACAACACATATTTTTTCGTTATGTGACAATATTTTTTTATACCACCCCATCCCATCTATTAAATCTAATCGACCCAGTCTAGCCCATAGGAGGCAGAAGACTATCCGGTTTGCATAAAATTTATCTGGTTTGTTCTAATTTGCTTGGGCATGGTTGGATGGCCGGTTCCCCGTATCACCATCCGTGGAGGCGTCGCGTTCGTCCGTGTCAGTTTTAGGGGTCCACATTGGAGACCCTAATTCTGTTCATAGAACAAAGCTTTGTATTCACCCGCAAAAGAAAAAACCCTCTGCATTCTCCCGCAAAAACAAAAAGTAGTGGGGCCAAGCACGTTGCAATTGAATCGTCTGTTGATGACATGGCACTATCCCCCTCACGGCCTGCGTCCGGCCTGCCGGCCGCCACCCGCACGTTCCCACGCCGGGAGAAGACATGAAAACTGTTTATTTAGTTTTCGGTGCTGTAAACCTTTGCGGCGATAGCGGATGACGAAGCTTAATCAGGGCGGGCGGGCAAGTCAAAAGCGGGCGGACTGCACTAAACAAATCAGCAAGACGTGGACCAGGCCGACCACACGAAATCACAATTGGTTACCACTGCTACTATATAAGCCAGTCCAACGTACGTACCCACCCCACCGCCTAAAACTTCCACACACTATGATCTACTCGTTGCCATAGCACTACGCTCCACGCTCTCCCCAGGTGCTAGCTAATTAACTCGTTGCTTCTCTTGATCGAGAATGGCACGGCCGCCAGCTGCGATCCTGTGCCTCCTCCTCCTCATCATCAACATCATCCTCATCGTCCCCATCGCTGCCGGCCGGGCCCTCCACAAGGTCCGGCCGCCACCTCCCCCTGCAGCGCAGACGGTGCTCCAAACACCACTGCCAGTTCCACCTTCGGTGCCGGCCGCGGTCTCGGCGATCCTTCAGCAGCCACCGGCCGATCAGCAGCCGGCGGTGACCCCGCACTGCTACTGCATTCATGTCACTGGGATCGGGTTTCTGTGCGTGCTGGTCTCGTTCCTCGCAGGCTGCTTTCTCTGCGCGCTCTTCATTTTCTGCATCGCGCGCTCTACATCGGCGGCGACGGGGAGCCAGGGCATCGAAGAAGGTCCTACTGTGGAGAACACCGCTCTGCAGTGTCTGTCCTGCCTAGCTAGATTCGCGGCATGTGTATGATTCTTACTAAAAGATGGTTTAGCTAGTTTGGGGTGTGGTTGGAGTACTAGTCTGTGGAGTTTTGAGGTGGCTGGAGTAGTACTTATGTGGACTGTGATCCTAGCTCGTACTAATTGTCTCTACTCCTAATGTCTCAGTTGGTAGGTCGCATTCCGAGTTTTATTTTCGTCCCACCTCATCCGATTTTTTTTGGTACCTATTTTGGTACCTCCTCCCACCTCCCACCTCCCAACGATTTTCTCCTGGACCGTCGAGTGATGCCCCCCGTGGAGGTAGCGATGCCTCAGGTAGATGCCTCAGGTAGCGAGCGAGGCCTGCAAGTCGAAAAAAAACCTACGAAAGAAAACCAACGAGAAAAAACCCACGAGCGACGGAGCGAGGCAACGCACACCCTCCCTCCGCAAACCCTAGCCGCCGCACGAGGGAAGAGATGAGGGGCAGCACGTTGCGTCCAGACGTCTCCGCCGCCGGCCTCTCTACACTCTGCTCCCCAGTCCCCACCTCCTCCGGTCCTCCCGCATGGCCGCTCCTCCGCGACGACACCAACCGTCCAAAAGCGGAGTCGCCGCCTCGACCCGGGGTCCCCCCGTCCCCGTCGTGGTCGGCACCACGCACATCCCGAGGCACCACCCGCTCGTTGTCGGCACGCCCGAGCCTGCCAAGAAGGAGGCCGTGCCGCGGAGGGGCTCCTGGGGCCGAGAAGCATAGCGGCGCCGGCGATGCCGGGGTGCTCGCATCACCCAAGGTTGTCAGGCCCATCGCGCTCAACTTCGAGGAGAAGACGCCCGTGAAGGAGCGGCCCTCGCCAGCGCGGAGCTCGGCGTTGGTCAAGAAGAGCACCACCATCATGCCCAGGCTGGTGACACACGGCTGGAGCTTCGTCGCCGACAGGGCAACCCACCTCCTCCTCCACAGAACAAGATCCCAAAGGGCCGGTTCCACCTGTATGTACTCTGCACACCTGAACTGAACATGTTCTATCTTGCAGCTTCTGAAGCTGATTTGAATTGAAGCTTAAACTGTATGTGCAGGAGAAGAGCTCGATGAGCTGCACGGCTCACGCACCATGAGCAGGAGGCCCAGGGAGAAGGAGCCCTCCTTGCTGGTCTCGGACGGCCGGCGTTGGCAGCACACCTGCCTCCCCCAAGAGGAGGCCCTCCTTGTCGGCCTCTCCCGTGCTGGTGCTAGGGAAGCTCAATGCTCTCGGCAAGGCAAGTGATCACATTCAGATGGGCTCTTCTCTCTGTTGGTTTTTCTATCTGCCTTTTCTTTGAACTGATCCGACGCTGGTAAATTTTATTTCAGGAAGCCAGGGAATAGGCGTAGAATCAATGGCAAGCCGAGTCGACAGGTGACTTCACACATCAAATCGAATCAATGGTGTTTTTCTACTGGCACATCAGTGCAAAAAAAATGACAATTGATAGCCTCTCCTTTAGCTATCATACCATGTGTTGTGTCACTAAGTTACGATCTCAGCTGCGGTCTACATATTTTCAGATTAATGAAGCTTATAGCCCTCCATTGCAGTATCTGTATGCTTTACAAAACTATCCGAGTATTGCAAAATTGCATGATACATCAAATTGAAGCGTAGCCTACATACTTATGGACTGTGGACTTATGTTGCTTATTGAGAGGCTGCCGTACATGGATCAGGTATGATATTGATTGCAGAAATTTCTATACGACTCTTGCGGATTTCAACCTTGTTGTTCTCCCTAATTTAGGAAAACTACAAGTATTTGGTGCACAATCTAAAATAGCTGCAGGCTAATCCTCCCCTAATGTTCATAATGTTCTGTGGTACATAATATGGGTAAAGGAGAGCACATTGCTCTAATGTTTTTGCATATGATATTAAATCAGACATTTCAGTGGATAATATATGGTATTGACTTGGACATTGGTGTTGTGGAACAATCTAGCAGGTATTGGATCTTATAGAATTATAGAGTTGGCAGGGTCTGAAAATCATGGTGTTGGTGTTTCAGCCTATTAATCTGTAGGTAAAGAAAGTCCGTACATCTCTACAAATAATCCTGAAGAAAGTTCTACTATTGCGAACGCTCCAACTGAATAAGAAATATGATTTTTTTTAATTGAAGAAGAAGCCAGTTTCTCGAGAAGGAATACAGAATAATATTTTGGATTATTTACTTGAGGTATTTCCATGACTTCATTCTTTATTTTCTCATCCCACATTATTGGTACTATATAATGGCAATTTGGGACGTTGCAACATAAGTTTGGGCAAACATATGTTGCTTATTCGATGGCCATTTAGGATGGATCCGTGATAAATTGTGCATTATAAGTTGGTATTTCTGAATTTACTCTCTTTTAGCTCTGCTAGGAGTGGGATTAATCTTTATTTTTATTGATTACTCCTTTTTAGTACAACCAATATTTTACTGAATAAAAACTGTAACTCTATTAATGAAGTGGTAGTTAGTGGAGTACATAATTGCACCATTGTACGACAGTGACCATAACTCTAGATTATACGTAGGATTGCATCTTCACTGAAGTAGAGATATTTGGTCATTTTTCCGATGTGAATTAAGACGACCATAACTCTCACGTCGTAGTTATGGTACCACCTCCTGTGTCATTAAAGGATACTTGTGTGATTTACTAGCTGTTTTAGGTACCTCCTACAGTCCTACTTACTCGTGTGATTTACTTGTCGTTTTATATAAGCATGATGCTCGTATGTTTTGATATTTAGCACTTTGCGTCATATGTGAAACAAGTAATTTAAATGATTCCACCCATTGTAATTGCATACTAGGTCTCAGATTCATCGCATCAACCATGAGGGGTAGTATGCAAGGATCAACCGATGTGGATAACAAAATATGGGTGTGAGCTTCTGGGAAATCTAATTGGGTCTATGCAAACAAGCAGATTTGGAAGATAATCCCTGTACATGTATGACTATACGAACTCTTCTTCCCTCCAGGCAATAGAGTTTAGCTTCAGTAAGCAAGTGCTAAGATAACTTGCATTCATAACTCTGCTGCTGATCAAGTCAAGTGTCTGTATTTGGTGTTCAGGTTGATTTGGCAAATCTTTGACAGTAGCTGTGGGTCTTATACCGATGACAATCAACGTGTCTTTTCCGACCAACCAGGGGTCGATTCCAACATATGTTTTGTCCATCTTTGAAGCCCATTTGCTACTCATTGATCTGCTTCGCTCCTCCACAAGGTACGATATTATTATACCACTGTTGCGTCCTACTGCGCACACGCAATTGTGGTGATCAGAATGGAATTCTATTCGTGATTCATGATCTCCACATCGAAGGAACCGAATGGAAACAATAGCATGACAAAACAAATGAATTTCTACCTATATTTCTACACATTGTCCAGCCCCTTGTCTAGCTTGTTGATTTTTATTAGTTTCAGTTTTTCACTAGGTTCTCTTGAGCGATGAGTCATACTGGATGTTCAAGGACACAGAAGGCTTCATGAACCACATTCTCTTGCTGAACTTTTTTTGGCATCATAACAACGATTCCCATGATCTTTCTATGGTAAAACCTTCAGTCTTGTTAATCCCGTTATCTTGAGTTATGATGGTATATGATTTTTTTTCCATTGGAGCAACAATGTCATTCTTTTTTAGCCTGCAACTGTGATGTTTCCATTCAAGTTACTAATTGCTGGAATGCGATTATTTGAAGGCATCTTATGATCTGGTCATAACTAGCCAAAGCTCTGCAATATTAGTGTGTAATCATATCCTCTTTCTCTCTGCTTGTGGGTAGTGCTTTACTGATGGACGGTGTTGGCGCGTTTAGGGCATAATGACCTGAGCGGTAGATCGTACGGTGAACAACATCAACGACAGCACTAGAGCGCGGCGAGGCTGGTTGAGGTTTTCTCTATGCTTCTTTTTTAATGACCACATGTAATTTTATTTGAGATCTTTTCATGGTTGCACTGCTAATTAATAATCTTAATGATGTAATGTAATTCGCATAATATGATATAATCATTTGGTAGTAGACTTTGCTGGACTATTGTAGGTCGCCAGAAACACTATGTTCTATCCAGAAGGTCATCCACAACGTCTGTGCATTGCGTAGAGCTGCTTACTGCAATTTTCTAGAATGCACTTCTTGAATTATTCCGGAATATGTTAGTATTTCACCTCAGTACCTTGCTGCTCACTCCAGCGTGAAGACGTGTTCGCTAAATGGTGAGCTATGCATTGTGAAAGGGTAAGGCAATGCATCACGGTTGATCTTTGCTTGAACTTGTGGGCCTTCAATAGCGTTTTAGTTCATATAAAAGCAAATCCCGTATATTCTTAAACATAAAGAGATTATTATGGTTCAGACTATCAAGGATATCAATAATTCTATATGCGCTAAATAGGACTCCCATTTTAAAGAAAAATAAGACTCCTTTTATAAACACGGTTCGACCATGGTGCTAATATATGTTTTTTTGGGAGGTGTTATATATGTTTAGATTCATGCACTATGTGTATCACGCCTCTCTTCCTTTTCTAAAATATTGGCAGAGGCTCTATCTCATACACTAAATCTTTTATCGAGCCTATCATGGCTGCACCTCAAGGTTTGATAACTAATGTCGATTCAGAAGGTGGATTTGGCTCAATGATGATACATATAAGCAATTTTTGAGCTCATAGGTTCCAAGCTATTCAGTTTTATGTAAAATTGTGGAGCAGAAAAACAAGCTGGAAGCTTACTCGGGGATGCAGGCCAGCGGCAACCCCACAGCCGAAGGCGACAAGGTTGCGCCAGACATCAAAGAGAAGTAGCGCGCTCGGGCCTGCTAGGAGCTCCGGGCTTGGTGGGTGTTTACCATGACATTACTGAGGAGTGTTCTTTATTGGTAAGTAGTAATATTTTTGTAATAATTTTATGATATTTAATTAGTATGTATTCAAATTTCAGAGATCAGGTCGCATAAACCTATGGTTTTATATCAGTCAGAAGAATTTTTCTTAGGGAAATGAATCGGAAGAATTTTTCTTTCTCTTGACACCTCAATTCCAGGAGTTTACCTCATAAATTGTAGTGAAAACATACTAGGGGTTGTAGAGTTTTGTGCAAGCTTTTGTGATGTTGCTTAATGGCCCATTTAGATCTCAGAGCGGCCCCATGGATATATAGAATCCCTAGATATATTTGTTGCTTTCTTCTTATGGACATGCGAGCTGGATATTCGCTACACAAAATAAAGGTGTAAAATTGATCCTTTATTTCCTAAATTATTGCATATTTGCCATGTAGTTGTTATACACTTGCACACTGCAGGACATGTGTTGGATGATTATTTTTTTCTTTTAAAAAGGAGATCTTCTAAGCTGCTGTGTTGTTTCGAAATGTGGATAACATTTTGATCTAAGTGATCTGGTTCTTTCAATTGGTGCATAGCATGTTTGTTTGAAGTTCAAGCTAGCAGAGTACGAAACTATGGGGTATTTTAAATTCTCACTAAAATATCATGGTTAGTCATTCCAATTTTAGGATCTCAGAGCGTGATGCTCTGTTGCTTTTACTAATAGAATTCATATATGATTATTTTCTGTAATGTGCAAAACATTTTTCAGGACTATCTTTGTATTGTTTGCTTACCATTTTTTGACAACAGATTTCAGCACCACTTGTAATAATTTTTTAGGTGATTTTGTGGACAATTACACGCCCATATTTTTTGAATTAATGACACCAGTGAGTTGATACTTTTGGTATCTGATCTGGTTCTTTTGGGTACAAGTCTTGCTCTGAATAGTAAATAGATTGCACAGCAAATTGTCTACTCTTGTTCTGGGATACATAATGCAATTTACTGATATTGTTCAAATTCAAAAAATAATTGATCAGCGCTTAGTAGGGTCGCATATAATAAAGTATATATGAAAGTATCTTATGGTTACTCTTGTTTGGATCATTTATCTCTATGTATACATCACCGAGTTAAATTGCAAGTGAAATGGATTTCAGTTATTTTCCAATTGTTGCAGGCTATCTTTTTTACACATACAAAATTTATATGCATTATATTTGTAGGCTCAGTTAGAAATCCAATTGTTGCAGGCTATCTTTTTTATACACACATAATTTATATGCATTATATTTGTAGGCGCAATCAGAAAAAGTACATAACTTGCAAAATTTGATATGCATTGTATTAATAGGTGCAGTTCAGAAAAGAATTAGAAGTTGGATCTCTCCTTTTGTGCTATTATTGCTAAAATCAAGAGGCTCATTACAAGGAATTGTCATGTTTTGTGTACCTTGTAATAGTGACACGCAATGGTCGTGTGATGTTGAGTGATATTGATCCTATTTGATAATGGCTGGTATATGTTCTTTGGTGACACCGATTTTATGGTTTAGGAGAGACCAAGACTGCCGAGAAAGAAAGAAGCCGATCTGGCCCCCTGGGACCTGCGGCCACAGCTGGAGAGGGCGTCTCCCCCTTGTCGGCGGGGTTTGGCGCCAGTGCTCGGTGCGCCGTCTTGACCGTGCTGGGCGGCGAGTCAGCGTCGGGCTTGGATCCGATCTGAAGTTGGTGGCATCACCATGCTTGTCCTCCTTTGTTAGCATGTCTGCAGGCTTCCTCCGGACGTCCTGCTCGGCTGGTTGGCGGAGCAATGGCGATGCAAGCTCTGGGTCGGGGGAAACCCTTGACCGGTGGTGCCAGTCACGATGTTGGCGGCGCTTGCGGCGCCGTTCTCCCTCTGGTGGGCGACATCGAGACCCTCTCCTCGCCTTCCACCCCATGGTCCCGGGAGAAAGCCTAAAATCTCTTGATTGGGCGGCGACAGCGCGTCGGCATCATTTTCTTCTTGAAGACGCTGCCTTGGGAGTCCAGGATGGCCAGGGGCTCGGAGTGGTGGTGGTTTGCCTGTTCTTCTAACGTGACCCTGCTTGGCAATGGCGGTGGGTTCCTTGGTCTTGGCCGGTGACGGGCATGATGTATGGGTTCCTATGAGAGGTGAGGTGGCCAGGGCTCGTCCTCTCCCCAACAACATGTTGGCCAGTCCATCCGTGCTCGGGGGTGAGCTATTCTGCCTCCTGACGGGCCGGCATCCTTTGATCTAGGACGAGAAGGCAGGGGTGCCCTCTTCGGAGGCAGAGGCTGAAGGTAGGACAACAGGGTTGGCCCTTGGGAGTTGATGGAGCATGGCCTTCCTCCGGTGGTGAATTGCTCCCTTACGCGGTTGCGTCGATGGCATGATCGGAGGTCGTCGCTTGTTGTTCCATAGTGTTTGTATCTTGTTGATTTTCGGTTCTCTTATTTTCCTTCTTTGTTGTGGTGATGGCTGTAATGTGTGGTTGTTGCTTTATATATAAAGCAGGGCGAAAACCATTTTCAGTAAAGAAAGAAGCCAAAGAGAGTTTGAATTTGTTGCTATTTGATGAAACCAGATGCCACCATGCTTAACACGTATTTCTGAATTAAAATAATAATTTGATAATTGCGTATATTTCTATTATTACATGGCAATGCACGGTCATCCGGCTTTTGCCTGTAGCAACTTTTGATATTTCCTGGCCAGAGAGAACAAACATGTGTCCAAGCACGCCGAAGCTATTATTCTCAGGTTTTTTATGCTGATATTGAATGGCTACCTTCCATCTTCTAGGGAGATAGTTTTTGCTGATCTTTCATCTGAATGTGCTCATCTAGAGCTAAAGCTGGAAGAAGCCCAAGCATCACATAATCCTGAAGACCTATGCACTGTCTCCAAAGTCTTGAGCTTATTAAGAGATGACACAAAATTTGAGCTTTCTTATACAAAATTGTGTTGATGTCTGGTTGTAGAACATATTTCCTATTATAGAAGTTAAAGAGAGGAAGTAAAAGGGTAAGCCAAGGGCTAGCCTAAAATCCCAAAAGGACTCACGTGGTATTTGTTGCCGGCCAACCTGTCTTCAATCCAGCAGTTGGTCGCTTGAACAATGTTATTCACTCAGAGGGAGTTTTGATCAAAAGTTTATGAATTATCATGCATGGAACCTGTATATGTTGTAGACTATTTCATTGTATTATACTATATAAAAGCGGCAAAGTAGTATTATGGCCATTGTTTTAGTAAAACATACACATGCAGTATGGTTATGAAGCTGGATGAATGCTCATTGGTCAGTTCAAGACTTCAAGATATTCATAATTAATTATGTGTGTTTTTATTAAAATTTTAAAGTTGGCCCACCTCAACTTGTCAGGCTATGGATAGAGGGATATATTGCCACCCCTTTCCCGGAGGACCAGTAGTTAGCCACTTTTTGATGTAGCTGTCAACCAAATCTAGAGCTTCTCATTTCTCTTTTTGTATGTTTTCTAAAAGAACGTAACTTGTATGGCACAATTTTGATGCCACTTGTAAGTTTTAAAGCCACGTGATTTGACAATTAGTCAAAGGTCCATGGTGTTTGGACTGTCCCACTAGGGCAGGACACTGAGAGAGAATGGGAGGGTCCGGCAGGAAAAGGGAAGTTTGGGCCGTGGTGTTTTTTTTTTGTTGGGCCAATGTTCCGGAGATAACATGACGGATAATCCGGATAACCATATTTCTCCCCCACATATGGTCCCAATTTGGGGGAGTTTGGACTGTCCGAACGGTTGAATTTTGTGGACCATAGTGGGTGCACCTTTGATGTCCAAACATGCTTGGACGTACGAGGAAGAAATGAGGTTCGACCTTGGAGATGACCTTAGGCATTTGTTTGATTTATTTATATGCATTGTAGCCCGTAGCAACGCACGGGCATCCTACTAGTTATCATTTGTTCGGGACATTGATTCAGGAATCGCTCTAATTAAGTGTGCTTTATTTCTTTCTTCACACTAAACCCTCTTTTTTTCTCGACGCATTGGTCGGTTAACAGCTGGATCAGGCCGGCCGCCTCCGGAGCGGTTGGATTGTGCGCGCGAGACGACTGTCACCTTTTTTTTTACCGTTGCAACGTGCCCCATGTTACCGCCGCAACAAACCCTTTGTTGATGGTCATGTCTTGACATTGCGCTCGATTCTCTACAACACGGCCCATGTTGGCCACCGTAATGTGCCACATGTTGTGCTCGAGAGATTGCAACGTGTCTTATGTTGCCGCCACAGCAAATCCCTTCACTGATGGTCGCGTCTTGATGGTCGCTCAGTTGTCTACAACACGCACCATGTTGCCCACCGTAATGTGCCCAATGTTGTGCTCAGGTGATTGCAGCGTGTCTTGTGTTGCTGCCGCAACAAATCCCTTCAATGGTGGTCGCGTCTTGACATTGCGCTCTACTGTTTCTAACACGACCTATGTTAATTGCCCACTATAATGTGTCCCATGTTTCGCTTAGGTGATTGCAATGTGCCCCATGTTGCCGCCACAACAAATCCCTTTTCCCTCGGTTCTCTGCAACACGCACCACATTGCCCACCGTAATGTGCCCCATGTTGCGCTCAAGTGATTGCAGCATGTATTATGGTCCCACCGCAACAAATCCCTTCTATGGCACTCTCATCTTAACGTTCACTCGGTTGTATGCAACACGGTCCAGTTGCCCACCGCAATGTGCCTCATGTTGCGCTCAGAAGATTCCAATGTGTCTTATGTTGCCGCCACAACAAAGCCCTTCAATGGTGTTCGCGTCTTGAAGTTGCGCTAGCCTGTTTATAACACGGCCCATATTGCCCACTGTAATGCACCCCATGTTTCGCTCAGGAGATTGCAATGTGCCCCATGTTACCGGCGCAACAAATCCCTTTGTTGATGGCCGCGCCTTGACGTTGTGCTCGGCTATCTAACCACCGTAATGGGCCCCATGTTGCACTTGGGAGATTGTAACGTGCCCCATGTTGCAAACACTCGCTCACCATCCACCTAACCATTGCAACATCAACAAAGCCCTTCGTTGTCTGCCGCGTTACCCACCACAACATGCCTCATGTCACTCGGTTGTCTGCAACACGGCCTAGGTTGCAAGCACGTGTGTGTGTGAGAGATGGGAGAGGGTGTTTTGCACCGATCAATCAAAGATTGATCGTACGACCGCGGCGGTGGTTGACATGCGCCAATGATAAGTTAGTTGAGGAGAAGACTGTTTCTTTTTCTTAAAACGTATTGGTCGCGAACAACAGAGATGTGAAGTGGAGCTGTGAAATGTATTGAGGAATGACTAGTGCAAATTGTTTGAATTTTCCTTGCACATAGAGGGTGTAATGCATGGCAGGTGAGGGAGAAAGAGTAATGGGAAAGGGAAGCAAGTTGCAGGTGCATATTATTCAATGGGTTTTGTTATAAAAAACCTAAGTATCTAATGCATGCATTGGTTATTTGGTGCAATGTTCAAGGTTGGGTGCCTCCTTCAGTCTAAATAACATATTTTGTTCTCATATATTGGGTGCCTCCTTCAGTCTAAAAAGAAAGCAGGGCAATATATTTCAACCCCTCCCCCTCACATCTTAGGTTTTTTAGTCCTTAGACATGAGATCGATGTAGGACACATTGTTTTTAGTACTGTGTTTGGCAGAGTTTTGAACTCAAAACCTCTTGGCTCTGATACTATGTTGAATTCATGTTCCAACCTGTTACTCCATACTAAATGAGAGAGGTTGGACAATATATTTCAACATGAGGGATAGCAAGTGAACGGAGCGTCACCTTAGTATCACATATGCTACATATGCTACTTTCTGTTTGTTTCCCTAGAAGAAGAAAATGGAGTAGGGCATGTTGGCGGACGAGCTGCATCAAGATCGTTCTTTTAGAAATTTAAAAATCACTTTTTTTAAGTTTCAAAAATTCTGAAAAAAGCATACAGGCATGTTCATATGGATATGGATGTATTTTACATGTGTGTAAAGTCGGACGATGAAATACATTACCTGTACTGTACTGGCAGCAACAGCTAGAGGTGCATGGAAAGGTATGTATCGTCAGCTGATGACATGTGCATATACGCTAGCCAGGACGGATCGAGTATCTGCCTGCATGCGGCCGCCCTTTCCCAAGCTTGGAAAACACAGCCTTCCTGCCAACCACTTCGGATGGGATTGGAATAGAGTATATTCCTAACTATAATAATACTGTCTTGCCCCTTGGGAAGTCCTGGAACCATTTTAGTGTCAACTACTGAAGAGAGCAGACCCGCTCGGTGACTATCAGTCCACGAATCGACGAAGAGAGAAGAATCAATAAGAGCGGGCGGCCGGGTTAAGCCAAAAGTGCGCTAAACAAATCAGCAACACGTACGCGCGCGGCCGATCGAGCACACGAAAGGCCAATTGACTACGCGTGCTGCCACTATATATTGAGCACCCTCCCACATGCACTATGTAGACGATATCGGCGACACCACGGCACCACATAAACCTTCCACGGCGTGCATGATCTATTCGGCGCCACAGTACCAAACTCTCTGCAGGTGCATGATCTATTCGTTCGCTGCTTCTTGATCGACAATGGCGCGGCAGCCAGCGGTGATCCTGTGCATCGTCGTCATCCTCGCCGTCTCCGTCGTCGCCGTCGCCGGCCGAGCCCTCCACCAGGTCCAGCCATCTGCTACCCCTGCAGCAGCAGCATTTTTCCCGCCGCCACCTTCCCCTGCAGCGGCACCGGGACTCCAAACACCGCCGCCGCCTCCGGTGCCCGCTGGGACCTCCGCGATTCTTCAGCAGCCACCAGCCGACCGGCAGCAGGGTCCGGCCGCAGCCCCGTACTACTACTACATTCATGTCACCAGGGTCGGGCTCCTCTGCGTGCTGGTCTCGTTCATGTCAGGCTGCTTTCTCAGCGCGCTCTTTATCGTCTGCCTCTCGCGCTCAACGAGGGCGGCGGCGGCGGCACGGCGGGCAGACGTCGAGGAAGGTGCTAGTGTGGAGAACACCGCCCTGCAGTGTCTGTCCCGTCTCACTAGAGTTGCGGCAGGTTTATGATCCTTGTTAAAAATGCGATAGTTTGACGTGGTTCTAGTATCAGTTCTGCGGACAACCTCACTAGAATTAAGTGTACTTTTTTTCTTCTTCATACCGTACCCTGCTTTTAGCCTTTTTTGTCATGTATTTCTTCTTTCCATTATTAACCACAAAGTCAGCCTTTTCATTCTCAGGATTCATGATTACAAAAATGAACTGATAATCAAGCTAACATCAAAAGCCACAAAAAATAGATATTCTGAAAAATCCATATAAAATATGATAATAAAGCTAGGCATTCTAAATGTTCTTTTTCTTAACTTTATTGGTTCACTCATTTTGGAGTGGTTGGTTCTATCTTTATACGATATATGTGTTGCAACTTGTGCCCTGCGGAAATGGATTCTATTATGACGAAATAGTTGTAAAATAAAAAAAATGAAAAATATTGACAAAGTTATGTAGGAAAACACAATAGATGTTTCAGTCACACAGGAGCAATAGTTTCTAATTCATCTCAAGAACCTAGCTCTTTCTCAGAGCAAAGGAACTACTAGTAGTTTCAAAAGAAAAAAGTGTGGTTACTAATTTGAAATGAAAAAGGCTGGCTAGATTGAGCCGGCCTAGAAACAAAGCCTAATCTCATCTCCGGCCTGGTCCACTGAACACGCAGAGTGGGCTGTTATCTTCACGAATGACCCAGGCCCAAGCAATATTTCTGCGGTTGCCTTCAGGAACCCGAAGTGATATTCCCTATTCCCTAAAAAAAGTGATATAAACAGAAATAGGAACCCGAAGCAATATACACAGAGGAACCTCGTCGTATTAATGGCGGGGCTTCGCACAAGGACTCCCCCGGTTGGGATGGCCCACAAGGGAGCAGCCAGCGGTGTAAAATTCGCAGAAAAGTGGTGCATTATTCATGAATCAAACTCGCGACCCCCTCACTGACGGACTCATGAAGTTAGCCATTGCTGCTGGTCAGTGTTAGCGACAAGTATGCAGGGCAAATAATTTAAAAGCACCTATATTTGCAGATCTTGAAAATTTTCAATATTTTTTTCAGAAAGTTCAGAATAATTTTTGACAAACAAAACAAGATTAAGAATAATGTGACCAATTTTTGAATGTGTGCAAACTTTTTGAAAATATGAACACTTTTTAAAATTTGTGAACAAATTTCAAAAAACGGAAATATTTTTCATTTCCAAACAATTTTTGAAAAGCATAAACAATGTCACGCTTTCTGTCTCCATCTGTGACGTCCGTGAGCACTCTGACTTATCTCCCTCTCCGGCGAACAAAACACCCAAAAGTAACACTTTACCCGCTTGTTGCAGAAATGGCAGAAGAAAGATGGGACATGAACTTGGCTCCTGAGCTGAAATAATATCAATAGAATTCAAAAAAATCTTAATGTTTGGGAAACAAACATGTAGAACTATTTTAGCCATGTGACATTTCATCAAAAATAACATTAATGGTGGTCTGAAACAAATCGTCAAAAAACTAATTTTAAAGCTTTTTTGAACTTTTTTTTTTGCGAAGCACCACTAGTGTTATTTCTTCATGAAGTTTTGCATGCAGCTTGAAAACTCGAACGTGTTTGATTGCAAAAAATAGGTTTGTTTTGTTCGCTATTTTGTCTGCATGTACTCTTCACCCGGATGCTTGTGAGCCCAAGAGTAGAATGAATGTCCAAAGAACCCTATTGATATTTGTTACATGAGATGACCCCCACATACTTTGTGAAATAAATTTCTACGGATCAATGGATTTTGTGATAAGGGCAACATGCGGGCATCTTACTAGTTCTAAAAATATGTGAAGAATTTTTTAAGTTCTAAACAGATTTTTAGAATGCGAACATTTGGTAATATTTGTGACAAATTTTGGAAAAGGGAACATTGTTTTCAAATTCCGAACAACTTTTAGCAAACAAGTTTTGAAAAATGGGAAGAACTTTGTAATTTATGAATTTTTTTAAAATAGGAACATGTTTTAAAAATTGGAACATTTTTCTCAATTGTGAACACATTTTGAAAACGGGATTTTATAATATTTTTAGTTTTTAAAATCCCAAACCCTGTTTGAAAACCATGATTTTTGGAAATTCCAAACATTTTTTCAAATATGAATTTTTAAAATTTGAACATATTTTGAAAAATAGGAACAAGTTTTGTATACAAACATTTTTTGGAAAAAAAAGTAAACTTGATAAAGGAAAAAAAAGAAAAGAAACAGAAAGAACAAAAAAGAAAATGGAGAGAATAAAAAAGAAAAAGAAAACTAAAAAATAGAAAAATAAAAAATAAACCTGGTGCAGGAACCTTTCCTGAAACAAAACAAAAAACCAACTTCCCAAAATTCAAACATGAAATTTATGCAATGGGTCGGCCCAAATTAACTGTTGCATGTGCATTAGGTCGACAATCTGCCATAGAACGCGGCAGATAGGATGTTCTGCACACAGCCGCATCGAAGGCCTCCTCTTCGTCTCCCTCACACAGGAAAACTGATCCATGATCTTAATGGGTAATAGTGGGGGCTATGCCAGGTAGGAGTCGGGCGGCTAGGTATGGTGGTATGGAGGATGGGGGAGCTGGACAGCCGGGCTGCAGGGGTGGTAGGGGGGCCTGTGCCTCCTAGGAATATGGCCAATAAGGCAAGGATAGTGGGGTTGGGGGGTGGCTGGACACAGACCGCATGGGCAATAAGTGGGGGGGGGGGGGGGGACCCTATGCCTCCGAGGAATTTGGCCAATAAAGAGAGGGTTTGGTGGTGGTGGTGGGGTGGGGTGGGGGTTTTTAAAAATCCTAACTTCCTTCCTAATAATAAGAAGGGGAAATAAAATCCTAACCTAAAATATTAACTGGAGCGGAGACATCGAGATTCCTCTTCCCGTCATTAGCCACCAGAGCGGCAGACACAGGAGAGGCGAATCCGCGGGCTCACCAGTGAAATCTTAAGGAAAAAGTTTGCCCTGACCATTTAGGGTTAGGGAAGGAATCAATAACAGATCTAGTAACCTAACACACTCGGCAACTAGTACCCGGTAAAAGAGTAAGAACAACTAGTTCCATTTGATCTATAGTTTTTGTAACCTAACACACACTGCACTCCTCTTGCTCATCAAGGAGACCATCTATAACCTGTTGATAGGGAAGTCTTTTCTTTTAACACAGTCTAATCGTAGATGCTCACATATATGTATATACACTTATCTATATGTATACATGCACTCACACCCTGTTTCTATGAGCACATTCAAGGTAGTGAGTCGGCACAACTTTGAGAGGATAGCACTATGCGGTGTATATGACTATCTTCATAACGCAAAGTAACATAGAAGTAGTATTATAGATGATTCCATTTATGAGCTTGTAGACTTATTTATCCTTGAGAAGCATTATGTTACGGTAAATACTCCTCATTAACTACTTGCCACATAAGCAAATTTGCATTGAGGTGTGTTATGTTACTAGCTAAGTTACTCCCACTATGAGCAGCCATAGCAGGACATGAAAAAGGTAAGGGCATCTCCAACACCGACCCTCAAACCTCCCGCAACCGTCCGGACTGTGCTGTCCGGACGGCGGAAGCCATCCAATGTGGGCATGTATCGATCCGTGGCACGGTTCGGACGTGTTTTCTTCCTCAAACCGGAGACAAATGTGGGGGAGATTTGCATGAGTCCGGATCGCTCTCACGCCCACTTCTGATCGCCCTAGCCCACCAAACCTCCCCTCCTGCGCAAGCTTCCCTCCTAAAACGGTCAACTTCGCTCCTGAGCATCAGTGCCCGCATTCACGCCCTGGCTAGAGCCGCCGTGACCATTCACTAGCGCCTGCATTAAAGCGGCACGCCCGCCGAGAGGTCGCTACCCGTGCCGCTTGTCGGTGCAGGAAACTGCAGCGCATTCAAATGACATGACGGTCGCCCGCCCGTCCATCTGCCGCCCGCAATTATGGCATGCTGTTGCCGAGGCGTCTCCTCCGGTGCCATCCGTCCGTCCTTCTGCCACCCACTGATGTTATATAAACCACTGTCCCAACCATAGACGCAGTCATCCTCCTTCGCACCACTGCCCCCATGGATCCCTCCGCCGCCAAAGCTCTCTAGGACGGGCTAACGTCGGAGCTGAAGATGGAGATGGCCACAATTGCTGTAGGCTGGCAGGCAGACGGAGGAGGATGACGACGTGCAAATGGAGGACGCCTCCTCCGATGAGCCAGTGCCACCCTCCTCCCCCATGCCACCCTTGCTTGTGCATTGCACCATGACCATCGGCGAGGCCCGTGTCCATTACATGAACATGGTGCGGGAGGAGCAGTTCCGGCAGGCGCATGCCGACGCCACCTATAACCACCACCTCCTCCAAGACGATCTGCAGGCGGAAGAGCAACTCACTACCGGCAGAGCGGTCGCGCCAGACACGGACCTGGCAGAGCAGGAGGCACTGCTGGAGTCCTACTGCTGCACCCACGAGATCCGCCTCGCCCGCTGGCGGGACCGCCAGCGGGTGGTGGAGGTGGCGGCCGCCAGCACAGAGTGCGACGACAAAGCGGGTGAGGCGGTCTTTGGCGAGACCTACGAGGAGGAGGAGGACAGCACCGAGGATGCGCCCCGCCACCACGCCCCATGAAGAAGCTGACACGTCTGCGGGTGCCGCCGACAGCAAGGAAGAGTACTGCATAGTAGGTCGCCTGCACTCTGGTCCCAGAAAGGCCACCGCTCCCCCCCTCCCGTCGACGCAAAGCTTGCTGGGCTCAACATCGGCGGCTGATTAGTCACTTGGCGGCGATGTGGAGGCGGACAACTTCAATTCCCGGGGCTCTGGAGGCGGAGCTGTAGAGTGCCGTGGCGGAACTGGAGATGGTGAAGCTTCAATTCTCGGGGTTGATGGCCGGAAACAGGTACCAGACGCAACAATCATTTAGATTAGGTATTAATTATACTCCAGAGCCGACTAGCACCGCTTTGATGTAATTGTAATGAAATTCGTCATGTTTATATGAAATCCGACCGTGTTTATATGAAATCCGGACTTGTTTGAATGAATTTCGTCCGGTTAGTTCGAGTTGTTACAAAATGTATGCAGCTACAGTTGGATGGCTGCCTCCCGCATCCGTGTCGACGGACTTGTCCTCCTGTCCATGGATGGATGCGGGAGGATTTTGCGGGTTGCTGTTGGAGATGCCCTAAGTAGGATCAAAACACACGGAATTTTTCAGTTCTCTAGAACCATCATGAAATTTTAGGTGGACATAGAGGCGACTAGTTTCCTTTTTAGGTGGACAACGAAAAATCCGATTAAATATGGGGTACTATTTGCGAGCACAGCTATGAACCGTTGTGTCGTGCCACGTCGTCCTTACATGTGGCCCCCCTTTTCAGTTAGGGAGAGTAAAGCTATTAGTGCGATTTGCAAAAAATTGGAATTCGCGTGCGGTGTTTTTCACAACAAATTTAAGAAAGAACCTTTTCTGCAATTTAGTCCACATTTGAACTAAAGCCACAACTTCACCCGTAACATATATACCAGCAATCGTGCGAGCAAAACAATAAATGAATGGACACATAACTGTACATACATATCACATATTTGATCGATCAATGGATTAAGTGAACATTACTATGTATCCAGAAGAATGCGACCATGAGAGTACTCCGTATGAGGCTGTACATGCATATCACATATGACATACTCCGTATGTGATCGATCAATGAATTAAGTCAACATTACACGTATCTACAAGAATGCGACCAAGAGAGTCGATGATCATGCCATCATCATGACCCTGAACTCGTCGAAGGAGAGCTTGCCGTCGCCGTCGAGGTCGAACCTGCGGATCATTGCCCGGCACTCCTCCACGCCCAGCTCGTGCGACCCCAGCCTGCTCAGCGTCCGCCTCAGGCTTGCCGGTGTGATCGTGTCTTCCGTGGACGACGACGCGTACATCCCGAACGCCTCCCTCAGGCACCTTCGCCTCACGTCGGTATCGTCCTCTTCCTCAGCGCCGGTGACTAGCCTCGAGAACTCTCCCTGGTTTAGCAGCCCGTCGCCGTCGGCATCAACCGCCGCGAGGACCGCCACCGCTTCTTCCTTGGACACGCCCTCGCCCAGCGTCGCCTCCATGCAGCGCCGCAGCTCGGACGCAGACACCTTGCCGTCGCCGTCCGTGTCAAAGGCGGCGAACACCGACGGCACCGCCATGATCGAGTGACTATTCGTGATCTTGCTTCCTTTACACTAAATGTTGCTGCTGATCTAGCTAGTTGATTGGGAGCTTAACTTGATTTGTATGCCTTGGAAGGAGTTGATGATGATATGGCGCGCGTGGTGGGGTATATATACATACGCGTGCGATGTTGGCATCGATGGAGGTGATGTGTCAGCATCGACGCCTTACTTTCCGCGTTAGTTTTGTGCACGACACATCACATGTATGTGAAATTTAGTATATATTTCGATCCTCCGTGTTTTGTACGCGTACAAGTTCCTTGGAGAAGTATATCATCGATCATGGAGGTAGTATATGGCGCGCATGCGTCGACCTCAGTTCCTTGCCTCGATTAATTAAGTACCACGAAACTATGTTTTATATCCAATGGTTAAATGTTAATGACAGCGCACGTGGGTTGATGGATATGAGATGGCCAATCATGAAGCTCGATCGGCAACGCGGGCGTCAACGGCCGGCCGGCCAGCACCGCCGCGATGTAAAACAGCAGCCGACGACACCAACGCGCTGGGTGAGATGTGGACGGCAACACGGAATGGCAGCCACATGGATGGTACGGTTATCTAGAGCCAATAATGCTAAACATCTGCGGAGGCGTCCGCGGATGCTGACTGGTCGTGTGCACGGACATTGACCGGTCATGCCTCAAATAATATAATCCACATCCGGATAACTCAATCACCATGTCTTTAATCCATACAGACCCATATAACTACGTCCATGCATACACATCGTCCGGCTAATTCATCATTACTAACTAACATGTCATCGGATTACCAAAAATTGTCATGTTCAGCTATGGTAGAGACGCGGAAGTACCGGTCGAACACGCAGTAGCGACCGAGCCGCATCTGCTCGTCGCCGGAGCTGTCCTTGTCATCGCTGTCCTCCTTCTCCTCCTTCGATGGCAGTCCGGCCATGGCACGGATCGCCCAATTTTGCTCTCGGGCAAGGGCGTGCGTGTTCCTCCGCTGCAGTTTCTTCACAATACGGGCGCGAATGGCTTCCTTCTCCGCGGCCGCCCGCGCCGCCGCGTCAGCCGCCGCCATTTTCGCCATGATACGGGCCTCGGCGGCCCTTATCCTCTCCTTCCCACGGCGGACTGCCCATTCTCGGTGGGACTCATAGTTTGCCCGACCGGTGATGGGGAAGGAGAGATTTCCCAGCTGCTGGGACCACGATGATCCAGCCCCAGAGGAACCGAGCGCATGTTGAGCTGGCACTATGGAGTCACGCCGGACAAATCCGTCCGTCGGCCGGGTGCTGTCCTCTTGGGATCGGCGGAGTGCAATGTGGACCGCCGCCATTGCCTCCTCCAACCCGCACGGAGTGACAACCCAGTCAATGGATCCGGACTGGTCGGAATCAGATCTGCTGTCTGCCATGCTGGAGACGGCCAGGTATCGCCGGAGGTGAGCTCGGGTGTGGCGGAGGAAGTGGAGGGGAGAGGAGTGTGAAAAGGGTAGGGTTTGGTCCGGCGAGCGAATGGGGACGACTATATGTGGGATCGGGTGGGCCAGCATGGGTCGGGTCCGACGTGGCGTACGCATCCGACCGTCCCCATAGCCATCCCATATTTGGGCTGGATATAAGGGGTGCCAGTCAACCCGGGTGTTCGAGGCATCCGTCTGGGTCTAAATTTCGTGGCCGATCAGTGATCGGGCGTGCTGTCCGAACGTTTGAGGAGTGTTTGGGATACCCGGCTGTAGATGCTCTTAATTGATTAATTATCTAGGGGGAGAAAAAAAATCAGATTCTCAACTGCCCTGCGGGAAAAACTACTGCTAATCAGTTAGTACAACGGAAGGGATGTCATGCATAGGCGCATAGCACGTCAGCCCATACTACTACACAATTCGATGGAGATGTATCTGCTATTCAAACCACCATTGTCTTCTCTATATGTTATAAAAAGACAAGGTCAAGGTCAAATGACGTGTGACAGAAATACTAACTAGTCTTCTCTTCTTTCATGTTGTTAGTTCCGTGTCCTTTCTGATTCTTGCAAAGATAAACATAAGTATTGAATTTCTATATGTGAAATACTTCTCATGCATCGATCTCACATGGACATGACCACATGAGTACCTATACTCATACGCGGCATTGTCCTATACTCATTTTTCTTTTGGGCAGGAACGTGCATATCATGTGACATGTGGATGTATATATCAGCATTTGTTTCATATCCACTTGATAAGGTAGGTACGTAAGTAGTCTTTTTATTGTTGAGAAAAAGCACACAAGTAGTTGACATTACACGGTACAGACACACACGCTCTTGTATATGCACGTACACTCACCCCTAAGAAAACACCGCACACCCTACTCCTATGAGCATATTCAAGAGACTGGGCCTGCATATTATCTTGAGATTAGTGAAGTCACCACAGGTGCCTCGTAGTTAAGGGGAACGTCTTCTCCCACTGAATGTGCATCCCAGGAAATCCTGAAATAAATGCAGCGCTATTTATGGACCCGCACTAGAACTTGAACCTGGTGGGTTGGGGATACCATTGTCCTTCTGATCATCCAACCACAGATTGGTTCGCACGAGTCTATTAGTTGTACTTGTCAGGGTCTTAGCCGATGATGATTTTTCCTTCCAAAAACGAAAACAAATGATGATTTTGTGACCATCGACTTTTAGTTGTTTGCCAAAGTTAATGCAATCTGAATGTTCCAAATTAAAAACAAAAAAAAATCACAGTGAGCATATTCTTATGTAGAAATTATATTTGACACGCTACACCTTGGTGGGGTGATATGATACGTTCCGGTCCGTCACCTCCACACCCGCCCGATGATGCAGAAGATAGCTATCCAACACCTACCGTGTTAGCAAGTTGCGCCTCAGCCGTTCTCAACATATATATAGCTCATGATGTGCTCGCGGGTTTGCAATGCCAGCCGTGTTTGCACCCTGGCCTGGGTTGCGACCGCTTCCACCAATGCCACACGAGCCGTGTTGCGCTCAGCATGTCGGCAACATGTGCGTGGTTGCACCTTGGCTTGGGTTATGACCACTTCCACCAATGCAACATGAGTCGTGTTGCCCTCAGCATGTCTGCAACATGTGTCCTGTTTGCACCCTGGCCTGGGTTGCGACCGCTTCCACCAATGCAACACAAGCCATGTTGCGCTCAGCATGTCTGCAACATGTGCCTGTTTGCACCCTGGCCTGGGTTGTTTCCACTAATGCAACATGAGTCGTGTTGCGCTCAGCATGTCTGAAACATGTGTCGTGTTTGCACCCCCTGGCCTGGGTTACGATCGCTTCCACCAATGCAACACTAGCGTGTTGCGCTCAGCATGTCTATATCATATGTCGTGTTTGCACCCTGGCCTGGGTTGCAACCGCTTCCACCAGTGCAACATGAGCTGTGTTGCACTCAGCATGTCTACAACATGTGTCGTGTTGCAGATCCAACTGCCGCTCGCCCTGGTTGACTTGTCCGCAATAGACCCCGTTTGTAAGGCCGTGTTGCAATGACTCTACAACATGAGCCATGTTTTTCTTGGCGGGAAAACTTCCGATCTGTTCGTATTCAATCACGACAGTACAACAAACACTGAAAATAATAAGAATTACATCCAGATCCGTAGACTTTATAGTGACAACTACAAGCATTGAAGCGAGCCAAAGACGCGCCGTTGTCATCGCCTCTACCTTGCCGGAGCCAGGCAAAACTTGTTGTAGTAGACAGTCATGGAGTCGTCGTGCTAAGAACCAATAGGACCAGCACACTAGAACAACAACCACCGCCGATTAAGAGACGTGTAGATTGGAAGGATCCAACTTGGAGAAACCCAAACGTATATGAACGAAGATCGGATCCGAGTAGATCCTCCAAAGACAATCCCTGACTGGATCATGCGATTTTTGCCTGAGACACACCTCCACACACCCTCTGAATATGCTGAACGCACCACTTGGACAGGGCTAGGCGAGGAGAACCTTATTCCATCTTCAGTAATCCTTCATTGTCTCGCCTTCCTGAGCAGGATACAAACTCTAACAAAACTCAAAGAAACATCTAAAAATGGAGCCCTCCTTCGTGAAAGGGCCGAGATCTACATGCCCGGAATCGACCCCCTAAACCTTGGTTGCTGACTAGAAATATTATCATTGAAGACCAAAGTAGAAACCACAATATCCTCACCGCCAGACGATGAATCATCCAAGGAACACATGACATTACTCTAAAAACTCATCCCCGTTGTCCATGGTATCTTGTGGGCAACAGGTTGAACACCTTGAGGGTGTTGACGCTTGCGGGCATGCTGGTGTAGCGGACGGAGAAGGGCACAATCCTCTCCCTCGTGTCGGCAGCAAGCATGTCTAGGTCCGCAACGCCAAGGTGAACGTGGAGGCGAGGGCGGTGGCGGTGGCGGTGAAGCACCATGTCGGCGCGTGCTCCGACGGCGGTGAGGAGGTGTGGCGGGGGGTGGGGAGGAGGGAATTGGGTGGATGCGGCGGCGACCTGAGTGGTGTCCAAGTGGTCAGGAGTGGAAGGCGGCGGCAATGGTGGGGGAGTCGAGTGTGAAGGGGGAGGAAAAGAATGTTCGATGTGCTACAGCCGGGCGGGCCAAGAGGAGAACATGGGAGGGCGTCGGGCTCGTCCGCGCCGTGTCCGCTCCGACGCATTTGGGAAATGGGTTGCGGCAGACAGAAAAACGGACGCCAGTCTGTTTGCATAGGTGCGTTGGGCCGGCGTTTCTGTCCGTTTCAATCTAAACGGACACGCATGGACCAAATGCGTCGGTGCATTGGAGTTGGCCTCAGACTAATCCAAAACAAACCAATGTAAAAACTGAACTAGAACTTCAATTTCAGCCCAAACTATTCACATATTTACGCTTGGGTTTAATTATATCTAGCAGTTCTATATATAGATGAAAAGGGCACTGATCCATTTCAAATGAAATGAAACAGAACAATATTCAGTTACAGCAGTCAAGGACAGGCCGAATTGCTTTTTCCACAGTATCTGACAATTCTTATAAGCTTAATTGATGCGGTGCAAATTTGCCTCACTCGTCACAATAAGATCCTCAAGTGTTGCACGAGACTGCAAATATAACCATCCTTTCATTTGGACAACTGAAACCAATCAACCCACATTTGAACTAAAGCCACAACTTCCCCCATAACATGACATACAAGCCATCATGCATTTGTGCACATGACTGTACATACATATGTGATCGATCAATGAATTAAGTGAACATTCTATGTGATCTAGAAGAATGCGAAGAAGAGATCGAGTCGATCGATGATCATGCCATCATCATGACCCGGAACTCGTCGAACGAGAGTTTGCCATCGCCATCGAGGTCGAACCTGCAGATCATTGCCCGGCACTCCTCCACGCCCAGCTCGTGCGACCCCAGCCTGCTCAGCGTCCGCCTCAGGCTCGCCGGCGTAATTGTGTCTTCCGTGGACGACGACGCGTACATCCCGAACGCCTCCCGCAGGCACCTTCGCTTCACATCGGTATCGTCCTCTTCCTGGGCACCGGCGGCGGCTAGCCTCGAGAACTCTTCTTGGTTCAGCAGCCCATCGCCATCCGCGTCCACCGCCGCGAGAGCCGCCGCCGCCTCCGCCTCGGACACGTCCTCGCCCAGCGTCGCCTCCATGCAGCGCTGCAGCTCGGACGCGGACACCTTGCCGTCGCCGTCCTCGTCGAAGGCGGCGAACACCGACGGCACCGCCATGATCGAGTGACTATTCATCGATCTTGCTTCCTTCTCACTAGATGGTCTGCCGGCTAGCTGATTGGGAGCTGGTAATTGACTTGATTTGTATGCCTTGAAAGCAGTTGGTGATAACATGGCGCGTGTGGCGGGGTATATATACATACGATTGCGAACGGAAGACAGCATGTTGGCATCGATGGAGATGGTGTGTCAGCAACGACGCCTTCATTAGTTTCCGCGTCATTTTTGTGGAGCGCACAGCCGCACATGCATATGTGAAATTTAGTGTCCGTGTTTTGTACGCGTACGAGTCCCTTCGAAGAAGTTTAACATCGATCATCGAGGTACTAGTAAATGTAGCGCATGCATGGACCTCAATTCCTTGCGTCAATTCATACGAATTCAAATGATTTGAGGATTGTTCGCCACGCCTGACGTGCGGTCCTTGCGTCAATTAATTAAGCACCAAGAAATCATGTTCTATATCCAAGGGGCAAATGTTTATGACAGCACGTGGATTGATGGATATGACGAATAATGAAGCTCCATCGGCAACGCGGCCGTCAACGGCCGACGACGCCAACGCGCTGGGCGAGATGTGCACGGCATGGCAGCCATGGTTATAGTTATCTAGAGCTTAATTGATTAATTAGCAGGGGAGAGAAAAAAAAAATCATATTCTCAACTGCCTCGCAAGAAAACTACTTCTAAACAGTTATAGTATAAGTAATAGCTTTTAAAAGCATCTTATATTTTTATACGGCAGCAATAGCTTTAAAAAATAATTAATATTTTTCCCGACGGATAGGATGTCATGCACTGGCGCATAGCAAGTCAGCCCATACTACTACACTATTCGATGGAGGTACCAGGTATCTGCCAGTGAGAGGGAAAATTTCAGGTGATACTAAAATTAGGCGCTACCGTGATACAATTCTCTGGGCCGTTTCGTCTCAGATCCGACGGCATCTAAAGAGCTATTACACATGTGCTCAAATTTAAAACATTTGAATGAGCTTTTTGTAAAATGTTCGAGAACTCTCGGGAGCCGTTGGATCCAACCGCTTCCATGAGTCTGTATCATGGTAGCACGTAAGCCTTGGTATCACCAATCTTCCCGCCAGTCAAAACCCCTTTTGTTCTGTTAGGAAAAGACGGGGTCAAGGTCAAATGATGTGTGACAGAAGTACCAACTGGACGACTAGTCTTCTCTTCTTTCATGGTGTTACTTCAGTGTCCTTGGTTCTGGCAAAGAGAACCATACCCATGCTATTAAATTTTTACGTGCTCATCTTATGTGGGATTCTTTTCATGTCATCGATCTCACATTGACATGAGTACCTATACTTGCATACGCAGCATTGTCCTATTCTCAGTTATCTTTTGGACAGGAAAGTGCAAATCATGTGGATGTATATACCATTATTGTTTCATATCCACTTGAGAAGGTAGGCACGTAAGTAGGTTGTTGAGAAATTTCGTTGAGAACATCTTTATAACCAGCTTTCTGCATGACCCTATTAGTTGTGCTAGTCAGGGTCATAACAAACTGATGATGATTTTTCCTCATCGAAAAGAAAAACTCATGATGATTTTGTATCCAGCGATTTTTAGCTGTTTGCCAAAGTTAATGCAATATGCATGTTCCAGATTTAAATAACTATACTAAATCACAGTGAGCACATTCTTATGTACAAATTATATTTGACGCGCTACCCAACGGTAGAGTAACGATACGATCGGATCCGCCATCTCCACAGCCGTTGGATGATGCAGACAGAAGCTGCCCAATACCTACCATGTCAGCAAGTTGCGCCCCCAGCAGTTTGCAACACAGCTCATGTTGCGCTCGGGGATTTGCAACACGGCCTAATGTTGCGCTCTATCCTATGTTGCTATTGCTTTCACCATTGCGACACGAGCCGTGTTGAGCTCAGTCCAGTTGCCGCTCTCTCTGGTTGACCTATCCGCAACAAACCCCATATGCAAAGCCGTGCTGCAAGGACTCTGCAATATGAGCCGTATTTTCTTTGGCGGAAAAACTTTTGACCTATTCATTTTCAATCATAACAGTACGATAAACAATAGATATAATAAGAATTAATTCCAGATCTGTAGACCATCTAGCAACAACTACAAGCACTGACGCAAGCCGAAGGAACGCCACCATCATCACCCCTCCCTCACTGTCGGCCGAAACTTGTTTTAATAGACAGTTGGGAAGTTGTCGTGCTAAGACCCCATAAGACCAGCACACCAGAATAGTAGCCGCCGTTGATGAAGAGACACGTAGATCGAAAGGATCCAACTTGAAAACACCCGAACATAAACGAACCAAGATCGTATCCAAGTTGATCCATCAAAGACAACCCATGACTGAATCCTATGAGATCCATCAGAGAAGCACCTCCACACGCCCTCCGAATATGATAAACACACCACCAGGATGGGGGCTAGGCGGGGAAATTAATACTTATCTCTAATGTACTGATTCATCCTTCCTCTTCAGGGAAAATACCAACGTAGCTCAGCAGTACCAAGAGGGGGGAGTGAGGGCGACTGCGCGAGAAGATTATAAGACGGTTTAGCAGCAGCGCGGGGCATGGTCCCACGCTACTGCTAACCCCATTAGATGTAGCGCATGTTTCAGGTCGGCGCTGCTGCTAAGTGAAGGAAATATGCCCTAGAGGCAATAATAAAGTTATTATTTATTTCCTTATTTCATGATAAATGTTCATTATTCATGCTAGAATTGTATTAACCGGAAACTTGATACTTGTGTGAATACATAGACAAACAAAGTGTCACTAGTATGCCTCTACTTGACTAGCTCGTTGAATCAAAGATGGTTAAGTTTGCTAGCCATAGACATGAGTTGTCATTTGATTAACGGGATCACATCATTAGGAGAATGATGTGATTGACTTGACCCGTTCTGTTAGCTTAGCACTTGATCGTTTAGTATGTTGCTATTGCTTTCTTCATGACTTATACATGTTCCTATGACTATGAGATTATGCAACTCCCGTTTACAGGAGGAACACTTTGTGTGCTACCAAACGTGACAACGTAACTAGGTGATTATAAAGGAGCTCTACAGGTTTCTCCGAAGGTACATGTTGAGTTGGCGTATTTCGAGATTAGGATTTGTCACTCCGATTGTCGGAGAGGTATCTCTGGGCCCTCTCGGTAATGCACATCACTGTAAGCCTTGCAAGCAATGTAGCTAATGAGTTAGTTATGAGATGACGTATTACGGAACGAGTAAAGAGACTTGTCGGTAACGAGATTGAACTAGGTATTGGATACCGACGATAAAATCTCGGGCAAGTAACATACCGATGACAAAGGGAACAAAGTATGTTGTTATGCGGTTTGACCGATAAAGATCTTCGTAGAATATGTAGGAACCAATATGGGCATCCAGGTCCCGCTATTGGTTATTGACCGGAAACGAGTCTCGGTCATCTCTACATAGTTCTCGAACCTGTAGGGTCTGCACGCTTAAGGTTTTGATGACTGTTATATTATGAGTTTATGAGTTTTGATGTACCGATGGTTGTTCGGAGTCCCGAATGTGATTAAGGACATGACGAGGAGTCTCAAAATGGTCGAGACATGAAGATTGATATATTGGAAGCCTATATTTGGATATCGGAAGTGTTCCGGGTGAAATCGGGATCTTACCGAAGTACCGGGAGGTTACCGGAACCCCCCGGGGGCTTAATGGACCTACATTGGCCTTAGTGGAAATAGAGGGCAGCAAGGGGAGTGTGGGGCGCACCCCCCAAGGCCCACACCGAATTGGTTTAGGGCAAGGGGGGCGGCCCCCCTTTTTCCTTCTCCTCCTCTCCGTTTCCTTCCCCCCTTCTCCTAGTCCAACAAGGAAGGTCCCCATGGCGCGCCCCCTCCTAGGCCGGCCGCCCCCTCCCCCTTGATCCTTTATATACGGGGGCAGGGGGCACATCTAGACACAACAATTGATCTCTTGCTCTCTTAGCCGTGTGCGGTGCCCCCCTTCACCATAGTCTTCGATAATATTGTAGCGGTGCTTAGGCGAAGCCCTGCGATGGTAGAACATCAAGATTGTCACCACGCCGTCGTGCTGACGAAACTCTCCCTCGACACTCGGCTGGATCAGAGTACGAGGGACGTCATCGAGCTGAACGTGTGTTAGAACTCGGACGCGCCGTAGTTTCGGTGCTTGATCGGTCGGGCTGTGAAGACGTACGACTACATCAACCGCGTTGTTCTAACTCTTCCGCTTTCGGTCTACGAGGGTACGTGGACAACACTCTCCCCTCTCGTTGCTATGCATCACCATGATCTTGCGTGTGCGTAGGAATTTTTTTGAAATTACTACGTTCCCCAACAGTGGCATCCGAGCCTGGTTTTATGCGTAGATGTTATATGCACGAGTAGAACACAAGTGAGTTGTGGGCGATACAAGTCATACTGCTTACCAGCATGTCATACTTTGGTTCGGCGGTATTGTTGGATGAAGCGGCCCGGACCGACATTACGCGTACGCTTATGCGAGACTGGTTCTACCGACGTGCTTTGCACACAGGTAGATGGCGGGTGTCTGTTTCTCCAACTTTAGTTGAACAGAGTGTGGCTACGCCGGTCCTTGCGAAGGTTAAAACGACACTAACTTGACAAACTATCATTGTGGTTTTGATGCGTAGGTAAGAACGGTTCTTGCTCAGCCCGTAGCAGCCACGTAAAATTTACAACAACAAAGTAGAGGACGTCTAACTTGTTTTTGCAGGGCATGTTGTGATGTGATATGGTCAAGACGTGATGCTATATTTTATTGTATGAGATGATCATGTTTTGTAACCGAGTTATCGGCAACTGGCAGGAGCCATATGGTTGTCACTTTATTGTATGAAATGCAAGCGTCCTGTAATTGCTTTACTTTATCACTAAGCGTTAGCGATAGTCGTAGAAGCAATAGATGGCGTAACGACAACGATGCTACGATGGAGATCAAGATGTCGTGCCGGTGACGATGGTGATCACGACGGTGCTTCGGAGATGGAGATCAAAAGCACAAGATGATGATGGCCATATCATATCACTTATATTGATTGCATGTGATGTTTATCCTTTATGCATCTTATCTTGCTTTGATTGACGGTAGCATTATAAGATGATCTCTCACTAATTATCAAGAAGTGTTCTCCCTGAGTATGCACCATTGTGAAAGTTCTTCGTGCTGAGACACCATGTGATGATCGGGTGTGATAGGCTCTATGTCCAAATACAACGGGTGCAAAATAGTTGCACACGCGGAATACTCAGGTTAAACTTGACGAGCCTAGCATATACAGATATGGCCTCGGAACACGGAGACCGAAAGGTCGAACGTGAATCATATAGTAGATATGATCAACATAGTGATGTTCACCATTGAAAACCACCTCATCTCACGCGATGATCGGACATGGTTTAGTTGATTTGGATCACGTGATCACTTAGATAACTAGAGAGATGTCTGTCTAAGTGGGAGTTCTTAAGTAATATAATTAATTGAACTTTAATTTATCATGAACTTAGTCCTGATAGTATTTTGCAAATTATGTTGTAGATAAATAGCTCGCGTTGTTGCTTCCCTATGTTTATTTTGATATGTTCCTAGAGAAAAACTATGTTGAAAGATGTTAGTAGCAATGATGAGGACTGGGTCCGTGATCTGAGGTTTATCCTCATTGCTGCACAGAAGAATTATTTCCTTGATGCATCGCCAGGTGACAGACCTATTACAGGATCAAATGCAGATGTTATGAACGTTTGGCTAGCTCAATATGATGACTACTTGATAGTTTAGTGCACCATGCTTAATGGCTTAGAATCGGGACTTCAAAGACGTTTTGAACGTCATGGACCATATGAGATGTTCCAGAAGTTGAAGTTAATATTTCAAGCAAATACCCGAGTTGAGAGATAGGAAGTCTCCAACAAGTTCTGTAGCTAAAAGATGGAGGAGAATTGCTCAACTAGTGACCATGTGCTCAGATTGCCTGGGTACTACAATCGCTTGAATCAAGTGGGAGTTAATCTTCCAGATAAGATAGTGATTGACAAAGTTCTCTAGTCACCACCACCAAGTTAGTAGAACTTCATGATGAACTATAGTGTGAAAGGGATGACGAAAACGATTCTCGAGCTATTCGTGATGTTGAAATCAATGAAGGTAGAAATCAAGAAAGAACATCAAGTGTTGATGATTGACAAGATCACTAGTTTCATGAAAAGGGCAAAGGAAAAGAAAGGGAACTTCAAGTAGAATGGCAAGCAAGTTGTCACTCCCACGAAGAAGCCCAAAACTGGACCAAAACCTGAAACTAAGTGTTTCTACTACAAAGGAAATGGTCACTGGAAGCGGAAATTCCCTGAATATTTGGTGGATAAGAAGGATGGCAGAGTGAACAAGGGTATATTTGATATACAGGTTATTGATGTGTACCTTACTAGTGTTTATAGTAGCCCCTGGATATTTGATACTTGTTCGGTTGCTAAAAAATTAGTAACTCAAAACAGGAGTTACAGAATAAACAGAGACTAGTTGAGGGTGATGTGTGTTGGAAGTGGTTCCAAGATTGATATGATCATCATCGCACACTCCCTATACTTTCGGGATTAGTGTTGAACCTAAATAAATGTTATTTGGTGTTTGCGTTGAGCATGAATATGATTTGATCGTGTTTATTGCAATACGGTTATTCATTTAAAGTCAGAGAATAATTGTTGTTCTGTTTACATGAATAAAACCTTCAATGGTCATACACCCAATGAAAATAGTTTGTTGGATCTCGATCATAGTGATACACATATTCATAATATTGATGCCAAAAGATGCAAAGTTAATAGTGATAGTGCAACTTATTTGTGGCACTGCGGTTTGGGTCATATCGGTGTAAAGCGCATGAAGTAACTCCATAAAGATGGATTTTCGGAATCACTTGGTTATGAATCATTTGATGCTTACGAACTGTGCTTTTTTGGGCAAGATGACTAAAACTCCGTTCTCCGGAACAATGGAACGAGCTACTGACTTGTTGGAAATAATACAAACCGATGTATGCGGTCGAATGAGTGTTGATGCTCGTGGCGAGTATCGTTATTTTCTGACCTTCACAGATGATTTGAGCAGATATGAGTATATCTACTTAATGAAGCACAACTCTGAAACATTTGAAAAAGTTCAAAGAATTTCAGAGTAAAGTGGAGAATCATCGTAACAAGAAAATAAAGTTTCTACGATTTGATCGTGGAGGAAAAATATTTGAGTTACGAGTTTGACCTTCATATAAAACAATGTGGAATAGTTTCATAGCTTACGCCACCTGGAACACCACAGCGTAATGATGTGTCCAAACGTCGTAATCATACTTTACTAGATATGGTGCGATCTATGATGTCTCTTACTGATTTACCGCTATCGTTTTGGGGTTATGCTTTAGAGACGGGCGCATTCACGTTAAATAGGGCACCATCAAAATCCGTCGAGACGACGCCTTATGAACTGTGGTTTGGCAAGAAACCAAAGTTGTCGTTTCTTAAAGTTTGGGGCTGCGATGCTTATGTGAAGAAACTTCAACCAGATAAGCTCGAACCCAAATCGGAGAAATGTGTCTTCATAGGATACCCAAAAGAGACTATTGGGTACACCTTCTATCACAGATCTGAAGGCAAGACTTTTGTTGCTAAACTCGGATCCTTTCTAGAGAAGGAGTTTCTCTCGAAAGAAGTGAGTGGGAGGAAAGTAGAACTTGATGAGGTAACTGTACCTGCTCCCTTATTGGAAAGTAGTTCATCACAGAAACCGGTTCCTGTGATAACTACACCAATTAGTGAGGAAGCTAATGATATTGATCATGAAACTTCAGATCAAGTTACTACCGAACCTCATTGGTCAACCAGAGTAAGATCCGCACCAGAGTGGTACGGTAATCCTATTTTGGAAGTCATGTTACTTGACCATGGCGAACCTACAAACTATGAGGAAGCGATGATGAGCCCAGATTCCACGAAATGGCTTGAAGGCCATGAAATCTAAGATGGGATCCATGTATGAGAACAAAGTGTGGACTTTGATTGACTTGCCCGATGATCGGCAAGCCATAGAAAATAAATGGATCTTCAAGAGGAAGACGGACATTGATAATAGTGTTACTATCTACAAAACTAGACTTGTCGAAAAAGGTTTTTGACAAAGTTCAAGATGTTGACTACGATGAGTTTTTTCTCACTCGTATCGATGCTTAAAGTCTGTCCGAATCATGTTAGCAATTGCCAAATTTTATGAAATCTGGCAAAAGGATGTCAAAACTGTAGTCCTCAATGGATTTATTAAAGAAGAGTTGTATATGATGCAACCAGAAAGTTTTTGTCAATCCTAAAGGTGTTAACAAATTGTGCAAGCTCCAGCGATCCATCTATGGACTGGTGCAAGCATCTCGAAGTTGGAATATACGCTTTGATGAGTTGATCAAAGCATATGGTTTTATACAGACTTTTGGAGAAGCCTGTATTTGCAAGAAAGTGAGTGGGAGCTCTGTAACATTTCTAAAACTATATGTAGATGACATATTGTTAATTGGAAATGATATAGAAATTCTGGATAGCATAAAAGGATACTTGAATAAGAGTTTTTCAAAGAAAGACCTTGGTGAAGCTGCTTACACATTGAGCATCAAGATCTATAGAGATAGATCAAGATGCTTGATAAGATTTTTCAATGAGTACATATCTTGATAAGATTTTGAAGTAGTTCAAAATAGAACAATCAAAGAAGGAGTTCTTGCCTGTGTTGCAAGGTGTAAAGTTGAGTAAGACTCAAATACCGACCATGGCAGAAAATAGAAAGAGAATGAAAAGTCATTCCCTATGCCTCAGTCATAGGTTCTATAAAGTATGCTATGCTGTGTACCAGACCTATTATATACCTTGCTCTGTGTTTGGCAAGGGAGTACAATTTTTATCTAGGTGTAGATCACTGGACAGTGGTCAAGAATATCCTTAGTGAGGACTAAGGAATTATTTCTCGATTATGGAGGTGATAAAAGAGCTCGTCGTAAAAGTTACATCGATGCAAGCTTTTTACACCGATCCAGATGACTCTAAGTCTCAGTCTGGATACATATTGAAACTGGGAGCAATTAGCTAGAGTAGCTCTGTGCAGAGCATTGTAGACATAGAATATTTGCAAAATACATACGGCTCTGAATGTGACAGACCCGTTGTCGGTGTCAAAACCGGCGGATCTTGGGTAGGGGTTCCCGAACTGTTCGTCTAGGCGGATGGTAACAGGAGACAAGGGACACGATGTTTTTACCCAGGTTCGGGCCCTCTCGATGGAGGTAAAACCCTACTCCTACTTGATTAATATTGATGATATGGGTAGTACAAGAGTAGATCTACCACGAGATCGAAGAGGCTAAACCCTAGAAGCTAGCCTATGGTATGATTGTTATCCGTCCTACGGACTAGAACCCTCCAGTTTATATAGACACCGGAGAGGGTTAGGGTTACACAGAGTCGGTTACAATGGTAGGAGATCTACATATCCGTATCGCCAAGCTTGCCTTCCACGCTAAGGAAAGTCCCATCCGGACACGGGACGAAGTCTTCAATCTTGTATCTTCATAGTCCAGGTGTTCGGCCAACGGTGATAGTTCGGCTATCCGGACAAACCCTAATCTAGGACTCCCTCAGTAGCCCCTGAACCAGGCTTCAATGACGACGAGTCCGGCGCGCATATTGTTTCGGCATTGCAAGGCGGGTTCCTCCTCCGAATACTTCATAGAAGATTTTGAACACAAGGATAGTGTCCGGCTCTGCAAAATAAGTTCCACATACCACCGTAGAGAGAATAATCCTTACACAAATTCAATCTGCTGACGTATTTTGTGGCGTGACGTCACATCACAGCCAAGCTTTTACTGGAATCGTTTTTGTTGTCCCACCTCAGCGTGTTTAGCGAGGCGGTTTCCTTGGCATGTCTTGTCAAAGCAGAGATCGTGTCCCCTTATTCCTGGATTCTCATCAATACGGGCGTGGATAACCCAACCGCGCCATTGATTACGGCGCTTGGGAGATAAGCGAGTTTTATCAGGCCGGTGGGGACACATAGTTTCGTCCGTCCATATAAGGGGATAAGGATCCACCTTTTTACCCACGCCTTCTTCCTCCTTTGCTTACCCATTTCCGCGCACTCGAGCTCAAGTGCCCAAGTCCGCACATCTCGCCTCAACCTTCCCCAGCCATGTCCGGAGCGGGAGGCAAGTGGATGGTCTCCTCCGTAACGGAGGAACAAGTCAAAAAGCTGCGGAAGGCCGGATACTTATCCAGCGACATCGCGCATCGGCTCCCCAACAAGGGGCATCTCCTTCCTACCCCCAGGCCCCATGAGAGGGTGGTGTTCCTTACCCACTTCCTCCGCGGACTAGGCTTTCCACTTCACCCATTTGTCCGGGGGCTCATGTTCTACTATGGCCTAGATTTCCACGATCTGGCCCCAAATTTCATCCTCAACATCTCGGCGTTCATCGTCGTGTGCGAAGCCTTCCTCTGCATCCGGCCCCACTTCGGCTTATGCTCAAGTTTTTTAATGTCAAGCCGAAGGTACCGGGTGGCCGCCAAGCGGAGTGCAGAGGTGCTATGGCGGGCCGGATGGCCAACGTCCTATGGCTTGAGGGCTCCTTTGTGGAGACAATAAAGGGGTGGCAATCGGGGTGGTTCTACATCACCGAGCCGCGTGACCCCAAATGGGCGGCGGCCCCCGAATTCTGATCTGGTTTCCCCACATGGCTTACCTCCTGGAAAGAGACGTGCCTAACATGGGGAGATTTGGAAGAGCTGATCGGACTCCAAGCTTGCGTCCAAAAGCTGGTGAACAAGAATCTCAAGCTTGTCAACGTAGTCCAGGTCATGCTCATATGCCGGATCCTCCCGTGCCAACAACGGGCCTTCAAATTGTGGGAGTTTGATCCGGCACAGCACCAAACCTTGAGCAGGCTCTTCGACACTACGTACAAAGATGCCTGGAAGGTGCTGTTCAAGGGTGCCGAGGCTCCCGCATCCGCTACCGAAGATCGCGGATTCAGCTCGCAGCGTCAAGCCGACGAGGTAAGCTATTTTACCCTTTACAGGACACTTTTTCATAGTTTGACTCTATGCGGGATCTAAACTCCCTTACCTTTGACAGGACTGGCTGAAGAAGTCCGAGCAGGCTAACTGTCTGGCTCCTTTGCCAGAAGACCCAGCGGACACCCGCTTGACGGGGCTGCTGGTTCCGACACCTGACGTTGTGCCGGAGAAGAAGGCCAAGAAGAAGGCCACGGGAACTCGAAAGAGTTCCCGGCGTCAGGTGTTATCGGACTCATCATCCGATGACTCCGAGGCGGACTCCTCCCGCAAAGACGAGGAGGAGAAGAAAGAAGCTTCTCCCCCAACGGGGGGAGAGAAGAAAAGGAAGGCCTCCCCCACTGGGGAGGCTGGAGGGTCCAAGAAGGGAAGGACCCTTCCTCCGGACTACTCCACCAACACCGACGACTGCGAAGAGGAGTGGCCCTCGAGGGCCAAGCCCCTGGCGAGATCGTAAGTGTCCGGATTCCAGAATAACTCATGATTTTTCATTTGTCGCATAGTGTCTTCTAACGCCGGACACAACCATGTTGCCCGCCCAAGGATGAGCTTCCCGCTTCGTCGAGCGGCTCCCTGGGTTCGTTGGATGTGAATAGCACTTCACTTCCGACGGCCTCCTCCCCTCGTGACGCAGAAGACACCGCGGTGGAGTCCCAAAAGGGGCCCAACCAGGAGGAGGTGGTCCTGGAGGCGTCGCAAGGCGACCTCCCAGACTCCGGGTGCAAAGGGGGCGAAACCCCAAAGGGCTCTAAGTCCGGCCCTGTGCCGGACTCCGTACCGGAACCTTCAGTGGTTCCGAAGTCCTGCAGGCAGCCCCTTCGTAAGAAGGGCGAGACTGTGACGCCGGCAGCCTCCGTCCAACCGGAGGCGCCGGATAATCTGCTGGAGGCGCTTAACGGCGCCTCCATCAACGAGGAGCACCGCACTATTATGAGTGCGGTGATCCAGAAAGTTTAGTCCGCCAAGAGCGGGCTGACTGAAGCCTGTTCCAGCCTTCTAACAGGCTTTGAGGTAAGTTTTAAAGATATGTAAGAATATTACCACATAGACAGTAGCCCCTGATGCTCAGTTTGGTGTTCGGAAAGAAAAGCCAAGCTGAGGATCTAAAAAGATATATAGAGGTCAATATGGGAATGCAGGCTGCGCTGCTGACCTCTGCCGCATTGACTGCAGAGGTCAATGCATTGAAGCAGAGCCTCGAGCGGTCCGAGAACGAGCTCGGCCTTGCCAAGAAGCAGCTCGAGGACAAGGAAGGTAAGTAATACCTTATTAAAGTAATACCTTATAGAAAGGATTTGGTTGCAAAAAATGTCAGGAATAACGTGGGTATTGCAGGGGCCACGAACGAGGTGGCGACCCTGAAGGAAGCGGTGTCCAGGGTCGAAAACAGTGCGGCCTTGGAGTGCACCGAGCGAGAGAAGCAGGAGGCGCGGGTGGCGGAGGTGCGGCAAGAGCTCCAGGCTCTCGTGGAAAAACACGAGAGTTTTGAGCGTGACTCGAAGACTCAAGAGTTCGAGCTTGCCTTCACTCTTGAGAGTGCCAAAGCCGCTAAGGCCGAAGCCTAGAAGGCCCTCCAGGAGATCGAGGCGATAAAGAAGATAGCGACGGGTAAGGCATTCTTTATGCAAAGCAAGCATATAAAAGTGAATTATCTGTTACTTACCTGAATCCGGAGCTCTCCAGGAGCGTTCGCCGATCTGCCCCATAGTGTGTCTGATGCTGCCGCGTTCTACCGAGCCCAGGAGGGGAGCTCGACGGAAAAGGTGTTCTGGTCTCAATATGCTGAGGCCGGACATCCGGTGCCCCTGAGCGACCAGCTGAAGCAGCTGGTCGAGCTCCACAAGGTGGCCGAACAGGCCATGAAGGGCCTCATAGTTCGGCTGTGGCCTAAGGAAGCCATGCCTGGGAGCTACTTCGGTCTGGTGCGGCGGCTGGTGGACGCCTGTCCATGGATTGAAATCATCAAGCACTCCGCCTGCATTGAAGGTGCCCGTCGGGCCTTTGCCCGTGCTAAAGTGCACTGGGGCAAGATGGACGCAGAGAAGCTTGTGACGGACGCGCCACCGCCGGGCAAGGAGTATCGCAAGCCCGAGATGTACTATAAGGGCGTCCTGAAGGGTGCCCGCATTATAGCGGGTGAATGCTCCAAAGATGTAATTTTTTAGTAGACTCGCATTTGTTTATCCTGTATGCTGAAAACTTTGTTCATATGCGCTAAGCAACGCTTGTTAATTTAAAATATTACCTTCTGTGCGACCGTTTATCAAATTTGTGAGATGGCGAGTCGTTGGCTTCAACCCCCATGCCACGAGTGCTGGGGTGTTCGGGATAAACTTGAGCGCTCTTGTTCCCATTCTTGGGTCCTTTCGAGGGAGGCGCTCAACACAACAAACGAGGCAACCGGACTATAATGCTTGAACACTCTTACTTAGCCATAGAATTCTATAATTTTAAATTTTGGCGAAGCCCCTGGTATTCGGAAGACCGAATTCGGGGCGCTATCCACGCCTTGGCCGGACAATGCCGACTCCTCGCTCTAAGCGGCATGAGTCTTTAGGGACCCGAAAAACCTCTCGAACAGCGACCGGCTCTCGCCCTATCATGACGGTCAGTTTTAGCTTTCTCCACTGAGGTGCTCAACCCAGCTCAACCGGGGCACAATCGCAGTGGTTCTCCCAGCGCTACCTTAGCCGATATAGCAGAACGCAAGGTACCAAAACATGGGATCCGGGCAAACCCAACTATTGACCCATGACATGATTCGGAGCCGATTCATATAATGCTATAAGTTCGGGTGCCGCACTTGTGAAAGTGTTCGGACTTATCACACCATGTTTGGGGTACTTAAGCCCCTAGTGTATTAACCGTACCAAATTGTACGGGTGCAACATGTCATAGATGAACATTTATAAAGAAAAAGGAAATGCAATAATAAGCAGAAGCTATGTATTGTCTGTTCAAAAGATACTTCAATGAAAGCAGAACGATACAAATAGTGCGATAAGCAAGGGATGGGACTATTTAACATGTCCCCCTCCAGGGGTAAGCTACGGGATAGTATGTAAAATAGGTATACTGCTCGTAATAGAGACCACCTATACACTCGACGTAGCTTTTCTGCTTCCCTGGCTATTGCATCGTGAGTTCGGCATTTCTACTGCCGGATAGGGCCTCTGGAAAACGGAGTCCTGCGAATAAGAACAAAAAAAAAGAATGGCACAATTAAGAGCCCCTTGTGCGGTTGAGCTGCATTCTGGGCATGCCGTGGTCGTGCCCCTTTCCCTATGCCCATGGTATCTCCAGAGCGTAGTTATGTACGCGTGGTACTGGTCTCGCGATTTCGCGATGGCTGGGGTTGGGGCCGCATTGCTACGCATGCTCGAAACGTGCCAGGCGGTCTTGTTGTAGGTTACTCCGGGCGCGCTTGACGGTGTCCGGACGTTTAGTAGTCGGACTCAAAAATTGCCTTGATAGGCTGCTTTGTACCTCCACCGCGAGGGCCGCCGTGTGCTCCTCCGTCCGAAGAGAGCGTTCGGTGTTTCCATTGACCGTGATTACTCCTCGAGGGCCTGGCATCTTGAGCTTGAGGTATGCATAGTGCGGCACCGCATTGAACTTTGCAAATGCGGTTCGTTCGAGCAGTGCGTGATAGCCACTGCGGAATGGGACTATGTCGAAGATTAACTCCTCGCTTCGGAAGTTATCCGGGGATCCGAAGACCACTTCAAGTGTAATTGAGCCTGTACAGTTGGCCTCTACACGTGGTATGACGCCCTCAAAGGTCATTTTTGGGGGTTTAATCCTTGAGGGGTCTATGCCCATTTTGCGCACTATATCCTGGTAAAGCTGGTTCAGGCTGCTGCCGCCGTCCATCAGGACTCTAGTGAGGTGAAATCCGTCAATGATTGGGTCAAGAACCAATGCGGCGAATCCATCATGGCGGATGCTAGTGGGGTGGTCCATTCGATCAAAAGTGATCGGGAAGGAGGACCACGGGTTGAACTTTGGGGCGACCAGCTCCATCGTGTATACGTCCCTTAGTGCACGCTTCCGCTCCCTTTTGGGTATGTGGGTTGCGTATATCATGTTCACTGTCCGCACTTGTGGGGGAAAGCCCTTCTGTCCTCCATTGTTCGGCGGCCGGGGCTCCTCCTCGTCATTGCTATGCAACCCCTTGTCGTTGTGTTTGGCACTTAACTTGCCTGCCTGCTTGAATACCCAACAATCCCTGTAGGTGTGGTTGGCTGGTTTTTTGGGGGTGCCATGTATCTGGCACAAGCGATCGAGTATGCGGTCCAAATTGGACGGGCCCTGAGTATTTCTTTTGAACGGCTTTTTCATCTGACTGGGTTTAGAGCCTCTGAATCCGGCATTGACTGCCGTGTCTTCAGTATTATCGCCGTTAATGCGGCGCTTGTGCTTGTTGCGACGCGACCTGCCACTGCTGTCCTTGGTATCCCAACTACAAGGGTTTTTCGTCAGGTTGTTACTGCGAACTAGCCAGCTGTCCTCTCCCGCGCAGAAGCGGGTCATGAGTGATGTGAGGGCTGCCATGGATTTCGGCTTTTCCTGTCCTAGGTTCCGGGCAAGCCACTCGTCGCGGATGTTATGTTTGAAGGCTGCAAGGGCCTCTGCATCCGGACAGTCAATGATTTGATTTTTCTTGGTTAAGAATCGTGTCCGGAATTGTCTGGTCGATTCATCTGGCTGCTGAATTATGTGGCTTAGGTCATCAGCGTCTGGTGGTCGCACATATGTGCCCTGGAAGTTATCAAGGAATGCGGCTTCCAGGTCTTCCCAACAACCAATTGATTCTGCTGGCAAGCTGTTGAGCCAATGCCGAGCTGGTCCTTTAAGCTTGAGTGGGAGGTATTTGATGGCGTGTAGATCATCACCGCGGGCCATGTGGATGTGAAGGAGATAATCCTTGATCCAAACCGCAGGATTTGTTGTGCCGTCATATGATTCCATGTTTATGGGTTTGAAACCCTCGGGGATTTGATGATCCATTACTTCGTCTGTGAAGCATAGTGGGTGTGCGGCGCCTCTGTATTGGGCTATATCACGTCGCAGCTCAAGTGAGCTTTGTCTACTGTGTTCAACCCGGCCGGAATTGATGTATCCGGCGTGACGGTTGTCAACACATGTCGTGGGGCGCCCAAGCGATCCGTAGATCGATCTTATTTGCCTTGCCTTGTCCTCGAATATATCTCGCAAGTCTGGCGCATTTCCCTGCGGCTTTGTACTTTTCGAGAGACGCCGGGGTGCGGCTTTAGTGGAGGGCCTAGAGGCCTCTCTATCACGGCCACCAGGTGGCCGGTCGGCCGCGTCATGCGCTGGTGATGTAGGTTTGGGTGCTTCCTCCTCTAATTGGGGTAGCAGCCTGCATTTTGGGTAGCTCTTGGAGGGGCGATCGAGTTTATACTCTTCGGCTGCGAGGACTTCGGTCCATCTGTCAGCTAGCAAGTCTTGGTCAGCTCTAAGCTGCTGCTGCTTTTTCTTGAGGCTGCTTGCCGTGGCCATAAGCCTGCGTTTGAAACGCTCTTGTTTGACGGGATCCTCGGGCATGACAAATTCGTCGTCGTCGAGGCTTGCTTCATCTTCAGAGGGAGGCATATAATTATCGTCCTCTACCTCTCTGTCTGCCGCTCTATCATGAGGGCTGGCTTCTCCCTCCTCCTATGCTGAATCCTGCTGGAGGGGGTTGTCTTCGGCACTGTCCGGGGTGTTATTATCTCCCGTGCCGGAATCACCGTTGTTGCTGTGTCGGGATTTAGAGCGGCGCCGCTGACGCCGGCGCTTGGGCTGTTTCTTGGAGGGGTCATCCTCCGCTGTTCCATTGCCATTCCCATCTTTTGGAGTGTCCACCATGTATATGTCATATGACGAGGTGGCCTTCCAGTGCCCTGTAGGCGCTGGTTCTTGGATGTCTCCTGCATCGTCATCCATACCGTCGATGTCTTCGGAGTCGAAGTCGAGCATGTCGGTTAAATCATCGACAGTGGCTACAAAGTGGGTGGTGGGTGGGCGTTGAATTTCTTCGTCGTCTGCATCCCAACCTTCCTGGCCACAGTCCGGCCAGGGCTCTCCTGATAAAGAGAGAGACTTTAGTAAAGTCAGGATGTCGCCAAAGGGCGAGTGCTGAAAGATGTCCGCGGCAGTGAACTCCATTACCGGTGCCCAATCGGATTTGATTGGCAGGGGTGCAGGAGGTTCGGAGTCCAGAGAGGAGTCTGGCACTCGGAGTCACGGGCTTTGCAAAGGACATGGATGGTGTTCGGCTCAATCGCCGTAGAGATGGTAGCCCCCGAGGCGGTGTCCAACCACTCGTCCTCGATCGGCGAAGTCGGCTCCGAACTAAGGGTCGGAGTGGATGCTGGTGCAGCCTCCAGGGTACTGTTCAGCGGCAGAGCTAGATCATACCCAACGAGACAGCGCAACGCGCTTGGCTTTGCTGTGGCTCGAATCCGTCGAAGATCAAGTCTCCGCGGATGCCAGCCGTGTAGTTTAAACTCCCAAATCTGACCTGATGGCCCAGGGCGTAGCTTTCGATCTGCTCCAGATGGCCAAGTGAATTGGCCCATAGTGCGAAGCCACCGACTACGAAGATCTGTCCGGGGAGAAAAGTCTCACCCGGGACCGCGTCGTTGTTGATGATCGAAGGAGCCATCGGGCCTAAAGGTGATGACACGGAGGAACTCTCAATGAAAGCACCAATGTCGGTGTCAAAACCGGCGGATCTCGAGTAGGGTTCCCGAACTGTACGTCTAGGCGGATGGTAACAGGAGACAAGGGACACGATGTTTTTACCCAGGTTCGGGCCCTCTCGGTGGCGGTAAAACCCTACTCCTGCTTGATTAATATTGATGATATGGGTAGTACAAGAGTAGATCTACCACGAGATCGAAGAGGCTAAACCCTAGAAGCTAGCCTATGGTATGATTGTTGTCCGTCCTACAGACTAAAACCCTCTGGTTTATATAGACACCGGAGAGGGTTAGGGTTACACAGAGTCGGTTACAATGGTATGAGATCTACATATCCGTATCGCCAAGCCTGCCTTCCACGCCAAGGAAAGTCCCATCCGGACATGGGACGAAGTCTTCAATCTTGTATTTTCATAGTCTAGGAGTCCGACCAACGGTGATAGTTCGGCTATCCGGACACCCCCTAATCCAGGACTCCCTCACCCGTTGACTAACCTTCTCTCACGAGCAAAACATGATCATACCTTAGTACTCTTTGGGTGTTAATCACATAGCGATGTGAACTAGATTATTGACTCTAGTAAACTTTTTGTTGGTCACATGATGATGTGAACTATGGATGTTAATCACATACAAATGTGAATATTGGTGTTAAATCACATGATGATGTGAACTAGATTATTGACTCTAATGCAAGTGGGAGACTGAAGGAAATATGCCCTAGAGGCAATAATAAAGTTATTATTTACTTCCTTATTTCATGATAAATGTTTATTATTCATGCTAGAATTGTATTAACCGGAAACTTGATACATGTGTGAATAGATAGACAAACAAAGTGTCACTAGTATGCCTCTACTTGACTAGACAAGATCACTAGTTTCATTAAAAGGGCAAAGGGAAAGAAAGGGAACTTCAAGTAGAATGGCAAGCAAGTTGTCACTCCCGCGAAGAAGCCAAAACTGGACCAAAACCTGAAACTAAGTGTTTCTACTACAAAGGAAATGGTCACTGGAAGCGGAAATTCCCTGAATATTTGGTGGATAAGAAGGATGGCAGAGTGAACAAGGGTATATTTGATATACAGGTTATTGATGTGTACCTTACTAGTGTTTATAGTAGCCCCTGGGTATTTGATACTTGTTCGGTTGCTAAAAAATTAGTAACTCAAAACAGGAGTTACAGAATAAACAGAGACTAGTTGAGGGTGATGTGTGTTGGAAGTGGTTCCAAGATTGATATGATCATCATCGCACACTCCCTATACTTTCGGGATTAGTGTTGAACCTAAATAAATGTTATTTGGCGTTTGCGTTGAGCATGAATATGATTTGATCATGTTTATTGCAATACGGTTATTCATTTAAAGTCAGAGAATAATTGTTGTTCTGTTTACATGAATAAAACCTTCAATGGTCATACACCCAATGAAAATAGTTTGTTGGATCTCGATCGTAGTGATACACATATTCATAATATTGATTCTAAAAGATGCAAAGTTAATAATGATAGTGCAACTTATTTGTGGCACTGCGGTTTGGGTCATATCGGTGTAAAGCACATGAAGTAACTTCACAAAGATGGATTTTCGGAATCACTTGGTTATGAATCATTTGATGCTTACGAACCGTGCCTTTTGGGCAAGATGACTAAAACTCCGTTCTCCAGAACAATGTAACTGATACGTCTCCGTCGTATCTACTTTTCCAAACACTTTTGCCCTTGTTTTGGACTCCAACTTGTATGATTTGAATGGAACTAACCCGGACTGACGCTGTTTTCAGCAGAATTGCCATGGTGTTGTTTCATGTGCATAAAACAATACTTCTCGGAATGACTTGAAACTTCACGGAATATCTTAGAATAAATAATAAAAATCCTTGCCAAAGATGAAGACCAGGGGGCCCACACCCTGTCCACGAGGGTGGGGGGCGTGCCCCTCCCCCCTGGGCGCGCTGCCCTACCTCGTGGGCCCCCTGATGGCCCTCCGACGCCAACTCCAACTCCATATATTGGCTTTCGGGGAGAAAAAAATTAGAGAGAAAGTTTCATGGCGTTTTACGATACGGAGCCGCCGCCAAGCCCTAATCTCTCTCGGGAGGGCTAATCTGGAGTCCGTTCGGGGCTCCGGAGAGGGGGATTCGACGCCGTCGTCATCATCAACCATCCTCCGTCACCAATTTCATGATGCTCACCGCCGTGCGTGAGTAATTGCATCGTAGGCTTGCTGGACGGCGATGGGTTGGATGAGATTTATCATGTAATCGAGTTAGTTTTGTTAGGGTTTGATCCCTAGTATCCACTATGTTCTGAGATTGATGTTGCTATGACTTTGCTATGCTTAATGCTTGTCACTAGGGCCCGAGTGCCATGATTTCAGATCTGAACCTATTATGTTTTCATGAATATATGTGTGTTCTTGATCCTATCTTGCAAGTCTATAGTCACCTACTATGTGTTATGATCCGGCAACCCCGAAGTGACAATAATCGGGACCACTCCCGGTGATGACCATAGTTTGAGGAGTTCATGTATTCACTATGTGCTAATGCTTTGTTCCGGTTATCTATTAAAAGGAGGCCTTAATATCCCTTAGTTTCCAATAGGACCCTGCTGCCACGGGAGGGTAGGACAAAAGATGTCATGCAAGTTCTTTTCCATAAGCACGTATGACTATTTACGGAATACATGCCTACATTACATTGATGAACTGGAGCTAGTTCTGTGTCACCCTATGTTGTAACTGTTACATGACGAACCACATCCGGCATAATTATCCATCACTGATCCGGTGCCTACGAGTTTTCCATATACTAGTTCTCGCTTATTTACTTTTCCGTTGCTACTGCTACAATCACTACAAAATACCAAAAACATTACTTTTGTTGTCTTTACTTCTGTTACCGTTACCACCACTATCATATTACTTTGCTACTAAACACTTTGCTGCAGATATTAAGTTTCCAGGTGTGGTTGAATTGACAACTCAGCTGCTAATACTTGAGAATATTCTTTGGCTCCCCTTGTGTCGAATCAACAAATTTGGGTTGAATACTCTACCCTCGAAAACTGTTGCGATCCCCTATACTTGTGGGTTATCAAGACCTTTTTCTAGCGCCGTTGCCAGGAAGCATAGCTCTATTCTTTGAGTCATTTGGGATTTATATCTGCTGGACACTATGAAGAACTTGAAAGACGCTAAGACAAAAATTTATCCCTCAACTACGAGGGGAGGTAAGGAACTGCCATCTAGCTCTGCACTTGATTCACCTTCTGTTATGAGTAAGCTAGCGACACCTAAACCTACTACTGCTATGAATTCTGATATGTCGCATGTTATTGATGATGCCACTTCTGCTATGCATGATACTTATGATGAAACTACTTCTATGCTTGATACTACTGTGCCCCTTGGTGAATTTCTAGATGAACAAATTTCTAGGTCTAGAGAAAGAGAAATTATTAAAACTGAACACGATGATGTTAGTGATGATGAAAATATGCCTGCTATTCTCGAGGGTAATCTTTTTAATGTTGAATCTATTGAAGCTATTCTTGCTTGCCAGGATAGTCTTGAACGTAAGAGGTTGCTAGTTAAGTGGAGTAAAGAATCTTTTAGAGATAGGATGAGACCCGACCCTGCTTTTGCTACCTCACCTATCTGTGTTCCCGATCAGGATTATTATGATTTTTCTGTTGATCCAGATATAATTACTTTGGTTGAATCTGATCCTTTTTATGGCTATGAATCTGAAACTGTTGTGGCACATCTTCGTAAGTTAGATGATATAGCTGCCCTGTTTACTAATAATGAGAGATCGTGCTACCTTTATTTACTCAAAATATTTCTGTTCTCATTAAAGGGTGATGCTAAGAAATGGTTTAATTCTCTTGATCCTGGTTGTGTGCAAAGTCCCCAGGATATGATTTATTACTTCTCTGCTAAATATTTCCCTGCTCATAAGAAACAAGCTGCTTTGAGGGAAATCTACAACTTTGTGCAAATTGAAGAAGAGAGCCTCCCACAAGCTTTGGGGAGGCTTCTCAAGTTACTTAGTGCTTTGCCTGATCATCCTCTTAAGAAACCTGAAATACTCGATATCTTTTATAATGGACTAACCGATGCTTCGAGAGATTACCTGGATAGTTGTGCTGGTTCTCTTTTCAGGGAAAGAACACCGGATGAAGCTGAAATTCTATTGAATAATATGTTGACAAATGAAAATAATTGGGCACCTCCTGAGCCAACTCCTGAGTCAGCCCCAGAGCAAATTAATGAGCCTATCCCTAAACCAACTCCGAAGAAGAGAGGTGTTCTATTTCTCAGTCCCGAAGATATGCAAGAGGCAAAGAAATCCATGAAAGAAAAAGGTATTAAAGCTGAAGATGTTAAGAATTTACCTCCTATTGAAGAAATACATGGTCTTAATTTACCGCCTGTTGAAGAAGTGTATGATCTCAGTTACTTATTTACTGAAGAGCCTCCCGATATCCCGACACAGGTAGTAAAGGTAAATTCTCTCTATAGATATGATAAAGCTGAAGTCCCTCCTACTAAAATTGCTAGTCAGTGCTTGGATGAGTTTGATGACTTTATGTTTAAGCAAGATGACTTTAATGCTTATTTTGGTAGCCGATTAAAATAGAATACCTTTATGATTAAACGGTTGAGTGATTATATGGCTGATATTAGAGGTGAACTTAAACTTGTTAGCAAACATGCTTCTATGGTTACCACTCAAGTAGAACAAGTACTTAAAGCTCAGAAAGAAGTGCTTGATGAAATGAATAGTAAGAAAAATGATTATGCTGTTAGAGTGGCTACAGAACTGGTAGAATGACTCAGGAACCTTTGTATCCTGAAGGCTACCCTAAGAGAATCGAGCAAAATTCTCAGAGAAATAATATCGATGTACCAAGTTCTTCTAAGAGGAAGAAAAAGAAAAAGATAGGACTTTGCAAACTTCTAGTGAACCTATTGCTGAAAATGATATCTCTATGTCTGATGCTGAAACACAATCTGGTAATGAACATGAACCTAGTGAAAATGTTAGTGATAATGTTCATGTTGATGCTCAACCTAGTAATGATAATGAAGTAGAAGTTGAACCTGTTGTTGATCTTGATAACCCACAATCAAAGAATCAACATTATGATAAGAGAGACTTCGTTGCTAGGAAACTTGGTAAAGAAGAGAACCATGGGTTCAGAAACCCATGCCTATTCCTCCCAAACTATCCAAGAAAAAGGATGATGAGGATTTTGAGCGCTTTGCTGAAATGATTAGACCTATCTTTTTGCATATGCGATTAACTGATGTGCTCAAAACAACTCCTTATGCTAAGTATATGAAGGATATCATAACAAATAAAAGAAAGATACCGGAAGCTGAAATTTCCACCATGCTTGTTAATTATACTTTTAAGGGTGGAATACCAAAGAAACTTGGAGATCTAGGAGTACCTACTATACCATGCTCCATTAAAAGAAATTATGTTAAAACTGCTTTATGTGATCTTGGAGCCGGTGTTAGTGTTATGCCTCTCTCTTTATATCATAGACTTGACTTGAATAAGTTGACACCTACTGAAATATCTTTGCAAATGGATGATAAATCAACTGCTATACTGTCGGTATTTCTGCGGATGTGCCTGTTGTATTTGCAAACGTTACTATTTTAACAGACTTTGTTATTCTTGATATTCCCGAGGACGATAGTATGTTTATTATTCTTGGAAGACCTTTCCTTAATACTGCAGGGGCTGTTATTGATTGCAACAAAGGCAATGTCACTTTTCATGTTAATGGTAATGAGCATACGGTACACTTTCCGAGGAAACAACCTCAAGTTCATAGTATCAACTCTATTGGAAAAATTCCATCGATTATATTTGGAGGTTTTGAATTCCCTCTCCCTACTGTCAAGAAGAAATATGATATACTTATTATTGGGGATGTCCATATCCCCGTTGAGGTAACATAGTGTTATTCGAAATTTCTCCGGTTTCATGTTAATCGGAATGAGTTTGTTAACAAGACTTGATCAACCTTGTTAGTGGATTCTTTCTGATGAGCATGAAATGGATGAAACTAGAAGCACAACCTTCTGTACCCTCTTTATATTTTCTGTTCTTTAGTAGAAATAAAGTAAAAATAGTATTTTTTCTGTCTGTTTCCTGACTTATCCGTGCAATATAAAAATATCCCGAAAATAAAAGTCCTCAGAATGCCATGCCAATTTAATATGATTTTTTCGGGAATATTTAAGGATTTTTAGTGCAAAAATTACCGCGGGGGGAGCTGCCACCTCGCCACGAGGGTGGAGGGTGCGCCCTACCGCCCTGGGCGCGCCCCCCTGCCTCGTGGGCCCACGGTGGCCCTCCTCCACTTATCCCTACACCCATATTCTTCCTCTGCCTCGCACAAACCCGAAAAACCAACCCAAGCTCGTGTTCCAACAACTTTTGCTGTGATTTTCGATCTCCTTGCTCAAAGCATCTCTCGCAAAACTGCTTGGGGAGATTGTTCCTTGGTATGTGACTCCTCCATTGGTCCAATTAGTTTTTGTTCTAGTGCTTTATTCATTGCAAATTTGTGCTGCATAGGTGACCATGTTCTTGAGCTTGCATGTCAAATTTATATGGTTCCAAGTAGTTCTAATGCTTGATATATTCTCTAGGCACTTGTATGAGTAGTTGCTATCAGTTTTATTGAAGTTGGTTCACTTTTGTTTGAAGTTACTAAAAATTTCAGAATTATTTTTCAGAGAAAACAACATGCTTAGGAAGATGTTCCAAGGTGGTTCTTCAAGGAAGCAAGGTCCCAGGCTTGCAATGCGTGATGGTGACGAGGAACCACCAAGAGACGCTCTTGTGAGGCCCTGTGAATGGCCTTCAAAAAAATTTATGAATCAAGTGGGAATTAAAGAAGAATTCTACGCATATTTGCGTAATGCCGGTCTTAAGGACTTTAAAGCTGATAAATGCCCACAGTATTGTGACCTCACAAGTTCATTTGTGGGGAGGTTTGATTTTTCATCTTCGCGTAATTCTCCTTCAGTCATGTTTGACCTTTATGACAAATCTTATACCATGGACTTAGAGGATTTCACTCTTGCATGCAAACTTCCATCTTGGGGTAGTATCAGGGATCCCCCTAAATTTGAATATAGAGACTTTCTGGCTAGAATAACCGTGGGGGAATCTAGAGATATAGCGCAAGCCACTATAGGGAGCATTCACTTTCCTGCTATACATTATTTTGCTCTCTTCATTGGTAGATGCATAACTGCTAAGGATGAAGCATGTCACATGTGTGCCCCTGATCTCAGCATTCTCAGAAGTGCTGTGTTAGGGGACCAATCTTATCATTTGGGAGCCATTGTAGCTCGTAGGTTGCATCGGAATAGGCATAACGGAGATTTCTTTGGAGGAATTTATGCAACCCGCTTAGCTAATTTTCTCTATGTAGACATTCGTGAGGGTGATATGGAGTTACCCTCTTCTTATTTAGATCTTGATTCTATGTTTTCCCACCAGTTCATTGAGAGGACTGGACCACCTTACCAGTATCGACTAATCTTTAACAAACGGCATGTGGTCCGTGTTGCTCTTCCTGCTCCTACCTTCTTTGATTTTCAGGAGAGAGGAAGATATATTATTACCAGAGAGGAGGCAGATGAGTACGAGAGGAGAGCGGAGGCAGCTCGACGCCACGCTGCTGCTCAGGAGGCGGTAGCCGCTGCATCGCGGTATGACCCCAGCTACACCTACGGGTATCCGCCAGGCTATTCCTGGCAATATACCAACTTAGGCCAAAAGCCTAAGCTTGGGGGAGTACGTATTTCCCACCGACATTATATTCATGCTCACGCACACTCATTACTAGATGTCGGTGCTCATACTCTTTCACTGTAATATCCATGCTAGTTTTTTTTCCTTTTTTCCTGCTTTCTTCTTGTGTGTTTAATAAACCTTAGAAAAACAAAAAAATCAGTAGTAGTTTATTCTTCCTGCTGTAGTAGTAGAATTAAAAAGAAAAACCCAAAAATATTTCCCGTTCTTCTTTTGCTTGTTGGGAGCTTTCCCGTGTAAATAGTTTTTATTTCTTTTCCTTTCTTTGGGGGTCGAGAAGACTATATTGAAAATGCTTAGTGGCTCTCATATGCATTATTGTTTATCTAACTTAGAGCCCATATTACTTATCTTCTCTTGAGTTGAACGCTTGCAGATTCCAGCTTAGTCCAAAAGCACGTGCACTCTTATTATTATTCACACCGTTCGGTCGTGCAAGTGAAAGGCCATAATGATGATATATGATGTACTTATTGGGATGAGAAAAGCTGGTATGAACTCGACCTCTCTTGTTTTTGTAAACATGATGATTCATCGTTCCTGGTTCAACTATTATGAAGTAAACATATTTGCAATGACATTTAGAGATTATAGTTGCTTGTGCCATGCTTGATTAGCTATGAGTTATAATGGTATACCTTGCGTGCCAACATGCTATTAGAATGATTATGATATGGTATGATGGGATGGTATCCTCCTTTGAATGAATTGAGTGACTCGACTTGACACATGTTCACGCATGTAGTTGAATCAAATCAACATAGCCTTCATGATATTTATGTTCATGGTGGATTATATCCTACTCATGCTTATATTCGGTGTAAATTAATTTTAATGCATGTTTACGACTGTTGTCGCTCTCTCAGTTGGTCGCTTCCCAGTCTTTTGCTAGCCTTCACCTGTACTAAGCGGGAATACTGCTTGTGCATCCAAATTCCTTAAACCCCAAAGTTGTTCCATATCAGTCCACTATACCTTCCTATATGCGGTATCTACCTGCCGTTCCAAGTAAATTTGTATGTGCCAAACTCTAAACCTTCAAATAAACATTCTGTTTTGCATGCTCGTGTTGGGGAACGTTGCAGAAAATAAAAAATTTCCTACGGTTTCACCAAGATCCATCTATGAGTTCATCTAAGCAACGAGTGAAAGGATAGATGCATCTACATACCACTTTGTAGATCGCGAGCGGAAGCGTTCAAAAGAACGGGGTTGAAGTAGTCGTTCTCGTCGTGATCCTATCACCGGAGATCCTAGCGCCGAACGGACGGCACCTCCGCGTTCAACACACGTACGGTCAGTGTGACGTCTCCTCCGTCTTGATCCAGCAAGGGGGAAGGAGAGGTTGATGAAGATCCAGCAGCACGACGGCATGGTGGTGGATGCAGCAGAACTCAGGCAGGGCTTCGCCAAGCTGCTGCGGAAGGAGGACGAGGTGTAGCAGGGGGAGGGAGGCGCCAAGACTTAGGTGCGGCTGCCCTCCCTCCCCCTCCTTTATATAGGCCCCCAGGGGGGGCACCGGCCCTGGAGATCCAATCTGCCAGGGGGGCGGCGGCCAGGGGGGTGGAGTGCTCCCCAAGGCAAGTGGGGAGCCCCCCACCCTAGGGTTTCTAACCCTAGGCGCAGGGGGGCCCAAGGGGGGGGGCGCACCAGCCCACTAGGGGCTGGTTCCCCTCCCACTTCAGCCCACGGGGCCCTCCGGGATAGGTGGCCCCACCCGATGGACCCCCGGGACCCTTCCGGTGGTCCCGGTACAATACCGGGTGACCCCGAAACTTTCCCGATGGCCGAAACAACACTTCCTATATATAATTCTTTACCTCTGGACCATTCCGAAACTCCTCGTGATGTCCGGGATCTCATCCGGGACTCCGAACAACATTCGGTTTGCTGCATACTCATATTCATACAACCCTAGTGTTACCGAACCGTAAGTGTGTAGACCCTACGGGTTCGGGAGACATGCAGACATGACCGAGACGGCTCTCCGGTCAATAACCAACATCAGGATCTGGATACCCATGTTGGCTCCCACATACTCCTCGATGATCTCATCAGATGAACCACGATGTCGAGGATTCAAGCAACCCCGTATACTATTCCCTTTGTCAGACGGTATGTTACTTGCCCGAGACTCAATCGTCGGTATCCCAATACCTCGTTCAGTCTCGTTACCGGCAAGTCACTTTACTCGTACTGTAATGCATGATCCCGTGACCAGACACTTGGTCACTTTGAGCTCATTATGATGATGCACTACCGAGTGGGCCCAGTGATACCTCTCTGTTATACGGAGTGACAAATCCCAGTCTCGATCCGTGTCAACCCAACAGACACTTTCGGAGATACCTGTAGTGCACCTTTATAGTCACCCAGTTACGTTGTGCCATTTGGTACACCCAAAGCACTCCTACGGTATCCGGGAGTTACACGATCTCATGGTCTAAGGAAGAGATACTTGACATTGGAAAAGCTCTAGCAAAATGAACTATACGATCTTGTGCTATGCTTAGGATTGGGTCTTGTCCATCACATCATTCTCCTAATGATGTGATCCCGCTATCAACGACATCTAATGTCCATAGTCAGGAAACCATGACTATCTGTTGATCAACGAGCTAGTCAACTAGAGGCTTACTAGGGACATATTATGGTCTATGTATTCACACGTGTATTACGATTTCCGGATAATACAATTATAGCATGAATAAAGACAATTATCATGAACAAGGAAATATAATAATAATCCTTTTATTATTGCCTCTAGGGCATATTTCCAACAGTCTCCCACTTGCACTAGAGTCAATAATCTAGTTACATTGTGATGAATCGAACACCCATAGAGTTCTAGTGTTGATCATGTTTTGCTCGCGAGAGAGGTTTAGTCAACGAATCTGCGACATTCAGATCCGTATGTACTTTGCAAATATCTATGTATCCATCTTGAACATTTTCACAGATGGAGTTGAAGCGATGCTTGATGTGCCTGTTCTTATTGTGAAACCTGGGCTCCTTGGCAAGGGCAATAGCTCCAGTGTTGTCTCAGAAGAGTTTGATCGGCCCCGACGCATTGGGTATGACTCCTAGGTCGGTGATGAACTCCTTCACCCAAATTGCTTCGTGTGCTGCCTCCGAGGCTGCCATGTACTTCGCTTCACATGTAGATCCCGCCACAACACTCTGCTTGCAGCTGCACCAGCTTACTGCTCCACCATTCAACATATACACGTATCCGGTTTGTGACTTAGAGTCATCCAGATCTGTGTCGAAGCTAGCGTCGACGTAACCCTTTACGGCGAGCTCTTCGTCACCTCCATAAACGAGAAACATGTCCTTTGTCCTTTTCAGGTACTTTAAGATATTCTTGACCGCCGTCCAGTGTTCCTTGCCGGGATTACTTTAGTATCTTCCTACCAAGCTTACGGCAAGGTTTACATCAGGTCTGGTACACAGCATGGCATACATAATAGATCCTATGGCTGAAGCATAGGGGATGACACTCATCTCTTCTTTATCTTTTGCCGTGGTCGGGCATTGAGCTGAGCTCAATCTCACACCTTGCAATACAGGCAAGAACCCTTTCTTGGACTGATCCATTTTGAACTTCTTCAAAATCTTATCAAGGTATGTGCTTTGTGAAAGACCTATGAGGCGTCTCGATCTATCCCTATAGATCTTGATGCCTAATATGTAAGCAGCTTCTCCAAGGTCCTTCATTGAAAAACACTTATTCAAGTAGGCCTTAATGCTGTCCAAAAGTTCTATATCATTTCCCATCAAAAGTATGTCATCTAAATATAATATGAGAAATGCTACAGAGCTCCCACTCACTTTCCTGTAAACGCAGGCTTCTCCATAAGTCTGCATAAACCCAAATGCTTTGATCATCTCATCAAAGCGAATGTTCCAACTCCGAGATGCTTGCACCAGCCCATAAATGGATCACTGGAGCGTGCATACTTTGTTAGCATTGACAAAACCCTTCGGCTGCATCATATACAGTTCTTCCTTAAGATGCCCGTTAAGGAATGCCGTTTTGACGTCCATCTGCCATATCTCATAATCATAGTATGCGACAATTGCTAACATGATTCGGACGGACTTCAGCTTCGCTACGGGAGAGAATGTCTCATCGTAGTCAACCCCTTGAACTTGTCGATAACCCTTAGCGACAAGTCAAGCTTTATAGACGGTAATATTACCATCCGCTCCGTCTTCTTCTTGAAGATCCATTTGTTTTCTATCGCTCGCCGATCATCGGGCAAGTCAGTCAAAGTCCATACTTTGTTTTCATACATGGATTCTATCTCGGATTGCATGGCTTCAAGCCATTTGTTGGAATCTGGGCCCGCCATCGCTTCTTCATAGTTTGAAGGTTCACCATTGTCTAACAACATGATTTCCAGGACAGGGTTGCCATACCACTCTGGTGTGGAACGTTGTAAGTGCATCTAGTGCCCCTTAGTGATTTTGGTGTATTGAAGAGTTATAGGTTAAGGGACTGATGCGTTTGTGAGTGTACACAGGTCTATAAGACTATGAGGAGTTTGATATTTACAGAGAAAGTCGACCCCTAAAAATGAAGTTCTTCGACTGAAGACTTTGATATTCTGAAGACTTTCTGAAGACTTTGAAAGTGAAGAAATTGGTGTGACCTTGAAGACTTGGTATTCATTTGAGGAACATGAAGCGTGAAGACTTTTGTTTTCGTAGTTTCATTTTCTCTTTCTTGAGTCATAGGAAACACCGTACTGTTAAAGGGGGTCGAGGAAATACTAAGGAAAAATTTCCATGTGATGCTCAACTCAAATCCTACACCTACCAATCCCTTCGAGTGAAGCCATTGGAAATCTCATACAGTTCAGTCAAATTCTTCAGTGACAGAGACGCAGTTCTTCTGGTCACTGATGACTTTACTCTGACTGAGGAGTTAGGAATTTGCCAGTGCGGATTGCCTACACAGTGAGGAACATGATAGCCCCGAGGAATTTGAGAATCAAATTTCCGACCGTTGCTGTGCTACGCGCCAGCTGTCCCAAAATATCTTATCCACCTAACGGTCATATCATTAAGGGCATTTATGTCTTATCATGTCGGGCTGCTCCCTAGGCTATAAATAGCCGCCCCCTACAACCACTAGTTGGTTGGCTGCTCTGAGAGAAACTTGACACTTGTCATTTGAGAGCAACCCATCCTCCGAAGACTTTGAGCGAAAATCATCAAGTGAGGAAAACCCAAAACCAAACCCCTACAAACCCAAAGTGATTGAGCATCACTGAAGAAATTGATCCTGCATGGATCCAACGCTTGTTACCTTTGAAGACTGTGCTTCTTCCAGACGGTTAGGCGTCAAGGTCTAGAGGATCCAAGAGTAATTGTGGATCGCCGAGTGACCAAGTCTGTGAAGGTTTGGAGGTCACCTGAAGACTTACCACGAGTGATTGGACGAGGCCTGCGTGGTCTTAGTTCAAGGAGAATACGGTGAGGACTGGGTGTCCTGAGTTGCGGCTCAGTGACTGGGTGTCCGGGACTGCGTGTCCTCAAGTTTAAATACTCAGCCGCTCCAACCAGACGTACAACTGAGACAGCAGTTGGAACTGGTTTACCAAATCATTGTCTTCACCAACCTAACTGGTTCTATTTCCTCAACCCTTTCATTTCCTCATTACTGTGTTGCATGTTTGTTCATATCTGTGTTTGAAGACTTTGACTGAAGACTTTCTCAATTTCCTCAGTTCAATTTCTTTAGTCTGTTTGTCTTCATCTTGTGTTATCCTGTGATTACGCTTTCTGTACTCTGTGCTTGTCTTCATTTCATCATGATGACCATGCTTGTATTCTGTTATGCTTACTTCTGAGTACTTATTCCGCTGCTAGTAGTTCTTCGTTAAGGAATTTCCTCACCGGCAAATTCCTCAGTGAAGAATTCATAAAAATCGCCTATTCACCCCCCCTCTAGTCGATATAACGCACTTTCAAACGTGTCCTTGTGGACCTACGAGGTTCAGTAGCAACTTGATCTGAAGTACCTTGATCATCATCATTAATTTCCTCTCCAGTTGGTGTAGGCACCACAGGAACATTTTCCTGAGCTGCACTACTTTCCGGTTCAAGAGGTAGTACTTCATCGAGTTCTACTTTCCTCCCACTTACTTCTTTCGAGAGAAACTCTTTTTCCAGAAAGGATCCGTTCTTGGCAACAAAGGTCTTGCCCTTGGATCTTAAGTAGAAGGTATACCCAATGGTTTCCTTACGGTATCCTATGAAGACGCATTTTTCCGACTTGGGTTCGAGCTTTTCAGGTTGAAGTTTCTTGACATAAGCATCGCATCCCCAAACTTTTAGAAACGACAGCTTAGGTTTCTTCCCAAACCATAATTCATACGGTGTCGTCTCAACGGATTTAGACGGTGCCCTATTTAAAGTGAATGTAGCTGTCTCTAGAGCGTATCCCCAAAATGATAGCGGTAAATCGGTAAGAGACATCATGGATCGCACCATATCCAATAGAGTGCGATTACGATGTTTGGACACACCGTTACGCTGAGGTGTTCCAGGCGGCGTGAGTTGTGAAACGATTCCACATTTCCTTAAGTGTGTACCAAATTCATGACTTAAGTATTCTCCTCCACGATCTGATCGTAGGAACTTTATCTTTCAGTCACGTTGATTCTCTACCTCATTCTGAAATTTCTTGAACTTTTCAAATGTCTCAGACTTGTGTTTCATCAAGTAGACATACCCATATCTACTCAAGTCATCAGTGAGAGTGAGAATATAACGATATCCTCCGCGAGCCTCAACGCTCATTGGACCGCACACATCGGTATGTATGATTTCCAATAAGTTGGTTGCTCGCTCCATTGTTCCGAAGAACGCAGTCTTGGTCATTTTGCCCATGAGGCATGGTTCGCATGTGTCAAATGATTCATAATCGAGAGACTCTAAAAGTCCATCAGCATGGAGCTTCTTCATGCGCTTGACACCAATGTGACCAAGGCGGCAGTGCCACAAGTATGTGGGACTATCGTTATCAACTTTACATCTTTTGGTATTCACGGTATGAATATGTGTAACATTACGTTCGAGATTCATTAAGAATAAACCATTGACCATCGGGGCATGACCATAAAACATATCTCTCATATAAATAGAACAACCATTATTCTCGGATTTAAATGAGTAGCCATCTCGTATTAAACGAGATCCAGATACAATGTTCATGCTCAAACTTGGCACTAAATAACAATTATTGAGGCTCATAACTAATCCCGTGGGTAAATGTAGAGGTAGCGTGCCGACGGCGATCACATCGACCTTGGAACCATTCCCGACGCGCATCGTCACCTCGTCCTTCGCCAGTCTCCGCTTATTCCGCAGCTCCTGTTGTGAGTTACAAATATGAGCAACGGCACCGGTATCAAATACCCAGGAGTTACTACGAGTACTGGTAAGGTACACATCAATTACATGTATATCAAATATACCTTTAGTGTTGCCGGCCTTCTTGTCCGCTAAGTATTTGGGGCAGTTCTGCTTCTAGTGACCCTTCCCTTTGCAATAAAAACACTCAGTCTCAGGCTTGGGTCCATTCTTTGACTTCTTCCCGGCAACTGGTTTACCGGGCGCGGCAACATCCTTGCCGTCCTTCTTGAAGTTCTTCTTACCCTTGCCCTTCTTGAACTTAGTGGTCTTATTGACCATCAACACTTGATGTTCTTTCTTGATTTCAACCTCTGCTGACTTTAGCATGGAAAATACTTTAGGAATGGTCTTCACCATCCCCTGCATATTGTAGTTCAAAGCTCTTGTAGCTCGGTGGGAGCGATTGAAGGATTTTGTCAATGACTGCCTCGTCCGGGAGGTTGATCTCTAGCTGGGACAAGCGGTTGTGCAACCCAGACATTTTGAGTATATGCTCACTGACAGAACTGTTTTCATCCATTTTACAACTATAGAACTTGTCGGAGACTTCATATCTCTCGACCCGGGCATGAGCTTGGAAAACCATTTTCAGCTCCTCGAACATCTCATATGCTCCATGTTTCTCAAAACGCTTTTGGAGACCCGGTTCTAAGCTGTAAAGCATGCCGCACTGAACGAGGGAGTAATCATCAGCACGTGACTGCCAAACATTCATAACGTCTTGGTTCTCTGGGATGGGTGCTTCACCTAGCGGTTCATCTAGGACATATGCTTTCTTGGCTGCTATGAGGATGATCCCTAGGTTCCGGACCCAGTCCGAATAGTTGCTGTCATCATCTTTCAGCTTGGTTTTCTCTAGGAACGCGTTGAAGTTCATGTTGACATGAGAGTTGGCCATTTGATCTACAAGACATATTTTGCAAAGATTTTAGACTAAGTTCATGATAATTAAGTTCATCTAATCAAATTATTTAATGAACTCCCACTCAGATTGACATCCCTCTAGCCATCTAAGTGTTACACGATCCGAGTCGACTAGGCCGTGTCCGATCATCACGTGAGACGGACTAGTCATCATCGGTGAACATCTCCATGTTGATCGTATCTTCCATACGACTCATGTTCGACCTTTCGGTCTCTTGTGTTCCGAGGCCATGTCTGTACATGCTAGGCTCGTCAAGTTAACCCTAAGTGTTCTGCATGTGTAAAACTGTCTTACACCCATTGTATGTGAACGTAAGGATCTATGACACCCGATCATCACGTGGTGCTTCGAAACGACGAACTTTAGCAACGGTGCACAGTTAGGGGGAAGACTTTATTGAAAATATTATAAGGGATCATCTTATTTACTACCGCCGTTCTAAGTAAACAAGATGCATAAAACATAATAAACATCACATGCAATTATATAGTAGTGACATGATATGGCCAATATCATATTAGCTCCTTCGATCTCCATCTTCGGCGCTCCATGATCATCTTCGTCACCGGCATGACACCATGATCTCCATCATCATGATCTCCATCATTGTGTCTTCATGAAGTTGTCACGCCAACGACTACTTCTACTTCTATGGCTAACACGTTTAGCAATAAAGTAAAGTAATTTACATGGCGTTCTTCAATGACATGCAGGTCATACAAAAATAAAGACAACTCCTATGGCTCCTGCCAGTTGTCATACTCATCGACATGCAAGTCGTGATTCCTATTACAAGAACATGATCTCATACATCACAATATATCAATCATCATTCATCACAACTTCTGGCCATATCACATCACATGAAAATTGCTGCAAAAACAAGTTAGACGTCCTCTAATTGTTGTTGCATCTTTTACGTGTCTGCAATTGGGTTCTAGCAAGAACGTTTTCTTACCTACGAATAACCACAATGTGATTTTGTCAACTTCTATTTACCCTTCATAAGGACCCTTTTCGTCGAATCCGCTCCAACTAAAGTAGGAGAGATAGACACCCGCTAGCCACCTTATGCAACTAGTGCATGTCAGTCGGTGGAACCTGTCTCACGTAAGCGTACGTGTAAGGTCGGTCCGGGCCGCTTCATCCCACAATACCGCTGAAGCAAGAAAAGACTAGTAGTGGCAAGCAAGTTGACAAGATCCACGCCCACAACAGATTTGTGTTCTACTCGTGCAATAGAGAACTACGCATAAACCTGGCTCTGATGCCACTGTTGGGGAACGTTGCAGAAAATAAAAATTTTCCTACGGTTTCACCAAGATCCATCTATGAGTTCATCTAAACAACGAGTGAAAGGAGAGATGCATCTACATACCACTTTGTAGATCGCGAGCGGAAGCGTTCAAAAGAACGGGGTTGAAGTAGTCGTTCTCGTCGTGATCCTATCACCGGAGATACTAGCGCCGAACGAACGGCACCTCCGCGTTCAACACACGTAAGGTCAGCGTGACGTCTCCTCCGTCTTGATCCAGCAAGGGGGAAGGAGAGGTTGATGAAGATCCAGCAGCACGACAGCGTGGTGGTGGATGCAGCAGAACTCCGGCAGGGCTTCGCCAAGCTGCTGCGGAAGGAGGACGAGGTGTAGCAGGGGGCGGGAGGCGCCAAGACTTAGGTGCGGCTGCCCTCCCCCCTCCTTTATATAGGACCCCAGGGGGGGCGCCGGCCCTGGAGATCCAATCTCCCAGGGGGGCGGCGGCCAGGGGGGTGGAGTGCCCCCCCAAGGCAAGTGGGGAGCCCGCCCCCCCCCCACCCTAGGGTTTCTAACCCTAGGCGCAGGGGGGCCCAAGGAGGGAGGCGCACCAGCCCACTAGGGGCTGGTTCCCCTCCCACTTCAGCCCACGGGGCCCTCCGGGATAGGTGGCCCCACCCGGTGGACCCCCGGGACCCTTCCGGGGGTCCCGGTACAATACCGGGTGACCCCGAAACTTTCCCGATGGCCGAAATAGCACTTCCTATATATAATTCTTTACCTCCGGACCATTCAAAAACTCCTCGTGACGTCTGGGATCTCATCCGGGACTCCGAACAACATTCGGTTTGCTGCATACTCATATTCATACAACCCTAGCGTTATCGAACCTTAAGTGTGTAGACCCTACGGGTTTGGGAGACATGCAGACATGACCGAGACGGCTCTCCGGTCAATAACCAACAGCGGGATCTGGATACCCATATTGGCTCCCACATACTCTCCTCGATGATCTCATCGGATGAACCACGATGTTGAGGATTCAAGCAACCCCGTATACTATTCCCTTTGTCAGACGGTATGTTACTTGCCCGAGACTCGATCGTCGGTATCCCAATATCTCGTTCAGTCTCGTTACCGGCAAGTCACTTTACTCGTACCGTAATGCATGATCCTATGACCAGACACTTGGTCACTTTGAGCTCATTATGATGATGCACTACCGAGTGGGCCCAGTGATACCTCTCCGTTATACGGAGTGACAAATCCCAGTCTCGATCCGTGTCAACCTAACAGACACTTTTAGAGATACCTATAGTGCACCTTTATAGTCACCCAGTTACGTTGTGACGTTTGGTACACCCAAAGCACTCCTACGGTATCCGGGAGTTACACGATCTCATGGTCTAAGGAAGAGATACTTGACATTGGAAAAGCTCTAGCAAAACGAACTACATGATCTTGTGCTATGCTTAGGATTGGGTCTTGTCCATCACATCATTCTCCTAATGATGTGATCCCGCTATCAACGACATCTAATGTCCATAGTCAGGAAACCATGACTATCTGTTGATCAACGAGCTAGTCAACTAGAGGCTTACTAGGGACATATTATAATCCTTTTATTATTGACTCTAGGGCATATTTCCAACAGCTCGAGCAGCTCATGTGCAACTAGGGCTGCCTTTATCTTCCATGCTAGGTGGGTTATTCTCAAGAGGAGTGGACTCCGCTCCTCATTCACGAGAAAGGGCCAGTAACCGGGATGCCCAGTCCCATGATCCAAAAAGATCAAAGCAAATCAAAATAATTAAACAACCCCCCCGGGACCCGTTGAATGTTGGAGGCACTTGTTGTTTCGAGCAAGCCATGGATTGATGCTTGTGGAGGAGGGGGAGTATAAACCTTTACCATTCTATTTGGGAACTGCCTATAATGCATGTAGTATGGAAGATACAACCATCTCATAGTTGTTGCGTTGACAGTGAAAGTATGCCGCTCAAAATATAATTTATCTCTATTTCAAAATCAAGCTCCGGCACCTCTACAAATCCCTGCTTCCCTCTGCGAAAGGCCTATCTATTTACTTTTATGTTGAGTCATCACCCTTCTTACTAAAAAGCACCCGCTGGAGAGCACACTGTCGTTTGCATTCATTATAATTGGTTTATATTGGGTATGACTTGACTAGATCTCTTTTACCATGACTTACAATGTTTAGTCAGTCCTTGATCTTTAAAGGTGCTCTGCATTTATATTTTGCGGTCTCAGAAAGGGCTAGCGAGATACCATTTTGTTATATCATGTTATGATTATTTTGAGAAAGTGTTGTCATCCGAGTTTTATTATTATGGCTCGCTAGCTGATTATGTTATTGATATGAGTAATTGTGAGACCTACATGTTATTGTGAGTATGGTTAGTTCATAATAATTGCTGAAACTTGAATGCTGGCTTTTCATGTTTACAACAACAAGAGCAAACAAAATTTGTAAAAGTTTTTCTTTTTCTCTTTCAGTTTGTCAACTGAATTGCTTGAGGACAAGCAAGGGTTTAAGCTTGGGGGAGTTGATACGTCTCCGTCGTATCTACTTTTCCAGAAACTTTTGCCCTTGTTTTGTACTCTAACTTGTATGATTTGAATGGAACTAACCCGGACTGACGCTGTTTTCAGCAGAATTGCCATGGTGTTGTTTTATGTGCAGAAAACAAAAGTTCTCGGAATGACCTGAAACTCCACAGAATATCTTAGAATAAATAATAAAAAATTCCCGCCAAAGATGAAGACCGGGGGGCCCACACCCTGTCCACAAGGGTGGGGGGCGCACCCCTCCCCCCTGGGCGCGCCGCCCTACCTCGTGGGCCCCCTGATGGCCCTCCGGCGCCAACTCCAACTCCATATATTGGCTTTCGAGGATAAAAAAATCAAAGAGAAAGTTTCATCACGTTTTACGATATGGAGCCGCCGCCAAGCCCTAATCTCTCTCGGGAGGGCTGATCTGGAGTCCGTTCGGGGCTCCAGAGAGGGGGATTCGTCGCTGTCGTCATCATCAACCATCTTCCATCACCAATTTCATGATGCTCACCGCCGTGCGTGAGTAATTGCATCGTAGGCTTGTTGTACGGTGATGGGTTGGATGAGATTTATCATGTAATCAAGTTAGTTTTGTTAGGGTTTGATCCCTAGTATCCACTATGTTCTGAGATTGATGTTGCTATGACTTTGCTATGCTTAATGCTTGTCACTAGGGCCCGAGTGCCATGATTTCAGATCTGAACCTATTATGTTTTCATGAATATATGTGTGTTCTTGATCCTATCTTGCAAGTATATAGTCACCTACTATGTGTTATGATCCGGCAACCCCGAAGTGACAATAATCGGGACCACTCCCGGTGATAACCATAGTTTGAGGAGTCCATGTATTCACTATGTGCTAATGCTTTGTTCCGGTTCTCTATTAAAAGGAGGCCTTAATATCCCTTAGTTTCCAATAGGACCCCGCTACCACGGGAGGGTAGGACAAAAGATGTCATGCAAGTTCTTTTCCATAAGCACGTATGACTATTTACGGAATACATGCCTACATTACATTGATGAACTGGAGCTAGTTCTGTGTCACCCTATGTTGTAACTGTTACATGACGAACCACATCCGGCATAATTATCCATCACTGATCCGGTGCCTACGAGTTTTCCATATACTGGTTCTCGCTTATTTACTTTTCCGTTGCTACTGCTACAATCACTACAAAATACCAAAAACATTACTTTTGCTGTCTTTACTTTTGTTACCGTTACCACCACTATCATATTACTTTGCTACTACACACTTTGCTGCAGATATTATGTTTCCTGGTGTGGTTGAATTGACAACTCAGCTGCTAATACTTGAGAATATTCTTTGGCTCCCCTTGTGTCGAATCAACAAATTTGGGTTGAATACTCTACCCTTGAAAACTGTTACGATCCCCTATACTTGTGGGTTATCAGGAACGAGCTACTGACTTGTTGGAAATAATACATACCTATGTATGCGGTCCAATGAGTGTTGATGCTCGTGGGGAGTATCGTTATTTTCTGACCTTCACAGATGATTTGAGCAGATATGAGTATATCTACTTAATGAAGCACAAGTCTGAAACATTCGAAAAAGTTCAAAGAATTTCAGAGTAATGTGGAGAATCATCATAACAAGAAAATAAAGTTTCTACGATCTGATCGTGGAGGAAAAATATTTGAGTTACGAGTTTGGCCTTCATATAAAACAATGTGGAATAGTTTCATAGCTCACGCCACCTGGAACACCATAGCGTAATGATGTGTCCGAATGTCGTAATCTTACTTTACTAGATATGGTGCGATCTATGATGTCTCTTACTGATTTACCGCTATCGTTTTGGGGTTATGCTTTAGAGACGACCGCATTCACGTTAAATAGGGCACCATCAAAATCTGTCGAGACGACGCCTTATGAACTGTGGTTTGGCAAGAAACCAAAGTTGTCGTTTCTTAAAGTTTGGGGCTGCGATGCTTATGTGAAGAAACTTCTACCATATAAGCTCGAACCCAAATCGGAGAAATGTGTCTTCATAGGATACCCAAAAGCGACTATTGGGTACACCTTCTATCACAGATCTGAAGGCAAGACTTTTGTTGCTAAATTCGGATCCTTTCTAGAGAAGGAGTTTCTCTCGAAAGAAGTGAGTGGGAGAAAGTAGAACTTGATGAGGTAACTGTACCTGCTCCCTTATTGGAAAGTAGTTCATCACAGAAACTGGTTCCTGTGATAACTACACCAATTAGTGAGGAAGCTAATGATATTGATCATGAAACTTCATATCAAGTTACTACCAAACCTCATAGGTCAACTAGAGTAAGATCCGCACCAGAGTGGTATGGTAATCCTATTCTGGAAGTCATGTTACTTGACCATGACGAACCTACGAACTATGACGAAGCAATGATGAGCCCAGATTCCGCGAAATGGCTTGAAGGCCATGAAATCTGAGATGGGATCCATGTATGAGAACAAAGTGTGGACTTTGATTGACTTTCCCGATGATCGGCAAGCCATAGAAAATAAATGGATCTTCAAGAGGAAGACGGACGTTGATAGTAGTGTTACTATCTACAAAACTAGACTTGTCGAAAAAGGTTTTTGACAAAGTTCAAGATGTTGACTATGATGAGTTTTTTCTCACTCGTATCGATGCTTAAAGTCTGTCCGAATCATGTTAGCAATTGCCACATTTTATGAAATCTGGCAAAAGGATGTCAAAACTGCATTCCTCAATGGATTTATTAAAGAAGAGTTGTATATGATGCAACCAAAAAGTTTTTGTCAATCCTAAAGGTGCTAACAAATTGTGCAAGCTCCAGCGATCCATCTATGGACTGGTGCAAGCATCTCGGAGTTGGAATATACGCTCTAATGAGTTGATCAAAGCATATGGTTTTATACAGACTTTTGGAGAAGCCTGTATTTACAAGAAAATGAGTGGGAGCTCTGTAACATTTCTAAAACTATATGTAGATGACATATTGTTAATTGGAAATGATATAGAAATTCTGGATAGCATAGAAGGATACTTGAATAAGAGTTTTTCAAAGAAATACCTCAGTGAAGCTGCTTACACATTGAGCATCAAGATCTATAGAGATAGATCAAGACGCTTGATAAGATTTTTCAATGAGTACATATCTTGATAAGATTTTGAAGTAGTTCAAAATAGAACAGTCAAAGAAGGAGTTCTTGCCTGTGTTGCAAGGTGTGAAGTTGAGTAAGACTCAAAGCCCGACCACGGCAGAAAATAGAAAGAGAATGAAAAGTCATTCCCTATGCCTCAGTCATAGGTTCTATAAAGTATGCTATGCTGTGTACCAGACCTATTGTATACCTTGCTCTGTGTTTGGCAAGGGAGTACAAATTTTATCTAGGAGTAGATCACTGGACAGCGGTTAAGAATATCCTTAGTGAGGACTAAGGAAATATTTCTCGATTATGGAGGTGATAAAAGAGCTCGTCGTAAAAGTTACATCGATGCAAGCTTTTTACACTGATCCAGATGACTCTAAATCTCAATCTGGATACATATTGAAAGTGGGAGCAATTAGCTAGAGTAGCTCCGTGCAGAGCATTGTAGACATAGAATATTTGCAAAATACATACGGCTCTGAATGTGAGAGACCCGTTGACTAAGCTTCTCTCACGAGCAAAACATGATCATACCTTAGTACTCTTTGGGTGTTAATCACATAGCGATGTGAACTAGATTATTGACTCTTGTAAACTTTTTGTTGGTCACATGACGATGTGAACTATGGATGTTAATCACATACAGATGTGAATATTGGTGTTAAATCACATGATGATGTGAACTAGATTATTGACTCTAGTGCAAGTGGGAGACTGAAGGAAATATGCCCTAGAGGCAATAATAAAGTTATTATTTATTTCCTTATTTCATGATAAATGTTTATTATTAATGCTAGAATTGTATTAACCGGAAACTTGATACATGTGTGAATACATAGACAAACAAAGTGTCACTCGTATGCCTCTACTTGACTAGCTCGTTGAATCAAAGATGGTTAAGTTTGCTAGCCATAGACATGAGTTGTCATTTGATTAAAGGGATCACATCATTAGGAGAATGATGTGATTGACTTGACCCATTTCGTTAGCTTAGCACTTGATCGTTTAGTATGTTGCTATTGCTTTCTTCATGACTTATACATGTTCCTATGACTATGAGATTATGCAACTCCCGTTTACCGGAGGAACACTTTGTGTGCTAGCAAACGTGACAACATAACTAGGTGATTATAAAGGAGCTCTACAGGTGTCTCCGAAGGTACATGTTGAGTTGGCGTATTTCGAGATTAGGATTTGTCACTCTGACTGTCGGAGAGGTATCTCTGGGCCCTCTCGGTAATGCACATCACTATAAGCCTTGCAAGCAATGTAGCTAATGAGTTAGTTACGGAATGATGCATTACGTAACGAGTAAAGAGACTTGCCGGTAACGAGATTTAACTAGGTATTAGATACCGACGATCGAATCTCGGGCAAGTAACATACTGATGACAAAGGGAACAACGTGTGTTGTTATGCGGTTTGACCGATAAAGATCTTCGTAGAATATGTAGGAGCCAATATGAGCATCCAGGTTCCGCTATTGGTTATTGACAGGAAACGTGTCTCGGTCATGTCTACATAGTTCTTGAATCCGTAGGGTCCGCACGCTTAAGGTTTCGATGATAGTTATATTATGAGTTTATGAGCTTTGATGTACCGAAGGTTGTTCGGAGTCTTAAATGTGATTACGGACATGACGAGGAGTCTCGAAATGGTCGAGACATGAAGATTGATATATTGGAAGCCTATATTTGGATATCGGAAGTGTTCCGGGTGAAATCGGGATTTTACCGGAGTACCAGGAGGTTACTGGAACCCCCGGGGGCTTAATGGGCCTACATGGGCCTTAGTGGAAATAGAGGGCAGCAAGGGGAGTGTGGGGCGCGCCCCCCCAAGGCCCAAACCGAATTGGTTTAGGGCAAGGGGGGGGCGGCCCCCCTTTTTCCTTCTCCTCCTCTCCCTTTCCTTCCCCCCACGCCCCCTCCTAGGCCGGCCGCCCCCTCACTAGTAGAAAAGGGGCCAATGGTCCAGGCCGGTCCAGCCCATTAGTCCCGGTTCAACCCAGAAACGGGATCAATGGGGGCATTGGACCCGGTTCGTGAGCCCCCGGGGCCGGCCGGGCCACGTGGGCCATTGGTCCCGGTTCGTCTGGACCTTTTGGTCCCAGTTGGTGGGACGAACCGGGACCAATGGTCTTGGTACCGGTTGGTGCCGTCAACCGGTACCAATGCGCCCCTTTTGTCCCGGTTGGAGCCACCAACCGGGACCAAAGGTCTTCGTTTCCCGCCCTTTGGGCTGCCGAAAAGAGGCCTTTGGTCCCGGTTGGTGGCTCAAACCGGGAGAAAAGGGGGGCATTGGTCCCGGTTGGCGGCACGAACCGGGACCAAAGCTTCTGCTATATAAGTAGCACTGCCGCCCCGCCCCGACTTCGATCTCTCCCAACGCCCCGACGCCGTCCCCTGCCGCCACCTCGCCGTTGCCGCCCTGACGTCGTCGCCGCCCCACCCCGACGCCGTCGCCGCCCGCCCCGTCCCCGACGCGCGCCGTCGCCGCCCCGCCCCGCTGCCGCGCCGTCGCCGCCCGCCCCGACGTTGCCGCCCGCCCTGCTGCAGCTCGCCGTCGCTGTCGCCGTCGCCGGCCGTGAGCAACTTTATTTTATTTTTGTTAGATTTTTTTAGATTTTTTTGTATAGTTCATAGATTTATTTGTTAGATTAGATTTGTAGTAATTTAGATATGTAGTTCATATTGTGTAATTTAGATTGTGTAATTAATTTGTTCATATTATCTTAGATTTTTTTTCTGTTAGTAGATTTTTTTATTAGTAGATTCTTTTAGATTAGATGTGGTGCATATTTTTGTTAGTAGATTGTGTAATTAATTTATATTTTTTTTGTTAGTAGATTTTTTTGTTCATATTATGTTAGATTTATTTGTTAGATTAGATGTGGTGTAATTTAGATATGTAGTTCATATTGTGTGATTTACATTGTGTAATTAATTTGTTCATATTATGTTAGATTTTTTTTTGTTAGTAGATTTTTTTGTTAGATTTTGTTAGATTTTTTATGATTTTTGTTAGATTTTGTTAGATTTTTTTGTAGTTCATAGATTTTTTTGTTGGATGTGTAGTAATTTAGATGTGTAGTTCATAGACTTTTTTTCATATTGTGTTAGATTTTTTTTCTGTTAATAGATTTTTTGGGTGATATTATTGTTGAATATGCATGTTTGTATGTTCATATATATGCAAAGATCGAATATGTCAAATTTTTATGATTTTTTTCTGTTCATAGAATCTTTATGATTTTTTTCTGTTGTAGTTTTGTTTATAGAATTTTAATGATTTTTTTGTTCATAGTATTTAGAAAAAGGAAAAAAAATAAGAAGAGAAAGTGTTTAATATAATTAGTTAGAAAAATACTAGTTTATTTTTAGTAAGTACTACTTTATTTTATTTATAGTAAGTGCTTCATATATAGTTGAACTAGCTAGTTGATTTAATAAACTACTTTATTTTACTATATATAGAAGTAGTTTGTTTTTAGTAAGTACTACTTTATTTATTTATAGTAAGTGTTTAGTAGTTGAACTAGCTAGTTGATTTAATTAATAAAACTACTTTATTTAACTATATATAGAAGTAGTTCCCGCATCGACGTCAGCGATGCCTATCCCGCATCCTCGTCGTCGACTCGGCGGTGGAGGCTTTCTTGATCAGGGCCATGTTCGGGATGGGCTCCGCCGGGCTGGTATTGGGAGGTGCTACCTTCCGGGGGACGTAGGTTGGTGAGGAGGCAGCCCGTTGTTGACCCGATCCTTGTTTGGTGGCGGTCGCGTGGGCCAGTGACGGTGCTGAGGCTTCCGGACACCGCGGAGGTGGTACGTCACCGTGTCAGCGAGGAGGACGAGCACGTCCGTCGCTACATGGTTGCATTGGAGGGCAGGTTCGACAATACCTGGCAGGTTCTTCAAGGATCTCACTGGAGCTATGATCCTGTGATGGTTCCTTATCTTTGGGTGTCCACCGCCCGCGTCGATACCCGTCGGGTGCTACGGTTCTAGTTGTATTAGTGATGCTATATTAGTGATAATATTCGACGATGTACGGAGACCAAGAGATGATGTACTTTTGCTTATAATTATTGAATGCATGCTAATTTGAATACTACTTTATTTTATGATTTGGTTTTGCTTATTGAATGCTCATATTGGATAAGTTCTCCTTCATTCCCGTGTGCTAGACAATTTGGTGTAATAATGCACTCGGGAATGAAAGGAGGAGCTACGTACATCACCGATAGTCAACCCGTGATTAATAATCTAGTTTAATATTTGAATTATGAACATAGGCCGGAAATGTCGTACTCGGACGATGAAAACCGCCCGAGGGAGTGCGACTGCTGCCACGACGACTGAGGTTTCTGCGATAGGTTCATTGAGCTGGACGAAGATCATCGCTTCATCATTAAGCTCGAGGAGACCTTCGATGTTCATACGGTAGCAACCGACGACAATAGTTTTTTTCGTAATTAATCATGACTTCAACTATTTTAATCATGACAATATTTTTCATCTTTTCCAATTCGACTAGCTTATCCCATACTTTGCAAGACGCTATGTTTTGGAAAGGATGGGTTTTGAAGACCATGAAAGTTTCAAAACCAAAAAAATTATCCTAAGTACCAATCATGGTGTGGATTTTCAAGTAAAGTTGTACAATGCTCAGAGTGTAACCCATTTTGGTTGCAAAAATTGGGAAGCACTTTGCAAGATGTATGGTCTTGATGAGGGTATGCTTGTCACCATGGTTCTTGGTGATCCTACAATCGAACAAGAGAGACCTTCGATTTGGGTCCTTGTGGATACACCTCCAATTCTTCCCCATGTGAGCTTAACATAGTTATTAAGTAATTTATATTATTTATTTCAAAATAGTTGACAACTTATCTCCATTGACAGCTTATTTTCATTCTTCAAAGAATGTGCGGAAGATGGTAGACAGAACCTACTACACCGAAGGCTCTGAATTAACTTATCAGGAGAAAAATCATCTGGTCGCATTTTGTACTGATCTTGAGAATTACAATATCTACAATCAAACTCCTCAACATTATGGTCAATACGTGCCACTAATGCACGTGTTGAACTACGGTAACTACCATGGAGATACCCTGGTAAGATTATTTTTTACTATATTATAACATCCGTGCATCTTTTTGCACACTTCTAAAACTATAGTACATCATTGCTAACTACGAAGTTATTACTATGTTTTTCAACAGATAATCCCGAATGATTGTGTGCCTCATCTGATGTATACGCATGGTAGCCTTCATGTTTTGAACATACAACCAGGTCGTCCTACGAATCTCAACTGTCCATACCGGGTTTCTAAAATAAGTGGAGACATAACAATCAAAGAATGGAAAAAATGTATGGACAGTCGTAAGGAGCTTCTTGGAAGCAACAAGCAGCGAAGGGTAAGAATTGGAGACAGGATGATCGCCATTCTTCATAATGGAGAGTCAGGGTCTATATTGTTTTATGCTATTTTACCTTAACGGTGTTTAGGTCCTACCTGATACTGATGATCATGTGCTAAGAACAATTATGTAGGGTTGGGTTCGATGACTATGAGGATGATGATCTTATGACTTATTATTAATAACGAGTAGAAGTTGTATGATGATGCATAGGACTTGTTATTATATATGATGATGTATGATGCGAGCATGCATGAGCATGTTATATCAGCGGGTGAAATGAACATAGCAGCAGCGTTGATAAACCAAGGACGAAGATATAAGAGAGGACACTTCTCTCTATTAGCTAGCTAATAACAACCTTAAAATAACCCCCAAAACCCCTAAAGCAGCCACTTTAGTAAAAAAACATGGACTTTTGGTCCCGGTTGGTGCCACCAACCGGGACCAAAGGCCCCCCGGCTGGGCTCGGCGGACCGGCCACGTGGAGGCACATTGGTCCCGGTTCATGTTTGAACCGGGACTAATGGGTGGAGGTATTTGTAATGACCCATTAGTCCCGGTTCATGAACCGGGACTAAAGGCCCTTACGAACCGGGACTAATTGGTGTTTTTCTACTAGTGCCTTCCCCCTTGCTCCTTTATATACGGGGGCAGGGGGCACCTCTAGACACAACAATTGATCTCTTGATCTCTTAGCCGTGTGCTGTGCCCCCCTCCATCATAGTCCTCCTCGATAATATTGTAGCTGTGCTTAGGCGAAGCCCTGCGACGGTAGAACATCAAGATCGTCACCACGCCGTCGTGCTGGCGAAACTCTCCCTCGACACTCTGCTGGATCGGAGTACGAGGGACGTCATCGAGCTGAACGTGTGCTAAAACTCGGAGGCGCCGTAGTTTCGGTGCTTGATCGTTCGGGCCGTGAAGACGTACGACTACATCAACCGCGTTGTTCTGACGCTTCCGTTTTCGGTCTACGCGGGTACGTGGACAACACTCTTCCCTCTCGTTGCTATACATCACCATGATCTTGCGTGTGCGTAGGAATTTTTTTGAAATTACTACATTCCCCAACACTAAGTGGGGATGGGGAGCTAGGCCCGAGCTAGCCACAGTAGCAGTGCGGGTCGTGGGCCAACGCTACTGCTAATGGGTTAAGCCCTCTCGTTGCTATACATCACCATGATCTTGCGTGTGCGTAGGAATTTTTTTGAAATTACTACATTCCCCAACACTAAGTGGGGATGGGGAGCTAGGCCCGAGCTAGCCACAGTAGCAGTGCGGGTCGTGGGCCAGCGCTACTGCTAATGGGTTAAGCAGTAGCGCTGATCGGTGACCCGCGCTGCTACCGTGGCCAGCCCGTGGGGGCACGATGGGGCCCACATAGTAGTAGCGCTGGTCTGGCAGGCCCGCGCTGCTTCTACAACCCACCTGTAGTCAGTGGCGAATATAAACAGAAAATGAAGAATGGGCTCAAAGTTTACACAAGCCTGCAAGGCAGTAAATTTGAGTTTTTTCTCCTCTAAGTCGCATCTAGCCAATCCCTTATACCGGCTAGTGGAAGAGCCTAAAATAGCAATCGAAGATGTGCACGGCATGGCAGTCACATATAGTATAGTTCTCTAGAGCATTATTAACTAGCAGGGGAGAGAGAAAATCTGATGCTCAACTGCCTAGCAAGAAAATTACTATCAGTTATTTCTAGTGACTTTTAGGAAATTAACTAATATCTTTCTCAGCTGCCTCGCAACAAAACTACTGCTAATCAGTTAGTACCACGGATGGGATGTCATGCATAGGCGCATAGCACGTCAGGCCCTACTAGACAATTCGATGCTATTCAAAACCCCCTTTGTCTATCCCTATGTTATGGAAAGACAAGGCCAAGCCGTCAAGGTCAAATGATGTGACATAAGTACTAACTAGTCTTCTCTTCTTTCATGGTGTTACTTCCGTGTCCTTTCTGGTTCGAGCAAAGATAAACATACTATAGTAATCTTATGTGAGATTCTCAAATCATCGATCTCACATGGACATTAAATACATATACTTACATAAGCGGCATTGTCCTATTCTCAGTTTTTTTGGATGGGAACGTGCATATCATGCGGATCTTTTAACACAGTACAGACGCAAGCGCTCATGTACACGTGCATACACTCATCCCTATGAAAGCACATACGCACACCTTACCTCTATGAGCACCTCCGAAAGACTGAGCCAATATATCATCTTAAAATTTACGAAGTCACCGTAGGCACCTCGTCGTGACGGAAACGTCTCCTCCCACTATATGCGCATCGCCGGAAATCCTGAAATAAATCCAGGAATAAATGCAAGTATCAGGACTTAAACCCTGATGGGCTGGAGATATCATAGTCCCTCTAACCATCCAACCACAGGCTGGTTCGCCATATCACGTGGATTTAACATCATGGTTTCATATCCACTTGATAAGGTAGGTACGTAGGTAGTGGGAGCGGATTTGGTGCACACAAGTGCAGGGCATCGAGTCTCTCGCGTGTGCTTTTTTCTTTTGGCTTTTGATTTTTAAATTTTTCATCCTTTGAATAAAAAGTTTAAATTAAGTTATGTTTTCATATTCGTGTTTCTCGTGACAAGAGCTTTCAAATAGATTCATTTTAAATATGTTTTGACGAATTTTGAAAGTAAACCTTAAGTTTCAACTCTTGAAACTTAGTACGAGTGACTGATAAAATCATGATTTTTGTGCCTACGACAAAAAAAGAACCTTAAAATTCTATCTATGAAACTTGGTATGAACGAGCGAGAAAATCGTAAGTTTCAGATGAAAAATCTTAAGTTTCGACTACTGAAGCCTAAAACATACTGTGCCCATACTGTGCTCTCATGCGGGATCCAACTAATTCCTGAAACGCGAAGACTTGGCAAGTGTGTTCCCCTGTGAATTTTCGTACGTAAGTTGGTTGTTGACAACATCTTTATAACCAGCTTTTTGCATGAGTCTATTGGTTGTACTAGTCAGGATCTTAAGTGATGATGATTTTTCCTCCCAAGAAAAATTTGGTGATGATTTCGTAACCAACGATTTTTAGCTGTTTGCCAAAGTTAATGCAATCTGCATGTTCCAGATTTAAAATAAATAAATCATGAGCATATTCTTAATGTACAAATTATATTTGATGCGCTATGCGTCGGTAGGGTGATGATACGACCGGATTCGCCGCCTCCACATCCATTGGACGATGCACACGATAGTCGTCTGATACCTACCGTGTCAGCAAGTTGCATCCCAGCAGGTTTGCAACATGGATCATGTTGTTCTTGGGTGTTTGCAACACGAGCCGTGTAGCGCTCTGGCCTTGCAACCTGCGACTGCTTCCACCATATATTGCGACACGAGCATTGTTGCGCTCAACATGTCTGCAACATGTGCCATGTTGCACATCTAGCCGCCGCTCTCCTTGGTTGACCTGTCCGCAATAGACCCCGTTTGCGATGCCATGTTGCAAGGACTGTGGAACATGAACTATTTTGCAAAGACATTTGCATAGTGGGGTAGTGTGCCGAGCAATTACAATAGGCGGACTACTCTACCCGCGAGCTTGTGCATACAGTTTTCACATCCAATCGCTCCGCAAAACTCCCACCGTCGCTCCCATCCCCGCAATCGTCGGCACCCGCATTGCCGCAATCCCCGACGGCCGCAACGCCAACCCTCACCAGCCGGCGACACAACACCTCTTTGCCTCGTTCTTCCCAGGCGACAGCCCACCGACGCCTCTCACCCCTATGCTCGCCGGCAACCCCACACGGTCCTCGGTGCCCAACCGTCTTCCTCGCACCTCTTTGTTCCTTTGAAGGATTAAAGATGAGGAATGTCGCCTGGGGGGGGGGGGGGTTGAATAGGCACCTACCAAATTAAATTCCTTTCTTATTTAATTTTAGAGTCAAGTGCAGAAATATAAATTGTCTACAAATGCAATTAAGTGATACTACCCTATATGCTGCATGAAAACTAGCTAGTAAGCTACACAAGGTAACACAAAAGCAAGTAGAAACAAGTAAAGCTAGGGTAAAGAGAGAAGATGATGTAATATGAAGTTCACACACTTGAGGGATGTGCTAATCTCCGTTGGAGAAGGGGGGGGGGGGGGGGGGGCAATGAATGGCTCACTTTCTTCTCCGAGAACCACAAGCAACGGATGCTTTGGCTCCCTTGTACTAGGGGTAGCTGTTGAACCGAGCTGAAAACCCTCTTAGGGAAAATTGAGCGTAGCTCAGATGGTTTGTTTCTTTCTTGTGGAATCAGCCCATCAGGATTCAAGTCCTAGACTTAGCACTGGTGCATCGATCTTTCTTGGTGGCCAAATGGATCAGTAATATAAGCCTAATTTGGGTTGGTTGCAAGCGGTTATAATTTAGGTTCGAGGCCGCTTGGGTTAAATTATCTGGCAATTCTATAGCTGAAAAGGGCGCACAACCCGCGAGGACAAGCCGAATTGCCTTTCCCACAGTATCTGACAATTGTTTTCAGCTTAATATATGGAATGCAATTTTGCCTCCGGCTCCGAACCTCCTCAAGTCCTAACTCGCCACAACAAGATGCTGTTGCATTAGATTGCAAATATAACCATCCTTTCATTTGGACAACTGAAAGCGATTAACCCACATTTGAAATAAAGCAGCAACTTTCCTATAGCATAGTAGCTAGTGATCGTGCGAGGAAAGCAATGAATAAATGTACACATGACATAACATACTAGCGATCGTGCGAGCAAAACAATGAATGAATGAACACGACTACATGAATGTACATACATATGTGATCGATCAACGAATTAAGTTAACATTGTAATGTGATCTAGAAGAATGCCAAGAAGAGATCAAGTCGATGATCAGGCCATCATCATGACCCGGAACTCTTCGAACGAGAGTTTGCCGTCGCCGTCGAGGTCGAACCTGCAGATCATTGCCCGGCACTCCTCCACGCCCAGCTCGTGCGACCCCAGCCTGCTCAGCGTCCGCCTCAGGCTCGCCGGCGTAATTTTGTCTTCCGTGGACGACGACGCGTACATCCCGAACGCCTCCCGCAGGCACCTTCGCTTCACATCGGCATCGTCCTCTTCCTGAGCACCGGCGGCGGCTAGCCTCGAGAACTCTTCTTGGTTCAGCAGCCCATCGCCATCCGCGTCCACCGCCGCGAGAGCCGCCGCCGCCTCCTCCTCGGACACGTCCTCGCCCAGCGTCGCCTCCATGCAGCGCCGTAGCTCGGACACGGAAACCTTGCCGTCGCCGTCCTCGTCGAAGGCGGCGAACACCGACGGCACCACCATGATCGAGTGACGACTATTCGTCGATCTTGCTTCCTTTTCTCTAAATGTTGCTGCTGATCTAGCTAGCTGATTGGGAGCTGGTAACTTGATTTGTAGGATGCCTTGAAAGCAGTTGGTGATAACATAGCGCGTCTGGCGGGGTATATATAGGCGTGCGAGCGGAAGACAGCATGTTGGCATCGACGGAGGTGATGTGTCAGCATCCACGCCTTAGTTTCCGCGTTATTTTTGTGCACCACACATCACATGTATGTGAAATTTAGTATATATTTCGATCCTCCGTGTTTTGTACGCGCACAAGTATCTTCGAAGAAGTTCATCGTCGATCATGGACGTAGTGTATATGGCGCACGCGTCGACCTTAATTCCTTGCGTCAATTAATTAAGCACCACGAAACCATGTTTTATATACAAGGGTCAAATGTTAATGACAGCGCACGTTGATTCATGGATATGAGATGGCCAATAATGAAGCTCGACCAGCACCGCCGCGGCGTGAAACAGCAATCAGTGATGCTACACCTACGTAATTTTCATTACGTGTTTATTTTTTTTTTGAAACAAGGCAAAAGATTTGCCATTTTCATTGATTAAGAAGGAGTGAGAATTGCCCGGTTAATTGATGGAGAACCGGGCTAAAACCGATACAATCCAACCCAGACAACATGGGTACCACCGGTCAACCTGGCCATCGACATGGGATCACCGAGCTACAGATAGCTGCACAGAAACCATGACAGCACATGCCAACAGAAGACCACGCGCGCAAACAACCGACAACTTCGACTCAGACGACGATCATCACAAGGAAAATATGCAGGACTTGTGCCGGCCGTGCCCTCCGTAACCGACCACCGAGCGCCTGTCATCGTCACCGCATGGACACACTCCACCGCAGCTCCGACTTCAAAGCAACCAAGCAACCAATGGAAGAGCACCTCGGACACGCCGGGAAGATCCGACTACCGAAGCCCGAGCCGCGACCAAAGCTCCTCTCGACGCCATCATCATTGCCAAACAGAAATCAGCGCCCCCGAAATGTCTGCCTCGGCAAACACGCCGCGAACCACGCGGCGAAGATGCCGCCATCCACTAGTATCCAGGTTGTGGCCGACTCCGAGACGATGTCCCCAAGGAGGAAGAAGACGTGAAGGCGCCTTCATCACCCGATCCCGAAGATCTGAGGTTTCCCTCCGGAGCCAAGGCCGCGAGGAGGGAGGAGGAGCACCACACAACAGCAACGCTTTCAAGAAAGAGCACGACGCCCACGGGCGTCGCCGTCGCGGATCCAGCCAAGGCCGGACGTAGGATTTCTCCCGGAGATCAACCACCACCTGCCCACATCAACGCAGCCAACAAACCCCATCTTGCCGAGACCAACCTCGCGCTGGCCGTGGGACCACGACCCACCACGCCCAGACGTGCGCACCACCCCCCATGCGAAGCCGCTTCCAACAAAACCGGGAACCTGACGCCAGCAACGCCGACGATCCAAATCGAGCTGCATCGACCGGATCCAGCATCCAACCGCCACTGCGCCACCACCGTCACCCAGCACGCTGCCATCACGAAGCCGAAAACAGAGATCTCAAACAGGGAGGGGGCGCCACCCCACCCCATCACGCCACACCGCAGCAGGCAGCCGAAGCTCGCACCGCGCGGAGCCGCCGCAACCCCAGCTGGAAGGCCACATGGACCGCCGGGGAGCACTGCCAAGAGATCCGCCGGGGCGACGCCCAGCCAGCAGAGAGGCGGAGGACAGAGCCTCCCTCCACCACGACCACGCGAGGAAGCTGCCGGCGGAGATCCACGCCCAGAAGGCCACGCAGCCACCAGAGGTAGCCCGCCGCCGCCGCCAGAGCCCATCACGCCACCGGACCGGACGCCATCCTCGCGCATCGACCACCGCGCCCCTGCGCCGATGCTCGCCTCCGCGCCGCGAGAGCCCGCCCCACCGCCGCCGTCCGTGGCGCGGGCTTAGCCCGGCCGCCTCCTTCGGCGGCGGCGAGGAGTTGAGGAGGGGAAGGAGGTACCGGCGGTTGGCGGCTAGGGTTTCCCCCCGTGTCGCCCGTGAGAGCGACGTGGGGGTCGGGGGGAGCAGCTGGCAACACGTAAAGAGCAACATGGAGGGCACTGACTGGAAATGGAAAGAGGTGGGCCCCACCCCACGTTAAACTCAGAGGGGGAGGGGGGCAAGTGTAATTTAGGCAATTTACGTAACTGTTTACGTAGCTTCACCTAGATGGAGCATTATTGAACAGCAATCGACGGACGCCAACGTGCTGGGTGAGATGTGCACGGTGATGAGAAAATAGGCAGTTTTTCGATTAAATTAATCCATGAATAAATCATGAGCATGACATGGACAGCATTGATAACATACTGATTATGATCTAACAGAGCATGTACTACGCATATAGTAGAGACATCTACGCATACCGCTAGTACTGCTACAACAGAAAGAAACACGAGAGGGATAAGCGATGTATACCCTCCAATCGGCCACGCGGTGGCGGTGGCGGTGACAGCAGCCGCGGCATCCTCGGCGGCCTTCTTGTCGGCCTCGGCTTTCTCAGCGGCGGCACGGTCGGTGTCGGTCGACATGGTGATGATGAAGGTGATGCGGACGTAGATGAACAGAAGCGAGCAGTCGCGTAGTCGCTACCCAAAAACCTAATCGCCCCTCTCCCCGTACAGGATCCGGAGAGGCGTGGTTTCGGAGGCCTGCTCTCCCGTCAACCGTGTACGCGGTGAACGGGACGGAGTCGCCGGCGGCAGCAGCAGCAGAGGAACGACGTGGGCGTGGAGGCGGAGATGCGTTCTGTTTCGTGACGGCTAGGGTTGGCAGCGCCCCACATATATATGTGCGGCCGCGCGTGGAGAGACGTGGGCTGAACCCACGTCCAAGTCGGTAGCCCACGATCCGACGTCTCAGATCGTGGCCCCACCTGTCAAAGACTCTCCGTTCCTGACCGGCAAAAAGAAGCGCATAGGAGTGAGCTCGGCTCGGCTCAATCCCGCAACCCGCGGCGCGTCGTGACGAGGCGTGGCGTGGCGAGGCGAGCGGAGGAGGAGGAGTGCGCGAGGGCCTCATCTCTTCTCAAGCTCCAATAGCATGAGGGAGAGAGTCCCTTATAAACCACTCCAACTCTCCTTCCACTTCCAAGGTGGGACTAAACTTCCCACCACACCTAGTGCCATATAACCCACATGGGCCCTTAGAGATTTTTCAGAAATTGCAATATGGGCCTAGAGCCCATCTCAGATTTCAGCAATCCCCCACCAGATCTCGAGGGCCCATAGTGTCCTCTGTTCCAAATACTGTTTTGATATACTAGTGTTTCAGTGAAGACCTGTTAATGTTGAGCTTCACCTAGAGCAAGTAGCTACATTCCTTCACAACTGAACAATGGACTATGCCTTGAATTGTCAGTTTGGCGTAAAGAAGTTTCACCACATGTCTTACTAGTACTGGGCTGCCGAAGGCTGACCCCTCGGGTGGAGCATATAAGTCACACTCCTGGCCTATTCATGAGTTTACTAGAGATCACCCCAATCTCATAGACTGTGACTAGCAGTCGGGCTCACATAGGTGTGTTCCTCCAAAGATCGCTCTGTAGGATAGCATCTTGCTTATACATATAAGCCTTGGAACACATTAAGACAATAGTCATCCTTCCATACAGTTTCCGAGAGTATTGCATCTCCAACGGAGTGGGTTAGTAAAGTTACTCTCCTCAGTTCACCACTGGCTTGTTTCCCCAGGTCCTACTTCACGGGATCTCCGATCACATAGGTTGGGTTACCACCATGGTAACTCATGTGGGTCTCATACCCATCTCCCTCGATGCACTATCTATCACTACACGTGATAGCCCTTTCGTAAAGGGATCTGCCAGATTCTTAGCCGTATGGACATAGTCCAACGCTATCACTCCGGAGTTTCTTAATTTTCTGACAGCCTTTAATCTCATTCTTATGTGTTTGTTGGACTTCATGTTGTCCTTTGAACTCTTCACCTTGGTGATGACAGTCTGATTATCACAATTCATAAGGATAGCCGGAACCGGTTTATCAACCAGTGGCAAGTCCATCAAAAGATCTCGAAGCCATCCTGCTTCAACACCAGAAGTGTCTAATGCTGTTAATTCTGCTTCCATTGTCGATCTCGTTAAGATCGTTTGCTTGCAAGACTTCCAAGAAACAGCGCCACCTCCAAGAGTAAACATATACCCAGTTGTGGCCTTCATCTCATCAGCATCAGAGATCCAATTCGCATCACTATACCCTTCAAGTACCGACGGGTCTCCGGTATAGTGAAGTCCATAATTCATAGTACCTTTGAGATAGCGCATAACTCTTTCTACAGCATGCCAATGTACATCACCCGGTTTGGAAACAAACCGGCTCAGTTTGCTCACAGCAAACGCGATGTCAGGCCTCGTTGCGCTCGCTAGGTACATCAGTGAACCAATGATTTGAGAGTATCTCAATTGATCTTTAGCCATGCCTTTGGACTTTCGAATCAACACGCTAGGATCATATGGTGTTTGAGATGGTGTGCAGTCCGAATATCCAAAGCGACTCAACACCTTCTCAGCATAATGGGATTGCAGAAGTGTGATCCCACCCTCATTATCTCTCAGTAGCTTGATATTCAAGATAACATCAGCCACACTAAGATCCTTCATCTCAAAGTTCTGAGACAGAAAGAACTTAACCTCCTCAATGACTTTGAGGTTGGTTCCGAATATCAGTATGTCATCAACATACAAGCACAGTATAACTCCTTCGCCCCCACCATGGCGATAGTATACACATTTGTCAGCTTCATTAACAACGAAGCCAACAGATGTCAGAGTTGTATTAAACTTATCATGCCATTGCTTAGGTGCTTGCTTTAGGCCATATAGAGATTTCAGCAACCTACACACCTTTCTTTCCTGACCATCTATCACAAAGCCATCTGGCTGTTGCATGTAGATTTCCTCATTTAGCTCTCCATTCAGAAAAGCCGTCTTGACATCCATTTGATGGACGAGAAGACCATGTGAGGCCGCCAACGAGAGTAATACTCGAATGGTGGTCAGTCTAGCCACAGGTGAATAAGTATCGAAGAAATCTTCCTCTTCTTTCTGGTCATAGCCCTTGGCCACAAGTCTAGCCTTGTACTTTTCAATCGTACCATCGGGCCTAAGCTTTTTCTTGAACACCCACTTACATCCCAGTGGTTTGCAACCATAGGGACGGTCGGTGATCTCCCATGTCCCGTTAGCCATGATGGAATCCATCTCGCTACGGACCGCATCCTTCCAGTAGTCAGCTTCTGGAGAGGCATACGCTTCTGAAATAGAAGTTGGAGTATCATCCACGAGGTACACGAAGAAATCATCACCAAAGGTCTTTGCAGTCCTTTGTCTCTTGCCCCTACCAAGGGTTTCCTCGTCATCCTCCTCAGGATTTTCATCATGTGTTTGTTCATAATATTCCATAGGGATGGCAGGTTCAGGAGTCTCCTCAGATTCCTGTCTAGAAGTGCTTTGCATATCTCTCATAGGAAAAATATCCTCGAAGAATGTAGCATCCTTAGACTCCATAATTGTACCGACCTTCTGGTCAGGTACCTCAGATTTCACTACTAGAAATCTATAGCCAACGCTGTTCTTAGCGTAGCCCAAATTAACGCAGTCCACAGTCTTGGGTCCAAGCTTACGCTTTTTGGGGATCGGCACGTTGACCTTCGCCAAACAGCCCCAAGTGCGCAAGTACGAGAGTGTCGTCCTTTTCTTTGCCCATTTCTCATAGGGAGTGATCTCATTATCCTTTGTCGGAACTTTATTCAGGACATGACATGCCGTCAATATAGCCTCCCCCCACCATGCCTTGGATAAACCCGATGTATCTAACATGGTGTTAACCAAATCAGTTAGAGTACGGTTTTTCCGCTCGGCAACCCCATTTGACTGGGGTGAATAGGGAGGCGTCCTCTCATGAATAATGCCATGTTCCGAACAGAAGGAGTCAAACTCACTCGAGAAGTACTCTCCACCACGGTCTGACCGGACTCGTTTAATTTTCTTTTCAAGTTGATTCTCAACTTCTGCCTTATAGATTTTAAAGTAGTGTAGAGCCTCATCCTTAGTATTTAACAGATAAACATAGCAATATCTAGTGGAATCATCTATCAATGTCATGAAGTATCTCTTTCCACCTTTAGTCAATACACCATTCATCTCACAAAGATCAGAATGTATGAGTTCTAATGGTGCCAGGTGTCTCTCCTCCGCGGCCTTATGAGGCTTGCGAGGTTGCTTAGCTTGCACACATGAAAGGCACTTAGAACCTTTGGCTAAAGTGAAACTCGGGATTAAATCCAACTTGGCTAGCCGTGTCATAACACCGAAACTTATGTGACAAAGACGTGAGTGCCAAACCTCAGATTCATTAATACTCGAATGAATATGGTTCACGACTTTATTACAGAAATCTGCGAGGGAAAGGCGGAACATCCCTCCGCTCTCATAACCTTTTCCAACAAATAGTCCATACTTAGTAACAACTAATTTATTAGACTCGAATACCAACTTAAACCCTTCTCTACATAGAAGGGAGCCACTAACGAGGTTCTTCTTGATGGCGGGGACATGCTGCACGTTCTTCAGCTGCACGATCCTTCCCGAAGTAAACTTCAGATCGACCGTGCCAACACCATGAACAGAAGCACTCGCGCCATTCCCCATCAATACGGACCCATGGCCTGTGACCTGGTAAGAAGAGAACAATGAAATGTCAGCACACACATGAACACCTGCACCTGTATCCACCCACCAATCGGTAGGCTGAAACACTGAAAAAACAGTAAATAAATTACCGTACCCAGATGCACCATTCTCATTGTTGCTCACAATCATGTTGACAGACTTGGAGTCCTGTCCTGACTTCTTAAACTTGTTTGGGCACTTGTTGGCCCAATGTTCAGCCGAACCACAAGTAAAGAAGCCCTCATCCTTCTTGTTCTTCTTGAAGGTCTTCTTACCCTTCTTCTTAAAGTCGGCAGTCTGTTGGACACCGTTCTTTCCCCTGGGCTTGTGGGAATTGGAGTTCTTCTGATGCACCATATTGGCCACAGAAGTTCCTTCGACCCCTTTTCCGTGCGAGTCCTTTGCCCTTGAGTTCTGCTCAACACTCTGATGGCCAATGACATCCTCCACAGAGAATTCACGCCTCTGATGTTTCAGAGTGGTGGCAAAGTTCCTCCAGGAATTGGGGAGCTTAGCGATTATGCAGCCCGCGACAAATTTGCCCGGTAACTCGCACTTAAGAAGCTCAAGCTCCTTAACAATGCATATTATCTCATGAGCCTGCTCCAATACAGGACGGTTTTCAACCATCTTGTAATCGTGGAACTGCTCTATAATATACATCTCGCTCCCTGCATCGGCAGCCCCGAACTTAGATTCGAGCGCCTCCCACAAGTCCTTGGCAGACCGCATATGTAAATATGCATCAACTAGCTTATCTCCAATCACGCTCAGAACTGCCCCGAGGAACACCACGGTGGCCTCCTTAAACGCCTTCTCCTGTTCAGGAGCGATCGTTCCTGTAGGAGTCACACCGGCGACCCAGAACATGTTCATGGCCGTGAGCCATAAGGTGGTTTTAGTCTGCCAACGCTTAAAGTACGTCCCCGTAAACGGGGACGGTTTCAGTGCAGCAGCAAAACCAGAATTCGAAAAACTCCTACAGATATTAGGTTTTTGGATTGATGAGAAAATAGGCAGTTTTTCGATTAAATTAATCCATGAATAAATCATGAGCATGACATGGACAGCATTGATAACATACTGATTATGATCTAACAGAGCATGTACTACGCATATAGTAGAGACATCTACGCATACCGCTAGTACTGCTACAACAGAAAGAAACACGAGAGGGATAAGCGATGTATACCCTCCAATCGGCCACGCGGTGGCGGTGGCGGTGACAGCAGCCGCGGCATCCTCGGCGGCCTTCTTGTCGGCCTCGGCTTTCTCAGCGGCGGCACGGTCGGTGTCGGTCGACATGGTGATGATGAAGGTGATGCGGACGTAGATGAACAGAAGCGAGCAGTCGCGTAGTCGCTACCCAAAAACCTAATCGCCCCTCTCCCCGTACAGGATCCGGAGAGGCGTGGTTTCGGAGGCCTGCTCTCCCGTCAACCGTGTACGCGGTGAACGGGATGGAGTCGCCGGCGGCAGCAGCAGCAGAGGAACGACGTGGGCGTGGAGGCGGAGATGCGTTCTGTTTCGTGACGGCTAGGGTTGGCAGCGCCCCACATATATATGTGCGGCCGCGCGTGGAGAGACGTGGGCTGAACCCACGTCCAAGTCGGTAGCCCACGATCCGACGTCTCAGATCGTGGCCCCACCTGTCAAAGACTCTCCGTTCCTGACCGGCAAAAAGAAGCGCATAGGAGTGAGCTCGGCTCGGCTCAATCCCGCAACCCGCGGCGCGTCGTGACGAGGCGTGGCGTGGCGAGGCGAGCGGAGGAGGAGGAGTGCGCGAGGGCCTCATCTCTTCTCAAGCTCCAATAGCATGAGGGAGAGAGTCCCTTATAAACCACTCCAACTCTCCTTCCACTTCCAAGGTGGGACTAAACTTCCCACCACACCTAGTGCCATATAACCCACATGGGCCCTTAGAGATTTTTCAGAAATTGCAATATGGGCCTAGAGCCCATCTCAGATTTCAGCAATCCCCCACCAGATCTCGAGGGCCCATAGTGTCCTCTGTTCCAAATACTGTTTTGATATACTAGTGTTTCAGTGAAGACCTGTTAATGTTGAGCTTCACCTAGAGCAAGTAGCTACATTCCTTCACAACTGAACAATGGACTATGCCTTGAATTGTCAGTTTGGCGTAAAGAAGTTTCACCACATGTCTTACTAGTACTGGGCTGCCGAAGGCTGACCCCTCGGGTGGAGCATATAAGTCACACTCCTGGCCTATTCATGAGTTTACTAGAGATCACCCCAATCTCATAGACTGTGACTAGCAGTCGGGCTCACATAGGTGTGTTCCTCCAAAGATCGCTCTGTAGGATAGCATCTTGCTTATACATATAAGCCTTGGAACACATTAAGACAATAGTCATCCTTCCATACAGTTTCCGAGAGTATTGCATCTCCAACGGAGTGGGTTAGTAAAGTTACTCTCCTCAGTTCACCACTGGCTTGTTTCCCCAGGTCCTACTTCACGGGATCTCCGATCACATAGGTTGGGTTACCACCATGGTAACGCATGTGGGTCTCATACCCATCTCCCTCGATGCACTATCTATCACTACACGTGATAGCCCTTTCGTAAAGGGATCTGCCAGATTCTTAGCCGTATGGACATAGTCCAACGCTATCACTCCGGAGTTTCTTAATTTTCTGACAGCCTTTAATCTCATTCTTATGTGTTTGTTGGACTTCATGTTGTCCTTTGAACTCTTCACCTTGGTGATGACAGTCTGATTATCACAGTTCATAAGGATAGCCGGAACCGGTTTATCAACCAGTGGCAAGTCCATCAAAAGATCTCGAAGCCATCCTGCTTCAACACCAGAAGTGTCTAATGCTGTTAATTCTGCTTCCATTGTCGATCTCGTTAAGATCGTTTGCTTGCAAGACTTCCAAGAAACAGCGCCACCTCCAAGAGTAAACATATACCCAGTTGTGGCCTTCATCTCATCAGCATCAGAGATCCAATTCGCATCACTATACCCTTCAAGTACCGACGGGTCTCCGGTATAGTGAAGTCCATAATTCATAGTACCTTTGAGATAGCGCATAACTCTTTCTACAGCATGCCAATGTACATCACCCGGTTTGGAAACAAACCAGCTCAGTTTGCTCACAGCAAACGCGATGTCAGGCCTCGTTGCGCTCGCTAGGTACATCAGTGAACCAATGATTTGAGAGTATCTCAATTGATCTTTAGCCATGCCTTTGGACTTTCGAATCAACACGCTAGGATCATATGGTGTTTGAGATGGTGTGCAGTCCGAATATCCAAAGCGACTCAACACCTTCTCAGCATAATGGGATTGCAGAAGTGTGATCCCACCCTCATTATCTCTCAGTAGCTTGATATTCAAGATAACATCAGCCACACTAAGATCCTTCATCTCAAAGTTCTGAGACAGAAAGAACTTAACCTCCTCAATGACTTTGAGGTTGGTTCCGAATATCAGTATGTCATCAACATACAAGCACAGTATAACTCCTTCGCCCCCACCATGGCGATAGTATACACATTTGTCAGCTTCATTAACAACGAAGCCAACAGATGTCAGAGTTGTATTAAACTTATCATGCCATTGCTTAGGTGCTTGCTTTAGGCCATATAGAGATTTCAGCAACCTACACACCTTTCTTTCCTGACCATCTATCACAAAGCCATCTGGCTGTTGCATGTAGATTTCCTCATTTAGCTCTCCATTCAGAAAAGCCGTCTTGACATCCATTTGATGGACGAGAAGACCATGTGAGGCCGCCAACGAGAGTAATACTCGAATGGTGGTCAGTCTAGCCACAGGTGAATAAGTATCGAAGAAATCTTCCTCTTCTTTCTGGTCATAGCCCTTGGCCACAAGTCTAGCCTTGTACTTTTCAATCGTACCATCGGGCCTAAGCTTTTTCTTGAACACCCACTTACATCCCAGTGGTTTGCAACCATAGGGACGGTCGGTGATCTCCCATGTCCCGTTAGCCATGATGGAATCCATCTCGCTACGGACCGCATCCTTCCAGTAGTCAGCTTCTGGAGAGGCATACGCTTCTGAAATAGAAGTTGGAGTATCATCCACGAGGTACACGAAGAAATCATCACCAAAGGTCTTTGCAGTCCTTTGTCTCTTGCCCCTACCAAGGGTTTCCTCGTCATCCTCCTCAGGATTTTCATCATGTGTTTGTTCATAATATTCCATAGGGATGGCAGGTTCAGGAGTCTCCTCAGATTCCTGTCTAGAAGTGCTTTGCATATCTCTCATAGGAAAAATATCCTCGAAGAATGTAGCATCCTTAGACTCCATAATTGTACCGACCTTCTGGTCAGGTACCTCAGATTTCACTACTAGAAATCTATAGCCAACGCTGTTCTTAGCGTAGCCCAAATTAACGCAGTCCACAGTCTTGGGTCCAAGCTTACGCTTTTTGGGGATCGGCACGTTGACCTTCGCCAAACAGCCCCAAATGCGCAAGTACGAGAGTGTCGTCCTTTTCTTTGCCCATTTCTCATAGGGAGTGATCTCATTATCCTTTGTCGGAACTTTATTCAGGACATGACATGCCGTCAATATAGCCTCCCCCCACCATGCCTTGGATAAACCCGATGTATCTAACATGGCGTTAACCAAATCAGTTAGAGTACGGTTTTTCCGCTCGGCAACCCCATTTGACTGGGGTGAATAGGGAGGCGTCCTCTCATGAATAATGCCATGTTCCGAACAGAAGGAGTCAAACTCACTCGAGAAGTACTCTCCACCACGGTCTGACCGGACTCGTTTAATTTTCTTTTCAAGTTGATTCTCAACTTCTGCCTTATAGATTTTAAAGTAGTGTAGAGCCTCATCCTTAGTATTTAACAGATAAACATAGCAATATCTAGTGGAATCATCTATCAATGTCATGAAGTATCTCTTTCCACCTTTAGTCAATACACCATTCATCTCACAAAGATCAGAATGTATGAGTTCTAATGGTGCCAGGTGTCTCTCCTCCGCGGCCTTATGAGGCTTGCGAGGTTGCTTAGCTTGCACACATGAAAGGCACTTAGAACCTTTGGCTAAAGTGAAACTCGGGATTAAATCCAACTTGGCTAGCCGTGTCATAACACCGAAACTTATGTGACAAAGACGTGAGTGCCAAACCTCAGATTCATTAATACTCGAATGAATATGGTTCACGACTTTATTACAGAAATCTGCGAGGGAAAGGCGGAACATCCCTCCGCTCTCATAACCTTTTCCAACAAATAGTCCATACTTAGTAACAACTAATTTATTAGACTCGAATACCAACTTAAACCCTTCTCTACATAGAAGGGAGCCACTAACGAGGTTCTTCTTGATGGCGGGGACATGCTGCACGTTCTTCAGCTGCACGATCCTTCCCGAAGTAAACTTCAGATCGACCGTGCCAACACCATGAACAGAAGCACTCGCGCCATTCCCCATCAATACGGACCCGTGGCCTGTGACCTGGTAAGAAGAGAACAATGAAATGTCAGCACACACATGAACACCTGCACCTGTATCCACCCACCAATCGGTAGGCTGAAACACTGAAAAAACAGTAAATAAATTACCATACCCAGATGCACCATTCTCATTGTTGCTCACAATCATGTTGACAGACTTGGAGTCCTGTCCTGACTTCTTAAACTTGTTTGGGCACTTGTTGGCCCAATGTTCAGCCGAACCACAAGTAAAGCAGCCCTCATCCTTCTTGTTCTTCTTGAAGGTCTTCTTACCCTTCTTCTTAAAGTCGGCAGTCTGTTGGACACCGTTCTTTCCCCTGGGCTTGTGGGAATTGGAGTTCTTCTGATGCACCATATTGGCCACAGAAGTTCCTTCGACCCCTTTTCCGTGCGAGTCCTTTGCCCTTGAGTTCTGCTCAACACTCAGATGGCCAATGACATCCTCCACAGAGAATTCACGCCTCTGATGTTTCAGAGTGGTGGCAAAGTTCCTCCAGGAATTGGGGAGCTTAGCGATTATGCAGCCCGCGACAAATTTGCCCGGTAACTCGCACTTAAGAAGCTCAAGCTCCTTAACAATGCATATTATCTCATGAGCCTGCTCCAATACAGGACGGTTTTCAACCATCTTGTAATCGTGGAACTGCTCTATAATATACATCTCGCTCCCTGCATCGGCAGCCCCGAACTTAGATTCGAGCGCCTCCCACAAGTCCTTGGCAGACCGCATATGTAAATATGCATCAACCAGCTTATCTCCAATCACGCTCAGAACTGCCCCGAGGAACACCACGGTGGCCTCCTTAAACGCCTTCTCCTGTTCAGGAGCGATCGTTCCTGTAGGAGTCACACCGGCGACCCAGAACACGTTCATGGCCGTGAGCCATAAGGTGGTTTTAGTCTGCCAACGCTTAAAGTACGTCCCCGTAAACGGGGACGGTTTCAGTGCAGCAGCAAAACCAGAATTCGAAAAACTCCTACAGATATTAGGTTTTTGGATTGATGAGAAAATAGGCAGTTTTTCGATTAAATTAATCCATGAATAAATCATGAGCATGACATGGACAGCATTGATAACATACTGATTATGATCTAACAGAGCATGTACTACGCATATAGTAGAGACATCTACGCATACCGCTAGTACTGCTACAACAGAAAGAAACACGAGAGGGATAAGCGATGTATACCCTCCAATCGGCCACGCGGTGGCGGTGGCGGTGACAGCAGCCGCGGCATCCTCGGCGGCCTTCTTGTCGGCCTCGGCTTTCTCAGCGGCGGCACGGTCGGTGTCGGTCGACATGGTGATGATGAAGGTGATGCGGACGTACATGAACAGAAGCGAGCAGTCGCGTAGTCGCTACCCAAAAACCTAATCGCCCCTCTCCCCGTACAGGATCCGGAGAGGCGTGGTTTCGGAGGCCTGCTCTCCTGTCAACCGTGTACGCGGTGAACGGGACGGAGTCGCCGGCGGCAGCAGCAGCAGAGGAACGACGTGGGCGTGGAGGCGGAGATGCGTTCTGTTTCGTGACGGCTAGGGTTGGCAGCGCCCCACATATATATGTGCGGCCGCGCGTGGAGAGACGTGGGCTGGACCCACGTCCAAGTCGGTAGCCCACGATCCGACGTCTCAGATCGTGGCCCCACCTGTCAAAGACTCTCCGTTCCTGACCGGCAAAAAGAAGCGCATAGGAGTGAGCTCGGCTCGGCTCAATCCCGCAACCCGTGGCGCGTCGTGACGAGGCGTGGCGTGGCGTGGCGAGGCGAGCGGAGGAGGAGGAGTGCGCGAGGGCCTCATCTCTTCTCAAGCTCCAATAGCATGAGGGAGAGAGTCCCTTATAAACCACTCCAACTCTCCTTCCACTTCCAAGGTGGGACTAAACTTCCCACCACACCTAGTGCCATATAACCCACATGGGCCCTTAGAGATTTTTCAGAAATTGCAATATGGGCCTAGAGCCCATCTCAGATTTCAGCAATCCCCCACCAGATCTCGAGGGCCCACAGTGTCCTCTGTTCCAAATACTGTTTTGATATACTAGTGTTTCAGTGAAGACCTGTTAAGGTTGAGCTTCACCTAGAGCAAGTAGCTACATTCCTTCACAACTGAACAATGGACTATGCCTTGAATTGTCAGTTTGGCGTAAAGAAGTTTCACCACATGTCTTACTAGTATTGGGCTGCCGAAGGCTGACCCCTCGGGTGGAGCATATAAGTCACACTCCTGGCCTATTCATGAGTTTACTAGAGATCACCCCAATCTCATAGACTGTGACTAGCAGTCGGGCTCACATAGGTGTGTTCCTCCAAAGATCGCTCTGTAGGATAGCATCTTGCTTATACATATAAGCCTTGGAACACATTAAGACAATAGTCATCCTTCCATACAGTTTCCGAGAGTATTGCATCTCCAACGGAGTGGGTTAGTAAAGTTACTCTCCTCAGTTCACCACTGGCTTGTTTCCCCAGGTCCTACTTCACGGGATCTCCGATCACATAGGTTGGGTTACCACCATGGTAACTCATGTGGGTCTCATACCCATCTCCCTCGATGCACTATCTATCACTACACGTGATAGCCCTTTCGTAAAGGGATCTGCCAGATTCTTAGCCGTATGGACATAGTCCAACGCTATCACTCCGGAGTTTCTTAATTTTCTGACAGCCTTTAATCTCATTCTTATGTGTTTGTTGGACTTCATGTTGTCCTTTGAACTCTTCACCTTGGTGATGACAGTCTGATTATCACAGTTCATAAGGATAGCCGGAACCGGTTTATCAACCAGTGGCAAGTCCATCAAAAGATCTCGAAGCCATCCTGCTTCAACACCAGAAGTGTCTAATGCTGTTAATTCTGCTTCCATTGTCGATCTCGTTAAGATCGTTTGCTTGCAAGACTTCCAAGAAACAGCGCCACCTCCAAGAGTAAACATATACCCAGTTGTGGCCTTCATCTCATCAGCATCAGAGATCCAATTCGCATCACTATACCCTTCAAGTACCGACGGGTCTCCGGTATAGTGAAGTCCATAATTCATAGTACCTTTGAGATAGCGCATAACTCTTTCTACAGCATGCCAATGTACATCACCCAGTTTGGAAACAAACCGGCTCAGTTTGCTCACAGCAAACGCGATGTCAGGCCTCGTTGCGCTCGCTAGGTACATCAGTGAACCAATGATTTGAGAGTATCTCAATTGATCTTTAGCCATGCCTTTGGACTTTCGAATCAACACGCTAGGATCATATGGTGTTTGAGATGGTGTGCAGTCCGAATATCCAAAGCGACTCAACACCTTCTCAGCATAATGGGATTGCAGAAGTGTGATCCCACCCTCATTATCTCTCAGTAGCTTGATATTCAAGATAACATCAGCCACACTAAGATCCTTCATCTCAAAGTTCTGAGACAGAAAGAACTTAACCTCCTCAATGACTTTGAGGTTGGTTCCGAATATCAGTATGTCATCAACATACAAGCACAGTATAACTCCTTCGCCCCCACCATGGCGATAGTATACACATTTGTCAGCTTCATTAACAACGAAGCCAACAGATGTCAGAGTTGTATTAAACTTATCATGCCATTGCTTAGGTGCTTGCTTTAGGCCATATAGAGATTTCAGCAACCTACACACCTTTCTTTCCTGACCATCTATCACAAAGCCATCTGGCTGTTGCATGTAGATTTCCTCATTTAGCTCTCCATTCAGAAAAGCCGTCTTGACATCCATTTGATGGACGAGAAGACCATGTGAGGCCGCCAACGAGAGTAATACTCGAATGGTGGTCAGTCTAGCCACAGGTGAATAAGTATCGAAGAAATCTTCCTCTTCTTTCTGGTCATAGCCCTTGGCCACAAGTCTAGCCTTGTACTTTTCAATCGTACCATCGGGCCTAAGCTTTTTCTTGAACACCCACTTACATCCCAGTGGTTTGCAACCATAGGGACGGTCGGTGATCTCCCATGTCCCGTTAGCCATGATGGAATCCATCTCGCTACGGACCGCATCCTTCCAGTAGTCAGCTTCTGGAGAGGCATACGCTTCTGAAATAGAAGTTGGAGTATCATCCACGAGGTACACGAAGAAATCATCACCAAAGGTCTTTGCAGTCCTTTGTCTCTTGCCCCTACCAAGGGTTTCCTCGTCATCCTCCTCAGGATTTTCATCATGTGTTTGTTCATAATATTCCATAGGGATGGCAGGTTCAGGAGTCTCCTCAGATTCCTGTCTAGAAGTGCTTTGCATATCTCTCATAGGAAAAATATCCTCGAAGAATGTAGCATCCTTAGACTCCATAATTGTACCGACCTTCTGGTCAGGTACCTCAGATTTCACTACTAGAAATCTATAGCCAACGCTGTTCTTAGCGTAGCCCAAATTAACGCAGTCCACAGTCTTGGGTCCAAGCTTACGCTTTTTGGGGATCGGCACGTTGACCTTCGCCAAACAGCCCCAAGTGCGCAAGTACGAGAGTGTCGTCCTTTTCTTTGCCCATTTCTCATAGGGAGTGATCTCATTATCCTTTGTCGGAACTTTATTCAGGACATGACATGCCGTCAATATAGCCTCCCCCCACCATGCCTTGGATAAACCCGATGTATCTAACATGGCGTTAACCAAATCAGTTAGAGTACGGTTTTTCCGCTCGGCAACCCCATTTGACTGGGGTGAATAGGGAGGCGTCCTCTCATGAATAATGCCATGTTCCGAACAGAAGGAGTCAAACTCACTCGAGAAGTACTCTCCACCACGGTCTGACCGGACTCGTTTAATTTTCTTTTCAAGTTGATTCTCAACTTCTGCCTTATAGATTTTAAAGTAGTGTAGAGCCTCATCCTTAGTATTTAACAGATAAACATAGCAATATCTAGTGGAATCATCTATCAATGTCATGAAGTATCTCTTTCCACCTTTAGTCAATACACCATTCATCTCACAAAGATCAGAATGTATGAGTTCTAATGGTGCCAGGTGTCTCTCCTCCGCGGCCTTATGAGGCTTGCGAGGTTGCTTAGCTTGCACACATGAAAGGCACTTAGAACCTTTGGCTAAAGTGAAACTCGGGATTAAATCCAACTTGGCTAGCCGTGTCATAACACCGAAACTTATGTGACAAAGACGTGAGTGCCAAACCTCAGATTCATTAATACTCGAATGAATATGGTTCACGACTTTATTACAGAAATCTGCGAGGGAAAGGCGGAACATCCCTCCGCTCTCATAACCTTTTCCAACAAATAGTCCATACTTAGTAACAACTAATTTATTAGACTCGAATACCAACTTAAACCCTTCTCTACATAGAAGGGAGCCACTAACGAGGTTCTTCTTGATGGCGGGGACATGCTGCACGTTCTTCAGCTGCACGATCCTTCCCGAAGTAAACTTCAGATCGACCGTGCCAACACCATGAACAGAAGCACTCGCGCCATTCCCCATCAATACGGACCCGTGGCCTGTGACCTGGTAAGAAGAGAACAATGAAATGTCAGCACACACATGAACACCTGCACCTGTATCCACCCACCAATCGGTAGGCTGAAACACTGAAAAAACAGTAAATAAATTACCGTACCCAGATGCACCATTCTCATTGTTGCTCACAATCATGTTGACAGACTTGGAGTCCTGTCCTGACTTCTTAAACTTGTTTGGGCACTTGTTGGCCCAATGTTCAGCCGAACCACAAGTAAAGCAGCCCTCATCCTTCTTGTTCTTCTTGAAGGTCTTCTTACCCTTCTTCTTAAAGTCGGCAGTCTGTTGGACACCGTTCTTTCCCCTGGGCTTGTGGGAATTGGAGTTCTTCTGATGCACCATATTGGCCACAGAAGTTCCTTCGACCCCTTTTCCGTGCGAGTCCTTTGCCCTTGAGTTCTGCTCAACACTCAGATGGCCAATGACATCCTCCACAGAGAATTCACGCCTCTGATGTTTCAGAGTGGTGGCAAAGTTCCTCCAGGAATTGGGGAGCTTAGCGATTATGCAGCCCGCGACAAATTTGCCCGGTAACTCGCACTTAAGAAGCTCAAGCTCCTTAACAATGCATATTATCTCATGAGCCTGCTCCAATACAGGACGGTTTTCAACCATCTTGTAATCGTGGAACTGCTCTATAATATACATCTCGCTCCCTGCATCGGCAGCCCCGAACTTAGATTCGAGCGCCTCCCACAAGTCCTTGGCAGACCGCATATGTAAATATGCATCAACCAGCTTATCTCCAATCACGCTCAGAACTGCCCCGAGGAACACCACGGTGGCCTCCTTAAACGCCTTCTCCTGTTCAGGAGCGATCGTTCCTGTAGGAGTCACACCGGCGACCCAGAACACGTTCATGGCCGTGAGCCATAAGGTGGTTTTAGTCTGCCAACGCTTAAAGTACGTCCCCGTAAACGGGGACGGTTTCAGTGCATCAGCAAAACCAGAATTCGAAAAACTCCTACAGATATTAGGTTTTTGGATTGATGAGAAAATAGGCAGTTTTTCGATTAAATTAATCCATGAATAAATCATGAGCATGACATGGACAGCATTGATAACATACTGATTATGATCTAACAGAGCATGTACTACGCATATAGTAGAGACATCTACGCATACCGCTAGTACTGCTACAACAGAAAGAAACACGAGAGGGATAAGCGATGTATACCCTCCAATCGGCCACGCGGTGGCGGTGGCGGTGACAGCAGCCGCGGCATCCTCGGCGGCCTTCTTGTCGGCCTCGGCTTTCTCAGCGGCGGCACGGTCGGTGTCGGTCGACATGGTGATGATGAAGGTGATGCGGACGTAGATGAACAGAAGCGAGCAGTCGCGTAGTCGCTACCCAAAAACCTAATCGCCCCTCTCCCCGTACAGGATCCGGAGAGGCGTGGTTTCGGAGGCCTGCTCTCCCGTCAACCGTGTACGCGGTGAACGGGACGGAGTCGCCGGCGGCAGCAGCAGCAGAGGAACGACGTGGGCGTGGAGGCGGAGATGCGTTCTGTTTCGTGACGGCTAGGGTTGGCAGCGCCCCACATATATATGTGCGGCCGCGCGTGGAGAGACGTGGGCTGAACCCACGTCCAAGTCGGTAGCCCACGATCCGACGTCTCAGATCGTGGCCCCACCTGTCAAAGACTCTCCGTTCCTGACCGGCAAAAAGAAGCGCATAGGAGTGAGCTCGGCTCGGCTCAATCCCGCAACCCGCGGCGCGTCGTGACGAGGCGTGGCGTGGCGAGGCGAGCGGAGGAGGAGGAGTGCGCGAGGGCCTCATCTCTTCTCAAGCTCCAATAGCATGAGGGAGAGAGTCCCTTATAAACCACTCCAACTCTCCTTCCACTTCCAAGGTGGGACTAAACTTCCCACCACACCTAGTGCCATATAACCCACATGGGCCCTTAGAGATTTTTCAGAAATTGCAATATGGGCCTAGAGCCCATCTCAAATTTCAGCAATCCCCCACCAGATCTCGAGGGCCCATAGTGTCCTCTGTTCCAAATACTGTTTTGATATACTAGTGTTTAGTGAAGACCTGTTAAGGTTGAGCTTCACCTAGAGTAAGTAGCTACATTCCTTCACAACTGAACAATGGACTATGCCTTGAATTGTCAGTTTGGCATAAAGAAGTTTCACCACATGTCTTACTAGTACTGGGCTGCCGAAGGCTGACCCCTCGGGTGGAGCATATAAGTCACACTCCTGGCCTATTCATGAGTTTACTAGAGATCACCCCAATCTCATAGACTGTGACTAGCAGTCGGGCTCACATAGGTGTGTTCCTCCAAAGATCGCTCTGTAGGATAGCATCTTGCTTATACATATAAGCCTTGGAACACATTAAGACAATAGTCATCCTTCCATACAGTTTCCGAGAGTATTGCATCTCCAACGGAGTGGGTTAGTAAAGTTACTCTCCTCAGTTCACCACTGGCTTGTTTCCCCAGGTCCTACTTCACGGGATCTCCGATCACATAGGTTGGGTTACCACCATGGTAACTCATGTGGGTCTCATACCCATCTCCCTCGATGCACTATCTATCACTACACGTGATAGCCCTTTCGTAAAGGGATCTGCCAGATTCTTAGCCGTATGGACATAGTCCAACGCTATCACTCCGGAGTTTCTTAATTTTCTGACAGCCTTTAATCTCATTCTTATGTGTTTGTTGGACTTCATGTTGTCCTTTGAACTCTTCACCTTGGTGATGACAGTCTGATTATCACAGTTCATAAGGATAGCCGGAACCGGTTTATCAACCAGTGGCAAGTCCATCAAAAGATCTCGAAGCCATCCTGCTTCAACACCAGAAGTGTCTAATGCTGTTAATTCTGCTTCCATTGTCGATCTCGTTAAGATCGTTTGCTTGCAAGACTTCCAAGAAACAGCGCCACCTCCAAGAGTAAACATATACCCAGTTGTGGCCTTCATCTCATCAGCATCAGAGATCCAATTCGCATCACTATACCCTTCAAGTACCGACGGGTCTCCGGTATAGTGAAGTCCATAATTCATAGTACCTTTGAGATAGCGCATAACTCTTTCTACAGCATGCCAATGTACATCACCCGGTTTGGAAACAAACCGGCTCAGTTTGCTCACAGCAAACGCGATGTCAGGCCTCGTTGCGCTCACTAGGTACATCAGTGAACCAATGATTTGAGAGTATCTCAATTGATCTTTAGCCATGCCTTTGGACTTTCGAATCAACACGCTAGGATCATATGGTGTTTGAGATGGTGTGCAGTCCGAATATCCAAAGCGACTCAACACCTTCTCAGCATAATGGGATTGCAGAAGTGTGATCCCACCCTCATTATCTCTCAGTAGCTTGATATTCAAGATAACATCAGCCACACTAAGATCCTTCATCTCAAAGTTCTGAGACAGAAAGAACTTAACCTCCTCAATGACTTTGAGGTTGGTTCCGAATATCAGTATGTCATCAACATACAAGCACAGTATAACTCCTTCGCCCCCACCATGGCGATAGTATACACATTTGTCAGCTTCATTAACAACGAAGCCAACAGATGTCAGAGTTGTATTAAACTTATCATGCCATTGCTTAGGTGCTTGCTTTAGGCCATATAGAGATTTCAGCAACCTACACACCTTTCTTTCCTGACCATCTATCACAAAGCCATCTGGCTGTTGCATGTAGATTTCCTCATTTAGCTCTCCATTCAGAAAAGCCGTCTTGACATCCATTTGATGGACGAGAAGACCATGTGAGGCCGCCAACGAGAGTAATACTCGAATGGTGGTCAGTCTAGCCACAGGTGAATAAGTATCGAAGAAATCTTCCTCTTCTTTCTGGTCATAGCCCTTGGCCACAAGTCTAGCCTTGTACTTTTCAATCGTACCATCGGGCCTAAGCTTTTTCTTGAACACCCACTTACATCCCAGTGGTTTGCAACCATAGGGACGGTCGGTGATCTCCCATGTCCCGTTAGCCATGATGGAATCCATCTCGCTACGGACCGCATCCTTCCAGTAGTCAGCTTCTGGAGAGGCATACGCTTCTGAAATAGAAGTTGGAGTATCATCCATGAGGTACACGAAGAAATCATCACCAAAGGTCTTTGCAGTCCTTTGTCTCTTGCCCCTACCAAGGGTTTCCTCGTCATCCTCCTCAGGATTTTCATCATGTGTTTGTTCATAATATTCCATAGGGATGGCAGGTTCAGGAGTCTCCTCAGATTCCTGTCTAGAAGTGCTTTGCATATCTCTCATAGGAAAAATATCCTCGAAGAATGTAGCATCCTTAGACTCCATAATTGTACCGACCTTCTGGTCAGGTACCTCAGATTTCACTACTAGAAATCTATAGCCAACGCTGTTCTTAGCGTAGCCCAAATTAACGCAGTCCACAGTCTTGGGTCCAAGCTTACGCTTTTTGGGGATCGGCACGTTGACCTTCGCCAAACAGCCCCAAGTGCGCAAGTACGAGAGTGTCGTCCTTTTCTTTGCCCATTTCTCATAGGGAGTGATCTCATTATCCTTTGTCGGAACTTTATTCAGGACATGACATGCCGTCAATATAGCCTCCCCCCACCATGCCTTGGATAAACCCGATGTATCTAACATGGCGTTAACCAAATCAGTTAGAGTACGGTTTTTCCGCTCGGCAACCCCATTTGACTGGGGTGAATAGGGAGGCGTCCTCTCATGAATAATGCCATGTTCCGAACAGAAGGAGTCAAACTCACTCGAGAAGTACTCTCCACCACGGTCTGACTGGACTCGTTTAATTTTCTTTTCAAGTTGATTCTCAACTTCTGCCTTATAGATTTTAAAGTAGTGTAGAGCCTCATCCTTAGTATTTAACAGATAAACATAGCAATATCTAGTGGAATCATCTATCAATGTCATGAAGTATCTCTTTCCACCTTTAGTCAATACACCATTCATCTCACAAAGATCAGAATGTATGAGTTCTAATGGTGCCAGGTGTCTCTCCTCCGCGGCCTTATGAGGCTTGCGAGGTTGCTTAGCTTGCACACATGAAAGGCACTTAGAACCTTTGGCTAAAGTGAAACTCGGGATTAAATCCAACTTGGCTAGCCGTGTCATAACACCGAAACTTATGTGACAAAGACGTGAGTGCCAAACCTCAGATTCATTAATACTCGAATGAATATGGTTCACGACTTTATTACAGAAATCTGCGAGGGAAAGGCGGAACATCCCTCCGCTCTCATAACCTTTTCCAACAAATAGTCCATACTTAGTAACAACTAATTTATTAGACTCGAATACCAACTTAAACCCTTCTCTACATAGAAGGGAGCCACTAACGAGGTTCTTCTTGATGGCGGGGACATGCTGCACGTTCTTCAGCTGCACGATCCTTCCCGAAGTAAACTTCAGATCGACCGTGCCAACACCATGAACAGAAGCACTCGCGCCATTCCCCATCAATACGGACCCGTGGCCTGTGACCTGGTAAGAAGAGAACAATGAAATGTCAGCACACACATGAACACCTGCACCTGTATCCACCCACCAATCGGTAGGCTGAAACACTGAAAAAACAGTAAATAAATTACCGTACCCAGATGCACCATTCTCATTGTTGCTCACAATCATGTTGACAGACTTGGAGTCCTGTCCTGACTTCTTAAACTTGTTTGGGCACTTGTTGGCCCAATGTTCAGCCGAACCACAAGTAAAGCAGCCCTCATCCTTCTTGTTCTTCTTGAAGGTCTTCTTACCCTTCTTCTTAAAGTCGGCAGTCTGTTGGACACCGTTCTTTCCCCTGGGCTTGTGGGAATTGGAGTTCTTCTGATGCACCATATTGGCCACAGAAGTTCCTTCGACCCCTTTTCCGTGCGAGTCCTTTGCCCTTGAGTTCTGCTCAACACTCAGATGGCCAATGACATCCTCCACAGAGAATTCACGCCTCTGATGTTTCAGAGTGGTGGCAAAGTTCCTCCAGGAATTGGGGAGCTTAGCGATTATGCAGCCCGCGACAAATTTGCCCGGTAACTCGCACTTAAGAAGCTCAAGCTCCTTAACAATGCATATTATCTCATGAGCCTGCTCCAATACAGGACGGTTTTCAACCATCTTGTAATCGTGGAACTGCTCTATAATATACATCTCGCTCCCTGCATCGGCAGCCCCGAACTTAGATTCGAGCGCCTCCCACAAGTCCTTGGCAGACCGCATATGTAAATATGCATCAACCAGCTTATCTCCAATCACGCTCAGAACTGCCCCGAGGAACACCACGGTGGCCTCCTTAAACGCCTTCTCCTGTTCAGGAGCGATCGTTCCTGTAGGAGTCACACCGGCGACCCAGAACACGTTCATGGCCGTGAGCCATAAGGTGGTTTTAGTCTGCCAACGCTTAAAGTACGTCCCCGTAAACGGGGACGGTTTCAGTGCAGCAGCAAAACCAGAATTCGAAAAACTCCTACAGATATTAGGTTTTTGGATTGATGAGAAAATAGGCAGTTTTTCGATTAAATTAATCCATGAATAAATCATGAGCATGACATGGACAGCATTGATAACATACTGATTATGATCTAACAGAGCATGTACTACGCATATAGTAGAGACATCTACGCATACCGCTAGTACTGCTACAACAGAAAGAAACACGAGAGGGATAAGCGATGTATACCCTCCAATCGGCCACGCGGTGGCGGTGGCGGTGACAGCAGCCGCGGCATCCTCGGCGGCCTTCTTGTCGGCCTCGGCTTTCTCAGCGGCGGCACGGTCGGTGTCGGTCGACATGGTGATGATGAAGGTGATGCGGACGTAGATGAACAGAAGCGAGCAGTCGCGTAGTCGCTACCCAAAAACCTAATCGCCCCTCTCCCCGTACAGGATCCGGAGAGGCGTGGTTTCGGAGGCCTGCTCTCCCGTCAACCGTGTACGCGGTGAACGGGACGGAGTCGCCGGCGGCAGCAGCAGCAGAGGAACGACGTGGGCGTGGAGGCGGAGATGCGTTCTGTTTCGTGATGGCTAGGGTTGGCAGCGCCCCACATATATATGTGCGGCCGCGCGTGGAGAGATGTGGGCTGAACCCACGTCCAAGTCGGTAGCCCACGATCCGACGTCTCAGATCGTGGCCCCACCTGTCAAAGACTCTCCGTTCCTGACCGGCAAAAAGAAGCGCATAGGAGTGAGCTCGGCTCGGCTCAATCCCGCAACCCGCGGCGCGTCGTGACGAGGCGTGGCGTGGCGAGGCGAGCGGAGGAGGAGGAGTGCGCGAGGGCCTCATCTCTTCTCAAGCTCCAATAGCATGAGGGAGAGAGTCCCTTATAAACCACTCCAACTCTCCTTCCACTTCCAAGGTGGGACTAAACTTCCCACCACACCTAGTGCCATATAACCCACATGGGCCCTTAGAGATTTTTCAGAAATTGCAATGTGGGCCTAGAGCCCATCTCAGATTTCAGCAATCCCCCACCAGATCTCGAGGGCCCATAGTGTCCTCTGTTCCAAATACTGTTTTGATATACTAGTGTTTCAGTGAAGACCTGTTAAGGTTGAGCTTCACCTAGAGCAAGTAGCTACATTCCTTCACAACTGAACAATGGACTATGCCTTGAATTGTCAGTTTGGCGTAAAGAAGTTTCACCACATGTCTTACTAGTACTGGGCTGCCGAAGGCTGACCCCTCGGGTGGAGCATATAAGTCACACTCCTGGCCTATTCATGAGTTTACTAGAGATCACCCCAATCTCATAGACTGTGACTAGCAGTCGGGCTCACATAGGTGTGTTCCTCCAAAGATCGCTCTGTAGGATAGCATCTTGCTTATACATATAAGCCTTGGAACACATTAAGACAATAGTCATCCTTCCATACAGTTTCCGAGAGTATTGCATCTCCAACGGAGTGGGTTAGTAAAGTTACTCTCCTCAGTTCACCACTGGCTTGTTTCCCCAGGTCCTACTTCACGGGATCTCCGATCACATAGGTTGGGTTACCACCATGGTAACTCATGTGGGTCTCATACCCATCTCCCTCGATGCACTATCTATCACTACACGTGATAGCCCTTTCGTAAAGGGATCTGCCAGATTCTTAGCCGTATGGACATAGTCCAACGCTATCACTCCGGAGTTTCTTAATTTTCTGACAGCCTTTAATCTCATTCTTATGTGTTTGTTGGACTTCATGTTGTCCTTTGAACTCTTCACCTTGGTGATGACAGTCTGATTATCACAATTCATAAGGATAGCCGGAACCGGTTTATCAACCAGTGGCAAGTCCATCAAAAGATCTCGAAGCCATCCTGCTTCAACACCAGAAGTGTCTAATGCTGTTAATTCTGCTTCCATTGTCGATCTCGTTAAGATCGTTTGCTTGCAAGACTTCCAAGAAACAGCGCCACCTCCAAGAGTAAACATATACCCAGTTGTGGCCTTCATCTCATCAGCATCAGAGATCCAATTCGCATCACTATACCCTTCAAGTACCGATGGGTCTCCGGTATAGTGAAGTCCATAATTCATAGTACCTTTGAGATAGCGCATAACTCTTTCTACAGCATGCCAATGTACATCACCCGGTTTGGAAACAAACCGGCTCAGTTTGCTCACAGCAAACGCGATGTCAGGCCTCGTTGCGCTCGCTAGGTACATCAGTGAACCAATGATTTGAGAGTATCTCAATTGATCTTTAGCCATGCCTTTGGACTTTCGAATCAACACGCTAGGATCATATGGTGTTTGAGATGGTGTGCAGTCCGAATATCCAAAGCGACTCAACACCTTCTCAGCATAATGGGATTGCAGAAGTGTGATCCCACCCTCATTATCTCTCAGTAGCTTGATATTCAAGATAACATCAGCCACACTAAGATCCTTCATCTCAAAGTTCTGAGACAGAAAGAACTTAACCTCCTCAATGACTTTGAGGTTGGTTCCGAATATCAGTATGTCATCAACATACAAGCACAGTATAACTCCTTCGCCCCCACCATGGCGATAGTATACACATTTGTCAGCTTCATTAACAACGAAGCCAACAGATGTCAGAGTTGTATTAAACTTATCATGCCATTGCTTAGGTGCTTGCTTTAGGCCATATAGAGATTTCAGCAACCTACACACCTTTCTTTCCTGACCATCTATCACAAAGCCATCTGGCTGTTGCATGTAGATTTCCTCATTTAGCTCTCCATTCAGAAAAGCCGTCTTGACATCCATTTGATGGACGAGAAGACCATGTGAGGCCGCCAACGAGAGTAATACTCGAATGGTGGTCAGTCTAGCCACAGGTGAATAAGTATCGAAGAAATCTTCCTCTTCTTTCTGGTCATAGCCCTTGGCCACAAGTCTAGCCTTGTACTTTTCAATCGTACCATCGGGCCTAAGCTTTTTCTTGAACACCCACTTACATCCCAGTGGTTTGCAACCATAGGGACGGTCGGTGATCTCCCATGTCCCGTTAGCCATGATGGAATCCATCTCGCTACGGACCGCATCCTTCCAGTAGTCAGCTTCTGGAGAGGCATACGCTTCTGAAATAGAAGTTGGAGTATCATCCACGAGGTACACGAAGAAATCATCACCAAAGGTCTTTGCAGTCCTTTGTCTCTTGCCCCTACCAAGGGTTTCCTCGTCATCCTCCTCAGGATTTTCATCATGTGTTTGTTCATAATATTCCATAGGGATGGCAGGTTCAGGAGTCTCCTCAGATTCCTGTCTAGAAGTGCTTTGCATATCTCTCATAGGAAAAATATCCTCGAAGAATGTAGCATCCTTAGACTCCATAATTGTACCGACCTTCTGGTCAGGTACCTCAGATTTCACTACTAGAAATCTATAGCCAACGCTGTTCTTAGCGTAGCCCAAATTAACGCAGTCCACAGTCTTGGGTCCAAGCTTACGCTTTTTGGGGATCGGCACGTTGACCTTCGCCAAACAGCCCCAAGTGCGCAAGTACGAGAGTGTCGTCCTTTTCTTTGCCCATTTCTCATAGGGAGTGATCTCATTATCCTTTGTCGGAACTTTATTCAGGACATGACATGCCGTCAATATAGCCTCCCCCCACCATGCCTTGGATAAACCCGATGTATCTAACATGGCGTTAACCAAATCAGTTAGAGTACGGTTTTTCCGCTCGGCAACCCCATTTGACTGGGGTGAATAGGGAGGCGTCCTCTCATGAATAATGCCATGTTCCGAACAGAAGGAGTCAAACTCACTCGAGAAGTACTCTCCACCACGGTCTGACCGGACTCGTTTAATTTTCTTTTCAAGTTGATTCTCAACTTCTGCCTTATAGATTTTAAAGTAGTGTAGAGCCTCATCCTTAGTATTTAACAGATAAACATAGCAATATCTAGTGGAATCATCTATCAATGTCATGAAGTATCTCTTTCCACCTTTAGTCAATACACCATTCATCTCACAAAGATCAGAATGTATGAGTTCTAATGGTGCCAGGTGTCTCTCCTCCGCGGCCTTATGAGGCTTGCGAGGTTGCTTAGCTTGCACACATGAAAGGCACTTAGAACCTTTGGCTAAAGTGAAACTCGGGATTAAATCCAACTTGGCTAGCCGTGTCATAACACCGAAACTTATGTGACAAAGACGTGAGTGCCAAACCTCAGATTCATTAATACTCGAATGAATATGGTTCACGACTTTATTACAGAAATCTGCGAGGGAAAGGCGGAACATCCCTCCGCTCTCATAACCTTTTCCAACAAATAGTCCATACTTAGTAACAACTAATTTATTAGACTCGAATACCAACTTAAACCCTTCTCTACATAGAAGGGAGCCACTAACGAGGTTCTTCTTGATGGCGGGGACATGCTGCACGTTCTTCAGCTGCACGATCCTTCCCGAAGTAAACTTCAGATCGACCGTGCCAACACCATGAACAGAAGCACTCGCGCCATTCCCCATCAATACGGACCCGTGGCCTGTGACCTGGTAAGAAGAGAACAATGAAATGTCAGCACACACATGAACACCTGCACCTGTATCCACCCACCAATCGGTAGGCTGAAACACTGAAAAAACAGTAAATAAATTACCGTACCCAGATGCACCATTCTCATTGTTGCTCACAATCATGTTGACAGACTTGGAGTCCTGTCCTGACTTCTTAAACTTGTTTGGGCACTTGTTGGCCCAATGTTCAGCCGAACCACAAGTAAAGCAGCCCTCATCCTTCTTGTTCTTCTTGAAGGTCTTCTTACCCTTCTTCTTAAAGTCGGCAGTCTGTTGGACACCGTTCTTTCCCCTGGGCTTGTGGGAATTGGAGTTCTTCTGATGCACCATATTGGCCACAGAAGTTCCTTCGACCCCTTTTCCGTGCGAGTCCTTTGCCCTTGAGTTCTGCTCAACACTCAGATGGCCAATGACATCCTCCACAGAGAATTCACGCCTCTGATGTTTCAGAGTGGTGGCAAAGTTCCTCCAGGAATTGGGGAGCTTAGCGATTATGCAGCCCGCGACAAATTTGCCCGGTAACTCGCACTTAAGAAGCTCAAGCTCCTTAACAATGCATATTATCTCATGAGCCTGCTCCAATACAGGACGGTTTTCAACCATCTTGTAATCGTGGAACTGCTCTATAATATACATCTCGCTCCCTGCATCGGCAGCCCCGAACTTAGATTCGAGCGCCTCCCACAAGTCCTTGGCAGACCGCATATGTAAATATGCATCAACCAGCTTATCTCCAATCACGCTCAGAACTGCCCCGAGGAACACCACGGTGGCCTCCTTAAACGCCTTCTCCTGTTCAGGAGCGATCGTTCCTGTAGGAGTCACACCGGCGACCCAGAACACGTTCATGGCCGTGAGCCATAAGGTGGTTTTAGTCTGCCAACGCTTAAAGTACGTCCCCGTAAACGGGGACGGTTTCAGTGCAGCAGCAAAACCAGAATTCGAAAAACTCCTACAGATATTAGGTTTTTGGATTGATGAGAAAATAGGCAGTTTTTCGATTAAATTAATCCATGAATAAATCATGAGCATGACATGGACAGCATTGATAACATACTGATTATGATCTAACAGAGCATGTACTACGCATATAGTAGAGACATCTACGCATACCGCTAGTACTGCTACAACAGAAAGAAACACGAGAGGGATAAGCGATGTATACCCTCCAATCGGCCACGCGGTGGCGGTGGCGGTGACAGCAGCCGCGGCATCCTCGGCGGCCTTCTTGTCGGCCTCGGCTTTCTCAGCGGCGGCACGGTCGGTGTCGGTCGACATGGTGATGATGAAGGTGATGCGGACGTAGGTGAACAGAAGCGAGCAGTCGCGTAGTCGCTACCCAAAAACCTAATCGCCCCTCTCCCCGTACAGGATCCGGAGAGGCGTGGTTTCGGAGGCCTGCTCTCCCGTCAACCGTGTACGCGGTGAACGGGACGGAGTTGCCGGCGGCAGCAGCAGCAGAGGAACAACGTGGGCGTGGAGGCGGAGATGCGTTCTGTTTCGTGACGGCTAGGGTTGGCAGCGCCCCACATATATATGTGCGGCCGCGCGTGGAGAGACGTGGGCTGGACCCACGTCCAAGTCGGTAGCCCACGATCCGACGTCTCAGATCGTGGCCCCACCTGTCAAAGACTCTCCGTTCCTGACCGGCAAAAAGAAGCGCATAGGAGTGAGCTCGGCTCGGCTCAATCCCGCAACCCGCGGCGCGTCGTGACGAGGCGTGGCGTGGCGTGGCGAGGCGAGCGGAGGAGGAGGAGTGCGCGAGGGCCTCATCTCTTCTCAAGCTCCAATAGCATGAGGGAGAGAGTCCCTTATAAACCACTCCAACTCTCCTTCCACTTCCAAGGTGGGACTAAACTTCCCACCACACCTAGTGCCATATAACCCACATGGGCCCTTAGAGATTTTTCAGAAATTGCAATATGGGCCTAGAGCCCATCTCAGATTTCAGCAATCCCCCACCAGATCTCGAGGGCCCACAGTGTCCTCTGTTCCAAATACTGTTTTGATATACTAGTGTTTCAGTGAAGACCTGTTAAGGTTGAGCTTCACCTAGAGCAAGTAGCTACATTCCTTCACAACTGAACAATGGACTATGCCTTGAATTGTCAGTTTGGCGTAAAGAAGTTTCACCACATGTCTTACTAGTACTGGGCTGCCGAAGGCTGACCCCTCGGGTGGAGCATATAAGTCACACTCCTGGCCTATTCATGAGTTTACTAGAGATCACCCCAATCTCATAGACTGTGACTAGCAGTCGGGCTCACATAGGTGTGTTCCTCCAAAGATCGCTCTGTAGGATAGCATCTTGCTTATACATATAAGCCTTGGAACACATTAAGACAATAGTCATCCTTCCATACAGTTTCCGAGAGTATTGCATCTCCAACGGAGTGGGTTAGTAAAGTTACTCTCCTCAGTTCACCACTGGCTTGTTTCCCCAGGTCCTACTTCACGGGATCTCCGATCACATAGGTTGGGTTACCACCATGGTAACTCATGTGGGTCTCATACCCATCTCCCTCGATGCACTATCTATCACTACACGTGATAGCCCTTTCGTAAAGGGATCTGCCAGATTCTTAGCCGTATGGACATAGTCCAACGCTATCACTCCGGAGTTTCTTAATTTTCTGACAGCCTTTAATCTCATTCTTATGTGTTTGTTGGACTTCATGTTGTCCTTTGAACTCTTCACCTTGGTGATGACAGTCTGATTATCACAGTTCATAAGGATAGCCGGAACCGGCTTATCAACCAGTGGCAAGTCCATCAAAAGATCTCGAAGCCATCCTGCTTCAACACCAGAAGTGTCTAATGCTGTTAATTCTGCTTCCATTGTCGATCTCGTTAAGATCGTTTGCTTGCAAGACTTCCAAGAAACAGCGCCACCTCCAAGAGTAAACATATACCCAGTTGTGGCCTTCATCTCATCAGCATCAGAGATCCAATTCGCATCACTATACCCTTCAAGTACCGACGGGTCTCCGGTATAGTGAAGTCCATAATTCATAGTACCTTTGAGATAGCGCATAACTCTTTCTACAGCATGCCAATGTACATCACCCGGTTTGGAAACAAACCGGCTCAGTTTGCTCACAGCAAACGCGATGTCAGGCCTCGTTGCGCTCGCTAGGTACATCAGTGAACCAATGATTTGAGAGTATCTCAATTGATCTTTAGCCATGCCTTTGGACTTTCGAATCAACACGCTAGGATCATATGGTGTTTGAGATGGTGTGCAGTCCGAATATCCAAAGCGACTCAACACCTTCTCAGCATAATGGGATTGCAGAAGTGTGATCCCACCCTCATTATCTCTCAGTAGCTTGATATTCAAGATAACATCAGCCACACTAAGATCCTTCATCTCAAAGTTCTGAGACAGAAAGAACTTAACCTCCTCAATGACTTTGAGGTTGGTTCCGAATATCAGTATGTCATCAACATACAAGCACAGTATAACTCCTTCGCCCCCACCATGGCGATAGTATACACATTTGTCAGCTTCATTAACAACGAAGCCAACAGATGTCAGAGTTGTATTAAACTTATCATGCCATTGCTTAGGTGCTTGCTTTAGGCCATATAGAGATTTCAGCAACCTACACACCTTTCTTTCCTGACCATCTATCACAAAGCCATCTGGCTGTTGCATGTAGATTTCCTCATTTAGCTCTCCATTCAGAAAAGCCGTCTTGACATCCATTTGATGGACGAGAAGACCATGTGAGGCCGCCAACGAGAGTAATACTCGAATGGTGGTCAGTCTAGCCACAGGTGAATAAGTATCGAAGAAATCTTCCTCTTCTTTCTGGTCATAGCCCTTGGCCACAAGTCTAGCCTTGTACTTTTCAATCGTACCATCGGGCCTAAGCTTTTTCTTGAACACCCACTTACATCCCAGTGGTTTGCAACCATAGGGACGGTCGGTGATCTCCCATGTCCCGTTAGCCATGATGGAATCCATCTCGCTACGGACCGCATCCTTCCAGTAGTCAGCTTCTGGAGAGGCATACGCTTCTGAAATAGAAGTTGGAGTATCATCCACGAGGTACACGAAGAAATCATCACCAAAGGTCTTTGCAGTCCTTTGTCTCTTGCCCCTACCAAGGGTTTCCTCGTCATCCTCCTCAGGATTTTCATCATGTGTTTGTTCATAATATTCCATAGGGATGGCAGGTTCAGGAGTCTCCTCAGATTCCTGTCTAGAAGTGCTTTGCATATCTCTCATAGGAAAAATATCCTCGAAGAATGTAGCATCCTTAGACTCCATAATTGTACCGACCTTCTGGTCAGGTACCTCAGATTTCACTACTAGAAATCTATAGCCAACGCTGTTCTTAGCGTAGCCCAAATTAACGCAGTCCACAGTCTTGGGTCCAAGCTTACGCTTTTTGGGGATCGGCACGTTGACCTTCGCCAAACAGCCCCAAGTGCGCAAGTACGAGAGTGTCGTCCTTTTCTTTGCCCATTTCTCATAGGGAGTGATCTCATTATCCTTTGTCGGAACTTTATTCAGGACATGACATGCCGTCAATATAGCCTCCCCCCACCATGCCTTGGATAAACCCGATGTATCTAACATGGCGTTAACCAAATCAGTTAGAGTACGGTTTTTCCGCTCGGCAACCCCATTTGACTGGGGTGAATAGGGAGGCGTCCTCTCATGAATAATGCCATGTTCCGAACAGAAGGAGTCAAACTCACTCGAGAAGTACTCTCCACCACGGTCTGACCGGACTCGTTTAATTTTCTTTTCAAGTTGATTCTCAACTTCTGCCTTATAGATTTTAAAGTAGTGTAGAGCCTCATCCTTAGTATTTAACAGATAAACATAGCAATATCTAGTGGAATCATCTATCAATGTCATGAAGTATCTCTTTCCACCTTTAGTCAATACACCATTCATCTCACAAAGATCAGAATGTATGAGTTCTAATGGTGCCAGGTGTCTCTCCTCCGCGGCCTTATGAGGCTTGCGAGGTTGCTTAGCTTGCACACATGAAAGGCACTTAGAACCTTTGGCTAAAGTGAAACTCGGGATTAAATCCAACTTGGCTAGCCGTGTCATAACACCGAAACTTATGTGACAAAGACGTGAGTGCCAAACCTCAGATTCATTAATACTCGAATGAATATGGTTCACGACTTTATTACAGAAATCTGCGAGGGAAAGGCGGAACATCCCTCCGCTCTCATAACCTTTTCCAACAAATAGTCCATACTTAGTAACAACTAATTTATTAGACTCGAATACCAACTTAAACCCTTCTCTACATAGAAGGGAGCCACTAACGAGGTTCTTCTTGATGGCGGGGACATGCTGCACGTTCTTCAGCTGCACGATCCTTCCCGAAGTAAACTTCAGATCGACCGTGCCAACACCATGAACAGAAGCACTCGCGCCATTCCCCATCAATACGGACCCGTGGCCTGTGACCTGGTAAGAAGAGAACAATGAAATGTCAGCACACACATGAACACCTGCACCTGTATCCACCCACCAATCGGTAGGCTGAAACACTGAAAAAACAGTAAATAAATTACCGTACCCAGATGCACCATTCTCATTGTTGCTCACAATCATGTTGACAGACTTGGAGTCCTGTCCTGACTTCTTAAACTTGTTTGGGCACTTGTTGGCCCAATGTTCAGCCGAACCACAAGTAAAGCAGCCCTCATCCTTCTTGTTCTTCTTGAAGGTCTTCTTACCCTTCTTCTTAAAGTCGGCAGTCTGTTGGACACCGTTCTTTCCCCTGGGCTTGTGGGAATTGGAGTTCTTCTGATGCACCATATTGGCCACAGAAGTTCCTTCGACCCCTTTTCCGTGCGAGTCCTTTGCCCTTGAGTTCTGCTCAACACTCAGATGGCCAATGACATCCTCCACAGAGAATTCACGCCTCTGATGTTTCAGAGTGGTGGCAAAGTTCCTCCAGGAATTGGGGAGCTTAGCGATTATGCAGCCCGCGACAAATTTGCCCAGTAACTCGCACTTAAGAAGCTCAAGCTCCTTAACAATGCATATTATCTCATGAGCCTGCTCCAATACAGGACGGTTTTCAACCATCTTGTAATCGTGGAACTGCTCTATAATATACATCTCGCTCCCTGCATCGGCAGCCCCGAACTTAGATTCGAGCGCCTCCCACAAGTCCTTGGCAGACCGCATATGTAAATATGCATCAACCAGCTTATCTCCAATCACGCTCAGAACTGCCCTGAGGAACACCACGGTGGCCTCCTTAAACGCCTTCTCCTGTTCAGGAGCGATCGTTCCTGTAGGAGTCACACCGGCGACCCAGAACACGTTCATGGCCGTGAGCCATAAGGTGGTTTTAGTCTGCCAACGCTTAAAGTACGTCCCCGTAAACGGGGACGGTTTCAGTGCAGCAGCAAAACCAGAATTCGAAAAACTCCTACAGATATTAGGTTTTTGGATTGATGAGAAAATAGGCAGTTTTTCGATTAAATTAATCCATGAATAAATCATGAGCATGACATGGACAGCATTGATAACATACTGATTATGATCTAACAGAGCATGTACTACGCATATAGTAGAGACATCTACGCATACCGCTAGTACTGCTACAACAGAAAGAAACACGAGAGGGATAAGCGATGTATACCCTCCAATCGGCCACGCGGTGGCGGTGGCGGTGACAGCAGCCGCGGCATCCTCGGCGGCCTTCTTGTCGGCCTCGGCTTTCTCAGCGGCGGCACGGTCGGTGTCGGTCGACATGGTGATGATGAAGGTGATGCGGACGTACATGAACAGAAGCGAGCAGTCGTGTAGTCGCTACCCAAAAACCTAATCGCCCCTCTCCCCGTACAGGATCCGGAGAGGCGTGGTTTCGGAGGCCTGCTCTCCCGTCAACCGTGTACGCGGTGAACGGGACGGAGTCGCCGGCGGCAGCAGCAGCAGAGGAACGACGTGGGCGTGGAGGCGGAGATGCGTTCTGTTTCGTGACGGCTAGGGTTGGCAGCGCCCCACATATATATGTGCGGCCGCGCGTGGAGAGACGTGGGCTGAACCCACGTCCAAGTCGGTAGCCCACGATCCGACGTCTCAGATCGTGGCCCCACCTGTCAAAGACTCTCCGTTCCTGACCGGCAAAAAGAAGCGCATAGGAGTGAGCTCGGCTCGGCTCAATCCCGCAACCCGCAACCCGCGGCGCGTCGTGGCGAGGCGTGGCGAGCGAAGGAGGAGGAGTGCGCGAGGGCCTCATCTCTTCTCAAGCTCCAATAGCATGAGGGAGAGAGTCCCTTATAAACCACTCCAACTCTCCTTCCACTTCCAAGGTGGGACTAAACTTCCCACCACACCTAGTGCCATATAACCCACATGGGCCCTTAGAGATTTTTCAGAAATTGCAATATGGGCCTAGAGTCCATCTCAGATTTCAGCACACGGCATGGCAGCCACATGGTGGTGTAGTTATCTAGAGCTTTTTTTTTGCGGGGTAGTTATCTAGAGCTTAATTGATTAATTATCTGGGGAAAGAGGAAAATTTTCACATTCTCAACTGCCTCGCAAGAAAACTACTGCTGATCACTTAGTACGACGGATGCGATGTCATGCATAGGCGCATAGCACGTCAGCCCATACTACTATACAATTCGACGGAGATATCTGCAAACCACCATTGTCTTCTCTATACGTTATGAAAAGACAAGGTCAAGGTCAAATGATGTGTGACACAAGTACTAACTAGTCTTCTCTTTTTTCATGATGTTACTTCCGTGTCCTTTCTGGTTCTGGCAACGATAAACATAAGTATTGAATTTCTATGTGAGATTCTTCTCATGCGTCGATCTCACATGGACTATCTAGAACGTACCTATACTCATACGCGGCATTGTCCTATACTCATTTATCTTTTCAACAGGAACGTGCATATCATGTGACATGTGGATGTACTGTATATATCAGCATTGTTTCATATCCACTTGATAAGGTAGGTACGTAAGTAGTTTTTTTTTTCTTTGTGGAGAAAAGGTACGTAAGTAGTCCTTCTTTCGTGCTGTTACTTCCGCGTCCTTTCTGGTTCTGGTGAGTATTTAACCAAAAACTACCACAATTCATGGAAACGTGCCCAGAAACTATCACTTTATAAATTTGTGCCAAAAACTACCACTTTTTGCCTAATCTTTGACTAAAAACTACCATGTCACGAAAGTGCCCGATTCGCCTCTTATAAACGCCTTTCTGACAGGTGGGACCCACACGTCATCACCAACCTTCTTCTTCCCCTCCTCTCTCTCTTTTGCATTTCAACGAACACCTCTTGTGCATGGGACAGAAGCAGGGGAGCTCCTAGACACCACTCCCCTGAGCTCGCTCGCATGCCACGGCGGGGTAACACCACCACCGGGCACCATGGCCGCCTTCTTCACTCCTCGGCGTTGGTTGCGGACTGGAGATGGCAACGGCGTCGGCGCGGTGGGCGGCGTCGTGGCAGTGGAGGTGAGGCAGGGGCAGGCACGCGGGCCACGCGCCGCTGCCGCGCTCGCCGGCACTGGACCGAGGGCGGCATGCTCCACGACGTGCCCGTCGGCGGCGGCCACAAGAACAGGCGCAACGGCGGTGGCAAGGGCGACGCCAAGGCCCCCTCCCCCGTCACCACGGAGGTGTCTACTGCAGCTACCCAGGGCAGCGGTGCAGACGCGCTGGCTGGCGCCGTTGACGGGTTCATCCCGGCCAACTTCCTGAGGCAGATGTTGTCCCAGTCGGGGAGCTTCACGACCGTCGGGCGGGGCGGCGGCTACGGCATCGACCTCAGCGCATGGCAGCAAATGACCGGTGTCTACTACCGCGCCGCCGCCAGGACAGGCTGCTGCTAGGACGGCGCCAAGCCGAGGTTTTCCGGTCGGAGGAGGAGGTCTTGGGCACGGCGGCAGCGGCGGGCGCTGCGAGCGACGGGCACGGCAAGCGGCGGCGCGGTGCGCGGCGGAACGGGCGAGCAGCAGCGGGTACAAACAGTGTTGACTAACGATGCCATCACTTACATGTGGGCCAGGCATGTCATAAGTGCGTTTAAAATGAACGAATGCACCGATTTACAGACACGGTAGTTTTTAGTCAAAGATTAGGCAAATATTGGTAGTTTTCGGCACAAATTTATAAAGTGGTAGTTTCTGGGCACATTTCCATGAATTATGGTAGTTTTTTGTTAAATACTCGGTTCTGGCAAAGATAAACATACTATTGTATTTAATTTCTGTGTGAGATTATTCTCATGCATCGATCTCACATGGACATGAGTACCTATACTCATACGCGGCATTGGCCTGTTACTCAATTATCTTTTCAACAGGAACGTGCATATCATGTGACATGTGGATGTACTGTATATATCAGCATTGTTTCATATCCACTTGATAAGGTAGGTACGTAGTAGTTTTTCTTTTTTGGTTGAGAACATTTTTCTAGAACACAGTACATATGCACAGTGGCGTAGCCAGGATTTTTATCCAGGATGGTCCAACTGACACAATTTTTTGGGCAAAAATACAACATTCTATCTTTTGAATATAGAATTTATCAAAAGCACAAAACAATAAAGGGATGCAATGTCTCCAGCCCTCTTCCTTTTGCAACATTTCTATAATATTCCCTCCGTCCAAAAAAAACTTGTCCCTCAAATGGATACATCTAGCACTACTACGTGCTAGATACATCCATTTGAGGGACAAATTTAGGACAAGCTTTTTCGTACGGAGGAAGTATCTTTTAATATGTGAAACTCTCAATTGAAGTGAATCTATTATAATTAGTTTCCAGTTCAAGCATTAATATAAGCAAACCCAGAAAGCAAAAAAAAACATTTTTGAGATTTGTCCTCTCAGTTAAGCTTATTCAAACCATGAAAGCAAAAATTGAGAACATACTTGGAAAGAGATGAGAACTTAAAAAGAATAGATGTTTTGACATCGGTCGGTCGGTGCACCTGCTCGGCAGCTCAAGCTGCCGTAAACGCACGCCGGGGGCCCCCAGGACCCCGACACCCTGCCTTCGACTGCCGGATGCCACACAACACCGGGAAACCAACCCCTCTACCTGCAGCATGCTGCCGGCCGCCTGCGTTGCCTCGTCCCGTGTTGTCTCTGCTAGCTAGCTCAAGCCGTTCAGGAGGAATCAGGAGCATCGGAACTCAGAATAAGTTGCATCTCCATACATTTATTCAGGATCGGAAGTTGAGAACGATTAGCAGGCAGATTAGCCATGTGCAAGTACTTGGAAATGGTAATGTGGGCTCCCGTAGCTGGCCTATGTTTTTTCTCTCTCTCTCTAAACGCAAAAAAATATTCCTCATGGGCTGATGGTGGGCCAAATCCCAGGGTGGTCCATGGACCACCCTGGCCACCCTGTGGCTACGCCACTGCATATGCATATACATGCGTACACTCACCCCTAAGGAAACACATACCCTATCCCTATGAGCACCTTTGAGAGACTGAGCCGGCATATTATCTTGAGATTAACGAAGTCACCATAGGTGCCTTGTAATCGATGGGAATGTCTCCTTTCACTGAACGTGCATGGAGGAAAATCCTTAAACAAATTCAGGAAAATGCGAGCACCGGGACTTGAACTTCATGGCCTGGGGATACCACTGTCCTCCTAACCATCCAACCACAAATTGACTCGCACAAGTCTATTAGTTGTACTTGTCAGGGTCTTAACTGATGATGATTTTGCCTCCCAAAAATGAAAACTGATGATGATTTTGTAACCATTGACTTTAGCTGTTTGCCAAGGTGAAAGAACATGCGGTGCCCCCAAGTTTGGTTTTGGTAATTGATGACAATCTCTATGGACTAATGGTTGCCTTGAGTCATATTTGAAGGATTTTCCCATAGTCTTTTCTTGGTGTCCATTTGTTGCTTTCAAGGAGAGTTTGTGATTACCAAGGTGCTTTTCAAGGAATTATTCAAAGATTGGTCATGTGAGAGTTGAGCTTATTGCAAGCATGTCTTGAAAGAAAATTGTGTGAGCACTCATGTTTACCTTGAAGACATCATCCTAATGAAGAAAGTTGGCAAGATTCAAGGCTGATCAAGACAAAGTCAAGAGTGAATCAAGTTGATCAACATATAAAGCATACAAGATGTACCGAGAAGGATCAAGTGATCCCATGGTATGCACTGTCCATTACGCTTTGTGTACTAACCCATGATCTACGTGTGAGTTCTATGTGGGGTTAGGTTTGTTTCCATGGGTTTGAATCAAGAGGAAGACCTCATACAACCCATGGAGGATGACATCAAGTGGTGATCGTCATCAAGATTGCGGTGTGCAAGTTCAAGTGGAGCATCACGAAGAGATCATCCTTGAAGCTTGCCGTCCATTGTGGTGTCAATGGACTTGTGAAGATGTGCCAAAGTGTGGCTCACCCATAATGGAGTATGGGGAGCAATCAACTAGTCTTCATCGAGCCAACGCAATCAAGAAAGGTGGTCCAGCTTGAGGGAGTCAAGATTGTCATCATCTAGCTCAAGTGGACTATGTGCAAGGCAAAGGTTTGCCCTTGAAAGGTTTTCTATTTTACCGGTCTCATAGTAGTTGTGGGAGACCGGGTTATAGGATCAATTGTCGTACTATCAAGGGGGGCTCTTGATGAGTAGCTTGATTGTATTGTTCATAGAGAGCTCAAACCATTGCATCCTTGCACCATCTTTTTTGGTTCTTGTTTGGTTCTTCTCTTTGTGAGTCTTTGAGCTTATGGTCATCTTGATGACAAGCTCGAGCTCATCAAAAATGGAGTTCACTTACATTTTCTATGATGTTTCGATGTTGGAGGTTATGCCGGTTCTTCTCTGTTGGAGGTTTTACTCTTCTATATCTTAGGCATACCTTCGCTGCCGGTTCTTCGCCGTTGGATAGTATTTGTCGTCTTCTATCCAACAAGCTTGAGTTTGCTCAATTTGGAGCTCATTTGCAGAAGTTGTGGCAGTTCTGGTTTTCCTGTGCATCTGTTTTGCTTGGAAGTAGCTTAAGGGAGGCGACCGCGGTAGTACCGCTGGGCCGGAGCAGCAGTACCGCTTATAGTCACAAGCGGTAGTACCGCTGCTTCACAGGGGTAGTACCGCCCATGGCCACAAGCGGTAGTACGGCTCCGGTTCAGCGCTGGTACTGCCTCGACTCAAGACATGCGTGTCTCGTGTCGGGTTCAGCGACAGTAACAGCGGCAGTAGGAGCACTAGTACCGCCCATACTACTGCTGCTGGTGCCGCTCAGTGGCCCTCTCCTTTGTTCCTTCTCCCTTAGGCGTTGTGCGAGGTCCCAGCAGTAGTACCGCTGGGCCGAGCGGCAGTACCGCTGCGGCCAGCGGTAGTACCGCTTGCTGCGGGCTAAGAATGTGGATAACGGTTGGAATTTTCTCCCCCCTATAAAAGGGGGTCTTCTTCCCCATTGAGGATTATCCCTTTAGCTCGTGTTCTTCCCCCATTGTTGACCTTCTTCGAGCTTGCTATCTCTCAATCCCTCCATGGATTCTTGCTATTTTTGGGGGGAAAGAGAGAGGAGATCTAGATCCACCTTTCCACCAATCACTTTCTCCTCTATGTGAGGGGAAACCCTTGGATCTAGATCTTGGAGTTCTTGGTGTTCTCTTTCTTGTTCTTCCTATCATTTTCCTCCATAGCTTTCGTTGCTTTGGTGGGATTTGAGAGTGAGGGACTTGGGCCCTCCGTGTGCCCTTGCCATTGCATTTGGTGCATCGGTTTGAGTTCTCCACAATGATACGTGAAAGTGAAGTTGAGTAGCTTATTACTCTTGGGTGCTTGCTGCCCTTGAGCTTGTTCCTCTTGGATGCCTTGGTTCCTTAGACGGTCGGTGTGTTCGGAGCTCAATCATTGTGGTGTAAAGCTCCGGGCAAGCGTCGAGGTCTCCAATTAGGTTGTGGAGATCGCCCCAAGAAATTTGACGGGTTCCGGTGACTGCCCCCAAGGGTTGCCAAAGTGTACGGGTTCGGTGACCGCCCCCAAGGGTTGCCATTTGTACGGGTTCGGTGATCGCCCTCAAGGGTCCCTTAGTGGAATCACGACATCTTGCATTGTGCGAGGGCATGAGGAGATTACGGTGGCCCTAGTGGCTTCTTGGGGAGCATTGTGCCTCCACACCGCTCCAAACGGAGATTAGCATCCGCAAGGGTGTGAACTTTGGGATACATCGGCGTCTCCACGTGCCTCGGTTATCTCTTACCCGAGCCCTTTACTTATGCACTTTACTTTGTGATAACCATATTGTTTCTTGTCATATATCTTGCTATCACCTAGTTGTTTATCTTGCTCAGCATAAGTTGTTTGTGCACATAGGTGAGCCTAGTTGTTGTAGGTTTTGTGCTTGACAAATTAACCGCTAGGTTTCTTACGCATTTGTTCAAGCCTAAACCGTAATTATTTTAAAGTGCCTATTCACCCCTGCCCCCTCTAGGTGACAATCATGATTTTCACAAGGTTAATGCAATATGTATGTTCGAGGTTAAAAATAAATATATCACATTGAGCATATTTTTATGTACAAATTATATTTGATGCGCTACACGTCGGTGTGGTGATATGATATGATCGGATCCGTCACCTCCACAATCGTCGGATGATGCATACAATTGCTGTCCGAAACCTACCATGTTAGCAAGTTGCGCCCCAACCATTTTCAACATAGCTCATCATGTGCTCGGGGGTTTGCAACGCGAGCCGTTTTTGCACCTTGGCCTAGGTTGCAACCGCTTCCACCAATGCAACATGAGCCATGTTGTGGTCAGCATGTCTGCAACATGTGCCATGTTTGCACCCTGGCCTGGGTTGTGACCGCTTCCACCATTGCAACACGAGACATTCTGGCTGGTTGACTTGTCCACAATAGACCCCATTTGCAAGGCCGTGTTGCAAGGACTCTACAACTTGAGTCATGTTTTTTCTTGGCAGGAAAACTTCCGATCTATTCATCTTTAATTACGGCAGTACAAAAAACACTAGAAATAATAAAAATTGCATCCAGATTCATAGACCTCCTAGTGACGACTACAAGCATCGAAGCGATCCAAAGACGTGTCATCGTCATCGCCTCTACATCGCGAGCCTGGCAAAACTTGTTGTACTAGATATTCGACGAATCGTCGTGTTAAGTGATGGAAATATGCCCTAGAGGCAATAATAAAATGGTTATTATTATATTTCCTTAATCATGATAAAGATTTATTATTCATACTAGAATGGTATTGACCGAAAACTTAAATACATGTGTGGATACATAAATGAATACCGTGTCCCTAGTGAGCCTCTACTAGACTAGCTCGTTCACTACTGGAATCAAGCACTTTGCCGTCTACCAGGGCTGACGGCAAAGGCATGCCTAGCGGACGGCAAAGGCCTTTGCCGTCAACCAGCAGACGGCAACAGGTCCGGCTGAATAAGCTACGACAAAGGCCTCTTTGTCGTCTGCTGCCTGATGACAAAGATGCAAAGGACTTTCTCGTCTGCTAGCGGACAGCAAAGAGCCTGGACGATACACGTGGCACCTTAGGTCTATTAAGGGGTTAACGGCGTGCTTGCCGTCAGCTGGCAGACGGCAAACTTCTTTGCATCTTTGTTATCCAGCGGACGGCAAAGATCCTGTATAGCCCCTGTTTTTTTAAATTCATTCAATTTCACAGAATTTCACAGATATATAATTTTATCAAAAACTATTCAATGAATGAGCATCCCCAAGCAAGCACAAAAACACATAATTTCAATTCATGAGCATCCATGAGCATGCACAAAATTTCAATTCCATAAATTACCAAACTGAGTTTGGAAGGTAATGGAGATGGATACACATAATTAAGAAAGTTCAACACTATCATACTTAAAAGTTTTACACTAAAAAGATTAAACTAAATATCTTGACTCCTCCTCCTTCTTATTCTTCTCCTTCGTCATCTTGATGCGCTTAGAGCGGCAAGGCAGTGTGATATATGCCTCTACCACAATTGGCATGGTCCTGTAGTCCCCCAGCTATGGGATCGCCGGCGCCACCACCATCGCATGGTCATCGTCAGGCATCACCACCATCGTGAGGCCATCTTCAGGCACCACCGTCGCTAGGTCATCATCAGGTACCACCATCACGAGGCCATCGTCAGCCACCACCATCGCATGGCCCTCGTCAGCCACCACCATCGTGAGGTCATCCCCGCTCTGCTCCTCTTCTTCCCCACTCCGTTCCTCCTCATCCTCGTTGCTGCTTTTGATGTAGCCAGAGTCGCTGCTGCTTTTGCTGTAGCCAAAGTCGCTGCTGCTGCTCCCATTGCCTGACCAAATGCAACAATGTTTTTTTTTAACAATCGGTGTGAGATAAAGCCAAATGGAGAGGAAGAAGAGGCAGAGCATACTGGCATCGTCGTCGTCCTGGTAGCGCATGCGGCACATAGTCGTGTTGAACACCTTCACGGTGAGCATGGCGTTGTTGTCGTACCTGAGGACAAGGAAGTACCTGTGCCATAGGTCGTAGGCACGGACAAACTACTCCCAGCCACGACACAGGTACATGTGGTCGTACCTGAACGCCACCTCCACGTCCCACAGCCCGCGAAGCCCGCTGCCGGCCTGTCGCACCTTCACATTCTTTGGCCGATGGCTGTCCATCATCTTCATAAAAGTGTCAGGCAGCCTCTGCGGCGTGGGTCAAGCAGTGATGTAGAAAATAGCAGAGTTATGATAAAGAGATGGTGAAGGGGAGATCTCTCCTTGTATATACCTGCCTTCTGGAGGAATTCTCAAGTATGATTGTGAAGACTCGAAACCTTCCAAGTCGTACTCCGGTGTGGCAGAGCGTAGCCTACGGTGGTGGCCTCCCCCATCTCTGATAAGCAGCAGAAGAGACCAATTACTACCCTTAAAAAATCATCATACAACATTACAGCAGCAGAAGTTTTGAGCAGATATCTCAGATAAATGGAGACTTCGACACAAAACATTCGAAGATGGAGGCTTATCGTAATGCCGTACTCAAAATGCCTGCTCGGTTTGAAGGGCTTGAGTTTCATCATGTGGCTGGAGAGATTAATCAAGCTGCGGACATACTTGCCCGCAGGAAACATTTATATAGTGTACTGAAATTTTCTGTTACTTGTCACTATGGAAACTAATCCTTTGAGGGGCTTGTTTGGGGTATCTTCACCCCAACCAGAAGAGCAAATAGTTGCTCCTCAACCTACTGAACTTGATGGAAATATTTACTTTGAGATTCCTTCGGGTATGATAGAGAAACTGCTAGCTAATCCATTTGCAGGAGATGGAACATTGCATCCCGATTTACACCTTATCTTTGTGGATGAAGTTTGTGGATTATTTAAGCTTGTAGGTATTCCCGATGATGTTGTCAAAAGGAAGGTCTTCCCTTTATCTTTGAAGGGAGATGCAATGACATGGTATAGGTTATGTGATGATACAAGATCTTGGAATTATAAGCGATTGAAGTTGGAATTTCACCAGAAGTTCTATCCTATGCATCTTGTTCATCATGATAGTAATTACATATATAATTTCTGGCCTCGCAAAGGAGAAAGCATCGCTCAAGTTTGGGGGAGGCTTAAGTCAATGTTATATTCATGCCCAATCATGAGCTCTCTCAGGAAATGATTATTCAGAATTTCTATGCTCGGCTTTCTCTTGATAATCGCAACCTGCTCGATACTTCCTGTGCTGGTTCTTATATGCTGAAGACTATTGATTTCAAATGATACTTATTGGAAAGAATTAAATGCAACTCTGTAGATTGGGGTTCCGACGATGGTAAGGAGTCAGGTATGACATCTAAGTTCGATTGTGTTAAATCTTTTATGGATACCGATGTTTTTCGTGGATTTAGCGCTAAGTATGGATTTGACTCTGATATAGTAGCTACTTTTTGTGAATCTTTTGCTACTCACATTGATCTCCCTAAGGAGAAGTGGTTTAAATATAATCCTCCTGTTGAAGTGAAAGTAGTTGCACCTATTACAGTCGAAGAAAAGACTATTACCTATAGTGATCCTATTGTTCCTACTGCTTATGTTGAAAAACCCCCTTTTCCTATTAGGATAAAGGATCATGCTAAAGCTTTGGCTGTTGTTTGTAAGAGTAATACTAGGACTTATACACCTCCTGAGCAAATTAATGTTGAACCTAGTATTGCTATGGTTAAAGATCTCTTGGATGAGGACTTAGATGGGCATGTTATTTCTTTCTTGGGTGAGACTGCTAATATTGCTAGACCTGATACTAAGACACGTAGACCTGTCGTAGGCACGCCTGTTATTTCTGTTAAAATAGGAGATCATTGTTACCATGGCTTATGTGATATGGGTGCCAGCGCTAGTGCGATACCATATGATCTTTATAAAGAAATTATGCACGACATTGCACCCGTTGAATTAGAAGACATTGATGTTACTATTAAGCTTGCTAATAGGGTTACCATTAAACCTATTGGGATTGTTAGAGATGTTGAAGTTTTGTGTGGGAAGGTTAAACACCCTGCCGATTTTCTTGTTCTTGCTTCCCCACAAGATGCCTTTTGTCCCATTATTTTTGGCAGGCCCTTCTTGAATACTGCTAGTGCTAAGATTAATTGTGAAAGGAATACTGTCACTGTTGGCGTAGATGGTATGTCTCATGAGTTTAATTTTGCTAAGTTTAGTAGACAACCTCGTGAAAGGGAACCACCTAGTAAGGATGAGATTATTGGTCTTGCTTCCATTGTTGTTCCTCCAACTGATCTGTTAGAACAATATTTGTTAGACCATGAAAATGATATGTTTATGAAGGAAAGGGAAGAAATAGATGAAGTGTTCCTTAAACAGGAACCTATGCTGAAACATAACCTTCCTGTTGAAATTATTGGGGATCCCCCTCCATCCAAGGGTGATCCCCTTTTTGAACTTAAACCATTACCTGATAATCTTAAGTATGCTTATCTTGATGAAAAAGAAATATATCCTGTTATTATTAGTGCTAACCTTTCAGAGAAAGAAGAAGAAAGACTATTGAAAACTCTGAAGAAGCACCGTGCAGCTATTGGATATACTCTGGATGATCTTAAGGGCATTAGTCCCACATTATGTCAACACAAGATTTCAGTGGAGAGAGATGCCAAACCAGTTAGAGATCCCCAAAGATGATTAAATCCCAAGATGAAGGAAGTGGTAAGAAAGGAGATACTAAAGCTCCTTGAGGCAGGTATTATTTATCCCGTTGCTGATAGTGAATGGGTAAGCCCTGTCCATTGTGTCCCTAAGAAGGGAGGTATTACCGTCGTTCCTAATGATAAAGATGAATTGATCCCGCAAAGAATTATTACAGGTTATAGGATGGTAATTGATTTTCGTAAGTTGAATAAAGCTACTAAGAAAGGTCATTACCCTTTACCTTTTATTGATCAAATGCTAGAAACGCTATCCAAACACACACATTTTTGCTTTCTAGATGGTTATTCTGGTTTCTCTCATATACCTATGTCAACGAAGGATCAATTTAAAACTACTTTAACCTTCCCTTTTGGTACTTTTGCTTATTGACGTATGCCTTTTGGTTTATGTAATGCACCTGCTACCTTTAAAAGATGCATGATGGCTATATTCTCTGATTTCTGTGAAAAGATTTGTGAGGTATTCATGGATGACTTCTCCATCTATGGATCCTATTTTGATGATTGTTTGAGCAACCTTGATCGAGTTTTGTAGAGATGCGAAGACACTAGTCTCATCCTGAATTGGGAAAAGTGTCACTTTATGGTTAATGAAGGCATTGTCTTGGGCACAAGATCTCCGAGAGAGGTATTGAAGTTGATAAAGCCAAAGTTGACGCTATTGAAAAGATGCCATGTCCCAAGGACATAAAAGGTATAAGAAGTTTCCTCGGTCATGCCGGTTTTTATAGGAGGTTCATTAAGGACTTTTCTCAAATCTCTAGGCCTCTGACTAATTTATTGCAAAAAGATATTCCTTTTGTCTTTGATGATGATTGTGTAGAAGCTTTTGAAACACTTAAGAAAGCTTTGATCACTGCACCTATTGTTCAACCACCTGATTGGAATTTACCTTTTGAAATTATGTGCGATGCTAGTGATTATGCTGTAGGTGTTGTTCTTGGGCAAAGAGTTGATAAGAAATTGAATGTTATCCAGTATGCCAGTAAGACTCTTGATACTGCCCAGAGAAATTATGCTACTACTGAAAAAGAGTTCTTAGCAGTTGTGTTTGCATGTGATAAGTTTAGACCTTATATTGTTGATTCCAAAGTTACTATTCACACTGATCATGCTGCTATTAAATATCTTATGGAAAAGAAAGATGCAAAGCCTAGACTCATTAGATGGGTTCTCTTGCTCCAAGAATTTGACTTGCATATTATTGATAGAAAAGGAGGTGAGAACCCCGTTGCAGATAACTTGTCTAGGTTAGAGAATGTTCTTGATGACCCACTGCTTATTAATGATAGCTTCCCTGATGAACAATTAGCGGTCGTCAATGCTTCTCGTACTGCTCCTTGGTATGCTGATTATGCTAATTACATTGTTGCTAAATTTATACCGCCTAGTTTCACATACCAGCAAAAGAAAAAGTACTTTTATGATTTAAGACATTGCTTCTGGGATGATCCACACCTTTATAAAGGAGTAGATGGTGTTATTAGACGTTGTGTGCCTGAGCATGAACAGGAACTGATTCTACATAAGTGTCACTCTGAATCTTATGGAGGACACACGCTGGAGATAGAACTGCACACAAGGTACTACAATCTGGTTTTCATTGGCCTACTCTTTTCAAAGATGCTCGTAAGTTTGTCTTATCCTGTGATGAATGCCAAAGAATAGGTAACATTAGCAGACGTCAAGAAATGCCTATGAATTACTCTCTTGTTATTGAACCGTTTGATGTTTGGGGCTTTGATTATATGGGACCTTTTCCTGCCTCTAATGGTTATACACATATCTTAGTTGCTGTTGATTACGTTACTAAGTGGGTAGAAGCTATTCCAACTAGTAGTGCTGATCATAACACTTCTATTAAAATGCTTAAAGAAGTTATTTTTCCGAGGTTTGGAGTCCCTAGATATCTTATGACTGATGGTGGTTCACATTTTATTCATGGTACTTTCCATAAGATGCTTGCTAAGTATGATGTCAATCATAGAATAGCATCTCCTTATCATCCGCAGTCTAGTGGTCAAGTAGAGTTGAGCAATAGAGAGCTCAAATTAATTTTGCAAAAGATTGTGAATAGATCTAGAAAGAATTGGTCCAAAAAACTTGATGATGCATTATTGGCCTACAGATCTGCATACAAAAATACTATGGGTATGTCTCCTTATAAGATGGTTTATGGAAAAGCGTGTCATTTACCTCTTGAACTTGAACATAAAGCATATTGGGCTATTAAAGAGCTTAATTATGACTTCAAACTTGCCGGTGAGAAGAGGTTATTTGATATTAGCTCACTTGATGAATGGAGAACCCAAGCATATGAGAATGCCAGGATTTTCAAAGAAAAAGTCAAACGCTGGCATGATAAGAGGATACAAAAGCGTGAGTTTAACGTAGGAGATTATGTGTTATTATTCAACTCTCGTTTAAGATTTTTTTTGCAGGAAAACTTCTCTCAAAATGGGAAGGTCCCTACGTTATCGAGGAGGTCTACCATTCTGGTGCTATAAAAATCAACAACTTCGAAGGCACGAATCCGAGGGTGGTAAACGGTCAAAGAGTTAAACACTATATTTCAGGTAATCCTATCAATGTTGAAACTAATATTATTGAAATCGTAACCCCTGAGGAATACATAAGGGACACTTTCCAGAACGTTCCAGAACCCGAAAAGGCATAGGTATGTGGTACGGTAAGTAAACCGACTCCAAAACAACTCCAATGGCAATTTTTATCAGTGTTGGATTATTTAAGAATTTTAGGAAGAAAGAAGTAGTCCGAAAGGGACATGAGGCTCCCACGAGAGTGGAGGGCGCGCCCCCTGTCTCGTGGGCACCTCGTGTGCCTCCCGGACTCCGTTTTATTGCATGTTACGTATTTTGGTCGGTAAAAATTCATTATATATACTCCCGAAGGTTTTGACCACCGTATCACGCAAATATCATCTGTTTTCGTTTGGAGCTATTTCTGTTTCCGATCTAGAGCATCATGGCGTCTCCAAGCGCTCCCAAGGACAAGTTTTTCGAGAGGGTTATCAACCCCTATCTCGCGAAGGTGCTGCAACACCCTCAAACCATTGAGATGCGTGAGGGGGTGCTGCACATCCGCGATGTGGAGGGACCAAGGCGTACTGGAAGCGTGGAGACAAAGCTCGAAGGCATGGAGCAGGAAGTTTTCAAGTGTCAAGGGATGGTGGAGCATGGACTCAACGCCAACCAGATGATGATCAAGGAGTTCACCAACAATCACAAGCTAGATGCTAAAGTCATTGGGGAGACCATCTTCAAGCTTTAAGAAAAAATCGAGCACCTCCAAGCCCAAATCTATGACCTACAAAACCAGAACTGTGAGTATGAATATAGATTCAAACGAATGAGTTTGGCTGCAGATTTAAGGATCCCGGAGACTCGATCATCCTTTTATGATGGAGAACCTATGCCTTGGAAGACGAACGACAAGCCTACATCATCAACAACTCCTACTTCACCACCTCCGAGGACATAATCACATGGGTACGGGCACTCCCCTTGGCAACTGCCAAGCTTGGGGGAGGTGCCCCGGTATCGTATCACCATCACACTCCTATCTTTACTGCTTTATTTAGTTCGATCCTTTTAGTAGTGTCTTGATTTAGTAGTTTGAAGTTTTGATATCAAGTAGTTTGAGTTTTGCATTGTGATCTCTTTATGTAATCAAGTCCGTGTGCTATCTATAATAAAGTTCAGTGTTGAGTCAAGGGCTTTGCTATGTGCTATGATCTTGAGAAAGTAGAAAGAATAAAAGAGTTCATATTGATCTTATGGATAGTAATAACTTCACATATAGAAAGTGTGAGGCATAAAAATTGTTGAGAGTTGATGAATGTAGCCTTGGTCATCGTTGCAATTAATAGGAAGTGATAAGGAAAGAGGGGTTCACATATAGATATATTATCTTGGACATCTTTGATGATTGTGAAGCACCCATTAAGTATGACGTGCTAAAAGAGTTTATGTTGGACAAGGAAGACAGCGTAATGGTTTATGTTTTCCGACATCTCAGTTAAAGTATATTGTCATTAACCTTCCAAACATGTTGAGCTTGCCTTTCCCCCTCATGCTAGCCAAATTCCTAGCACCAAGTAGAAATACTACTTGTGCTTCCAAATATCTTTAAACCCAGTTTTGCCATGAGAGTCCACTATACCTACCTATGGATTGAGTAAGATCCTTCAAGTAAGTTGTCATCGGTGCAAGCAATAAAAATTGCTCTCTAAATATGTATGACTTATTAGTGAAGAGAAAATAAGCTTTGTACGAACTTGTTGTGGAAGTAATAAAAGTGACGGACTGCATAATAAAGGTCCACATACAAGGGGCAATATAAAGTGACGTTCTTTTGCATTAAGATTTTATGCATCAACCCTAAACGCGCATGACAACCTCTGCTTCCCTCTGCGAAGGGCCTATCTTTTACTTTATGTTTTTACTTTATGCTTGAGTCAAGGTGATCCTCACCTTTCCCTTTTTCATTTTATCCTTTGGCAAGCTCCTTGTGTTTGAAAGATCATGATATATATATCCAATTGGATGTAAGTTAGCATGGGCTATTATTGTTGACATCACCTAAAGGTGAATATGTGAGGAGGCAACACAATAAGCCCCTATCTTTCTCAGTGTCCGGCTGAAACTCTATAACCACAAGTATTGCGTGAGTGTTAGCAATTGTAGGAGACTATGAGATAGTTGAGTATGTGAGCTTGCTGAAAAGCTCTATTTTTTATTCTTTCTGATGTTGCGATAAATTGCAATTGCTTCAATGACTGAGATTAAAGTTTGTTAGTTACCAATGAAGTTTTGAACCATACTTGACATTGTGAATTGCTTGTTACTTGAGCATAGGAAATCATATGACAAAATCTATATATGTTGCTGTTATTAGAATGATCATGATGCCCTCATGTCCGTACTTTATTTTTTTATCAACACCTCTATCTCTAAACATGCGAACATATTTTTCGATTTCGGCTTTCGCTTGAGGACAAGCGAGGTCTAAGCTTGGGGGAGTTGATACGTCCATTTTGCGTCATGCTTTTATATCAATATTTATTGCATTATGGGCTGTTATTACACATTATATCTCAATACTTATGGCTATTCTCTCTTATTTTACAAGGTTTAACATGAAGAGGGGGAATGCAGGCAGCTGGAATTCTGGCTGGAAAAGGAGCAAATGTTGGAAACCTATTCTGCACAGATCCAAAAGTCCTGAAACTCCACGAAACAACTTTTTGGAATTAATAAGAATTTCTAAGCGAAAGAAATAGGCCAGGGGGCCCACACCCTGTCCAGGAGACAGGGGGGTGCCCCCTATCTCCTGGGCCCCTGGTGGGCCTCCGGCGTCCATCTTCTGATATATCATCACTTTTACCCTGGAAAAAATTGGGGCAAGCTTACGGGACAAAACTCCGCCGCCACGAGGCGGAACCTTAGCGGAATCAATCTACGGCTCTGGCGGAGCTGTTCTGCCGGGGACACTTCCCTCCAGGAGGGGAAAATCATCACCAACTTCATCACCAACGATCCTCTCATCGGGAGGGGGTTAATCTCCATCAACATCTTCACTAGCACCATCTCCTCTCAAACCCTAGTTCATCTCTTGTATCCAATCTTGTATCAAAACCACAAATTGGTACCTGTGGGTTGCTAGTAGTGTTGATTACGCCTTGTAGTTGATACTAATTGGTTTACTTGGTGGAAGATCATATGTTCAAATCCTTTATGCATATTATTACTCCTCTGTTTATGAATATGAATATGCTTTGTGAGTAGTTACGTTTGTTCCTGAGGACATGGGAGAAGTCTTGCTATTAGTAGTCATGTGAATTTGGTATTCGTTCGATATTTTGATGAGATGTATGTTGTCTTTTCCTCTAGTGGTGTTATGTGAACGTCGACTACATGACACTTCACCATTATTTGGGCCTAGAGGAAGGCATGGGGAAGTAATAAGTAGATGATGGGTTGCTAGAGTGATAGAAGCTTAAACCCTAGTTTATGTGTTGCTTCGTTAGGGGTTGATATGGATCCTTATGTCTAATGCTGTGGTTAGGTTTACCTTAATACTTCTTTTTGTAGTTGCGGATGCTTGCAATAGGGGTTAATCATAAGTGGGATGCTTGTCCAAGTTAGGGAAGTACCCAAGTACCGGTCCACCCACATATCAAATTATCAAAGTACCGAACACGAATCATTTGAGCGTGATGAAAACTTGCTTGACGATAATTCCCAATGTGTCCACGGGAGCTCCTTTATTATTATTAGAAATCGTCCAAGCTTATCCTTTGCTACATAAAGGATTGGGCCACCTTGCTGCACTTTATTTACTTTATTTACTTGTTGCTCCTTATTATTTATCTTATCACAAAACTATCTATTACCTATAATTTCAGTGCTTCCAGAGAAAACCTTACCGAAAACCGCTTCTTATTGAAAGGACTAAGATAGATCCCCTACACTTGTGGGTCATCAATGTCTTTTGCAGCCGAGCACCAACGCCGGGCTATATCCGAGCTCCAACACCGGACAGTGTCCGAGCTCCAACGTCGGACTATATCCAAGCTCCAACGCCGGACTGTATCCAAGGTGTCATAGAGCACCTTGGTTCTAAAAAGTTGAAGGAGTTTAGCCGTGCTTAATGCCGGAAATGCCCTCTATGGAGCCAGCCACTAGCGCCCGAGCTTTATGCCGGACTGCTTCCGAGGTGGTGCACCACCCCTGACTGTAGGCTGATTTTTTGATTGGTGCAAATTATTCTCCGCCGAGATATATAGCCAGTAGCCCTCAAGGTGTGTGTGTTGGTCTAAAACCCGAGATGCACCTGAAGGAAAACATGAAACTGCTGATCCTAGTAGCCCCTGAGACTCAGGTCGATGCGCGAAATCGGCCTGAGGACCAACTCCTAGCTCGGCAGCATACATGGGAATAGAAACGCAGTGTAATATATTAGATATAATAGTGATCGGTGAATGGGCCCTTGAGAGAGGGTCTTGACAAGTTGCCGCACTATATTAGCTTGACGCCAGATAGGTCCATATGGTACCTATTGTTGTCCGAAGACGCGTTTGCGCATAGTTCGGTCAAGCCGAATACTGAGCACTTTGAATTTTCTGCATTGAATAGGCAATGCAGTAGCCCCCGAGACACTGGTCGGGTGGCAACACTAGATCAGGGGATCAATGTGCCCCTTTAATATTTGTAAATAATAAGCCCGAAGCCCAGTAGCCCCCGAGTCTTAATGCGGGCACGGGTGGCCGAATTAAGGATCGAGTTCCGTAGTATAATCACAAATTATGTGTAATGACTCTATGTATCCAAGTACTTTATATCATTAATGATCAGATCCGCATTGTACAAAACTTTGTTGACCGACCATCGGCTTCAACCTCTTCGGCCAGTAGCTGAGGAGTGTTTTCCTACTTTATGAAGCCGCTATAAGGGCAAAGATTTATGAAAACAAGGCAATCCGGCCATACGGTTTTATAAACAAAGGTACGCGGAGAGATATGTTATATTACTTTTTAATGTAAGAAACATCTTCCAAAGAAAATAGTCCCGCTATCGGTTCCTTTCTTTGGGTTGTCATGCTAAGCATGATCATGAAGCCTCAACTCCGATCAATGTGGGAGGAAAATATTTAGGAATTAGTTCGGGGAAAGTTTCCCGAACTCTATGATATTAATGAACCAAAATTTTAACTTCCGTCGTTGCCGACCAATGTGATCCTTTAAGATTGCTAGCTTTCGGCTTCACCCAGTCTGAGGTACTAACTCGGATGACCCGGTAGTAACAATCACAGAGGTTCTCCCTTTACCGCCTAGCCGAACAATCGGGAATGTAGGGGTAAGCACAGGAGCCAGGCAACCCAGCTTGGCCAAAATCTTAAGTCAAATTGATGCATATTTATGGCTTTATAACGATAATTACGGAAGGCAACGCTTGTATAATAATAAATACAAATGCTGATGATATATACTTATTTTGACTCCATTGCGACTGTTTATCAGTTGAGAGTGGCCCATCGTCGGCTTCTACCCCTTTGTAGATACTATGCAGGGTGTTCTGCAATAACCAGACAACCCTTAGCTGACGTCTCGGTGCCCGGAGGCGGTTGTGTTAGCGGATACCAGGCAATCAGATATCTTGGCTTTATAACTTTCACTTAGTCATAGGAGCTTTAAACTAGGGAAGCTAGCTACGAGCCCCCGGTAGTGTTCGGCGCTAGCTGAGGTCAAGCCGTAAACACTTCGACCAATGTTATGAATGGCCCGTCATTTAACACGGTCATCGGATCACTGACCAGTTTGCGCTTATTGTGACAGTCAGTTTTCGGTTTTCTCCACTGAGGTGCTTAACCATGCGAGCTGGAAGCACAATCGCAGTGGTTCTCCCGTTGAACACCTAGCCGAACAAAGCGGAACATAGGAGGCAAGCACAGGAGCCGGGCAACCCAACTATTGACCGAAGACACAATTCGAAGCCGATGCATATATAGCAACATCCGAGAATGTTTTTGCCGAATCTCTAAAGGTGTCCGGCGTTGCACTGTGAGACTTATGCGAAAAACACACAAATAGGTTAAAAGTGCCAAAAGCTTGGAAAACCAAAAAGACGTCAGTAAAAACATGACGTCCGAACAAGATCAAGTGTTCGGTGCCAATCCGAGAATTGGAAAAAAATTGTGCTTCTGTCGACCAAGAAGAAAACACATTTACAGCTCATATATGAATTTTAAGAGCCCCCAAGTGACTTGGGCAAAAGAATTTTATGTATAATGATTGTATGTAGCGAAGTACTTATATCATATTTGTGTTCACCCGAACTTTATACGCATCTTAACTGACCGTCGGCTTCTCCCTCTTCGGTAAAGGACCGAAAAGTGTTATGTACTCCCACTGTCGATAATATCGACGGTGTTTCTGATAACCAGGCAATCAGGCCATAAGGCTGTAATAGACAAAGTGCGCTCAGGGAACTTATGCTATATTACTGACAAAGTGTAAGAAGCATCTTCGAAGAAAATAGTACCCCCACCGATACCTTTCTTCGGTTGCTCATTATTATTATGAGACTTGTGCAACAGATTTTTTGTACTCATGAGTTCCGTTGTGTGCCGACCATTGTTGAAAACAGTAAGAGTGCTAGCTTTCGGCTTCACCCAGTCTGAGGTCCGGCTCGGATGAACCAATCATGACAATCGCAGAGGTGCTCCCTTTACTCCCTAGCCGAACAATCAGGAACGTAGGGGTAAGCACAGGAGCCAGGTAACCCAGCTTGCAAATCGCTTAAGTCAACATGGTGCATATTGTGGCATAATACACGAACAAGGAACGAAGTCGTACAAGTATAACCATATGTAAGAGGAAAAGCTCCATCAAGGGAGCCCCCAAATAAACGAGGTATTTGAATATGTGCGTCACAAACAAAGTTTTGACAAGGAACTTTGTCACAAACAATGTGCCAAAAAGTACAATGCTTGTTCGAATCGAACAAAATTTAAAACTGAATGTTTTTGAGCATGAAAGCAACTTAGCTGGTTAATGTGCTCGGTGTTGATGATGTGATTCGGGCTTGTGGCGGGACAAAGAAGCCCATTGATCTGCGACAGATCCGACAAGGTTTGCAGTCCTCGGCATGGCTGAGGTCCTAGCCCCCAGGCCCGAGGTGTCCGAGCAAGGAGTTCGGTACTCCGGAGTAGTGACCGCGTAACGCACTCAAAATCGATTACCTGCACACATAAAACAGTGCGGTCCAAGAAATAATAATAATATATATAATCCTTGAATAATTGCTTTATGCGAGAATAATTTATTTAAAGAGATGTGGCCTGGCGCCAAAGCCAATGTCAATGCAGGGCGTCGGCATGACGCAGTGAAGGCGTGACAAAGCCTGAATTTTCAGGGTAGTCTGAGTTTCGGATGCGGCGTTCGCCGAACTGTGTACGAAAACTGACCGAACCACCACGCGGCCGTTTTTAATGTGGCCGCCATTTGATAGACCTGTGTACAGATGATGAAACAAACCAGAGTAATAGTACTTTAAGAAAAATAAGCCCAAAGAGTAAAATTTGTTAGGATTAATAGCACCTGGTTTATTTGTTGTAGTAGTTCGAAGAAAAGCAAATCCCAAAATTGGGAATCGATCCGCACACCCATTTCCTGATGGGCGATAAAGCGACGGCATGGCGATGCCGGCAAAGGTTGGCTTGCCGAGACAACGCCCCCGGTCCAGCTAACGTGACGAAGCTGATCGGCTGGTGACGCCGAAGTCACCGGAGTATGTCTAGCCGAGGTGACGGAGCAGGCCGGTGAGGAGTTGTTGCAGCTGCCACATCAGCCGAGGTGTTGAACTAGTTCGGCGTGACGGACATTGGCTCGAAGAGGCAACAGTGCGGCCATGCCGGCCCAGGTCGTCACTTGTGACGTGGTCAATGCTGGCTTGATGAAGTGACCATGCGGTGATGCCGGTGTGCCCGCTCCGTGTAATCCGTGTAGCGGCGATGTTGGTGACGATTTATCCTTCGCGATGCCGAACTATTGTTCGGCTGGCCGAGATGATGATCCGAAGAAGTTGAGCTCGGCTCAACAAAGCGACGACGTGTCTAGCGCAGGTCGGCCGCCATGGAGTAATGTCGTCGAGCCGGTTTGACACCGGCGCGATGGTGAATATCATATTGTAAAAATACTTTTCATATTAACGGGATGTGTTTGCGAATAAAACACAATACCCCATATGAAAACGTCCATCAAAAAGGATGTCCGAAACCCGTTCGTAAAGGAGATGAACTCGGGTCAAATTCGTTCTCGCGCGGAAAAATCCAAAAAGTGATGCACTAATCGGAAGGTTCCTGGAGTTTGGACGGTCGGATCAAGCTGAATTTTGGCAGGTGGTAGATATGGGAATTCCGCAGCCGATCAACGGTTGGATCTTCCAAAGGACGTCCGAGCTAGATGCTGGACACCCCGCTCCAAACTCGTCCGGATTCTCGTCCAGATTTAATAGGGCTTCGGTAGAGATTGCCGGAGATTCCTCCATCAGAACTCGACGAAATTTTCGCAGGGTTTTTGTAGACTTAATTCCACATAATTCCACCAAAGCAATCGTTTAGGAGACACTCGAGGAGGCGGTGGCGGCGGATATGAGTTTGCTGTCTATAAAAACAGCACGGTCGCCCGAGGGCAATGTTGACGTTGAGCCCCCGAGCTCCATGGATGACTCCTCCATGGTCTTGATAGAGATCGGAGTTGATGTTCATGAAGGCCCTCATCCGAACATGACGATCGGAGGTAGGGCGCAGTCCTCGGTCAAGCCAAGGTGACCAGTCGAGGTGGTGACGAAGAAACTGACGTCGCAGTTGACCTGCAGTCGAGCCATTGATCCTTTCGCCGATCATACAGCGGAACTCTCAATGAAAGCACCATTGTCGGTGTCAAAACCGGCAGATCTCGGGTAGGGGGTCCCAAGCTGTGCGTCTTAGGATCGATGGTAACATGAACACGGGATTTTACCCAGCTTCGGGCTCTCTTGATGAGATAATACCCTACATGCTGCTTGATTGACTTTAATGAGTATAGGGGTTACAAGAGTTGATCTATCCTGAGATCATATGTTGTGGCCTAAACCCTAGAGGTATGATGAGTAATGTCATAATGATCTATCGACTAGCCTGGCCTCGGTTTATATAATGTGCCAGAGGCCTAGGATAACAAGAGTCCTAGCCAAATACGCCGGTGGGGAGGAGTCCTTGTATTGATCACCAAGTCTTGTAGAATATTCCTTATATGCGGCAGCCGCCCGAACTGGCCCATGAGTATACGGCCACGGGGGTCCTCGGCCCAATCTAACTTATTGGGAGACGACGTGGTGAGTACCCCCTAGTCCAGGACACCGTCAGTGGGTATCCTGGATCTTTCGAGGTGATGAGGCCTTTCTCTATCCGCACCACATCGTCATGAAGTCTCCTTAGATCGTCGAATCTGGCCCGTAGCGCTGTTGCAGGTAGGATTGGTTGACCGGGGATATGCCATTTATCCGCATCGGGGATATCTATACGGTCCTGAAGCCGAGGCGGCTGAGGCGGCTGGATCATAGAATCGGCTTTTTTGCCTTTCCTCGTTCTCTTCCTAGACTTCTTTACTACCGGAGACGGCAATTCAGGCACCGACTCATGATGCTCAAACCCTGAGGAGGCGCCAGTATAGGCATACTATTGAGTGCCATCATCATCCTCATCCTCATCCATGGTGACATCATCAGTGACTAATGGAGCCTCCTCCTTACCCCGTCCGCTATCACCCAACCCGACACCCGACGCTAATTGGGTAGGTGGGATGTTGATGTTCATACCTTGCTGAGGCTGCGTGCTCGTTGGTGTGCTCCCGGACGCCTCCAGACGAAGCAGACTCTTTGGCCACAACAGGACCCACCCATTGCAACAATCACCAAGCCGCCGCGGGGTCTCGTCGTCATCCCCCACTACTATCAGAGGAGGCAAATTCTCGTGGCCCGGTTTGACACTGGCCACGGAAACCTTGAAGATGTTCGGGGGGATCGGCCGGCTGTGGAACAATGGTTCCTTCGGCTCCATTATCATCGCCTTCCCCACGTCCACCTTCTGGTCGCCGATGGAGTACAATATGGTGCACGGGGTTTTGTCAGCCTGCAAAGAAAAGTCTGCGACGTGAGATATCCGAAAGGCAACAAAAACGGGGGATTATACATTTATTGAAGGGGGCCCGTGTGAAAGATACCGTGAGGGCGTCGAGCTCAGCCAAAGACGAAGCACCACCGAGCACGTCCGGTGCGGGAGCCGGTGCGGGAGCTGGAGCGGGAGCCGATCCAGGAGCAGGTGCTGGTGCAACGCTAGTCGAGCTGCTCCCCAAGAAGTCTCAAGGGGAAAGTCCGCTGCATTTTTTTCTGGATTTTGCTTGGTCCAAGTTAAAACGGTCAGAACCAAGGAAGTAGATATATCTGCAACCACCTGTTTTGCGGTAGCTACCGCTGTTATGACTGTCTAAGATGATTTCTTCTCAACTACAATCTCAACCTTCTTGTCGATGTTTTCTTCAGTTAACCTCCGTCTTTCCTTTCAATCCTCTGTGGTCTCACGGTAGTACTTCTTCCACGTGGCGCCGTCTCCGCCGTGCACGCGTCCATACGACAGTCGAGTATCCACCGGGAGCCGTTTCAATATGTTCAACGCCCAGTTGAATGGAGTGTCCCACTAGGGCCTCGCCAATGCCTCAGACGGCGAGTCGCTTTCGGCCGCAATCTTGTGCTGCTCTCTCTACAAAAGGCACAATGATCGTTTACAAATATGACTAACGTGTGCAGTCGAATTGATCAGAAACTAAAATTACCAGCAGTCTCACGAACTCCGTCGTGACCGAATTTGTCTCATAAACCTTCTTCACTGGGTCCCAACGGTGATGGGCCCTAAGGACGTCATGCTCCTGTAGGATGGTGAACTCCGTCAAGGGGTCTGGGATGCCCAGACTCGCAGCTTCCGCGTCCTCCTTGGCCCATTTGGACCTCTTTCCACCATAACCACGGCTTCCAAGGTGGTGGCTCCCAATGTTCCTCTCTTGAAGCCCCTTCATGTACTTAGACTTTTTTGGGCAGCTTCGGCCTCGCAAGCCTCCTTGAATATTTGAAACTGCTCTACCGTGATTGTCAGATTATCCTTTACAATCTCGGAGTAGGGTTCCTTGTCGATGATCCTTGCTTTCACCCTTGTTTTCCAGGCAGCCAATGCGTCGCTAAACTTGGTCATGGCGTGTTTGTTTATCTTCTTCATTGTCGGGTCCTTATCTAGATCTTCATAATCCTTTTCATTCCGGCCCGGGAACAAGAATACCTGGTGAAACTTCTCTAGGAGGGAGGGCCTCATATTATATATCTTCTATAGTTTCTCATCGTTGATGGTGGCGGTTGTTCGTACGATGCAGCCAATTTGATTGCCATAGCACTTGCGCGCTTCCTCAGGCGCCTTTGGCTCAAAATTGTCGTCGTCCACCTCTGTGACCACTAGTATAGTAGTCCTAAGTTTGTTAGGAAGTCGTTGCCTCTTTGCTTTTGGTTCTACACTAGCTCCGCTCCCCAAGGCAGCGCCGGTCTCAGTCTCAGCGTCGGTCTTGATGCCGGTCTGAGTCTCAGCACCGGTCTGCATGTCGGTCTCAGTCCCCGATGCCACAGGTGGGCCCAGCAACAACATCGGTTGATCGTCGGCATGGCTCAAAAATTCGTCTGCCGCCCGGTAGACGTCGTCGCAATCACCAAAACCCTGTCCTTCATCGTTGCTAGCCATGTTTCCTATGATTAAATCTAGTTAATTAATTCTAGACCTAATAAAATGAATAATGACATAAAAAGGCGTATTGTTTTGCAGGAATGTTGACTCCTTCCTGGTGCAGCAAATCCCAGGCACTCGATTTGTCCTAGTTTGTAGCACAAGTCATGCCGAAATTCACGGAAAATTTCGGCATGGCCTTTGCTAAAAAGTGGACAAATCGAGAACCTGAAATTTGCCGAAACAGAAATGAATCAACATTCCGGCAAAACATAGGCCACTCAGCTTCATTCCCTGGAAACAACAAAGCCACTTGGGCACAATCGAACAACTTCAATGAAAAGATATAACATGAGCAAACACTATTGAGGAATTTGCATATAACATGGCCACTTCAATGAAAAGATATAATCAACAATAATGGAATATGCAAATGAATATCAATGACATATATCATATAAAAACAATCTTGTTTTTTGTTTACATAGCAACAATTTGTTTGACCAAGTTTTTGAAAAGAAAAACAATTCTGTTTTTTGTTTATAGCTAAATGTCATAGCTACTGTTTTTTATTTATAGCTAAATATTTTTGTTTTTTGTCTAAAGCTAAAAGTCTAGGAACTCCATTTTCTCTAACCCTTCTGACCTCACCAAAATTTCCACAGCAAGACCTTAGTACCTACACCCAATTTCTTCAAAAATATTCAGGTCCATAGTCCAAATAATTCTAATTTCATTTGAATGAAATTTGGAACAATTCAGGTCCGTAGTCCAAATATTTTTTATAGCTAAGTGTTTTTTGTTTATACCCTCTGTTAATTTAAATCTAAATGCTACTATTATTTATATACCCTCTATTAGTTTAAAGCTAAATGGAATTACTGTTTAGGCATTTTCATAAAAATTGCCCTAGCTAATTTCCTAAAAAAATTTGCTAGTCATTTTTCCTAAATGCTATAAAATGCCTACTGCCCTAAAAAAATCTAGGGTTCATATGAACACCTAGGGTTCATATGAACATCAACACAGTATCAACATATATATGAATTGCCCTAGTAGAGAGAGAGAGGAGGGTAGGGGACAGGAGAGGCAGAGCCTTACGGTCGGCAGCGAGGGCAGGCTCTGGCTCGGGCGGTGGAGGTCCTGAGCGGGCTCGGGCGGCGGCGGTGAGGTCGAGGGCGGCGGCAGTGAGCTCGAGGAAGGCGACGTTGAGGTCGACGACGGCCTCGGGCGGCGGCTGTGAGGTTGAGGGCGGCGGCGGTGTGGTCGAAGGCGGCCTCGGGCGGCGGCGGTGTGGTCGAAGGTGGCCTCGGGCGGTGGCGGTGTGGTCGAAGGCGGCAGGGCGCGGCGGCGATGGAGCAGTTGGGGGACAGGGGGAGTAGAGGGGGGAAAGGACTTAGCGAAATTTTGAGCTCGTGCTGCCGGGATTTAAGTCAAACTAGCAGTAGCGCGTTTTGCCGAAACACGCTATAGCTAAGCTAGCTATAGCGTTTTCCAGCGAAACGCGCTACAACTATTCCTTTCTATTTTCTTTTTCTTTTTCTTTTGTTTTCTTTACATTTTCTTTTTTTGATTTCTCCTTTTTCTATTTCTTTCATTTTCATTTACTTTTCTACTTATTTTCCTATTTATTTTATTTTTCATAGCAGTAGCGCTCTACAGCACAAACGCGTTGCTACAAAGTTTTTAGCAGTAGCGTGCTTCTGGGAGAACCGCTACTACTAATCCTAGCCTACCAACACTAGTGAGGGAATTATAGTAGTAGCGCTTTTCTGTGTAGACGCGCTACTGCTAAAACAATGGTTGTAGCGTGCTTTTGCAACAAGCGCTACTACTAAGTAGCGCTAGCACCGAGTTTTGACCAACGCTACTGCTATACCTCTGTGTATAAGCTTTTCCCTAGTAGTGTCCCTTTCTATGAATAATATGCAAATCAAATTCTTGGAGCAAGAGAACCCATCTAATAAGTCTAGGTTTAGCATCTTTATTTTCCATAATAAATTTAATAGCAGCATGATCAGTGTGTATACTTACTTTAGAATCAACAATATAAGGTCTGAACTTATCACATGCAAATACAACTGCTAATAATTCTTTTTCAGTGGTAGCATAATTTCTCTGGGCAGTATCAAGAGTTTTACTAGCATACTGGATAACTTTTAATTTCTTATCAACTCTTTAACCTAGAACAACACCTACAGCATAATCGCTAGCATCACACATAATTTCAAAGGGTAAATTCCAATCAGGTGGCTGAACAATAGGTGCAGTGATCAAAGCTTTCTTATGTATTTCAAATGCTTCTACACAATCATCATCAAAAACAAAAGGAATGTCTTTTTGCAATAGATTAGTCAGAGGCCTAGAGATTTTAGAAAAGTCCTTAATGAACCTCCTATAGAAACCGGCATGACCAAGGAAACTTCTTATACCTTTAATGTTCTTGGTACACGTCATCATTTCAATAGCATCAACTTTAGCTTTATCAACTTCAATACCTCTTTCAGAAATTTTATGCCCCAAGACAATGCCTTCATTAACCATAAAGTGGCACTTCTCCCAATTCAAGACGAGACTAGTGTCTTCACATCTCTGCAAAACTCGACCAAGGTTGCTCAAGCAATCATCAAAAGAGGATCCATAAATGGAGAAGTCATCCATGAATACCTCACAAATCTTTTCGCAAATGTCAGAGAATATAGCCATCATACATCTTTGAAAGGTAGCAGGTGCATTACATAAACCAAAAGGCATACATCTATAAGCAAAGGTACCGAAAGGGCAAGTAAAGTAGTTTTTGATTGATTGTCCACTGACACAGGTATTTGAGAAAACCAGAATAACCATCTAGAAAGCAGAAATGTGTATGTTTTGATAGTCTTTCTAGCATTTGATCAATAAAAGGTAAAGGGTAATGATCTTTATTAGTAGCATTATTTAATTTACATAAATCAATTACCATCCTATAACATGTATAATTCTTTGCGGAATCAATTCATCTTTATCATTAGGAACAACAGTAATACCTCCCTTCTTAGGGACGCAATGGACAGGACTTACCCAATCGCTATCAGCAACGGGATAAATTATACCTGCCTCAAGGAGCTTTAGTATCTCCTTTCTTACCACTTCTTTCATCTTAGGATTTAACCGTCATTGATGATCTCTAACTGGTTTGGAACCGTCATCCAATTTAATTTTGTGTTGGCATAGAGTGGGACTAATGCCCTTAAGATCATCAAGAGTATATCCAATAGCAACACAGTGCTTCTTCATAGTTTTCAATAATCTTTCCTCTTCCTGCTCTGAAAGGTTAGCACTAATAATAATAGGATATATCTTCCTTTCATCAAGATAAGCATATTTAAGATTATCAGGTAAAGATTTAAGCTCAAACACGGGATCACCCATGGGTGGAGGGGGATCCTCTAGGATTTCAACAGGCAAGTTGTGTTTTAGAATAGGACCATGTTGAAAGAATACTTCATCTATCTCCCTTCTTTCATTCATAAACATATCATTTTCATGGTCTAGCAAATATTGTTCTAAAGGATTAGTAGGAGGCACGGTGATACGTCTCCGTCGTATCTACTTTTCCAAACACTTTTGCCCTTGTTTTGGACTCTAACTTGTATGATTTGAATGGAACTAACCCGGACTGACGCTGTTTTCAGCAGAATTGCCATGGTGTTGTTTTATGTGCAGAATATAAAAGTTCTCGGAATGACCTGAAACTCCACGGAACACCTTAGAAAAAACAATAAAAAATCCTCGCCAAAGATGAAGACCAGGGGGCCCACACCCTGTCCACGAGGGTGGGGACGCCCCCCCCCCCCCCCCCCCCCCCGGGCACGCCCCCCTACCTCGTGGGCCCCCTGGTGGCCCTCCGATGCCAACTCCAACTCCATATATTGGCTTTCAGGGAGAAAAAAATCAGAGAGAAGAAATCATCGCGTTTTACGATATGGAGCCGCCGCCAAGCCCTAATCTCTCTCGGGAGGGCTGATCTAGAGTCCGTTTGGGGCTCCGGAGAGGGGGATTCGTCGCTGTCATCATCATCAACCATCCTCCATCACCAATTTCATGATGCTCACCGTCGTGCGTGAGTAATTCCATCATAGGCTTGCTGGACGGTGATGGGTTGGATGAGATTTATCATGTAATCGAGTTAGTTTTGTTAGGGTTTGATCCCTAGTATCCATTATGTTCTGAGATTGATGTTGCTATGACTTTGCTATGCTTAATGCTTGTCACTAGGGCCCGAGTGCCATGATTTCAGATCTGAACCTATTATGTTTTCATGAATATATGTGTGTTCTTGATCCTATCTTGCAAGTCTATAGTCACCTACTATGTGTTATGATCCGGCAACCCCGAAGTGACAATAATCGGGACCACTCCCAGTGATGACCATAGTTTGAGGAGTTCATGTATTCACTATGTGCTAATGCTTTGTTCCGGTTCTCTATTAAAAGGAGGCCTTAATATCCCTTAGTTTCCAATAGGACCCCGCTGCCACGGGAGGGTAGGACAAAAGATATCATGCAAGTTCTTTTCCATAAGCACGTATGACTATATACGGAATACATGCCTACATTACATTGATGAACTGGAGCTAGTTCTATGTCACCCTATGTTATGACTGTTACATGACGAACCGCATCCGGCATAATTATCCATCGCTAATCCGGTGCCTACGAGTTTTCCATATACTGGTTCTCGCTTATTTACTTTTCCGTTGCTACTGTTACAATCACTACAAAATACCGAAAACACTACTTTTGTTGTCTTTACTTTTGTTACCTTTACCACCACTATCATATTACTTTGCTACTAAACCCTTTTCTGCAGATACTAAGTTTCCAAGTGTGGTTGAATTGACAACTCAGCTGCTAATACTTGAGAATATTCTTTGGCTCCCCTTGTGTCGAATCAATAAATTTGGGTTGAATACTCTACCCTCGAAAACTGTTGCGATCCCCTATACTTGTGGGTTATCAAGACCTTTTTCTGGCGCCATTTCCGGGGAGCATAGCTCTATTCTTTGAGTTACTTGGGATTTATATCTGCTGGACACTGTGAAGAACTTGAAAGACGATCGAACTACTATTTTGCCCTCAACTACGAGGGGAGGTAAGGAACTGCCATCTAGATCTGCACTAGATTCTACTTCTGTTAAAAGTAAGTTTGCGACACCTAAACCTGCTACTGCTATGAATTCTGATATGCCGCACGTTATTAATGATGCCACTTCTGCTATGCATGATACTTATGATGAAACTACTTCTATGCTTGATACTACTGTGCCCCTTGGTGAATTTCTTGATGAGCAAATTGCTAGGTCTAGAGAAAGAGAAATTATTGAACCTGAATACGATGATGATAGTGATGATGAGAATATGCCTGCTATTCCTGAGGGTTATCTTTTTGATGCAGAATCTTCTGCATCTATTTTTGCTTGCCAGGGTAGATATGAACTTAAGAGGTTGCTAGTTAAATGGAGTAAAGAATCTTTTAGAGATAGAATGAGACCCGACCCTGCTTTTGCTACTTCACCTATCTGTGTTCCCGATTAGGATTATTATGATTTCTCTGCTGATCCAGATATAATTACTTTAGTTGAATCTGATCCTTTCTATGGTTATGAATCTGAAACTGTTGTGGCACATCTTACTAAGTTAAATGATATAGCTGACCTATTTACTACTAATGAGATATCGCGCTACCTTTATTTACTCAAAATATTTCCTTTCTCATTAAAGGGTGATGCTAAGATATGGTTTAATTCTCTTGATCCTGGTTGTGTGCAAAGTCCCCAGGATATGATTTATTACTTCTCTGCTAAATATTTCCCTGCTCATAAGAAACAAGCTGCTTTGAGGGAAATATACAACTTCGTGCAAATTGAAGAAGAGAGTCTCCCACAAGCTTGGGGGAGGATTCTCAAGTTACTTAATGCTTTTCCTGATCATCCTCTTAAGAAACCTGAAATACTTGATATCTTTTATAATGGACTAACTGATGCTTCCAGAGATTACCTGGATAGTTGTGTTGGTTCTCTTTTCAGGGAAAGAACACCGGATGAAGCTGAAATTCTATTGAATAATATGTTGACAAATGAAAATAATTGGGCACCTCCTGAGCCACCTCCTGAGCCAATTACTGAACCTATTCCTAAACCAACTCCGAAGAAGAGAGGTGTTCTATTTCTCAGTCCCGAAGATATGCAAGAGGCAAAGAAATCTATGAAAGAAAAAGGTATTAAAGCTGAAGATGTTAAGAATTTACCTCCTATTGAAGAAATACATGGTCTTAATTTACCGCCTGTTGAAGAAGTATATGATCTCAACCACTTATTTACTGAAGAACCTCCTGATATCCCGACACAGGTAGTAAAGGTAAATTCTCTCTATAGATATGATAAAGCTGAAGTCCCTCCTACTAAAATTGCTAGTCAATGCTTGGATGAGTTTGATGACTTTATGTTTAAGCAAGATGACTTTAATGCTTATTTTGGTAGAGAATTAAAACAGAATACCTTGATTAAACGCTTGGGTGATTATATGGCTGATATTCGAGGTGAACTTAAACTTGTTAGCAAACATGCTTCTATGGTTACCACTCAAGTAGAACAAGTACTTAAAGCTCAGAAAGAAGTGCTTGATGAAATGAATAGTAAGAAAAATGATTATGCTGTTAGAGTGGCTACTAGAACTGGTAGAATGAATCAGGAACCTTTGTATCTTGAAGGCAACCCTAAGAGAACTGAGCAAGATTCCCAGAGGAATAATATTGGTGTACCTAGTTCTTCTAAAAGGAAGAAAAAGAAAAATGATAGGACTTTGCAAACTTCTGGTGAACCTATTACTGAAGCACTTGAGAATCCAAATGATATCTCTATGCCTGATGCTGAAACACAATCAGGTGATGAACATGAACCTAGTGAAAATGTTAATGATAATGTTCATGTTGATGCTCAACCTAGTAATGATAATGATGTAGAAGTTGAACCTGCTGTTGATCTTGATAACCCACAATCAAAGAATCAACGTTATGATAAAAGAGACTTCGTTGCTAGGAAACATGGTAAAGAAAGGGAACCATGGGTTCAGAAACCCATGCCTTTTCCTCCGAAACCATCCAAGAAAAAGGATGATGAGGATTTTGAGCACTTTGCAGAAATGATTAGACCCATCTTTTTGCGTATGCGATTAACTGATGTGCTCAAAACAAATCCTTATGCTATGTATATGAAGGATATCATTACTAATAAAAGAAAGATACCTGAAGCCGAAATTTCCACCATGCTTGCTAATTATACTTTTAAGGGTGGAATACCAAAGAAACTTGGAGATCCAGGAGTACCTACTATACCATGCTCCATTAAGAGAAATTATGTTAAAACTGCTTTATGTGATCTTGGAGCCGGTGTCAGTGTTATGTCTCTCTCTTTATATCGTAGACTTGACTTGAATAAGTTAACACCTACTGAAATATCTTTGCAAATGGCTGATAAATCAACTGCTATACCTGTCGGTATTTGTGAGGATGTGCCTGTTGTGGTTGCAAACGTTACTATTTTAACGGACTTTGTTATTCTTGATATTCCCGAGGATGATAGTATGTCTATTATTCTTGGAAGACCTTTCCTTAATACTGCAGGGGCTGTTATTGATTGCAACAAAGGCAATGTCAATTTATATGTTAATGGCAATGAGCACACGGTACATTTTCCGAGAAAACAAACTCAAGTTTATAGTATCAACTCTATTGGAAAAATTCCATCGATTATATTTGGAGGTTTTGAATTTCCTCTCCCTACTGTCAAGAAAAAGTATGATACTCTTATTGTTGGGGATTTTCATATCCCCGTTGAGGTAACTTAGTGTTATTCGAAATTTCTCCGGTTCCATGATTATCGGAATGAGTTTGTTAACAAGACTTGATGAACCTTGTTAGTGGATTCTTTTTGATGAGCATGAGATGGATGAAACTAGAAGCACAACCTTCTGTACCCTCTTTATATTTTCTGTTATTTAGTAGAAATAAAGTAAAATAGTATTTTTCTGTCTATTTCCTGACCTATCCATGCAATATAAAAATATCCCGAAAATAAAAGTCCTCAGAATGCCATGCCAATTTAATATGATTTTTTCGGGAATATTTGAGGATTTACTGTGCAAAAATTACCGCGGGGGGAGCTGCGACCTGGCCACGAGGGTGGAGGGTGCGCCCTACCCCCCTGGGCGCGCCCCCTGCCTCATGGGCCCATGGTGGCCCTCCTCCACTTATTCCTGCACCCATCTTCTTCCTCTGTCTCACACAATCACGAAAAACCAACTCAAGCACGAGTTCCAGCCCCCGTTGCTGTGATTTTCGATCTCCTTGCTCAAAGCACCTCTCGCAAAACTGCTCGGGGAGATTGTTTCTTGGTATGTGACTCCTCCATTGGTCCAATTAGTTTTGGTTCTAGTGCTTTATTCATTGCAAATTTGTGCTGCATAGGTGACCATGTTCTTGAGCTTGCATGTCAAATTTACATGGTTCCAAGTAGTTCCAATGCTTTATATGGGCTCTAGGCACTCGTAGGAGTTGTTGCTATCAATTTTATTGAAGTTGGTTCACTTTTATTTGAAGTTACTAAAAATTTCAGATTGCTTCAGAAAATAATGAAGAGACTTTTGAGGGGCTCGTCGAGCCGAAGCTCGAACGAAAAACAAAAGGAAGAAGAGCATAAGCCCAAATTTAATTTGCCTCGCACCACGGAGGTCCGGCCGTGTGAATGGCCTTCCGATAACTTTTTGAGGAGAGCCGGGATTTATGAGGGTTTCTATTTATTAATTGAGAACGCCGGCCTCACCAACTTCCTCTGGGACCAACGTCATCAGTATATCTTACTCACAAATACTTTTGTGCAAAACTTCTACTTTTTCCCTAAAAAATCACCTCCAACAGTAGAATTTCATTTATAGGATGTTGTTAAAGAGATGACATTAGCTGAGTTCTATGAGGTTTGCAGAATACCCTTTGAGGGCACCTTAGATGAACCCCACCGTAACGAAGTAGAAGCTTTTATTAACACTATCACTGTGGGAGAAACCAGGAAGGTTTCTGATGCGAGGATCACTAGCATACACTTTCCTGTTTTACGCTACTTTGCCTTATTTGCTAGTCGTTGCTTGATTGGACGCGAAAACTGTGGGAACCTTAGTATTCCTGATATTAGCATTTTGCTCCATGGTTTATACTGCGATAACTCTGTTAGTATGGGTGGAATTGTTGCTAGACGGTTAAGTCTGAACCGTACTAAAGGCCCCATCTTTGGAGGCATTTATGCTTCACGCCTAGCTGAAGATTTTGAAATACCTATTAGGCATGAGGAGGAAGAAGAAACAGCACTGCCCTGTGCTTACTTAGATTATAAGAGTATGATAGCGCATGATTTTCTTGTTAAGAGTCGCGAAGGGGAGCTCAAATACAAATTATACTTTGATAAACATCACCCTGAGACTATTACTTTGCCTGCCCCTACTTTGTTTAACTTATCTGCAGGTCCTCACATTGTTCCGTGGTCGGTTGTTCAAGCCTATCGGAATCCTGCACCAGCCCCGGAACCGGAGCCACAAGATGAGCCTCCACGACTATCTGTTTATTCTTGGGATCCAGAGGAAGTTGCCAGCCAGTGGCAGCCGGAGCCTTCTTCGTCACAGTATGACCCCCGCTTCACCTATGGGTATCCTCCAGGCTATCCCTAGCAATAGACCAACTTAGGCCAAAAGCCTAAGCTTGGGGGAGTACGTATTTCCCACCGACATTACATTCATGTTCACACACACTCATTGCTAGATGTCGGTTCTCATACTCTTTCACTGTAATATCCATGCTAGTTTATTTCCCTTTTCCTGCTTTCTTCTTGTGTGTTTGATAAACCTTGAGAAAAAACCAAAAAAATTAGTAGTAGTTTATTTCTTTGCTGTAGTAATTAAAAAGAAAACCCAAAAATATTTCCCGTTCTTCTTTTGCTTGTTGGGAGCTTTCCCGTGTAAATAGTTTTTATTTCTTTTCCTTTCTTTGGGGGTCGAGAAGACCATATTGAAAATGCTTAGTGGCTCATATATGCATGATTGATTATTTAACTTAGAGCCCATATTACCTGTCTTCTCTCTTGAGTTGAATGCTTGCAGATTCCAGCTTAGTCCAATGCACGTGCACTCTTATTATTATACACTTCGTTCGGTCGTGCAAGTGAAAGGCAATAATGATGATATATGATGGACTTATTGGGATGAGAAAAGCTGGTATGAACTCAACCTCTCTTGTTTTTGTAAATATGATGATTCATCGTTTCTGATTCAGCTATAATGAAGTAAACATATTTGCAATAACATTTAGAGATTATAGTTGCTTGTGCCATGCTTGATTAGCTATGAGTTATAATGGTTTACCTTGCGTGCCAACATGCTATTAGAATGATTATGATCTGGTATGATGGGATGGTATCATCCTTTAAATGAATTGAGTGACTCGACTTGGCACATGTTCACACATGTAGTTGAATCAAATCAACATAGCCTTCATGATATTTATGTTCATGGTAGATTATATCCTACTCATGCTTGTATTCGGTGTAAATTAATTTTAATGCATGTTTACGACTGTTGTCTCTCTCTCAGTTGGTCGCTTCCCAGTCTTTTGCTAGCCTTCACCTGTACTAAGCGGGAATACTGCTTGTGCATCCAAACTCCTTAAACCCCAAAGTTGTTCCTTATGAGTCCACTATACCTTCCTATATGCGGTATCTACCTGCCGTTCCAAGTAAATTTGTATGTGCCAAACTCCAAACCTTCAAATGAAATTCTGTTTTGTATACTCGAGTAGCTCATGTTTCAACTAGGGCTGCCCTTATCTTCCATGTTAGGCGGTTATTCTCAAGAGGAGTGGACTCCGCTCCTCATTCACGAGAAAAATGGCTGGTCTTCAGGATGCCCAGTCCCATGATTTATGCAAACTAAATCAAAATAACTGCAAACAAAACTCCCCCTGGGACCCGTTGAATGTTGGAGCCACTCGTTGTTTCGAGCAAGCCATGGATTGATGCTTGTGGAGGAGGGGGAGTATAAACTTTACCATTCTGTTTGGGAATCGCCTATAATTTGTGTAGCATGGAAGATATCGTCATCTCATAGTTGTTGCGTTGACAGCAAAAGTATGCCGCTCAAAATGTTATTCAATCTCTATTTTAAAACCGAGCTCTAGCACCTCTACAAATCCCTGCTTCCCTCTGCGAAGGGCCTATCTATTTACTTTTATGTTGAGTCATCACCCTTCTTATTAAAAAGCACCGGCTGGAGAGCACACTGTCGTTTGCATTCATTATTATTGGTTTATATTGGGTATGACTTGACTGGATCTCTTTTACCATGAATTACAATGTTTAGCTAGTCCTTGATCTTTAAAGGTGCTCTGCATTTATGTTTTGCGGTCTCAGAAAGGGCTAGCGAGATACCATTTCGTTATATCATGTTATGATTATTTTGAGAAAGTGTTGTCATCTGAGTTTTATTATTATGGCTCGCTAGCTGATGCTATTGATATGAGTAATTGTGAGACCTACGTGTTATTGTGAGTATAGTTAGTTCATAATAATTGCTGAAACTTGAATGCTGGCTTTTCATGTTTACAACAACAAGAGCAAACAGAGTTTGTAAAAGTTTTTCTTTTTCTCTTTCAGTTTGTCAACTGAATTGCTTGAGGACAAGCAAGGGTTTAAGCTTGGGGGAGTTGATACGTCTCCATCGTATCTACTTTTCCAAACACTTTTGCCCTTGTTTTGGACTCTAACTTGTATGATTTGAATGGAACTAACCCGGACTGACGCTGTTTTCAGCAGAATTGCCATGGTGTTGTTTTATGTGCAGAAAATAAAAGTTCTCGGAATGACCTGAAACTCCACGGAACACCTTAGAAAAACAATTAAAAATCCTCGCCAAAGATGAAGACCAGGGGGCCCACACCCTGTCCATGAGGGTGGGGGCGCCCTCCCCCCCCTAGGCGCGCCCTCCTACCTTGTGGGCCCCTTGGTGGCCCTCCGACGCCAACTCCAACTCCATATATTGGCTTTCGGGGAGAAAAAAACCAGAGAGAAGAAATCATCGCGTTTTACGATACGGAGCCGCCGCCAAGCCCTAATCTCTCTCGGGAGGGCTGATCTGGAGTCCGTTCGGGGCTCCAGAGAGGGGGATTCATCGCCGTCGTCATCATCAACCATCCTCCATCACCAATTTCATGATGCTCACTGCCGTGTGTGAGTAATTCCATCGTAGGCTTGCTAGACGGTGATGGGTTGGATGAGATTTATCATGTAATCGAGTTAGTTTTGTTAGGGTTTGATCCCTAGTATCCATTATGTTCTGAGATTGATGTTGCTATGACTTTGCTATGCTTAATGCTTGTCACTAGGGCCCAAGTGCCATGATTTCAGATCTGAACCTATTATGTTTTCATGAATATATGTGTGTTCTTGATCCTGTCTTGCAAGTCTATAGTCACCTACTATGTGTTATGATCCGGCAACCCCGAAGTGACAATAATTGGGACCACTCCCGGTGATGACCATAGTTTGAGGAGTTCATGTATTCACTATGTGCTAATGGTTTGTTCCAGTTCTCTATTAAAAGGAGGCCTTAATATCCCCTAGTTTCCAATAGGACCCCGCTGCCACGGGAGGGTAGGACAAAAGATGTCATGCAAGTTCTTTTCCATAAGCACGTATGACTATATACGGAATACATGCCTACATTACATTGATGAACTGGAGCTAGTACTGTGTCACCCTATGTTATGACTGTTACATGACAAACCGCATCCGGCATAATTATCCATCGCTAATCCGGTGCCTATGAGTTTTCCATATACTGGTTCTCACTTATTTACTTTTCCGTTGCTACTGTTACAATCACTACAAAATACCAAAAACATTACTTTTGCTGTCTTTACTTTTGTTACCGTTACCACCACTATCATATTACTTTGCTACTAAACACTTTGCTGTAGATACTAAGTTTCCAGTTGTGGTTGAATTGACAACTCAGCTACGAATACTTGAGAATATTCTTTGGCTCCCCTTGTGTCGAATCAATAAATTTGGGTTGAATACTCTACCCTCGAAAACTGTTGTGATCCCCTATACTTGTGGGTTATCACACGGCAATAGAAGCAAGACCAATAATTTCATCCTTACTAGGCAATTCTTTATCATGGGGTTGTCTACGAAATTTAGCAAAATTAAACTCATGTTTCATATACCGCATGCCAATTGTAACAACATCCTTTTCACAATCAATCTTAGCATTAACAATATTCAAGAAGGGTCTACCAAATATAATGGGACAAAAGCAATCTTGTGGGGAACCAAGAACAAGAAAATCAACAGGATATTTAACTTCCCCACGCAAGACTTCAACATCTCTAACAATCCCAATTGGTGAAATAGTTTCTCTATTGGCAAGCTTAATAGTAACATCAATATATTCTATTTCAGCAGGTGCAATATCATGCATAATTTCTTCATATAAGGAGAGGTATTGCAGTAGCACTAGCACCCATATCACATAAGCCATGATAACAATGATCTCCTATTTTAATAGAAATAACAGGCATGCCTACAACAGGTCTATGTATCTTAGCATCGGGTTTAGCAATATTAGCAGCTTCCTTACAGAAATAAATAACATGCCCATCTATATTATCAGCCAAGAGATCTTTAACCATAGCAATACTAGGTTCAACTTTAATTTGCTCAGGAGGTGTATATGTTCTAGTATTTCACTTACGAACCACAATTGAAGCTTTAGCATGATCGTTTATCCTAACAGGGAAAGCTGGTTTCTCAACATAAGTAGTGGGAACAATAGGATCATTATAAGTGATAGTCTTTTCTTCAACTGTAACAGGTGCAAATACTTTTACTTCAATGGGAGGATTATATTTAAACCACTTCTCCTTAGGGAGATAAACATGAGTAGCAAAAGATTCACATAAAGAACCTACTATCTCAGAGTCAAGTCCATATTTAGCGCTAAATCCACGAAAAGCATTGGTATCCATAAAAGATTTAACACAATCAAACTTAGGTGTCATACCTGACTCCTTACCATCGTCAGAACCCCAATCTTCAGAGTTGCGTTTAATTCTTTCCAATAAATCCCACTTGAATTCAATAGTCTTCAGCATATAAGAACCAGCACAGGAAGTATCGAGCATGGTGCGATCAATGAGAGAAAGGCGAGCATAAATTTTTTGAATAATCATATCTCTTGAGAGCTCATGATTGGGGCATGAATATAACATTAACTTAAGCCTCCCCCAAGCTTGAGCGATGCTTTCTCCTTCGCGAGGCCAAAAATTATATATATATATATATATATATATATATATATATATATATATATATATATATATATATATAATTATGACCACGATGAACAAGATGCATAGGATAGAACTTCTGGTGAAATTCCAATCTCAATCGTTTGTAGTTCCAAGATCCCGTATCATCACATAGCCTATACCATGTCAATGCATCTCTCTTCAAAGATAAAGGGAAGACCTTCCTCTTAACAACATCATCGGGAATACCTGCAAGCTTAAATAATCCACAAACTTCATCCACATAGATAAGGTGTAAATCGGGATGCAATGTTCCATCTCCTGCAAAGGGATTAGCTAGCAGTTTCTCTATCATACCCAAAGGAATCCCAAAGTAAACATTTTCAGTAGGTTCAGTAGGTTGAGGAGCAACTCTTTGCTCTACTGGTCGGGGCGAAGATGCCCCGAACAAGCCCCTCAAAGGATTAGTTTCCATAGTAACAAGTGACAGCAAATTTCAGCACAATATATAAATGTTTCCTTACCAAGTTCCACTCACCAAAGGCGCTTCACTCCTCGGCAACGGTGCCAGAAAAGAGTCTTGATGACACACAAGTATAGGGGATCTATCGTAGTCCTTTCGATAAGTAAGAGTGTAGAACCCAACGAGGAGCAGAAGTAAATGACAAGCGGTTTTCAGTAAGGTATTCTCTGCAAGCACTGAAATTGTAGGTAACAGATAGTTTTGTGATAAGATAATTTGTAATGGGTAACAAGCAATGAAAGTAAATAAAGTACAGCAAGGTGGCCCAATCCTTTGTAGCAAAGGACAAGCCTGGACAATTTCTTATAATGAGAAAAGAGCTCCCGAGGACACATGGGAATTATCGTCAAGCTAGTTTTCATCACGCTCATATGATTCGCATTCGTTACTTTGATAATTTGATATGCAGAAACACCCTGCGTAGTATCTACAAAGGGGTAGAAGCCGACGATGGGCCACTCTCAACTGATAAACAGACGCAATGGAGTCAAAATAAGTATATATCATCAGCATTTGTATTTATTATTATACAAGCGTTGCCTTCCGTAATTATCGTTATAAAGCCATAAATATGCATAAATTTGACTTAAGATTTTGGCCAAGCTGGGTTGCCTGGCTCCTGTGCTTACCCCTACGTTCCCGATTGTTTGGCTAGGCGGTAAAGGGAGCACCTCTGTGATTGTTACTACCGGGTCATCCGAGTTAGTACCTCAGACTGGGTGAAGCCGAAAGCTAGCAATCTTAAAGGATCACATTGGTCGGCAATGACGGAAGTTAAAATTTTGGTTCATTAATACCATAGAGTTCGGGAAACTTTCCCCGAACTAATTCCTCAATATTTTCCTCCCACATTGATCGCAGTTGAGGCTTCATGATCATGCTTAGCATGACAACCCAAAGAAAGGAACCGATAGCGGGACTATTTTCTTTGGAAGATGTTTCTTACATTAAAAAGTAATATAACATATCTCTCCGCGTACCTTTGTTTATAAAACCGTATGGCCGGATTGCCTTGTTTTTCATAAATCTTTGCCCTTATAGCGGCTTCATAAAGTAGGAAAACACTCCTCAGCTACTGGCCGAAGAGGTTGAAGCCGATGGTCGGTCAACAAAGTTTTGTACAATGCGGATCTGAGCATTAATGGTATAAAGTACTTGGATACATAGAGTCATTACACATAATTTGTGATTATAGTATGGAAATCGATCCTTAATTCGGCCACCCGTGCCCGCATTAAGGCTCGGGGGCTACTGGGCTTCGGGCTTAATATTTACAAATATTAAAGGGGCACATTGATCCCCTGATCTGGTGTTGCCACCCGACCAGTGTCTCGGGGGCTACTGCATTGCCTATTCAATGCAGAAAATTCAAAGTGCTCAGTATTCGGCTTGACCGAACTATGCGCAAACGCGTCTTCGAACAACAATAGGTACCATATGGACCTATCTGGTCAAGCTAATATAGTGCGGCAACTTGTCAAGACCCTCTCTCAAGGGCCCATTCACCGATCACTATTATCTCTAATATATTACACTGCGTTTCTATTCCCATGTATGCTGCCGAGCTAGGAGTTGGTCCTCAGGCCGATTTCGCGCATCGACTTGAGTCCCAGGGGCTACTAGGATCAGCAGTTTCATGTTTACCTTCAGGTGCATCTCGGGTTTTAGACCAACACACGCACCTTGAGGGCTACTGGCTATATATCTCAGCGGAGAATAATTTGCACCAATCAAAAAATCAGCCTGCAGTCAGGGGTGGTGCACCACCTCGGAAGCAGTCCGACATAAAGCTCGGGCGCCAGTGGCTGGCTCCATAGAGGGCATTTCCGGCATTAAGCACGGCTAAACTCCTTCAACTTTTTAGAACCAAGGTGCTCTATGACACCTTGGATACAGTCCGGCGTTGGAGCTTGGATATAGTCCGACGTTGGAGCTCGGACACTGTCCGGTGTTGGAGCTCGGATATAGCCCGGCGTTGGTGCTCGGCTGCAAAAGACATTGATGACCCACAAGTGTAGGGGATCTATCTTAGTCCTTTCGATAAGTAAGAGTTTCTAACCCAACGAGGAGCAGAAGGAAATGATAAGCGGTTTTCAGTAAGGTTTTCTCTGCAAGCACTGAAATTATAGGTAATAGATAGTTTTGTGATAAGATAAATAATAAGGAGCAACAAGTAAATAAAGTAAATAAAGTGCAGCAAGGTGGCCCAATCCTTTATGTAGCAAAGGATAAGCTTGGACGATTTCTAATAATAATAAAGGAGCTCCCGTGGACACATTGGGAATTATCGTCAAGCTAGTTTTCATCACGTTCAAATGATTCGCGTTCGGTACTTTGATAATTTGATATGTGGGTGGACCGGTACTTGGGTACTGCCCTAACTTGGACAAGCATCCCACTTATGATTAACCCCTATTGCAAGCATCCGCAACTACAAAAGAAGTATTAAGGTAAACCTAACCATAGCATGAAACTAGTGGATCCAAATCAGCCCCTTACGAAGCAACGCATAAACTAGGGTTTAAGCTTCCATCACTCTAGAAACCCATCATCTACTTATTACTTCCCAGTGCCTTCCTCTAGGCCCAAATAATGGTGAAGTGTCATGTAGTCGATGTTCACATAAAACCATTAGAGGAGAGACAACATACATCTCATCAAAATATCGAACGAATACCAAATTCACATGACTACTAATAGCAAGACTTCACCCATGTCCTCAGGAACAAACGTAACTACTCACAAAGCATATTCATGTTCATGATCAGAGGAGTATTAATATGCATTAAGGATCTGAACGTATGATCTTCCACCAAATAAACCAATTAGCATCAACTACAAGGAGTAATCAACACTACTAGCAACCCACAGGTGCCAATTTGTAGTTTTGATACAAGATTGGATACAAGAGATGAACTAGGGTTTGAGAGGAGATGGTGCTGGTTAAGATGTTGATGGAGATTGACCCCTCCCGATGAGAGGATCGTTGGTGATGAAGATGGTGATGATTTCCCCCTCCTGGAGGGAAGTTCCCCCGGCAGAATAGCTCCGCCGAAGCCCTAGATTGGTTCCGCCAAGGTTTCGCCTCGTGGAGGCGGAGTTTCGTCCCGTAAGATTGCTTATGATTTTTTTTTCAGGGTAAGAGGCTTCATATAGCAGAAGATGGGCACCGAAGGGCCACCAGGGGGCCCACGAGATAGGGGGGCGCCCAGTAGGGGTGGGCCCCCCCCCACCCTCGTGGCCAGGGTGTGGGCCCCCTCTGGTACTTTCTTTGCTCAATAGTTCTTATTAATTCCAAAAATGACTTTCGTGGAGTTTCAGGACTTTTGGAGCTTTGCAGAATAGGTTTCCAATATTTGCTCCTTTTTCAACCCAGAATTCTAGTTGCCGGCATTCTCCCTCCTCATGATAAACCTTGTAAAATAAGAGAGAATAGCCATAAGTGTTGTGACATAACGTGTAATAACAGCCCATAATGCAATAAATATCGATATAAACGCATGATGCAAAATGGACGTATCACTTATCTTATTATCTCTATCAGATCTCACTTTTGCAAGCTTGCGTGAAGGGATTGACAACCCCTTTATTGCGTTGGTTGCGAGGTTCTTGTTTGTTTGTGTAGGTACGAGGGACTTTTGAGGAGCCTCCTACTGGATTGATACCTTGGTTCTCAAAAACTGAGGGAAATACTTACGCTACTTTGCTGCATCACCCTTTCCTCTTCAAGGAAAAATCAACACGGTGCTCAAGAGGTAGCAAGAAGGATTTCTGGCGCCGTTGCCGGGGAGGTCTTCGCTCAAGTCAAGACATACCAAGTACCCATCACAAACTCATCTCCCTCGCATTACATTATTTGCCATTTGCCTCTCGTTTTCCTCTCCCCCACTTCACCCTTGCCGTTTTATTCGCCCTCTCTTTCCCGTTCTCCTCTCTCTTTTGCTTGCCTCTCATGTGCCTGTTTTCCCTTATGGCTCTTTCTAAGAACGTTGATCTCCATCTTAAAAGGTTGGAAGAGATTGAATTAAATATTAGAAGCTTTATGACTTTACAATTTGAGCATAATAATTTCTTTAGCAAGGAGCTTAAAGAACAAAAAACCTTTATGGAGTACATGAATAAAGAGCTTGATGATATGTCTAAGGAATTTTATGGTTTGATCTCAGATTGCTCGTCTTGAAAAATCAATAGCCAAAATCTCTGATAAGCAAGCCACCTTAGTTAATAAGATGGCTGCCAAACCAGAAGGGTTAGGGGGAAATATTTATGAAGATCTAAAAGTTATTGATGTGTCCCCTATTAAATCTTTGTTTTGCAATATGAATCTTGATAATGATGGGACTGGAGATGAGTCAACTTTAGTTTTGCAATATGAATTATTCGGAGTTTTTAGATCTTGATGCTAAATTTGGTAAAAGTGGGATTCAAGAGGTCAAAACTTTACATAGCAATGAATCCACTATTATGGATTTCAAGGAATTTAATTATGATAATTGTTCTTTAATAGATTGTATTTCCTTGTTGCAATCCGTGTTGAATTCTCCACATGCTTATAGTCAAAATAAAGCTTTTACCAAACATATTGTTGATGCTTTGATGCAATCTTATGAGGAAAAACTTGAATTGGAAGTTTCTATACCTAGAAAACTTTATGATGAGTGGGAACCTACTATAAAAATTAAAATTAAAGATCATGAATGCTATGCTTTGTGTGATTTGGGTGCTAGTGTTTCCACGATTCCGAAAAACTTTATGTGATGTGCTAGGTTTCCATGATTTTGATGATTGCCCTTTAAACTTGCACCTTGCGGATTCCACCATTAAGAAACCTATGGGAAGCATCAATGATGTTCTTATTGTTGCAAATAGGAATTATGTGCCTGTAGATTTTATTGTTCTTGATATAGATTGCAATCTTTCATGTCCTATTATGCTTGGTAGACCTTTCCTTAGAACGATTGGTGCAATTATTGATATGAAGGAAGGGAATATTATATTCAAATTTCCATTAAGTAAAGGCATGGAACACTTACCTAGAAAGAAAGTCAAATTACCTTATGAATCTATTATGTGTGCCACTTATGAATTGAATGCCAAAGATGGCAATACTTAGATCTATTCTCGCTTTTATGCCTAGCTAAGGGCGTTAAACGATAGCGCTTGTTGGGAGGCAACCCAATTTTATTTTTGTTCCTTGCTTTTTGCTTCTGTTTAGTAATAAATATTTCATATAGTTTCTGTTTATACGTGGTTTTATGTTTTAATTAGTGTTTGTGCCAAGTAGAACCTATAGGATAACCTACGGAGATAGTTAATTTGATTCTGCTGAAAAACAGAAACTTTTGCACGCATGAGAATAATTTTAATAAATCACAAAAACGTGATTTTCCATTGATTGTTTTTTCAGTAGATCAATAGACAAATTTCCCAGGACTTCCTATTTTTTTAGGATTTTTAGAGTTCCATAAGTATACGAAAGTTACAGATTTCTACAGACTGTTCTGTTTTTGACAGATTCTGTTTTTCGTGTGTTGTTTGCTTATTTTGATGCATCTATGGATATTATCGGGGGGTATGAACCATAGAGAAGTTGGAATACAGTAAGTTTAACACCAATATAAAAAAATAATGAGTTCATTACAGTACCTTATGTGGTGGTTTTTCTTTCTTGCACTAACGGAGCTTATGAGATTTCCTGTTGAGTTTTGTGTTGTGAAGTTTTCAAGTTTTGGGTAAAGATTTGATGGACTATGGAATAAGGAGTGGCAAGAGCCTAAACTTGGGGATGCCCATGGCACCCCAAGATATTCAAGGACAATCAAAAGCCTAAGCTTGGGGATGCCCCGGAAGGCATCTCCTCTTTCGTCTTCGTCTATCGGTAACTTTACTTGGAGCTATATTTTTATTTGCCACATGATATGTGTTTTGCTTGGAGCGTCTTGTATGATATGAGTCTTTTCTTTTTAGTTTAACACAATCATCCTTGATGTACACACCTTTTGGGAGAGACACACTTGATTTGGAATTTATTAGAATACTCTATGTGCTTCACTTATATCTTTAGAGCTAGATAACTTTTGCTCTAGTGCTTCACTTATATCTTTTAGAGCATGGTGGTGGTTTAATTTTGTAGAAAATTTTGATCTCTCATGCTTGACTTATATTGTTTTGAGAGTCTTATAGAACAGCATGGTATTTGCTATGGTTATAAAATTGGTCCTAGAATGATGGGCATCCAAGTTGGGTATAATAAAAACTATCATAGAAAGTGAATTGGATGCTATGATCAATTTGATGCTTGATAATAGTTTTGAGATATGAGGATGGTGATATTAGAGTCATGCTAGTGGAGTAATTATGAATTTGAGGAATACTTGTGTTGAAGTTTGTGATTCCCGTAGCATGCACGTATGGTGAACCGCTTTGTGATGAAGTTGGAGCATAATTTATTTATTTATTGTCTTCCTTATGAGTGGCAGTCGGGGACGAGCGATGGTCTTTTCCTACCAATCTATCCCCCTAGGAGCATGCGCGTAGTACTTTGTTTTCAATGACTTGTAGATTTTTGAAATAAGTATATGAGTTCTTTATGACTAATGTTGAGTCCATGGACTATACGCACTCTCACCCTTCCACCATTGCTAGCCTCTCTTGTGTCATGCAACTTTCGCCGGTACCATACACCCACCATATACCTTCCTCAAAACAGCCACCATACCTACCTATTATGGCATTTCCATAGCCATTCCGAGATATATTGCCATGCAACTTTCCACCATTCCATTTATTATGACACGCATCATCATTGTCATATTGCTCTTTGCATGATCATGTAGTTGACATCGTATTTGTGGCAAAGCCACCTTCATAATTCTTCCATACATGTCACTCTTGATTCATTGCATATCCCGGTACACCGCCGGAGGCATTCATATAGAGTCATATTTTGTTCTATGTATCGAGTTATAATCTCGAGTTGTAAGTAAATAAAAGTGTGATGATCTTCATTATTAGAGCATTGTCCAAAGTGAGGATGATGGAGACTATGATTCCCCCACAAGTCGGGATGAGACTTTGAACTTTATAAAAAAAGGCCAAATAAAAAAAGAGAAAGGCCAAATAAAAAAAGAAGAAAAAAATGAGAGAAAAAGAGAGAAGGGACAATGCTACTATCCATTTACCACACTTGTGCTTCAAAGTAGCACCATGATCTTCATGATAGAGAGTCTCCTATGTTGTCACTTCCATATACTAGTGGGAATTTTTCATTATATAACTTGGCTTGTATATTCCAATGATGGGCTTCCTCAAAATGCCCTAGGTCTTCGTGAGCAAGAAAGTTGGATGCACACCCACTTAGTTTCTTTTGTTGAGCTTTCATACACTTATAGCTCTAGTGCATCCGTTGCATGGCAATCCCTACTCACTCACATTGATATCTATTAATGGGCATCTCCATAGCCCGTTGATACGCCTAGTAGATGTGAGACTATCTTCTCCTTTTTTGTCTTCTCCGCAACCACCATCCTATTCCAGATATAGTGCTATGTCCATGGCTCACGCTCATGTATTGCGTGAAAGTTGAAAAAGATTGAGAATACTAAAGTATGAAACAATTGCTTGGCTTGTCATCGGGGTTGTGCATGATTAAATACTTTGTGTGATGAATATAGAGCATAGCCAGACTATATGATTTTGTAGGGATAGCCTTATTTAGCCATGTTATTTTGAGAAGACATGATTGCTTTGTTAGTATGCTCGAAGTATTATTGTTTTTATGTCAATATGAACTTTTATTTTGAATCATTTGGATCTGAACATTCATGCTACAATAAATAAAATTACATTAAGAATTATGCTAGGTAGCATTCCACATCAAAAAATTTGCTTTTGTCATTTACCTACTCGAGGACGAGCAGCAATTAAGCTTGGGGATGCTTGATACGTCTCCAACGTATCTATAATTTTTGATTGTTCCATGCTATTATATTACCCGTTTTGGATGTTTATGGGCTTTACTTTACACTTTTATATCATTTTTGGGACTAACCTACTAACCGGAGGCCCAGCCCGAATTGCTGTTTTTTTGTCTATTTCAGTGTTTCGAAGAAAAGGAATATCAAGCGGAGTCCAAACGGGATGAAACCTTCATGAGCGATCTTTTTGGAACAAATGCAAACCAGGAGACTTGGAGTGGACATCAAGCAGCAAACGAGGCAGCCACGAGGGTGCCCAGCGCGCCCTAGGGGGTGGGCGCGCCCCCCACCCTCGTGGCTCCACCGACCTACTTCTTCCTCCTATATATATCCATGTACCCCGAGAACATCCGAGAGCACCACGAAAACCTAATTCCACCGCTACAACCTTCTGTATCCGCGAGATCCCATCTTGGAGCCTTCGCCGGTGCTCCGCCAGAGGGGGGAATCGACCACGGAGGGACTCTACATCATCTCCAAGGCCTCTTCGATGAGTTGTGAGTAGTTTATGAGAGACCTTCGGGTCCATAGTTATTAGCTAGATGGCTTCTTCTCTCTCTTTGAATATCAATACAAAGTTCTCCTCGATCTTCTTGGAAATCTATTCGACGTAACTCTTTTTGCGGTGTGTTTGTCGAGATCTGATGAATTGTGGGTTTATGATCAAGTTTATCTATGAGAAATAATTGAATCTTCTCTGAATTATTTTTTGTGTGATTGGTTATATTTGCAAGTCTCTTTGAATTATCAGTTTGGTTTGGCCTACTAGATTGATCTTTCTTGCAATGGGAGAAGTGCTTAGCTTTGGGTTCAATCTTGCGGTGTCCTTTCCCAGTGACAGCAGGGGCAGCAAGGCACGTATTGTATTGTTGCCATTGAGGATAAAAAGATGGGGTTTATACCATATTGCTTGAGTTTATCCCTCTACATCATGTCATCTTTCTTAATGCGTTACTCTGTTCTTATGAACTTAATACTCTAGATGCAGACAGGAGTCGGACGATGTGTGGAGTAATAGTAGTAGATGCAGAATCATTTCGATCTACTTGTTGCGGACGTGATGCCTATATACATGATCATGCCTAGATATTCTCATAACTATGCACTTTTCTATCAATTGCTCGACAGTAATTTGTTCACCCACTGTAATACTTATGCTATCTTGAGCGAAGCCACTAGTGAAACCTATGGCCCCCGGGTCTATCTTTTATCATATAAGTTTTCAATCTACTTTTATTTGCATCTTTTACTTTCTAATCTATATCATAAAAATACCAAAAAATATTTATCTTATCCTATTTTCTCTATCAGATCTCACTTTTGCAAGTTTCCGTGAAGGGATTGACAACCCCTTTATCATGTTGGTTGCGAGGTTCTTGTTTGTTTGTGTAGGTACGAGGGACTTTTGAGGAGCCTCCTACTGGATTGATACCTTGGTTCTCAAAAATTGAGGGAAATACTTACGCTACTTTGCTGCATCACCCTTTCCTCTTCAAGGGAAAACCAACACAGTGCTCAAGAGGTAGCAGAGGAAAACGCGAAGAGCTATGAAACATCCACCTCCGGAGGAGAAGATAAATCCGGTGAAAGCGAAGAGCACTATCAATGCCCTGAAGCGACCCCCACCACCTTCACCGGATAACAACCATCTCCGTTGTCTTAAAAAGATATTGCAAGAAGCGCGCCAGTCGGGAAGTACTTCAACTGACAAAAGGTTAAAAGAACCAAGAAGTGGGAAAAAATTCACCACCTCGGAGAACAGGAGAACCAATCATTCCGCCTGCTCAAGGTGTCTAGCGATATCATCGCAAATCAGCTGCTGCTACCCGGTACCAATCATGGTGATTACCTGCCCGATGATGTAAATTTTGATACAATGGAGGTGGACGAATTCAAATACCATTACGGGAAGTGAAGGAGTCCTGGATTGGGGGGTGTCCGGATAGCCGAACTATCACCTTTGGCCGGACTCCTGGACTATGCAGATACAAGATTGAAGACTTCATCCCATGTCCGGATGGGACTTTCCTTGGCGTGGAAGGCAAGCTTGGCAATACGGATATGTAGATCTCCTACCATTGTAACCGACTCTGTGTAACCCTAACCCTCTTCGGTGCCTATATAAACCGGAGGGTTTTAGTCTGTAGGACGAACAACAATCATACCATAGGCTAGCTTCTAGGGTTTAGACTCTCTGATCTCGTGGTAGATCCACTCTTGTACTACCAATATCATCAATATTAATCAAGCAGGAGTAGGGTTTTACCTCCATCGAGAGGGCCCGAACCTGGGTAAAAACATCTTGTCCCTTGTCTCCTGTTACCATCCGCCTAGACGCACAGTTCGGGACCCCCTACCCGAGATCCGCCGGTTTTGACACCGACAGGAGGCTTTGTCGATGAGAATTAAAGAGGACCATGACTTCATTGGCCAAGAACTGTTAACTATTGATTTTGACGAGTTTTTTCAGTTCTACAATCAAGAGGTCCTCGACAAATCACTTGTGGCTTGCTATTGTCTGTAAGTACTACTTTCTGTAATTAAGTCTCTGTATATATAGCTTAGCTCTTTCATTGCATGTATATATAATTATCCTCACTATATTATGCAGATTGAAGATCGTCAAATGCAGAAAAGTACAAATCTATGACATTGGGTTCATTAACCCAAATGTCATACATGAATGGACGGTTCAAAAGAATGTCATAGAAACTGAGGATAACTTGCTAAAATCGTTGCTCAAAAATCAAACCAAAGATAAAATACTCTTTCCTTACAACTTCAAGTGAGTGTTACTGTCTTGTGCATATTCGGTTTCCCTTATTACTCGAGGTTATAGTCATGTAACTGATGAGTTGTGCATGCGTGCGCAGCTTTCACTTTATTCTCCTAGTGATTAAGCTTGATAAGGGAGAAGTAACCATTTTAGACTTGAGACGAAAAGATCCCGAGGACTATGCGGACATGACTCGAATGCTCCAGAAGTAAGTTCAGTCGATCATTATCGCACCATATCGGCAACTTTGTTCATTTCCTGATATCAAGTAATTATTTTCTTTGTCTGGCAGGGTTTGGAAAGAGTTCAGCGCAATTTCTCCGGGACTGCCGACCGAGCTGACATTTAAACACCCGAAAGTAAGTACTACTACCTAGTTCCGTGCATCTCCCATTGATTCTAGCTAGTTTCATCAATACCATTTAGCACGCTTGCTTATCAGTTTGATTGACCTCTGTTTCCAATAAAGTGCTTGTGGCAGGAACAAGGAAATGTTTTCTATGGATACTATGTTTGCGAGTTCATCTACAACGAGACGGCCAAGAATAAGTGGGGCTACTCTGAAAAACAATATCAAATGCGTAAGCAAAAATATTCACAATTGCATTTTATTACCATCATTTGTGTTGAGTTTCATTCATACACATGTATTGACCATCTTCTTCGATTTAGATCTGGCAGCTGCGGGATGAGCTCCTACCACATGATCGCATAAAAGCAATTCAAGAGGAATTGGCGGGATTCTTTCTTGACCACGTCATCAATAAAGCCGGAGAATACCATGTGGAACTTGACTTCAGATATTAAGGATTGTAATAGATCTTATATTGTATATATGTAGCTAGTAGCGTCGGCTAGATATACGAAAACTTGTTGTTCGACCAATCTCTTAGAGAAGGAGAGGTTGATCACTTCTCTTTGTATATGTTCATCACGATCTTCTGTACTTAATGGTTTCCTTCATTTTCTTACTAGCTAGCGTGTCGAGTCCTCTATACGTATAGTACGTACTGTAGACCAAGCACGGAGATAAGAGAGGTCACTTCTCTCTATTAACTAGCTAACACAATATATGAAATCCCTAATTAAATTAACCCTCCAAACCCCCCCAACCCCCCTCCCCTTCAAAAAAAACAAAAATCCCAGCTCCTGAGCCGCTGACGCGTGGATGCCTTTTGTTCCCGGTTGGTGTTACCAACCGGGACCAAAGGCCCTCCTGCCGGGGCTCGCCGCAGCGTCCACGTGGAGCCCCACCTGTCCCGATTCGTGAGCAAACCGGGACTAAAGGTCATGGGCTTTAGTCTCGACCCTTTAGTCCCGGGTCCAGAACTGGGACAAATGGGCCTCTGAAACCGGGACAAATGGGCCTTTTTTCACTAGTGTGAGCATGTATTTGACTTCCATTTATATAGCGACCGATGGAGATTCACTTTCCTGCTTAACCACACTCTCCACGCAATTGTAAATGCCACCGTCCTTTTGCAATTCTAATGTTTTCGGTTGGCCCTCTAGGTGAGGTCCCTATGCAACACTTTCTTTTCCGTGTTAAATTGAATAGCACTTTTTCCACATTATGCGCTGGATCTCATCACCTCCTGAGCTTAACATCTGCTCTCTGTATCCAAAGATAATGAAATGTTGAAAGTGGGTACATCAGCTCTATTTGTCATACAAAATGAACGACATTCCAACATACCGGCGGCGTCATTATGTTTTGCTCATGCAATGGGAAACTATTATCATTACATAGAAAGGATAACTTATAGTTAATTTTGATTGAATTGCTACTGGGAGACAGGATTTTCGTTGCACAACTTGGTAAGACGGTACTAAGTTTGGCTCAATCTGCAGAACAAAATACTGATCCCTCCGTAAACTAATATAAGATCTTTTAGAAATAGTGATCTAAAAGATCTTATATTACTTTGCAGAGGAAGTACTATTGTAGTCTCATACCACAAAGATAATTTCAGCCATTATTGTATTGATTGATAGACCAATATATTTTGTTTAACCAAATCATATTGTTATGCACCCATCTTCTCAAATTAGTACTATCAATTTTAAACATTAATATCAATGCACCAATATTCACTACAACCTGCAAAACAAAATCACAATAGGAAAGAGATATAAGAGTAGTCCAAGTTATCGAGGGATTATCAATGAAAAAACCTCTGCAATTTGAGATTGCCTAAACAGTGTGATTTATAGCCCTTATCTGCATATATATACATGCACCAGATATATGTGAAGTTAGGGCCTGTTCGGTTTCTCTCCGCTCCCGTGACTCAGCTCCCGGAGCGGAGCAAGCTGCTGCAGCTTTTTACAGAGCAGCTCAATCCGAGCTCCGCAGCTCCGCGGAGTTGAGCGGAGTGGAGAGAAACCGAACAGTGCCTTAGTAAGCACAATTAGATTTGAGGTATGGATGACTGAAGCACGAACTACTCAAAGTGAACGAAAGGAAGCCACAGGAAATTGGTAATACAAACTTATTATAAACAGATCTGGAGAATGTATGTTAGCACACAGGCTATCTAAAATTATTTTGCATCTTCTTGGAGAAAATTTTGCCATGCAATCAGCATGAATTAAGCTACAAGATTGTACGTTGGCAACACACAGCCACATGTACCTTGGATCTTCTCTGAACTTTTCAAGCTAGCCCACCTACAGCTCAGGAATTAGGCCGGACGCCGCCTACACGACGCACACATCCTCTCTTCCACGACCACGGTCGCCGTCTGCCTCCATCAAATTTGTCGCAGTCATCACGTCTGCGGCCTTGCTGACGCGATGAAGCGGTGCAGCCCATGCATGCACGCACGCTGGGCACGAACGGCACCCCCTTCTTGCCGGCGATGTTGGCAAACACCGTTGAATAAATCTCAGGCCCCTGTCACGTTTTCTGTTATCTCAGTTAGAACTTCGGTTTTTCGTCAGGTTAGGCTCGAACACACATTTTCTGTTAGCTAGTTTAGCTCATGGGTCTAACAGCCTGAGCGACTCTCACGCCTCGTCGTTATGCTCGTGGATCATGACGGCAAAAGCCAGGTGCGTGAAGCCCTGTTTCCGTTCTATAAGTCTGAATACCTGTGCGTGAAGAGAAATAGAACAGCAAAGCTCTGAAGTTTGTGCAGCGAAAAATACATGTGTCTTCCTTCTTCCTCGAGCAATCTCTTGTTCACGTGTGTTCGCTCGAAGGGCACTTCGGGTGCAGACAAACACGTCGGTGTGCCGCATCTTGCTCCCCAGGAACTCAAGTCGATTTCATCATGGTTGTCCCCCACAAACGATGTCTGAATTTGCAATCAATTGATGCACACACCGTTAGTATTATAGTCACCTTGATTGCAGTAAAAGCTCATCAGTAATCTGAAATTGGAAGCGATGATATACGCACCTAGTATGTCTTGACAGTGACGGTGCCGGCGGGCAGCGGAGTTCCCCAAGACGAGCTTGATGTATGCAGAGACGCTACTATAGATGAATTGGCTCTTCGTCAGCAAACTTCGGTCTGGTCCTGTCCAGACCGGTCGCGGCTCGGTCAGGGCGCCTGGACCGTGTCCACCCTGAGGAGGCCGGCGACCGCGTTCCCAACGACACCCACAGCCTCTCCCTAGCTCTTGGTCACGACTCACGACGCGGTCAGCATTCACCACCATGGTGCCGGCGCCACTCTTCGCGCTCCAGCAATGCAGGCACACACATCCGCTGCCCCATCAACGTCGCCCCCGGTCAACTGCCCCATATCTCGATTTAAGGAAAAGGGTTTTCTCCCGCTTTAGATTATAAAGCAACATCCAACCGATACAACCAGCTTGCTGGGGCCGCAGACAAACGAGCCCAAAAGAAAAAAAAGAGAAAGAAAAAAGAAACAAATGCCGACGCCGGCAACTCAACTAAGCAAAGATGGCCGACACCCGCAGCACCCTTCGGAGAAAGAAAAGGGTGTGTTTTCTTTTTCTTAACAGATCGTGCATGGGGCTCTGTACGAAATGGAAGGAGGAACGGGTGGGATGGGCTGATTTTTCGGGAGTTCGTTTTGGCATAAAACTGAAGGACAGATAAAAATGGGAGGTGGGCTATCTTTGGAAACCATCGATCGAGAGCTCGGTCATTCGGTGGAAAGAAACGAACGATGTACCGACGTTGAGCGATTTAAGGTAAAGTTAACTAATTTAGATTTGATCTTTAGAGATTAATCATGATTGATTCTTTCACATAAAGACATTACTAAATAATTTATGGCAGCATGGAAAGTTCTGATCCGTTTATATTTTTTCGTTGTGTGAGAGGGTGACGCAAAACTAAATCAGTGGGGTGGGGGAAGGGGACAAAAAAACAGCAAAAAAAAACAGTTAAAGTGGTGGGTCGAAAATGAACCGTGAAGACTATTCACCAACTCAGATATTAGCAGTAGAGACTAGCATCACGCATATATTTTGAATATGATTACACCATCCTATCAATAACATTTTTAGATCTCATCTTTCCATGCTATATATTATGGTAGCCTATTTTGTTGTGCCTCTTTCTTATTTTGCTTACTTGCCTTGGTGACTATTTATTCTTGAAGACATGGGACGCGTCAAGGTGCTAACTCTGATATTCCTTCTACTACTCATTCCACTCCTCTTAGTTCCTGGTAAGCATTTTCTCAAAATTTTATATGAAGAACAAGGCACTTCCTTAATGCATTTTTTTATCTTTGAAAGAAATAAGTGAAATTCATACTCCATGCCAATATCTGTATGTTGTTTCTCGATAGAACATTGTAGGATCTAATTCTTTTAATATACCATATTTTCTTTGTTGTTTTGTAGGCTCGCAGGCCAAGATATGCAAAGTATGCAGCGTGAGCTATACCACCCCTTTATGCATGCCACAAGGAGGGGTTTCCTGAAGGGAGGTGTTATATATTAGGCGTAAAACCCCTTATAATTTTTTGTGTGTGCGAAAAAAAGTGCTCAATAAAACATGACGCAACTCCCGCAGGATGTGTGATGTAATAAGTAATAAGGTTGTATTGGATGATGAAGTGACGTTGAGCGCTAGCAAAAGTTGAGCCTCTTCCCTATATTCTTCACTTTTTTTCCGAAATTAAGTTCAAAGATGACTACTCACTAAACATGAATATTTATCACATGTAGCACAATACTAGAGAGAGAAAAAAATCACATTATAGAAATGTGAGATGTAGCTGAGGCATCGGCGTGAGGCGAGAGGGAAACGGGCGGCGCGGAGGGCACTCTCGCGTGGTGATGCACCCAGAGGTGGGTTCTCTGGCATCCTTTATATGAGTATTATTTGGTATTCAATCACTCCAGCCTCCTATCATTAATTTATCATTACACATTACTAAACCTCAAGTGGGAGCTAATGTACGATTATACTCGTACTATCGCAAGTCACACCGCCATTTCAAAACAATTAAAACAATCATATTTGATCTCGAACACCAAGAGGAAAAAGTAATTACTATAAACTGGTGTAAAATAATGCAATAGATCATTGATAAATAATTTGTTGCAACTAGCACCATGAAATAGTAGAAGATTAGAGAGATTTGGGGAAAAACATGGCACTATACGAAGGAAAAAAGATTGCGATGAAGATGAGGTCGCCTATGCCAATGTCGTTCATGCTAGTTACCTTGTGATGTTTTGGAGCCAAATATAGCCACTCGAGAAGGCATCACATTCTATTTTCCTCACCTTCTTTATTATCCTGATCCAGATCTGACACGTGTTAATAAGGCACGCACACACACACATGCCTCCTGCTCTAAGGGTACCCTCCAAATAGTTTTTCACTGATTCATATTGGCATTAATTTAGACACAAACCATTACTCTTTCCATATTTACTTTTTATATATTAACTATCCAATTTTAAGAAAAAATGACATATTAATATTTAATAGTGTCCTTCAATGGAGCTGATAGGATCTGGGATCCTACTAGGTCTAGCTCGTCGGTTGTAGGGGTGGAAGGGGGCTTGGCGAGGAAGAAGGCGAGGTCGTCTGTGCTGGGGCGCCGTTGTCACATGTGCGAGAGAGAGGGAGGGAACAGGACGCGGCGGCAAGGGTTAGGTCTCCCGGCTCCCTTCAGGAAGCCGAGCAAATATGATTGCTTCTGCTTAACTTCAAACGAGTCCTTACATGAGTTTATATAATCTCCAAATACGATAACTGGGCTAAACCCCTAATAACGATAAGATAACTGCACCCAACTGCCTGGGCTGTAGTATATGCCGGTCATAACATCTCTCCCCGCCTGCACAAACAACTCGTCCTCGAGCTGGAAGGCGGGGAAGCGCTTGCGCAACTCCTTGAGGTGATCAACGGGCGCCAAACACCTCCTTGTCAGCTGGGGCGGGCAGGTCGCCGAGCCCAGCGGCAGCGGTGTCCTCCTCAATGTAGTCCGCGGCCTCCAGGTAGAAGGATCGCGGGCAGACGTGGCTGGGCACATAGGGCTCATCGCAGTTGAAGCACAACCCTTGGCGGTGACGCTCGAGTTGCTCGGCTGGGGTGAGCCAGCAGAACGGGCGCGCCGCGGTCACGGTGAGGGGTGCCACGGAAGCCTGAGCAGGCCAACCCTGCACGGGAACTTCCGTCCAGGGTGGCGGCCCAGCGGTCCGGGGCGGTGACGCCTGCTGGATGGCCACCACGTGGCGCTCGAAAGCGCGAGCGTAGTACATGGCCGTGTTGAGGCCCTGTGGCCCGTGCATCTCCATGTCCATGTGTATGTGGTCCAGTAGGCTGCCGACGAAGAGCTCATCCCGCTGACGTGCCGAAACGCCAGGGGCATGGCACGCCAGTGCCTGGAAGCGGTCGGCGAAGTCTTGCACTGTGGTGAGAAACGAAAGGTGCCCAAGCTCCGCCAGACGTCTCCCGCGTATAGGCGAACCGAAGCGCAAGAGGTATAGATCGCGGAAACGCTTCCATGGTGGCATGCCACCCTCGTCCTGCTCGAGGGCATAATACCACGTCTGGGTGGCGCCTCGTACATGATAGGAGGCGATCCAGGTGCGGTCGGACGCGAGAGTGCGCTGACCCCTGAAAAATTGGTCGCATTGGTTGAGCCAATTCAGGGGGTCGACGGTGCCGTCGTATGTCGCGAACTATAGCTTGGAGAATCTCAGCGGTGGCTGGGCATGGACGATAGGCGGGTATGTGCCATCCGCGCGGAACAGTGAGGATGACGGCGCCGAGTGTACAGGTTGTATAGTACCGGCATGTAAAAGGGGCCCGTCCAGACCATCGTAGGGACCCGCGACACCCGAGGACCCGCCGAACTGCATGGTCGGGGGCGGCGCCGACGGTGACAGCACGTGCGGCTGTCTCGAGGCCATCGTGTAGACCGGCTCGATGGACCCGGCGAGCCAGGCCAGTAGCGGAGATGGCGACGGGGGGAAATGGACCTGGTGGATGGGCACTGAGGGAGTCCTGGATTAGGGGGTGTCCGGATAGCCGAACTATCACCGTTGGCCGGACTCCTGGACTATGAAGATACAAGATTGAAGACTTCGTCACGTGTCCGGATGAGACTTTCCTTGGCGTGGAATGCAAGCTTGGCGATACGGACATGTAGATCTCCTACCATTGTAACCGACTCTGTGTAACCCTAACCCTCTCCGGTGTCTATATAAACCGGAGGGTTTTAGTCCGTAGGACGAACAACAATCATACCATAGGCTAGCTTCTAGGGTTTAGCCTCTTTGATCTCGTGGTAGATCTACTCTTATACTACCCATATCATCAATATTAATCAAGCAGGAGTAGGGTTTTATCTCCATCGAGAGGGCCCGAACCTGGGTAAAAACATCGTGTCCCTTGTCTCCTATTACCATCCGCCTAGACGCACAGTTCGGGACCCCCTACCCGAGATCCGCCGGTTTTGACACCAACATTGGTGCTTTCATTGAGAGTTCCGCTGTGTCGTCACCTTTAGGCCCAATGGCTCCTTTGATTATCAACAATGACACGGTCCAGGGTGAGACTTTTCTCCCCGGACAGATCTTCGTATTCGGCGGCTTTGCATTGCGGGCCAATTCACTTGGCCATCTGGAGCAGATCGAAAGCTACGCCCCTGGCCATCAGGTCAGATTTGGGAGTTTGAACTACACGGCTGGCATCCGCGGAGACTTGATCTTCGACGGATTCGAGCCACAGCCAAGCACGCCGCACTGTCTCGATGGGTATGATCTAGCTCTGCCGCCGAACAGTGCCCTGGAGGCCGCACCAGCGTCCGCTCTGACCCTTAGCTCGGAGCCGACTTCGCCGATCGAGGACGAGTGGCTGGACACCGCCTCGGGGGCGACAATCTCTACGGCGATTGAGCCGAACACCATCCCTGTCCTTTGCAAAGCCCATGACTCCGAGGTGCCGGACTCCTCTCTGGACTCTGAACCTCCCGCGCCCCTGCCAATCAAATCCGATTGGCGCCGGTTATGGAGTTCACTGCCGCAGACATCTTTCAGCACTCGCCCTTTGGCGACATCCTGAATTCACTAAAGTCTCTCTCTTTATCAGGAGAACCCTGGCCGGACTATGGTCATGAAGGTTGGGATGCGGACGACGAAGAAATTCAACGCCCACCCACCACCCACTTTGTAGCCACTGTCGATGATTTAACCGATATGCTCGACTTTGACTCCGAAGACATCGACGGTATGGACGACGATGCAGGAGACAACCAAGAACCAGCGCCTACAGGGCACTGGAAGGCCACCTCGTCGTATGACATATACATGGTGGACACCCCAAAAGACGGGAATGGCAATGGAACAGCGGAGGATGACCCCGCCAAGAAACAGCCCAAGCGCCAGCGTCAGCGGCGCCGCTCTAAATACTGCCATAGCAAAAACGGTGATTCCGGCACGGGAGATAATAACACCCTGAACAGTGCCTAAGACAACCCCCTCCAGCAGGATTCAGCACAGGAGGAGGGAGAAGCCAGCCCTCATGATAGAGCGGCATACAGAGAGGTAGAGGACGATGATTATATGCCTCCCTCCGAAGATGAAGCAAGCCTCGACGACGACGAATTTGTCATGCCCGAGGATCCCGTCGAACAAGAGTGTTTCAAGCGCAGGCTTATGGTCACGGCAAGCAGCCTCAAGAAAAAGCAACAGCAGCTTAGAGCTGACCAAGACTTGCTAGCTGATAGATGGACCGAAGTCCTTGTAGCCGAAGAGTACAAACTCGATCGCCCCTCCAAGAGCTACCCAAAACGCAGGCTGCTACCCCAATTAGAGGAGGAAGCACCCAAACCTACATCACCAGCGCATGACGCGGCCGACCGACCACCTCGTGGCCGCGACAGAGAGGCCTCTAGGCCCTCCACTAAAGCCGCACCCCGGCGTCGCTCAAAAAGTACAAAGCCACGGGGAAATGCGCCAGACTTGCAAGACATATTGGAGGACAAGGCAAGGCAAATAAGATCGATCTACGGATCGCGTGGGCGCCCCATGACACGTGATGACAACTGTCACGCCGGATACAGCAATTCCGGCCGGGCCGAACACAGCAGACAAAGCTCATTTGAGCTCCGTCGTGATATAGCCCAATACAGAGGCGCCGCACACCCACTATGCTTCACAGACGAAGTAATGGATCATCAAATCCCCGAGGGTTTCAAACCCGTAAACATTGAATCATACGACGGCACAACAAATCCTGCGGTTTGGATCGAGGACTATCTCCTTCACATCCACATGGCCCGCGGCAATGATCTACACACCATCAAATACCTCCCACTCAAGCTTAAAGGACCAGCTCGGCATTGGCTCAACAGCTTGCCAGCAGAATCAATTGGTTGTTGGGAAGACCTGGAAGACGCATTCCATGATAACTTCCAGGGCACATATGTGCAACCACCAGACGCCGATGACCTAAGCCACATAATTCAGCAGCCAGATGAATCGGCCAGACAATTCTGGACACAGTTCTTAACCAAGAAAAATCAAATCGTTGACTGTCCGGATGCAGAGGCCCTTGCAGCCTTCAAACATAACATCCGCGACGAGTGGCTTGCCCGGCACCTAGGACAGGAAAAGCCGAAATCCATGGCAGCCCTCACATCACTCATGACCCGCTTCTGTGCGGGAGAGGACAGCTGGCTAGCTCGCAGTAACAACCTGACCAAAAACCCTGGTAGTTCGGATACCAAGGACAGCAATGGCAGGTCGCGTCGCAACAAGCACAAGCGCCGCATTAACGGCGATAATGCTGAAGATACGGTAGTCAATGCCGGATTCAGAGGCTCTAAACCCGGTCAGCGGAAAAAGCCATTCAAAAGAAATACTCAGGGCCCGTCCAATTTGGACCGAATACTCGATCGCTCGTGCCAGATACATGGCACCCCCGAAAAACCAGCCAACCACACTTATAGGGATTGTTGGGTGTTCAAGCAAGCAGGCAAGTTAAAAGCCGAAAACAACGACAAGGGGCTGCATAGCAATGACGAGGAGGAGCCCTGGCCGCCGAACAATAGAGGACAGAAGGGCTTTCCCCCACAAGTGCGGACGGTGAACATGATATACGCAACCCACATACCCAAAAGGGAGCGGAAGCATGCACTAAGGGACGTATACACGATGGAGCCAGTCGCCCCAAAGTTCAACCCGTGGTCCTCCTGCCCGATCACTTTTGATCGAAGGGACCACCCCACTAGCATCCGCCACGGCGGATTCGCCACATTGGTTCTTGACCCAATCATTGACGGATTTCACCTCACTAGAGTCCTGATGGACGGCGGCAGCAGCCTGAACCTGCTTTACCAGGATACAGTGCGCAAAATGGGCATAGACCCCTCAAGGATTAAACCCACAAAAACGACCTTTAAAGGCGTCATACAAGGTGTAGAGGCCAACTGTACAGGCTCAATTACACTCGAAGTGGTCTTCGGATCCCCGGATAACTTTCGAAGCAAGGAATTAATCTTCGACATAGTCCCATTCCGCAGCGGCTATCACGCACTGCTCGGACGAACCGCATTTGCAAAGTTCAATGCGGTGCCGCACTACGCATACCTCAAGCTCAAGATGCCAGGCCCTCGAGGAGTAATCATAGTCAATGGAAACACCAAACCTCTCTCCGAACGGAGGAGCATACGGCGGCCCTCGCGGCGGAAGTACAAAGCAGCCTCTTAAGGCAATTCTCGAGTCCGACTACTAAACGTCCGAACACCATCAAGCACGCCCGGAGTAACCTACAACAAGACCGCCTGGCACGTGTCGAGCATGTGTAGCAATGCGACCCCAACCCCAGCCCGCACGAAATCACGAAACCAGTACCACGCGTACATAACTACGCTCTGGAGATACCATGGGCATAGGGGGAGGGGCACGACCACGGCATGCCCAGAGTGCGGCTCAACCGCACCAGGGGCTCCCAATTGTGTCATTCTTTTTTTTCTTATTCTCAGGACTCCGTTTTCCAGAAGCCCTGTCCGACAGTAGAATCGCGAACTCACGATGCAACCGCCAGGGAAGCAGAAAAGCTACGTCGAGTGTCCAGGTGGTCTCTATTACGAGCAATATACCTATTTTACATACCATCCCGCAGCCTACACCTGGAGGGGGACATGTTAAATAGTCCCATCCCTTGCTTATCGCACTATTTGCATCGTTCTGCTTTCATTGCAGTATCTTTTGAATAAACAATACATAGCTTCTGCTTATTATTGCATTCCTTTTTTTTCGTAAATGTTCATCTATGACATATTGCACCCGTACAACTTGGTACGGTCAATACACCAGGGGCTTAAGTACCCCAAAACATGGTGTGATAAGTCCGAACACTTTCACAAGTGCGGCACCCCGAACTTATAGCATTATATGCATCGGCTCCGAATCATGTCTTGGGTCAATAGTTGGGTTTGCCCGGCTCCCATGTTTTGGTACCTTACATTCCGTTATATCGGCTAAGGTAGCGCTGGGAGAACCACTACGATTGTGCCCCAGTTGAGCTGGGTTGAGCACCTCACTGGAGAAAGCTAAAACTGACCGTCCTGATAGGGCGAGAGCCGGTCGCTGTTCGAGAGGTTTTTCGGGTCCCTAAAGACTCATACCGCTTAGAGCGAGGAGTCAGCATTGTCCGGCCAAGGCGTGGATAGCGCCCCGAACTCGGTCTTCCGAATACCAGGGGCTTCGCCGAAATTTAAAATTATAGAATTCTATGGCTAAGTGAGAGTGTTCAAGCATTATAGTCCGGTTGCCTCGTTCGTCGTGTTGAACGCCTCCCTCGAAGGACCCAAGAATGGGAACAAGAGCGCTCAAGTTTATCCCGAACACCCCAGCACTCGTGGCATGGGGACTGGAGCCAACGACTCGCCATCTCTCAAATTTGATAAACGGCCGCACAGAAGGTAATATTTTAAATTAACAAGCGTTCCTTAGTGCATATGAACAAAGTTTTCAACGTACAGGATAACAAATGCGAGTCTACTCAAAAATTACATCTTTGGAGCATTCACCGGCTATAAGGCGGGCACCCTTCAGGACGCCCTCATAGTACATCTCGGGCTTGTGATACTCCTTGCCCGGCGGTGGCGCGTCCGTCACAAGCTTCTCGGCGTCCATCTTGCCCTAGTGCACTTTAGCACGGGCAAGGGCCCGACGGGCACCTTCAATGCAGAAGGAACGCTTGATGACTTCAATCCATGGACAGGCATTCACCAGCCGCCGCACCAGACCGAAGTAGCTCCCAGGCATGGATTCTTTAGGCCACAGCCAAACTATGAGGCCCTTCATGGCATGTTCGGCCACCTTGTGGAGCTCGACCAGCTGCTTCAGCTGGTCGCTCAGGGGCACCGGATGTCCGGCCTCAGCATATTGAGACCAGAACACCTTTTTCGTCGAGCTCCCCTCCTCGGCTCGGTAGAACACGGTAGCATCGGACACATTACGGGGCAGATCTGCGAATGCTCCTAGAGAGCTCCGAATTCGGGTAAGTAACAGATAATTCACTTTTACATGCTTGATTTGCATGAAGAATGCCTTACCCGCCGCTATCTTTTTTATCGCCTCAATCTCCTGGAGGGCCTTCTAGGCTTCGGCCTTAGCGGCTTTGTCACTCTCAAGAGCCAAGGCGAGCTCGGACTCTCGAGTCTTCGAGTCACGCTCCAAACTCTCGTGTTTTTCCACGAGAGCCTGGAGCTCTTGCCGCACCTCCGTCACCCGCGCCTCCTGCTTCTCTCGCTCGGTGCGCTCCGCGGCCGCACTGTTTTCGGCATTGGACACCACTTCCTTCGGGGTCGCCACCTCGTTCGTGGCCCCTACAATACTCACGTTATTCCTGTCATTTTTTGCAACCAAATCCTTTCTATAAGGTATTACTTTAATAAGGTATTACTTACCTTCCTTGTCCTCGAGCTGCTTCTTGGCAAGGCCGAGCTCGTTCTTGGATCGCTCGAGGCTCTCCTTCAATGCATTGACCTTCGCAATCGGTGCGGCAGAGGTCAGCAGCGCAGCCTGCATTCCCATATTGACATATTTATGTTAGACTCCTGCGTATATCTTTTTAGATCCTCAGCTCGGCTTTTCTTTCAGAACACCGAACTAAGCATCAGGGGCTACTTTCTATGCGGTAATATTCTTACATATCTTAAAAACTTACCTCAAAGCCTGTTAGAAGGCTGGTACAGGCTTCAGTCAGCCCGCTCTTGGCGGACTAAACTTTCTGGATCACCGCACTCATGATAATGCGGTGCTCCTCGTCGATGGAGGCGTTGTTAAGCGGCTCCAGCAAGCTATCCGGTGCCTCCGGTTGGACGGAGGCCACCGGCGTCGCAGTCTTGCCCTTCTTACGAAGGGGCCGCCTGTCGGACTTCGGAACCACTGTAGGTTCCGGTACGGAGTCCGGCATAGGGCCGGACTTAGAGCCCTCTAGGGTTTTTCCCCCTTTGCGCCCGGAGTCCGGGAGGTCGCCTTGCGGTGCCTCCAGGACCACCTCCTCCTGGTCGGGCCCCTTTTGGGACTCCACCGCGGCGTCGTCTGCGTCACGAGGGGAGGAGGCGGTCGGAAGTGAAGTGCTATTCACATCCGACGAATCCAGGGAGCCGCTCGACGAAGCGGGGAGCTCGTCCTTGGGCGGGCTACATGGTTGTATTCGGCGTTAGAAGACACTATGCGACAAATGAAAAATCATGAGTTATTCTGGAATCCGGACACTTACGATCTCACCAGCGGCTTGGCCCTCGAGGGCCACTCCTCTTCGTCGTCGGCGGCGTTGGTGGAAAAGTCCAGAGGAAGGGTCCTTCCTTTCTTGGACCCTCCGCCCCCCCCCCCCCAGCTGGGGCGGCCTTCCTTTTCTTCTCTCTCCCCGCTGGGGGAGAGGCCTCTTTTTTCTCCTCCTCGTCTTCACGGGAGGAGTCCGCCTCGGAATCGTCGGATGATGACTCTGACAACACCTGGCGCCGGGCACTCCTTCGAGTTCCCGTGGCCTTCTTCTTGGACTTCTTCTCTGGCACCACGTGAGGTGCCGAAACCAGCAGCCCTGTCAAGCGGGCATCCGCTGGGTCTTCTGGCAAAGGAGCCGGACAGTTAACCTGCCCGGACGTCTCCAGCCAGTCCTGTCAAAGGTAAGGGAGTTTAGATCCCACATAGAGTCAGACTATGAAAAACAAGAGTCCCGTAAAGGCTAGAATAGCTTACCTCGCTGGCCTGACGCCGCGAGCTGAATCCGCGATCTTCGGCAGCGGATGCGAGGGCCTCGGCGCCCTTAAACAGCACCTTCCAGGCATCTTCGTACGTAGTGTCGAAGAGCTTGCGCAAGGTTTGGTGCTGTGCCGGATCAAACTCCCACAATTTGAAGGCCCGTTGTTGGCATGGGAGGATCCGGCGGATGAGCATGACCTGGACTACGTTGACAAGCTTGAGATTCTTGTTCACCAGATTTTGGACGCAGGTTTGAAGTCCAGTCAGCTCTTGCGAATCTCCCCATGTTAGGCCCGTCTCTTTCCAGGAGGTGAGCTGTGTGGGGAAACCAGATCGGAATTCGGGGGTCGCCGCCCATTTGGAGTCGCGCGGCTCGGTGATGTAGAACCACCCCGATTGCCACCCCTTTATTGTCTCCACGAAGGAGCCCTCGAGCCATAGGACGTTGGCCATCCGGCCCACCATGGAGCCTCCGCACTCCGCTTGGCGGCCGCCCACTACCTTTGGCTTGACATTAAAAGTCTTCAGCCATAAGCCGAAGTGGGGCTGGATGCAGAGGAAGGCCTCGCACACGACGATGAACGCCGAGATGTTGAGGATGAAGTTCGGGGCCAGATCGTGGAAATCTAGGCCATAGTAGAACATGAGCCCCCGGACAAATGGGTGAAGTGGAAAACCTAGTCCACGGAGGAAGTGGGTGAGGAACACCACCCTCTCATGGGGCCTGGGGGTGGGAGGAGCTGCCCCTTGTCGGGAGCCGATGCGCAATGTCGCTGGACAAGTATCCGGCCTTCCGCAGCTTTCTGGCTTGTTCCTCCGTTACGGAGGAGACCATCCACTTGCCTCCCACTCCGGAAATGGCTGGAGAAGGTTGAGGAGGGATGTGCGGACTTGGGAGCTGGAGCTCGAGTGCGCAGAAATGGATGAGCAAAGGAGGAAGAAGGTGTAGGTGAAAAGGTGGATCCTTATCCCCTTATATGGACGAACGAAGCTATGCGTCCCCCACCAGCCTGGTAAAACTCGCTTATCTCCCAAGCGCCGTAATCAATGGCGCGGTTGGATTACCCACGCCCGTATTGATGAGAATCCCGGAATAAGGGGGCACGATCTCCGCTTTGATAAGACGTGCCAAGGAAACCGCCTCGCTAAACACGCTGAGGTGGGACAGTAAAAACGATTCCAATAAAGGCTTGGCCGTGGTGTGACATCACGCCGCAGAATACGTCAGCAGATTGAATTTGTGTAAAGATTATTCTCTCTACGGTGGTATGTGGAACTTATTTTGCAGAGCCGGACACTATCCTTGTGTTCAAAATCTTCTATGAAGTATTCGGAGGAGGAACCCGCCTTGCAATGCCGAAACAATATGCGCGCCGGACTCGTCGTCATTGAAGCCTGGTTCAGGGGCTACTGAGGGAGTCCTAGATTAGGGTTTGTCCGGATAGCCGAACTATCACCGTTGGCCGAACACCTGGACTATGAAGATACAAGATTGAAGACTTCGTCCCGTGTCCGGATGGGACTTTCCTTAGCGTGGAAGGCAAGCTTGGCGATACGGATATGTAGATCTCCTACCATTGTAACTGACTCTGTGTAACCCTAACCCTCTCCGGTGTCTATATAAACCGGAGGGTTTTAGTCCATAGGACGAACAACAATCATACCATAGGCCAGCTTCTAGGGTTTAGCCTCTTTGATCTCGTGGTAGATCTACTCTTGTACTACCCATATCATTAATATTAATCAAGCAGGAGTAGGGTTTTACCTCCATCGAGAGGGCCCGAACCTGGGTAAAAACATCGTGTCCCTTGTCTCCTGTTACCATCCGCCTAGACGCACAGTTCGGGACCCCCTACCCGAGATCCGCCGATTTTGACACCAACAGGCACCCCGGGAGCCGTCGACGAAAGGCCCGGCCCTGAGATGGCTGGTGGCGGCGGCGGCTACTACTACTGTGGCAGCGGCATGATGGATGCAACGGAGGTCGCCGGTGGTGGCGGCTGCCATGGGAGCTGCTGCGGCCCCATGATGGTGGTGATGGGGGCGGGCGGCTGCAGCCCATAGTTCCCCGCGAGGAAGGTGCGGATGCCCCGGACCCCCCGAGTCAGGTCCCGAAGCGCCGCCGTCATATCCTCCGGGGTGAGCACGGTGGGGGAGGGGGCGGGTGGCATCCAGGCGGTGGAGGAGACCGGCCCGGTCAGGGCCGGCATGCTGGTCGCGGTGGTCATCAGCGACGAAGAGGTGATCAGCAGCGGGAGGGAGGGGGTGGGCGGTGGCGCGGACATGATCGAGCCTGAGACACCTGATACCAAATTGATAGGATCAGGGATCCTACCAGGTCTAGCTCGTAGGTTGTAGGGATGGAAGGGGGCTTGGCGAGGAGGAAGGCGAGGTCGCCGGCGTTGGGGCGCCGTCGTCACGTGTGCGAGAGAAAGGGAGGGAGCAGGACGCGGAGGCTAGGGTTAGGTCTCCCGGCTCCCTTCAGGAAACCGAGCAAGTATGATTGCTTCTGCTTAAGTTCAAATGAGTCCTTACATGAGTTTATATAATCTCCAAATACGATAACTGAGCTAAGCCCCTAATAACTATAAGATAACTGGGCCAGGCCCCAACTGCCTGGGTTCTAGTATATTCCGGTCATAACAGGAGCAAAACATAAAACTTTATGTAAAAAATTTTGCTAACTATCTTAGAATGTTAGAAAATCCATATGCAATGTGCACGTCTTTAATAGTTAGAAGTTAAATGTCCACATTATTATACTCCACAAATTCGGTGGTTCATGTCTTCTTTCATAATGGCTTTCATGCAGATTGATGCACATCTTATAGATGGAATATCAGAATTGCAGCATGTAGGTATAACTTAAATGTCTACATAAATATAGTCCATAAATTTTTTGGTTCATATCTTCATTTAGAACAGCCTTCATGCAGACAGAGACATATCTTTCAGACATTATATCATACTAGCATCATGCATATATTTTCGATAGGATTACACTACCCTATCAATAACATTTATAGGTCTCATCTTTCCATGCTATATATTATGGCTTTGCCTATTTCGTTGTGCCTCTTTCTTATTTTTCTTACTTGCCTTTGTGACTGTTTATTCTTGAAGACATGGGACGCGTCAAGATGCCAACTCTAATATTCCTGCTACTACTCATTCCACTTCTTTTAGTTCCTGGCAAGTGTTTTCTCAAAATTGTATATGAAGAACAAGGCACTTCTGTAATGCAGTTTTTATCTTTCAAAGAAATAAGTGAAATTCATACTCCATGCTAATATTTGTATGTTGTCTCTCGATATAACATCATAGGATCTAATATTTTTAGTAAACCATATTTTCTTTCTTGTTTTGTAGGCTCGCAGGCCAAGATATGCAGAGTATACAGCGTGAGCTATACCACCCTTTTTTGCCAACCGGGTCCATGTGCTAAGGTATGCCACAAGGAGGGGTTTCCCGAAGGGAGGTGTTACATAGTAGCCGCAACACCCATTGTTATAAATTTGTGTGTGTGCGAAAAATAGTGCTGAATAAAACATGACACAACTCTCGGAGGATGTGTGATGTAATAAGTAATAAGGTTGTGTTGTATAATGAAGTGACGTTGAGCACTAGCAGAAGTTGAGCCTCTTCCCTATATTCTTCATTTTTTTTCCTAAATTAAATTCAAAGATGACAACTCACTAAACATGAATATTTATCACATCTAGCACAATACTAGAGAGAAAAAATCACATTATAGAAATGTGAGATGTAACGGAGGCATTGGCGTGAGGCGAGAGGGAAACGGGCGGCGCGGAGGGCACTCTCGCGTGGTGATGCCCCCAGGAGGTGGGTTCTCCAGCATCCACTACATGTGTATTATTTGGTATTCGATCACTCCAGCCCCTGTCATTAATTTATCATTACACATTACAAAACCTCAAGTGGGAGCTAATGTACGTTTATACTCGTACTATCACAAGTCACACCGCCATTTCAAAACAACTAAAACAATCATATGTGATCTCGAACTCCAAGATGACAAGGAAATTACTAGAAAATGGTGTAAAATAATGCAATAGATCATTGAGAAATAATTTGTTGCAACAAGCACCATGAGATAGTGGAGGATTAGTGAGATTTAGGGAAAAACATGGCACTATACGATGGAAAAAAATTGGATGAAGATGAGGTTGCCTATGCCAATGGCGTTTGTGCTGGTTACCTTGTGATGTTTTGGAGCCAAATCTAGCCGCTCGACGAGACATCACATCCTATTTTCCTCACTTTCTTTATTATCACCATATGTTCTGAGTAGGTTTGCAACGCCACAACCTATTATTCATTCTTATATGTCGCAAGTTATTGATGATACTACTTCTACTATAAATGAAACTTGTGATGGTGCTAGTACTCTGCTTGTTAATATTGTGCCACTAGGTGAATTTCTTGATGAACAACTTGCTAAACCTAAAAAAACCTGAAACTGCTGAAACTAATGAAAATTATGAATCACCTATTGTGCCTAGCTCTTCCACTAGAGTGGAAATACCCGAGGGTTATGTTATAGATGGGGAGATAGTTAGAGAATTTCTTGCTTGTAATGATAGAGATGATGTTAAGAAATTACTGAATAAGCTTAAAGAAAAATCTATGATGGAGAGAATGAAATATGATCCTAAGTTTGCTACTTCACCTATATTTATTTACTGATAAGGATTATGAATTCTCTGCCAATCCTGAGTTAATTACTTTGGTTGAATCTGATCCTTTTCATGGTTATGAATTAGAAATATTTGTGGCACACCTTACTAAATTAAATGATATAGCCACTGTATTTGCTCATAAGGAAAAAAATTGCTGCTATTATATTCTTAAGTTGTTGCCTTTCTCGTTAAAGGGTGATTCTAAGAAATGGTTTAATGATCTTGCTCCTGGTTGTGTGCGTAGTCCCCACGATAAGATTTATTACTTCTCTGAAAAATATTTTCCTGCTCATAAGAAATAAGTTGCTTTACAGGAAATATTTAACTTTGTGCAAATTGAATAAGAGAATCTCCCTCAAGCTTGGGGAAGGCTTCTCCAATTACTTAATTCTTTGCCTAATTATCCTCTTAAGAAAAAATGAAATATTTGATATCTTTCATAATGGACTAACCGATGCTTCTAGGGACTACCTAGATAGTTCTGCTATTTCTATTTTTAGGGAACAAACTATTGGACATGTTGAAGAACTATTGAATAATATTTTGAGAAATGACGATGATTAGACACTTCTTGAACTACCACCTAAGCCAACTCCGAAGAAGAGATGTATTATATTTCCTGAAGATATGCAAGAGGCAAAGAAATTTATGAAAGAAAAGGGCATTAAATCTGAAGATGTTAAGAATTTACCACCTATTGAAAAAATACCTCTCTTTATAAAGTACCTATGCATAGGTAGTAAAGGTAAATTCTCTTTACTGGTTCGATGAAGGTGGTATTCTTTATAATAAATCTGCTAGTCAATGTTTGGATGAATTTGATAACTACATTGTTAAGCAAGAACACTTCAATATGTATGTTAAGAATTAGTTGAAACGGAATGCTTTCATGATTGAGTGCTTGAGTGACATGATGTTTAGAATTGCTATTGATGTTAAGGGTTTAAGTAAACATTCATCCATGGTTCATACCCAGTTAGAACAAGTTGCTAAATCACAGAATGATTTGCTTAATGAAATGAATAAGGATCATGTTGTTAGAGTTATGACTAGAGGATGTAGAATGACTCAGGAGACTCTATATCTTTAAGGTCATCCTAAAAGAATTGAGCAAGAATCTCAAAGAATTAGTAATGATGTGCCTCGTTCATCTAAGAAGAAAAATTATAGAACTTTGCATGCTTCTAGTGAACCCGAGATAGAAAAAATATTCTAAGAATGATAATAATGTTTCTATTTCTGATGCTGAGACAAAATCTGGTAATGAACATCCACCTAATGATAATGATAATGTTGATGTTCATGTTGGTGCTCAACCTAATAATGATGTAGAAATAGAACATGTTGTTGATCTTGATAACCCACCTCCTAAGAATAAAAGATATGATAAAAGTGATTTCATTGCTAGAAAACATGGTAAGGAAAAAAAGGGAGCCAAGGGTTCGAAAACTTATGTCGTTTCCAACTATACCTCTGAAGAATAAAGATGAGGAATATTTTTGAACGCTTTGTTGAAATGCTTAGGCAGTCTTTTTGCGTACTCGTTTGACTGATATATTGAAAATGCCTCCATATGCTAAATACATGAAAGATATTGTCACTAATAAAAGAAAGATAACTGAAGCTGAAATTTGCACCATGATTGCAAATTATTCTTTTAAGAGTGGAATAACTAAGAAGTTAGGAGATCCGGGAATACCCATAATACCACGCTCCATTAAAAGAAGTTATGTTAAAACTGCTTTATGTAACTTAGGAGCTGGTGTGAGTGTTATGCCTTTCTATTTATATAGAAGACTTGATTTGAATAAGCTCACATCTACTGAAATTTGCAAATGGCTGATAAATCCATTGCTATTCCTATTGGAATTTGCGAGGATGTGCCCATTGTTGTTGCAAATGTTACTATGTTAATAGACTTTGTTATACTTGATATGCCCGAGGATGATGCTATGTTGATTATCCTTGGTTGGCCCTTTTTGAATACTGCAAGGGATGTTATTGATTGCAACAAAAGCAAGATTACTTTTTTATGTCAATGGTAATGAGTATATGGTTTATTTCCCGAAGAAACGAAGTTCAATGAATAGTATAAACATTACTGAGAAAATTGCGACAATCACTATTGGAGGTTTCGATTTTCCTCTTCCTACAGTCAAAAAGAAATATGAAACTCTTATTGTTGGGGAGATGCATATCCCCGTTGAGGTAACCTAGTGTTATACGAAGATTCTTCGATTTCATGTCATTCTAAAATGATTTGTTAATAAGACTTGATCAACCTTATTAATCGATTCTTTTTTAGGGGCATGTGGTCCATGAATTTAGTAAGCACAACCTATTGTGCTCTATGTTATCTAAATTTAATAAAGTAGAAATGCCCTGACTATCCTATTTTCTGAATTTTCCATGCAATAAAAAATGTTCCGAAAATAAAAGTTCTTCGAATGGCCTAAAATTTAGTATGATTTTTCCCACATTTGAGAATTTCTGGCACTGAACACACCCTAGGGGGGTGCACCTGTGAGCCACAAGCTCTAGTTGGCGATCCTTTCTGGCACTGAACACACCCCAGGGGAGTGCGCCTGTGAGCCACAAGCTCTAGTTGGCGATCCTTTTGGCAGAATTTATGCCACTCGCTTACATAACAATGCTCTAGTTGGCGATATTTTTGGAGGAATTTATGCCACTCACTTAGTTGCTCATCTAGGTGTACCATACAGGAAAATGACACTTTATTACTACCTAGTTACCTAGATTATGAGGCATGGAACGTCACCAGTTCCTTGAGAGGAACAACCCACCGCTTCGATACACGCTAATCTTTAGTAGGCGTCGTGTCGACCATATTATTTTGCCTGCTCCTACCTTCTTTAACTTTTAGGGAAAACAAAGATACTTTATACTTGAGGAGGATGCTGAGACGTACGAGAGGGCAGGGGAGACCACCCGTCTTAATGAGGCAGACCGCCAAGATGTGGCAGCTGCGCTCCAGTACAACCCGGAATACTACCACGGGTATTAGCCAAGCCAGGAGTGGTTGTAGACTAACTTAGGCCAAAAGCCTAAACTTGGGGAAGTACGTATTTCTCACCGACATTACATTCATGTTCACACTTTCATTTCAGTTTTTGGTGTTCATCCTCTTTCATTGTATAATCGGTGCTAGTTTATTTTTCGCTTTCTTCCTGTGTGTTTGAATTTTTTGGAAAATCCAAAAATATTTCTCGCTTCTTCTGGGTTTATCTTTCTTGTTAAGTAGTTCGTACTATTAAAAGGAAACCCAAAAAGATTTCTCACATCATCTTTTGTTTGTTGGGAGCTTTCCCGTGTAAGTAGTTTTTCTCGTTTTCGTTTTTCCTTCGTTAATTTGATTTCTTCAGAAAAAACTAAAAATTTCAAAAATATTTTAGTGCATTTATCTTAAAATCTTTCTTTTATTTGAGTTGACATAAGGAGAAGACCACGATGAAATTTTTGAGTGGCTCTCTAGCATTATTGTTGATATAACAAAGAGTCCATATTACCTTGTCTTCTCCTTTGAATAAAATGTTTGCAGATTCCAGCTTAGGCAAGGCACACTTGCACTATTATTTTCACATCATTCGTGCAAGTGAAATGCAATAATGATGATGATTTGATGAAGTGATTGCGATAAAGAAAAGTTGGCATGAACTCTTCTTGTTTTTGTGTTTGTAAATATGTTTAGCTTGGTTGATCTTGATTCAGCATATTATGAGTAAACATATTTATGATGACAATTAGAGATTATAGTTGATCATGCCATGCTTAAATAGCTAGGAGTGAATAATGATTTATCTTAAGTGTCAACATGCATTAAAATGTTTATGATGTAGTATGTAAGTATGGTATCCTCCTCTGAATAATTCAAGTGGCTTGACTTGACACATATTCATACATGTAGTTGATTCAAAACCAACATAGCCTCCACGATATTTATGTTCATGGTGTTTATATCCTATTCATGCTCGTATTTGATGTTAATTATTCTGAATGCATGATTATGACCATTATATTTTCACGTTAAATGTTTAAAATTCAGAAAAAAAAATTGAAATTTTTGGACGAACAAATACCGAAATTTCTGAGATTTTTCAAGAACCGTCCCTTTTGGTCCGACCCGAAAAAAATGGGATCGAGAAAAAGAAACCTTTGTTTCAACTAGCTAGAACTCATATATTTTTCAGTCAATGGACAAATACACTATTTTGGTCAAATTTGCAGAAAGAATGACAGAAAAAGTTGTTGGTAACTCCAGACTGTAATTCAAGCTTCTAGGTTTCCACACAACTCAAACTTCACCACGATAGAGATCAACTCATAAACACGGCCATCTTCCTGCTTCACAAAGAGCAATCAAGTGTAATGTCAAAAAAAAGAGCAATCAAGTCTCAACCTGTAGCATTAGAACTGGCAAATAAGATAGAAAAAATGTACAATATGTCATCATCCGTAGTCCCATATCATCTGTCATGCAAACATAGTTTGAAAGCTAACATCAGCTTTCTTTTGCCCTTCTTACAAGGTGTAGACTAGCTCTCATTTCATTAAGAGCTGGGCTATGCTACCTTTTTTCTTGCCTTCCTGATAACATATGCTTGTCATGAATGTTCGATCTAGCTGGAAACAATATCTTGTTTTGGCTTTTCCAATCAAATGAGGATTTCCCATCACATGGGATTCATTTGTGTCAGCTGCACCGAATAATCAACCGCATGTCAGGTGTTTTTCTTCCTCGACTAATGTTTACACTATCTGGAAATTAATTGACAAGAATTTTGCTATGGTAGGTATCGCATGTGATACACATTTATCTCTTTTGTGAGAATTTTCATTTTCTGCATTTATACTAACAAGTGTTGAATATTTTGGGACCTAATCCTTCTTTCATATTGACCATTATCTCCTCCGCAATAGGTGTAAGAAAGATACCACAGATCATACCAAAGATATTGTTAGCATGTAATAGATGAAAGAAGATACAATATTAATTCATAAACTTAGTGTTTTCCATTGCTTTTGCTCTGCGGGTGAGAGATTGACTGGAGAAATGTCCCGAACATTGTCGAATTCAATTCCTTTGCATATTTGTTCACCCTTTTGGGCATACAAAAGGATGGTGTTTTGCTTGGAGGAAAATCTGTGGCTTGATTATTGAAGATATTAGGTTTCCATGCATGTCCTTAGATGAATTATTATTTTCAAAATGGACAGCCGAATTATTTTAGGTTGTACGTTGACATGTTTTATTCAAGGGAGCATATATTGGTGGTCTCCTCTGTCGGTTCATTTGCAAAGAGGTTTCGATGTCCATACAAAATGCATCAAGACCAGTTATATCTAGGGTTAGCAAAATTTTAGTACACAATGGTGTAGCGGCAAATTTATAAGAGGTCAACATATGAATATATTATGAGTCGTATTGTCCAACAGAGCCCCTCTTTTTACGTTCCTCTCATATTAGAACTTAACTTGTCGATACGTGCAGGAACCATGTTATTTTTGTATATTTCCATACGCAGTGTGCAATGTCATGTGTTCGTGAGAAGTGCCATGCTATTGAGAACTTGCCATGCGCTCTTCTTGTGCAGCAGGACGTGCGCAGTGGCGCGCAAGCCCACGTGATGCATATAACACAAGAATCGAGCCTCGAAGAAAATTTGGAGCTTGGCTTTGTCCAAGTAAAGTAAACCATTTCATTTGGAGACTCGCTCACACGTGACAGTACTCTACCGACACGGATGAATGCTCGAAGGGGAGGCATCAATACGGACCCTTTTTGGCATGTGTGCCAAATATTGATGTAGAAATGTATTGTCTAGTCTCTTCTATCAGATCGGTCTTTTGTTGCATTGGCTAGACTATGGACTTTTACATGGTATCGAAGCCAAGATGTCTTGAGTTCAAGACCCGGCTAGCGCAACTAAATTGCAGTCCATTTTTTATCCACATTTAGGCCTGAAGGAGCCACACATGAGAGGGAGTGTTGACGTATGCTTATCAATATTTTAGAAAACGGGGCAGATGAAGGAAGCCAGGTGCTTTCATGAGCCATGGTGGTCCGACCGTGGCAAGGTGAACATGTGGGATGCATGTCTACATGCAGTCCATTCAGCATCTGACTCGTTGATAGCAAACACTTTGCTACGAATTCACTGAACATGAGACGATGGTAAAAATCCATCTGCCCAATCATGCTAGCTCTTGGTATGGAGTGGCTAAAGGTGGATCTTGATGGTGCATGTTGGTGGACCGTGTCACCATGTGGGCTTCGGCCGTTTGTTGCCGGCATATGATCTGTCCGCTTAAAAGTACTTCTCCATTTCATAGTTTTTATCATGGCTTTAGTTTCATAATTCTTATCATTCTTACTACCTGTCCGTACATATGGATTTGTGTTGTACTCCCTCCGTCCGGAAGTACTTGTCATCAAAATGAATAGAAGGGGATGTATCTAGACATATCCCCTTCTATTCATTTTGATGACAAGTATTGATACATCCCCTTCTATTCATTTTGATGACAAGTATTTCCGGACGGAAGGAGTACTAGTCAAGGGTCCTCTTAACTGATGATCATCATTTAGTGATTGGTTTGGTTAGGATTAACTTCGTCTGTGGCCATCTCTGCAACCAGCAATTGTTTGTTTCCCAAAAGCTAATGGCCAGTACCTACGCGCTGCCGGATCGGCCAGGGGTTCGGCTGGTCGCGTCCGAACCGTCAGATGCAAGAGCTGGTGGTCGTCAGATTAGCCTCCCCTTCGCAAAAGTCAACCCTCTTCTTCTTCCCACGTGCGCACTCCTCGTCAGAAGAAAAAAGGGGAACGACCCGCCGCATGCAGCCTGCACGCGCCACCAACCACACATCTCCCGACCATCACCGCAACACCCCTTCGCTGTGCGTCTCTGGGCATGGCCGCGGCACCCCTTAGCCGTCGTGGCAGCTTCTTTCACCGGGGGTGGTGTAGCCATGGCGTCTGCTCACCACCACCGCACCTTCGCTCGCCACCGCAACATGTCCCCGGTCACTCACGCCTGTTGGTCGCAGCTCATCGGTCGCCGCTCACCATCACAACATCTCGGCTTACCGGTTCCAGCAATTTCGAGTGCCGGTTCCAACAAAAAATCTCTCGTCACTGACCAACCATAGCTCGCCGTGCTGATGGTTGAAGCAATTCGTGACGCTGGTTGTAGCAGGGCGTGACGCCAATTGTAGCAAAAATTGTGACATCAGTTTGTGCGATGTAGCAAACGTAACGCCCATTCCAGCAAATTCCATGGCGGGTTGCAGCATCTGCCACCGCTGGTTCCAGCATCGCTGTCGTCATTTTCAGCACATGATGAAAAGCGGAACGTGGTATCTTCGATGGTCAGCTCTAGCAAAATGCATCTGAGGTTGTAGCATATTCACCGGCTGGTTCCAACATCTGGTCAACTGCGGTCGTAGCACCCATGCTCGTCGTGTCCCATGACGGCGAGTTCTGGTTCTAGCAATGGCAAGTGTTGGATGCAGCTCGACCCACTGTCGGTTGCAGCTCCAACAAAAGTCGAGGTTGCAGGTCCTGTCATCGTTAGTGGCATCATGACGTCGTGTTGTGTAGCTCCGTGCGCAAACCATTTTGTAAAAGTAAGGTTCCAGCAACGGCGCGCGCTGGTTGCAGCATCTCGCCGCCTCCACTGCATCTTCCACACCCCATCACACGCGGCCATGGTGACAGGAGCAGGCGCTGCCATGGCGGGCGTGGCCATGGCGACGAGGTTACAGCAAAAAAAAGCAGCGGGATTCACGTGAGGCCGCGCGTGTCGAGGCGCGAGCCCATTGGCCAGTTGTGCTCGTCGGGGAAAGAGGAAAGAGGAAGGTTGGTCGAGGTGGAAGAAGATAAGGGCAAAAAAAACTGGGCGCAAGAGGACGTGGAATACACGCACCATCCCTGTAAATCTAGCGCTCGCGATGCGACCGGTCCAAGACTCGGCCGGTCTGTCGTATACAAACATTTACCAAAGCTACTGGTATCTGACCATTTGTGTGTTCTAGATTTAAAATAAAATAACTAAATCAGAGTGAGCCTATTTTTCCTGTACGAAGTACGTATTATTTTACTGCTAGGCTACGTAAAAAGAACGTAAGGTTCTCATTTCATCTTTTTTCCCATCACCCCTTTGTCCAACCTTTCATGTAGTATATGATAATCAATCAATTTAATTTACATATCTTCATCTTCTGAACCAATTCCACTTTAATTTACTTACCAAACTTCTAATCAAAATATAAGGTAATTCATAGGCAGAATTTGATGAACATTTATTTACACAATCGCATTATTATTGACAGGTAAATCACAAGTTAATGTACTAGAATATTTATATATCGTTGCAAAGCGCAGGCACTGTTAGTAATTTCAAACAAATATTTTTTTTTCTAGAGTACGCCAACGGCGTACCATATTTTTATAGAAGGCAGAAGACAATTACAAGAAGCTACAACTTGCTGCGAACAACAAGTGTAGAAACAACACCACATCCAAGCTAATCCGAAGAAAAACTGCCGCACACATTACAACACAACACAAAGGAGCTTGTCGGACCAGAGCATCGAAGCCGCGTCTCGACCAACGCCAGTCACTACGAAGAGCAACAACTTCGACCGGACTTCCCTTGTCGACGCACCAACCACCCTTGATGCCGAAAAGGAGATGGCAGGTGGGTGGCGGGACTCAGTAGGTCCCGAGAAAGCCACCGTCTTGGACTCACCGACATTGGCGTACATAGCGCCCAAGATCCTCTACTCGGACCAGCGGCACGCACTGAAGAACCACATCACCGAACCTCCAGGCCAACTCTCCTTCCACGATGCTCCCAACGGAGGAACGATGCCAAGACGCCACCATCGCCGGTCCAAGACCTAGGCTTTCGCCCGGAGACTGCAAACCAAACAAGGAGGGGAGATGCCGACACACAGTGATGTCTCCAAGGAGGGGAACGACGCCCACAGATGCCGTCATCGCCAGCACCGATCGAAGACGGGCAGGATTTTCATCCGTCGCCCACCTCCCACCCCTTGCAAAGAATGAGGCCAACATGTCTGTAATGGGCCACATCGCCGCCGCCGCAGCACCTCGGCATCGTGACTAATGTTGCAGAACACCGACGCCTTGCACAGCCAAGGACACGCACTCCATGAACCACCTCCCGCACGGCCGATGAAGATCCAATCCAGCAAGGCAGCACCCAACACCAACACGGCCAGAGGCCAATGGAACTGCAGCAGCAACTGCACACGCCCACTCCTGGCGGCAGCCACGCCACGACCGCGTCTCTGGAACCCACGAACAGAGAGCATCTCCACCGAGCTCCCCGCAGAGGGCCGCAGGCCCGGGCACCCTGCCAGATCCGACCTGCGCCGAGCTCTCCCTCCCACGGTGCCACCACTGGCGCCGGCGGCCGCAGGGGGCAAGCCGCGCGCCCTGTCCACCGCAGCAGGTCCCGGCCGCCACTTGCGCAGCCATCCGCCAGAGATCTGCCGCCTCCATGACACGGGTGCGCCGCCTCCAACGCCCACCAGACGCACCTAGGAGGACCGTCGTGCACCAACTCCACCCCACCACGCCGTCGACCGTGCTCCGCCTCGCCGTGCGCTCCTCGCAGCCCACCATCGCAGCGGTAAGATCTGCCGCGCCGCCCGCTTAACGCCACTCCCCCGCGCGAGGGTGGCCCGTTGGGGCGTGCCGAACTCGCCCGCCGCCTTCGGCGGCCAGGAGCCGCCACCGCCGCCGGCGCCGCCGGCGGCAGCGGGGCTAGGTTTTGGCCTCCGGAGCCACCCGTGCGAGCGGCTCGGGAGGGAGGGAGGGGAAAACAGGGTTCAAGATATTTCAAACAAACATCAAAGCTGCAATAATGTTCTGCTATATATGTATCTGCCAACCGTGTGGCAGATTGCAAAACTGCCACACGATCTCATCAACGTCTGTTTTGAATATAGCGGCCACGATCCCGTCTGGCAGCCCCCTGTTATCTCTCTCCCGCACCTGCTCCAGGCGCCCGCGCGACGCGCTCATCCTCTATTTATTTGCAAAACTACCGAACGACGCCCTGGCCCTTCGACCCCGATCGAGTCGCAGCGCTCATCCTCTACTTTTTCTCAGCGTTGACTGCTCGTCCCTTTCCTCGCCTCTCATCGCAGGTGCGTCCGTTCTTGACGGCCGTTTCCGTCGGCCCTGCATGCCACCGGCTGCTGTCGACGTGCGCCTCCGTCCCCTTCCGCACGGGATCCGCAACAGTGCCGCCAGATTCCAGCCTCCCGCGCTGCCCCACGAGCTCCTGCTCCACGAGGCGCCAACGTTCTGAAGGAGTACGCCGTGAGGGGCGAGGCGGCCGCCGAGGACGGGGGCGGTGGCGCCCAGCCGGCCTCGTCGCCCAGCGCCATGTTTGACGGGATCCTGGGGGCTCGCCTCGTGCTGGTGTGCTGTTACAGGTGCTGTCCTAGAGGTCTCATGATTCTCTGCATTTTTACTTCTTGTTTTGTACTTCTTCATGAATTGGAGCATGTGGTAGTTTTAGCTGGATAATCCTCTGAGTGGCGTGCAGGCTTCATGGAAACATCAACAAGTCAGAAGCCATCACTTAATGTGTGCACAGTGCAAACCAGGTGTAAACTCTTTGGATTTTGATGACGATGACGATGAGGTGGCAGGTCATTCAGGTGGCAGGTCCAACAATTATGCTATGTCCACACACAAAAATTGACTCGAAAACATGTTATTACAATTATACCCAATGGTAATTTGTGCACAAATAGCATGATAATATGTATTGTAGGCATGATAACTTACGTTCAAAACACTGCGGTAAATTTTTGATCTAGAAAAAAAGTTGTTTAAACATACCGGATAATTTTTGTGTAAATAGCATGGTTTTTTAGCAACGCAGACTTGATAACTTACATCCAAAACGGCATGTTAACATTTGACCTAGATTCTTTTTTGTTCAAATATACCCGGGGAATTTATGTGTAAATAACATGACACTGTAAGTACCGCATAACCGATAAGTTACATACAAACACCATTGTAACTTTTAGACCGGAAAAAAGTTGGTGAAAAAAATACTCCCGATAACTTATGTAAAAATAGCATGGTAATATACAAACCCCATTCCCCTTGTAAATTATGAGAAAATAGCACGGTAATATACGAACTGTATACCCGATAACTTATGTACAAACACCGCGACAACTCTAATCAAGGGGATTTTTCTTTTGAAAAACAATTCCCCGATAACTTATGTGAAAATAGCATGGTAAAATACAAACCACATACCAGATAACTTACGTACAAACACCGCGGTAACTATAACCAAGAGGGAAAAAGTTGTTGAAAAATATACCCCGGTAACTTATGTGAAAATAGCACGGTAATATATGAACAGCATACCCGATAACTTATTTACAAACACCGCGACAACATTGACCAAGTGGATTTTTTGTTGAAAAACAATCCTGGTAACTTATGTGAAAATAGCACAGTAATAAACGCAACGACATACCTGATAATTTACATGTAAACACCGCGGTAACTATGATTAAGAGGGGAAATGTTGTTGAAAAACAATGCCCCTATAACTTATGTCAAAATAGCACGGTAATATGCAAACCACATACCCAATAAGTTAAGTACAAAAAATGTGGTAACTATGACTAAGAGGAAGAAAAGTTGTTAAAAAACATAACCCGGTAACTTATGTGAGAATAGCATGGTAATATACGAAGCACATACCCGATAATTTACGTACAAATACGGCGACAACTTTGACCAACAGGAAAAAAGTTGTCAAAAAACATACAAACGGTAACTTATGTGGAAATAGCACGGTAATATACGAAGCACATATTTGATAACTTCTGTACAAACACCGTGATAACATTGACTAAGGGGAAAAGGATTGTTGAAAAATATACCCCGTCAACTTATGTGAAATTAGTACGATATATATGAACAACATACCCGATAACTTTCGTACAAATATCACGGTAACCTTTATGTACCCGATAATTTCTGTGTAAATAGCACGGTAATATAAGCAGCACAGACGTGATAACTTACGTGAAAACACCATGATAACTTTTGACCCCAAAACTAAAAGTTGTTGAAATTTTTTTAAAGTAAATCTAATACACGCAACTAGACCTAATAGCTTACGCTGGTCTCATCTCTCTTCACCATTTTTTAAAGTAGATCACTCGTTCAAACTCAAAAAAAAAATATGACACATATCTGCATGAACACATTCTATAAAGCCTCCTGAGATATCCTGGAGAACAAAATTTTACAGAGAAATTCCTCCATAAATTCACACATAAAGTGCAGCGTTGATGCACCAAAAAAAGTCAGAGGAATCATTTTTCTATGTATTAAGGCAGTAGTGCAAGGGCTAAAATGGTTGATTTCCATTGACCTAACAAGAAAGAATACTTGGCGTATTGGTTACTCGGTCTAGTATTTGTGCTTGACTATCTACGTTAGCAATGTTCGAGTCCAATGGGAAGGCAGAGTTTTTTTTTTGTACCCAAAAAAACCCTCGAGAATCAAGGGATAGAGGGAGTCAAGCGAGAGATGCGGGGATCGAATCGAGCGACAGATGCGGAGGGCTCGTTCGAGTTATTTGGCAGGAAAGACAAACTGGGATCGAACACACGCTCAACGGCTCAAGCCTCGTTGGATGGATGGTTCTTTTCCCTGGCTCTGTATGCGACTCTGTTCTTTCTTCAGTTATGAAATAGCTTTGTAGTTTTATGTGGTGAAAGTTTTAGAGGCTGTTGATAGCTTTCCAAAGGTACTAGTAGTGTGTACGTGCAACACGCACGTATCATAATTTATAGAAACATCTATTTTGAATATAATTTCTCTTTTAACGAGTTATTTTCACCGAGGTATTTAAATGTGTCTTATACTCAACGATATGATCGCGCGTCATGATCGTGCGTGTAACATACAATCCGTGAGATTTGTATTGTTTCCATCATTTTCCAAATCTCATTTCTTATTATCATCACTCAATTCCGAGTCCACAAAAGTGACAGCTAGTTTTGTTCTAAAATCTATCATGTGAACCTAGAAAGTAGTAACCATGGTTAGTTTCAAAACAATGATACAACATAAAATAAGTATAATGATACAAAAAATATACAGATGCAGGAGTGTTAGAAAAAAATATCTCCACTGAAGTGCTCCATAAAATTTAACATCCATAGACCACAAGATGACCTTTATGATTATGGAACTTAAATATATTCAACAAATTTTTGTATCAACTTTTATATAGATTATTTAATGAAAACAAATTTTTATAGAGATTCATATAATGAACTTTTAAAATCATCAAATAAAAATTATTGTAACAAGGCCGGATGATAAAACAAGATCGCACGCAGGCAGGCAAATCGGATAAAAAAGAATGGATCTTTTTTGAAGATAAAAAAATTTGATTTGAACAAAGTCGCAGTCACTCACAATCTTTTTTTTTGAAATAAACTCACAATATCTCTCCGGTCACTGCCTAATACGTTAGTTAGTAGGATTACTAAATTATTAAAAAAACGTTAGTTATCCTCCCCAGTCCCTCACATATCTCTTCCCGTTCCCCATTCTCCCATGGTGGCCAAATCCCTCACCCCACAGCCGGCGCCCTTCGTCACGAACGCCGGCGCTCCCTGGTCCAGCCGCCGCTCCCCTCCGTCACCACCGTGGGTGCTCCCTTTCAGGCCGAGGCTCCCCTTCCCAGCCGCTGCTCTTCCTCCCCTTCATGTCGAATCGGTCGCGGAAGTGGCCGAGGAGGCCCTCGAGCTCGGCATGCTCGCGCCAGCGCTAGGCGCCGGCGGAGGCATACGCGGAGGCGTGGCACTCGCACGCGCCTTCTCTACCCCGCTCCTTCTCCGAATCCGGTTGCCGAAGTGCTCGAGGAGCCGCTCGAGCTCGGCATGCTCGCGTGCGACGCCGGGCTTCTCGCTCCTCCTGATGCCGTCGCCGTCGCCGTCGCCGCCATGAGCCTCTCCACCCTCTCTCGCGCGGTTGTCTGGGTCCAGGTAAGTCTCTCTCTCCAACCCCGCCGCCGGCTCCACCCCGTCAATTCGGTTCGTCCCCAGGTGCATCGCCTCATTGAGAAATCACCATGAATGTTCCCAAGACTGTGTATAATTTGTTCTGTTATAGGGCTTTGTTAGAAAAGCTGATTTAACTGAGTATTATCCTGCTCTAGATTGCTGCACCTTCTGGTTGTGAGTGGATCCAAGAGTTAACATGAAAGAAAGGAAGTTGGAGAAGTTACTATTGAAGAGAAATTCAGTGTCATGTAGTTCTCAAGAGATAAAATGGAACAACAAGTGCAAGCTTCTCATTCCTACAATAACTAATCAGGTAGCATATGCAAATGTTTAAGCATACTACATTCAGATATGACATTTGAATATAAAGAAAAAACTAATCAGGTAGCATATGCAAATGTTTAAGCATACTACATTCAGATATGACATTTGAATATAAAGAAAAAACTAATCAGGTAGCATATGCAAATGTTTAAGCATACTACATTCAGATATGACATTTGAATATAAAGAAAAAACTAATCAGGTAGCATATGCAAATGTTTAAGCATACTACATTCAGATATGACATTTGAATATAAAGAAAAAACTAATCAGGTAGCATATGCAAATGTTTAAGCATACTACATTCAGATATGACATTTGAATATAAAAACTGGCAATTCTTTTTGTAATACTATTAAGCTCGTCATGGTGGTTACCATGAATGAGTGTCCGCTTTCAAGAATTTAATATGAGAAATTGTCCGCTTAGTTGGTGGTTGTGTTGATGATAAGACCCTTAATGGTTCAGATTTCGAGAGGGATAAGGAGGTGCCTAAAGGGGATGGGAGCAAAAAGTCTGACTCGAAGAGTATGTTTTGATTCTGAGTTGCATTGCCCAGTATTTTTATTGTTCTAAGAAATCCATGGAGTTGTCTATGGAACATTTCCTTGATGTGATAGGCATATTTGTTTACCACATTCAGTTGTTGGCCCTGCTGTTGACGTCCATGGTGGCGCTGATGATGATCTTGGCAAGGGTAATGCTTTGATTTCATAGAACTGTTGCTTTGTAGCTAGAGAATTAATTTCTCAATAGGACTTTGTGATTTAGTGTTCTTATGGTATTTCATAGATCTGGTAATATAAAAGTAATATTTAATTCTGGATATGTAATGACCGACCGTTATCTTGCTTCTTACTCATGTATCTTCAGACGGGAAAATGAACTTCTCTTCTTTCTCCTCATGTATGTTCAGATTTTATGTATCTGCCTGGGGCCTTGGTATGTCCTTGAGCACGCATCAGGTATGTATGTATGTATCTGTTGGTATATTAGTGCAGTTTGTAGTTCATTCCGTGCATGTCCCTAAATCAAAGAATTTTAGACATCTCAAGTAGCATATTACATGGTTTGGTGGGTCATACGTGATTTAATAGAAAGCACCACCACAGCCTTGTGTGTGCTTGTATAGCTACATGGTGTTTCAGAGCAGCACTCTATAATTTGGCATATGGCTTCCATAGGCTCTTCACAGGGTGCATGCATATGAGTGTCTATGTATGTGCATGTGTACTCGCCATAGGCCAGAGCTGAAACTAATTATGATTAATTTGCCTGTTCTGTGATGTGCGCTTACAGTAATACCATTGGCAATTTTGTAAATTCTCTAAGCTAAATCCAATATTTCAGGTGTTCTGCGACCACTCAAGTAACCTTTCTAAATTCTGAAAGCCAACTTTGTTGACACCAGGCCAAGGAGATAGGGTGAATGATTCAGTTAGTTACAAAATTGCAGTAGCCAAAACACTAACCATTTTCCACATAGAAAACCATTAATTAGAGATGTAAAATGAACGGCTTATAGCATTATGCTGTGCAACCTTTTATTTTTTAGAACTCTATTCTCAAAATTATAATCCTGAGTAATGCTGCAACAGGTCAAAGGAAGAAGTCGAATCTGAAGAAGTGCAGGGAAGAATTTCAGCTACGTGTGGTCGGCTGGTTCAGGGGACGTGCAGGGCGGGCGCGGCCACGCGGGTGCCGGGGCAGGCTCCTGGGCACTGGCGATCTCGCAGACGGATGCCACGCTGCAAGGGCAGGCTCCTGGACGCCCGCTATGTCGCTGACGGATTCCACGCTGCGAGCGGCAACAATCAGCGATGGCGATCGTGCAGGGAGGCCGGAGGCGACAGAGTGGTGCAGTGCCGCGAGGTCGCCGTGCAGGCAGGAGACGGTGTTGGTGGGCGGCGTCTAGCGCTGTGGCGACTCAAGGCAGACAACTTCGAGGTTAAGGGCGAGGGGAGCCGATTTCGTTGAGTTTCCTTCATTAGCGATCAGAATTGCGTAATCCTAGGGGATGCGAAACTGGTAGTTGGAATATTCCTCGTTGGTGGAGTATGGTCAGCCATTGGAAATTGCTAGGTCCACACCATTGGGCTATTGGATTAATGATGACCGTTAGATTGAGATATATGGGCCTAATCGTCCGGTGCTGATTGATCTGTGTGGTGTTGTGTGTTTAATTGCGGGGTGCACTTAAGAAAATTCTTATTTGATTGTTTAATAGTAGTGGAGATTAAGTTTGTGCAAGTCAGCATAATGATTATGAAGATATCGTCAAATAACAGTTCTGCTGTTCCAGGATTTTCAGTCCAAGCAGATATGCAAGAATTAATGGCGACTTTAGTTTAGCCTGACTGAAATAAGTGACAATACTTAATTTTGTACTGTGGTATATATGTACTTTGCTGTTTGCTCAACGAATTATATTATATCGATATCAATAAGCCGACATTGTTCAGGCCTTACTTTTTAGCTACCCCTTGACCCCTGTTTCAGTTATTTTTCTGTCCCCTGCCTTGCTGGCGAGCCCGTGCGTGGCTACTGTGGTTGCTCGTGCTCCCGTACGGGTCCCTGATCCTTCCTAATTATTCGTCGCCAAAGATGAGACGATTTTAGTTGCCGTGGATCGTATAGATAGGCCATGTGCATCTTGATCTCGAATTCTCGATTGAATCTGATTGGATGAGCATCCTCGCGTGCGACGGCCGCTTGCGGCGGTGGGCGACTCCCTGAGCATCCTCGCGTGCGTACGTGCATTACGAGAGCAAACAGTGATCTGATTGTTGGGTATGTGCGTGACGTGATTGTGTAATCTGGCCGGCGGCGAGTCTACCGGTGATGTTAGCTTTTCTACGTCGCTGTGTCCTGTGTACGTGGGTTACATGCCAGCTTGGCAGCTTGGGGCACGAAGCTAGGCCATCAGCTTCGCTCCGTCATCGCCCGAAGCATATCGCAGAAAAATACATGGCGGCATGGACGGGCCAAGAGATGATGGGAGGAAAGGTTGGTCATGGCGAAGAAACCTGCCTGCGTGATTGATATATAGTTCCAAAAATGCCCCTAACGAGTAAATATACTACCGAAAAACTGGTGTAGTATAGGCTAATCTGGGCCCTAGAAGACAAAGAAATGAAGGGCCCAGGTTGATTTGATGTGCCGTAAAATGTCTCAAGATTTTACCGGGACAGCTTCGCAGGCAGATTGCGACACGTCCAGGACGGCTGAGCAGCAAGGACCGTCTCGACCGTTCCGGTGCAGGCCGATGACCAACAGCAACCCAAACGGAGGAGCTCTAGGCACACCCAGAAAATAGGTTGTCACCGTTATATAATAAACGTCTCCGTTTTAGCGTCGATGATTTATTATACATTTTTATGAAGCAGGATCAGCAACGTTTGGAGATAATTTATATTCGTTGGACATGCGTGCGTAGGTTCGGACAAAATACGTCTACACGTCCGCATACTCGTGGAGGAAGTAACGTGTTCGGAAAACAAAGGTATATATGTACACGTCGGCGTACTCCTGAAGGAATCAGTTTTGCCTGTGTGCCACACGTCCACGATTGGACGTACTATGCAGCCTATCTTAGACTAGCCACAATGAAGAGTAACATACACTAGTAACATACACGTATCCCTAGACTATGTTACTACCTCAATAGTGGGTAGTAACATAAGACTAGCCATAGTGGGAGTAACTTCGGTAGTAACATCGAGTCCAACTCAGCAAATTTGCTTATGTGGCAATGAGTTAATGAGGAGAGATGTAGTACTACTGTAACATCACATATCCTAATGCAATATGAGTCTATAACCTAATAAATGAAGCTTTGCATGTTACCATACTTATGTTACTACCCACTATTAAGGTAGTAACATAGTCTAGGGATATGTGTATGTTACTAGTGTATGTTACTCTTCATTGTGGCTAGTCTAAGTGTGGTAACATGTAAAGCTTCATTTATTATGTTATAGACTCATATTGCATTGGGACATGTGATGTTACAGTAACTAGCTAAGTTACTAGTACTACATCTCTCCTCATTAACTCATTGCCACATAAGCAAATTTGCTGAGTTGGGCTCGATGTTACTACCGAAGTTACTCCCACTGTGGCTAGTCTTATCCTTGTTCTCGTTTCTACTGCCTCTTTTCCCCTTCTTCACAAAGCAAATTCATCTGCTCCAACCGTGCCAGGGAGCTCCTCTACGCCCCGAGCAGCCTATCCTCTCTCTCAACTTTCCCTTCCCCTCCTCCATCTTCTTCTTCTCTCTCTCTAGGGGGCGCCGTCATGGACAATGCAACACCTAGCCTTGGATCTGGCCGCCTCGGGCCACTTCTCCGGCTCGATCCTCCGCCACCGCCTTGCCTGATCTGCTCCGCCCCGCCACTGGATCCATGCTGGAGCAGCCAGATCCGCCCGCGCAGATCGCCAAGCGCCGCCTCCTACCTCGCTTGCCATCGGGAGGACGACGACCGAGACGCGCGCTCTTTCGTCCGTAGCGTGGGCCACGCACCTGCCTCAACCCAGCTCTCCGCGAAGCCGTCTTCCATCTCTCTGCCCTGCTCAGAGCAGGAGGAGGATGACCGAGATGAGCGCCCGTTCGTCCGCCGCGTGCGCCACGCAGCTTCCTCGGCCCAGCTATCCACGAAGTCGTTGTCACAGGTCTTCAGGCAGTCATTGAGCTTCGGTTGGCCGCTGGTGTCTGTCTTTTTGGTTCCTTTCCCGCTTGTACCAGCTGTTTCTTTGTGTCTCTCTGCTCCCGAGGCGCGAGATGTGGCGGATCATGTCGATCTTGTACAGATTCGGCATGGCACGGCGGAGCAAGTGCGCGGAGCCGGGGGCGGGGGCGCGGCGGCAGAGAAAATCCTCGCGTTCCTCTAAGGCTTGTAGGAAACGTTTTTTTTTTTTCACTTATGTTGGGCTACGGTGGACTGCGGGTCAATTCGGGTAAACTTTAGGGTTAGCGTATGGCAAAATCCTTTTCTGGATGTAGGAAATAACGGGCACACACTATTGGCTTTACTACGTCTCATTCACTCTGTTGAATTTTGGCTGCTGTGTCGTAGCATGGTTCAGTTTAGACTGAATTTTGGCTACTGTGCAGTAGCATGGTTTAGTTTAGACGCTTGACCAAAACAACTCCAAATCAATATTGAGTAGTTTGAACCACATACCTTGGCTGCACAGGCGGACGTAGTTCCGGCGAAGTCGGCAGTACGGAGAAATTCAGAATCGGCATGCCCACAACAACATAATACAAAATATATGATGCAGGCAAGATGTTGCTGCAGCTGAAGGTGGCAAGAGAAAATAACTCTTATGAATTGAGACATTTTACGGCACATCAAATCAACCTGGGCCCTTCATTTCTTTGTCTTCTAGGGCCCAGATTAGCCTATACTACACCAGTTTTTCGGTAGTATATTTACTCGTTAGGGGCATTTTTGGAACTATATATCAATCACGCAGGCAGGTTTCTTCCCCGCCATGACCAACCTTTCCTCCCATCATCTCTTGGCCCGTCCACGCCGCCATGTATTTTTCTGCGATATGCTTCGGGCGATGACGGAGCGAAGCTGATGGCCTAGCTTCGTGCCCCAAGCTGCCAAGCTGGCATGTAACCCACGTACACAGGACACAGCGACGTAGAAAAGCTAACATCACCGGTAGACTCGCCGCCGGCCAGATTACACAATCACGTCACGCACGTACCCAACAATCAGATCACTGTTTGCTCTCGTAATGCACGTACGCACGCGAGGATGCTCAGGGAGTCGCCCACCGCCGCAAGCGGCCGTCGCACGCCCGCGCCGCCTCGCTCGCCATCGCACTGTCTGCCACTTTGCCGTTGCTGCTCATCAAATGAAAATCATAGTGGCTAGCGTGCCGCACGCCACACCAAATAGTTATTCTATGTTTATGTAGTGGCTGCTGCGGCGTAGGTATAGCTAGCGGAGGTCCTCACGCCGGCGCGCATGCATTGAGATTTTACGGCGGCGTGGTGTCGCGAGTAGCAGAGGAACGGTGCTGCGTCGGATGAGATGAGATTAACTTAATTAGTTAGATTAATAATTCGGACTAAATTAGGAAAGAACAGATCTACGTCTGGTTGGGAATTACCAATATATCCTTGAACGAAAATTTGATCAATCCATATTGGCCGTTGGATCAACTAAATACTACCCAATATGTTGAGTAGTATGATGCACCGTAAAAAGTCTCAAAATCTTGTGTTTCTGGCGTTCCCTCGGCTTTTGAGAGAATAATCACAAGCGGTGGGGAGTTTTTCCCGAACGACTCAAAAAAAAAAACATGCAATAAGGCCAACGGGTGACTCTATTTGGTCCTTCTGTGTTCGTTTGAAGCGAAATGAAGATGATCCACGACCAAGAGCAAACCCAAAAAGTGTTCGGCTCATGTCTGTAGAACCTAATCCGGGCGCATTTTTGTGCCGGCTTTGCATCTAGACAAATACTGAAAGGACGCGCTACACCCTACGACACCAATCCCCAACAAGCGACGAGAAAACAGAACACAGTCGGCGCATGACGCGTCGACGACACATCGTTGTCCATATGTAGCGTTAGCAATCACTCTGCGGACGAAGTACACGAGAAAGACATGGGCAGGTAGCACCTTTTCGTTTAGTATTGTTTGCGATTTGCTCTTCCTAATTATTTTATTTATGGATAAGTTTCTACTTTCTCTATTCTTCGAAAACCTCACGAAGGACTTCGGCTCTCCGACCACTTGACTATGCCACACACCTGTGGGATACACCATGACAGTGTCTCCAACACGAGACTTGAGCCCTGCAATACATAATTTTTTTTCTCCCGTTGCAACGCACGGGCATGTTTCCTAGTACACTCCAATAAGGCTCTCTTTTGGACAATGAGGTGTCTGCTGGACATATGTTAAGATGAACAGGACCCCCAGCTCGTAACTCCTGCTCGTGCTGCAGGGCGAGCGTGCATCTCTAGCTCGGCAGCTCTAGCTCCTGATTGATAATCACTAAAGTAGTAATCTAAACGCTCTTATATTAGTTTACGGAGGGAGTACTATGTAACATTTATCATATCACTCTGGTTAAGAGGTGAAATATTTACATGAATTAAAATACATTGTAACCTATACCCGTGGCAACGCACGAGCATTTGTGCTAGTCTTTATCTTTACCTAATAATAAAGAGAATTGGGTTTCTGTCGTCCGTCACATCCTTTTGCAGAAAAGCCCCTGTGTTTCATTAGTATTCAACCCGCGGTCCTACTTTAACTGACTATAAGAGAAAAACGTTTCGTTTTTGCAGGAAACACCCTGCGGTTTGGTACATTCACCGTGCAGTCCTTTTATAAAGTGGAATTGAGGAGACGTGCTCCCCTCGATCTGAACAGTATGGCATCATCGCCGGCCGCCGGTCTTCTTCTCCGGCCATCGATCGCCCTGTTTTCCTTCCTCACTTTCCACATCCGCTCCTAATTTTCTCTGCCGCCACCCGCAACCTCCTCAATCTCCACCCTCTTGCTCCAGTGCCATGCTTCTCTGATTTGGATGGCATCGATCCCGCCAATCCAAAATCCGTCGTCGTCGTGCCGAGGCATGGTCGGGCGTCGACGCAGAGGAAGAGAAGAACCCAACCGGGATATGGGTGGAGGACGTCGACCCTCTCCCGCAAACGACGACCACACCTCACGAGCCTGCCCCTGGATCTCGCCGCGCCTCTTAGACCATGAGTGCCTCAATGGGGAGTTCTAGCTTGGCGGTGAATTGGAGTCGGAGCCCCCGGAGCCAACCTCATCTTCTTTAGACAATAGGGGATGTCTTCCCTCCCGGCGCCTGTAGGAAACCCCGGCTCACCACCGCCAAGATCTAGCCGACATGGGCTCACAGCGTCGGATCCATCGATCCCGAATCTCGCCACTGCAGGACATGGGCACACAAGGAAGAGATAATCAGTTCTGTGTGCGCTATTGCTGCTTATGGAGAACATAGAACAGAGACTTTTGGCCCAACCCTCGCTACCTCGCTGATTCCACCTTGCCTCGGGTCACCTACCATTGGGCGTCCTTCGCCCAATCAACGACTTCTGTGGCTAAAACACCCAGCGCGGCGTCTCCTGGTGCGGACCAGGTGGAGATGTGAGGTCGACAAGGAAAGATCAGGGGAGGGAGGAGCTACCTGTGCATCCATACCAGATAAGGCAGTCGACACGCGCATCTGTGCCCGATCCGGGCGCCACGGTCAAGGCTGGATGGAGGAGAATGGAGCGGTTGCTTGGATGTGGCGGAGGGGAAGGGAGTACGGGCTGGTATCGTTGTGGAGTAATAGGAGGTCGAATCATGAGCAGACGGAGGTATACGGAGCACGGGGCGACAACTTCGCCGTCTCGTGTTGGTGCGGCTAGAGCTCGGGTGGCCATCATGGCTGGGAGTGGAGCACGACCGGGTGTTGGTAGGAGGGAGCTGAGGAAGAGTAGGAGCAGAGCTGGGTGTTGAGGCAGAAGGGGGAAGATGGAGGCGGAGCAGCGCTGAGTGATGTGGAGGAATAGCGATGTGTGGACAAGAGAAGGGGCATCTTTTGGGCGGTGAGATGAGGAATTTCTGGGAATCGGTGCTGTTGCTACTGCTTTTTTTACGAACTGTTGCTACTAGATGTTGTGCTGCATTGACTAGAAGCAGCTAGATGTTGCTCCGTGTGTTACCATTATTAAAGAAAATTGTGCGGGTGAGCTCGGATAATGATTCCTTGGCTGTTGTTTGTCGTACTGACATAGTTTAATATGCATGTCGAATGTGTCTCACAAATAAATTATCATTATATATATAGTAATTAAAATATATGTGAGTGAAATATTGAAAAAAATATTTAATACTTAAGGGAGAAGATATTTCGCCCTCCCCGGGATAAAATAAAAGCGCGGAGTTGAAATAGGTCATGACAAATGTTGCTAGGGCACGTCCAAACTTTATGGTTCAAAAAGAAATACTCACTTTAACCTTATTTCTGACGATTGCAAAAATTAGATTAAAAAAATGTTGCATAATGGCACATGGAGCAGGTTGTATTTTGTTTTTTCGTCCGATGCAACTCACGGGCATTTGTGCTAGTACTGATAAAGCGGCTATGGCTTCTGGTCGTACGTCGTCGGCATATTTGCATAAAAGTCCTTCTGTTTCTGAGAATTCAACCCGCAGTCCTACTTTTAAGTGGGTATCTAATAAAACGCTTCGTTTTTACAAAAACGACCCCGCATTTGTTTCTATTCAATCCGCAGTCCTTTTTGGGGCAGAAACGCGTGCGCCGGAGCCAGGGAGCTCGGCTCCGCACCACGCGCTCGCCCCGACCCCGCCTTCCTCCGCCGCCTCGCCACGCCGGCCGGCCTCACCGGAGATCACCGCCGCCGCGACCAGGTCACGTGGCCGCCCCTGCCTTCTCCTCCTCCCTCACCTTCCTCCCTCCCTCTCACCATCTCTCTCCCCCTCTCATTGCAGCGCCACCATGGCCGCCCCGAGCTTCGCCGGCAGCCGCGCCGCCCGCCTCTAGCCACGACTCCGACGGGATCCGGCCGCCACTGCCCGGATCCGCATCCTTTGCTCCGCCGCACCCCGGATCCGGCCACCACCGAGCCTCCCGCGTCGATCCGCCCGTCTGCCGGCCTCCCCCTGCTCGATCTGGGTGGACGGGCGAAGTTTCTGACTTGCCGGGGCTGCCATGGCAGGGAGGCAGCACTGTGCTCGGGCGCCCGCATCAGGCGGCGGCAGCGAGGCGGGAGGCATGCATGGAGATGAAGGAGGAAAACATGAAGAGTCGGCCAGAGCGAGGAGTTCTCCGGCGTCGAAGCCACGGACCACGGCGGCGCAAGCTTGCGAGGGGTGGCAGCCATGGCGGGGAGGCGGCGCTACACTCGGGCGTCGCATTAGGCGGCAGCAGCGAGCGGGATAGCGCACGGAGAGGAAGGAGGAGAAAATGAAGAGGCGTCCGGGAGCGAGGACCTCACCGGCGTCTAAGTCACTACCGGGCGGGACGTGCAGGCGCGCGAGGGGCACGACACTCCTCTCCTGGTGCGTGCGTCCTTGCCGAGTTGGCAAAGTTTTTCTTGGACGAACAGGGACAGTCCCGTTGCTGCCTCGCCGCTGGGATTGAAGTAAGCCGGCCGACATACCGATGCATCGGGGCTCCATCGAAATGTCAGGCGACTCATATAAGGGATTGGGGAGGCAAAATATTACGCAACTTGGGAAGGTAGAAATCACGCGAGAGTTGCGCTTTGGGGAGGGCAAGGATTGCTGGGCGCTTGATTTCTGGAAGGGGATTCGTGAGGGAATCGCTGATTTGGATTTTCGGGAGGCAAACAAGTAGCCTCGAGCATATTCCCCATGCCAGATGAAGAGGAGGATGGTGGAGGGAAGGACCAGCGCTGGTGGTGGTCGTATGGCAGGGGCGATTGGTGGAGGGAGGAAAAGAGTAGGGCGACTGCTGCCTTCTCTCGCATCCGCTTTCTCGCCCGCGTCACCGTGCCGTCAGGAGGACTCCGACAGTGATGATTCCAGCGAAGCAGCAGTGGAAGACGAACACAACAGAGACGCACAAGCAGGAGACCAACAGGCAGTGGCAAGTCTTCTCTATGCCTTACAAGTTCCACGTGCACTAGCTTTTAGTGCAGGTGACATCGCTAGCTTCTACCTTACCTTGGATCGTTGAAAGTCTTAGTGCTCCCAACGTGTTCAATGAAATAACAACGATGTTGTGCTTTTCAGGTCAGTCGCCAAAAGGGGACATCGACAAGCATGTACGTCGCCAGACACGTCTCTCTCCACCTGCAGGATGATTTTCCGTGGCACGGCCCTCCTCAGGTCTGAGCACTACTAAGCAATAAGCATAACCTTTGTACAATCCTCTTTATGTCTGTTTTGTAAACACCTTGGGCGAACTATATATCTATCGCCGAGGATCTCAGGACTCCCATTAGTTAGAACTTAGAAATGATGCTCTAATACTACACTTGGCACACAAATAAGGAGCTGGCATATTAAAATGGTTACTCTTTGGAACTTTGGTCAGTATTTAGCAGTGTTCAATATCGAAGAGATTACTATTTAGCTTTAGAGTATGAGGGCATGTGTTTTTCATTATCCTTTTTACCCCCTGTCGGCGGCACTGAGTGGCTTAGCACTGATGCAAGACAAACATCAGTCGACTTACACTTTGACCGCAAGTCACTTGAGTGGTGTCATTAAAACAACCTGAGCAATATTGGAACTGATGGGTATTTGAGATTGTTACTTTTTGATGGGACTGCGGCCAAATAAATCTATCGCCTTGTCAAGCAAAAGATTAGTGATCTCGTGCAAGATCTAAATATTACCAGTGATGATGGCTCTACAGAAACGAACAACTGCGAGCACTCAGATTCTTCATTTACGAAATGTTCAGCCAATTCGACCATGTCAGATGCAGTTTTGCGTGGAAGGGAGCTGGTATATTTGTAATTGATGTGTATGATGGCACGTCTTCTGAATGCAAGCTTCGTCTCGATAGGAGATCCTCCAACTTCAGTGTGAGTTGAGTTATAGCATTGCTTAATAATTGCTTGAATTTGACCTTCCATTTTATTTTGAAAACTTAAGCCTCCTCATGTAGGTATTGAAGTCTGACGGATTGGAGAATCAAATGGTAGTCGCTGGAGAGGCAAGGAACTCCCATGCTTGCAGCGATGCACTTGGTGGGCATTCCTTGCATTTTTCCTGTAGAATCACGCGGGTACATGTATTTAATTATAGCAAAGTCACCATGTCTTTATCATGCCAGTATGCCAATGCCCAGAAATTAGATAACAGAGGGAAGTTAGCAAGTCACCAGCTCTGAAAGCATACCAAATATTTCAGTTTTTAGGCCATTGCTCAATTTTGAAGAGCTACTCCTTTGAACTAGATATGTGAGCTTTTTGTAAACTACCGGATATCATAGTCTGCTAACTGGAAAAAGAACTCTTTGATGTTGGGCATATCCTGTAGTACTTAAATCATTATTTTTTTACACATGTGATGCAAATCTTATTCGTTTAGAAAAATGGTGAATCTACAGGATTGGTATGAACTCAGAATACAAATTTTGGGACATCTATTAACATTGAAAGAGAATGAATGTGAAGACAATATGTGTGCTGGTGTCCTGGGATTCATCAGTTGTATCAGGAAAACCAAAGTAAAACAGGTACTCAGATTATTTTTATTCTACATTTTCCAGATATAGCAAAGGTTGTACCACAGAAAGTATCGAGTGTGTGTGGCTGACACAAACTCCAAATGTGGCACCTCTTGTCAAAAGTTCACTGTATGAACGAGGATCATGTATTTGCTTTGATCTCAACCTTTGGATGCAGTTAGAAGGTTTCATCATAACAAAAATTGTTAGTTTTTGTAAATTAACCTCACCATTTTGATGATTGTAGGACATCATTGTTCTCCAATATGAAACTATAGAGAAGGGACCTGACGTACATTTGTGTAACACAGTTCAGTAAACACGTCTGGAGACTATTTCTTCTTCGAGATTGATTTACTTGGTGGTGCTATTGCCCATTTCCTCTTAACAAGACATGTGTGATGTTCCAGAAAAGGAGCTTATGTGTTGTCTGGTAGCCTTGATGGTAGTTTTATACATGTAGCTGAGGAAAGTGTGCTTGAAGCGCATCCTGCTAAAAAATGGGATGGGGACCTGTGCTGGTTTTGAGTCATACTTATTGGGTAGGCCCTTGCGATTTTTTCTCTCTCCATTGCCACGGCCTCGGTCGGGTTGTGATAAGGAGAATGAGATAGCGATGATGTGGTGCTTCACTGCTAGCTGAATTTTGCCATTGCTGGTGCTAGCTAAACTTTGTGGTAGCTAAATTTTTCTATCGCTGCTGCTAGCTGAATTTTGCACAGACATAATGCTCATCTAGACATGTTTTTCCAGTAGAAGTGAGAAATATATGCAGGTTTTTATGCCAAAAGCTTTTAATAATTTTCCTCATAATGTAAGTAAACTGATGATGCATGCCATGGCTAAGGATTTAGTTCCAACAGAAGCAACACATATTCATCTTGCCTATTATCCCATCAGTGGATGTCAGTCTCATTTTTCTGATCCTACACTTGAGCTAAGAATTCATTGCCCTTTTTTTGAACAGGCTGCAGTAACCAGTTTGTCACTACTTCAATGGATATAATTGAGCATATCGTCATTGCGTATGCAAAAGCATGTTTCAAAATTTAAATTACCATGGCGCATTTAATTCTTTTGGAATACTAAACAATCATGCGGCTCTCTATAGATTTTAAAATTCATGGTAGGACCACAGGAGTATACTACTTTGTTGGGGGAGGTAATTTGTTGAACGGATAGCGTTGATGCCTTCCAAAGTTTCGCAGAGAACAAGCTATATGTGGATTTCTTCCTATTGCAGCAAGCTTCGAGCAAACAAAACTATACTCTGTAAATAATCTTCTTGAACCAGAGTTCTTTATTTTCTTTGTATTTTGACCTTTCCTTGTACTGCATTTCAATGTACTGAACACTCTCCTTAATCAATGGAAGCAACACCTGATTGCCTTCATATAAAAAGAACACAATGTGAACACGTACAAGGCGATGTATAACACGAACAGAAAAAAGAAATACTGCACGAAGGTGAGTGCAAGTGTATGATTTACTAGAATTATTTTCTTGGCAGAAGTTACTATATTCTCAATATACAACATAAATAATTAGGAATTCAAAAAAGGTCCGAAAATTAAAAATGAGAATTTTGAAATAAAATGTTTAATAAATCATCAAATGTTTGTCGAGTCAAAAAAATGTTCGCAATTTTGTAAACAAAATATTTGCTTACTCAAAAAATGTTCCAAATTTTGAAAACAAATGTTCGTGATTTTTTAAAAAGTTTGTTTATTAAAAAATTGTAATGAAATTTAACAGAATTTTGCCAATTCAAAACATGTTTATGAATAGAAAAATATCCTTAAAATTCAAAAACTGTTCGTGACATACAAAATAGTTTATTCATTCATTAAATGTTCGTTGATTCAAAAATGGTCATGCATTTCAGAAAATGTTTGTGGATTTCAAAAATTGTTCCACCAATTTACAAAATAATGTTCGTCGATTCTAGAAATGTTCATCGATTCAAGAAAATTATTTAAAAAAATGTTGACACTTAAAAAAATGAAAATAGTATAAAATGTTCGTGAATCAAATAATGTTTTTGATTTTAGAAAATGTTCGAAAATTTGTAAAAGTGTTCACAAATTTGAAAAATGTTTACGATTTCAAATATGTGCACGAGTTTAAAAAAATGTCATGATTTCTCGAAATTGAGAGTGATACTGTATCTCACCGATGCAGCAAAATATGGTCATGGCCATTGAAGATTATAAATTTTTTTCTCCCGTTGCAACGCACGGACCCTTTTGCTAGTATGAATAATACACATTTTACCATGAAAAAAAAACATCAAAGCTGCGAAGGCAAGGCGAAAATGCGCTATACGTGACCCTGCCGGGAAAGCGGCTTCCCATCTGCGGGAAGCGGAAAGAGGGCCGGCTTCGAAGACGGCGGAAGCGACTCTTGGGTCGCGTCGTCTCCAATCTTCCTCTGACCCACTCCCGACCGATCTCCGCCGGAGCCCGCACGACGCCGTCGCCGATGGGGTTCGCCGCCCGGCCGCTCCCCCTCCTCCTGCTGCTCCTGGTCGCCGGCGCGGCCGCGACCGACCAGATCTTCACCACCTCAGGTAATCATCAACCGCGCCAGGGCCTCATCCCGATCTCAGCCCCTCCCTCCCCTCTCGGGTCTCGGCCGCCCTTGGAATTGGAAGCCCCTCTTCTTCTCCCGTATCCCTTGCGCACTTCCTGGCCAGATCCAGTTCTCCACAGCTCAAAATTACTCCACTGTGTCGCCGTGTTCAATTGATGTGATGCAAAATTCTGACTGGTTGATATCTGCATCTAGCTCTTGTTGGCTACTGAAATTAGATGGAAGGGTTGCACTGACTGAACTGCTGATGATTGTCAGGCGTGCCGTTCGGGAAGAACTCGCGTGAGCCGAGGTACCGCGTGGAGTTCCACCCCGTCGATTCGCCCTACCACCCGGTGAGTGGTTAACTCCTGATGAGTTCTCATTCTGTTCTCCAGCAGCACGAAAACATGTGCTTCCCTTGAGTTCTGAATTGCCAGGTTTAGCAAATAAGAATTTTGAGCCAAATAAGATGATGATACTACCAAGAAATAATAATCAGTGCATGATAATAATCAGTGCATGATATGTTAAATGTTTGTAACTAGCTAAGATCTCAAAAGAGTGAGGAATAGCAAGAGGAACTGCCTATCCTCTGTTTCTCAAACGGGGGAATATGTTACTGTATAAGCGGTGCTAATTCACCATGTTTCTACCAAGTCATGTGTATCCTAATGGCAGTGCCATTTAAGAATCCTGAATCTGGGTCTTTTACCTAAAGTCCTTGCTCCAGAGGGTGCTGTTTGACAAACCTACTTCCTCTAACTAATTGTAACTGTTAACGAAAGATACTTGCTGTTCTTCTGCAGGAGAATGGCCAGGAGTCTGAGCCAATGACTGACCACGAGGGGAGACAGTACACCTGCTACCTACCAGTGGAAGAAACCAAGACCATGAAGTCGATTGTCCCACAGAATGCAACCAATGTTATAATAGAAAGCGAACGGAAAGTTAAGCCAAAGGAGCCAGATGAACTGCTGGAGGTTCTCAAAGACCAGTGCTTTTACAGGGTGAGCATACAGCTCTTTCTTTGTGCATGATGAGCGCGTGGGACGTATGTTTGGTCTTGTGCATGTGTGCCAGGCTAATGGAATGCCTGGAAAATGATCTGATTGTCCTTATTGTTGTTGACACAGCATGAAGGTTGGTGGTCTTATGAGTTCTGCTATTATGGGAAAATCCGACAGGTTCATGTAGAGAATGAGAAGGTAAGCCATTTCCTTTGTGAGAGTCATAGTAAATAGATCGTGCTTATGTTAATCTTTCTATCCTCCACAGAAACTAATTCTGAATTGTTTTGGTACAAATATTGCTAGCTTTAAGAGGAGAGACCAGAACTGAACTAATTTACATTGTGAAAGAAGCATGGTAAAGCTGCTGCCTTGTGACCATGAGGTCACGGGTTCAAGTCCTGGAAACAGCCTCTTACAGAAATGTAGGGAAAGGCTGCGTACTATAGACCCAAAGTGGTCGGACCCTTCCCCGACCCTGCGCAAGCGGGAGCTACATGCACCGGGCTGCCCTTTTTTTTTTTAAAGAAGCAAACATTTTTTTTTCTCAGATAGTATAATACAGCTTCAATTATGTATCTTCATGCTTTCACAGTGTCATGTATGCACGTCGTAGTTGGTACAGCCTTTGAGCACCAACAGTATTACTATGGCTTCAGTTACATATCTTCATGCTTTGCATGCCGTAGTTGTTAGCACTTTTGAGTTTTTAGTTGCTTTATTGAGTGTATATCTTTTCTTACAGGTTATCCAAGAGTATGTTCTAGGTGAATATGACCCTGATGCAACCGATGCTTACCATGACAATCGCACCTCCGAATCTGCTGATGAGGATCACGTGAAAGATACTTCTAAGAGGTATTATACTAAATCTGTAAAGAAGGATACAAACAATAAATTACATCTGGAAGCAGAACCCTCTTGAATGAATGTTTTATGTTTCCGTGCCATTGCAGGTATCATGTCCACGTGTACACAAACGGGACTGTCTGTGATCTCACAGATATACCACGGTACACAGAGGTAAGAAAAAATAGGAAAGTACTATTGTAATCTTTGTGGCTGTGGTTGTAACTTGAAGCGGTTTGATTACTATGGTGTCATCCTATTGTGTAGTGTATTTGACTGTACACACCCTGCCTTCTTCCTACAGGTTAGGTTTGTTTGTTCCGAGCCCACTGTACTGATCAGTTCAATAAAGGAGATATCTTCCTGCAAGTATGTTTTAACTGTCCAAAGCCCAATGCTCTGCAAGAACCCGTAAGCACCATCTTTTTTCTTCTTCTTCTTCTGTTGACAGTCTCTTATTGTTCTACGATCTGAACTCATTTACCTTGTTCTGCTTGCAGGTTGTTTCAGCAGGAAAAGCGCACCTTCTTCATCCACTGCAACGAGTCGCTTCCCGAAGCAGAAGGTGAGGTCGCCGAGGACGACGACTCTCTCCCAAAAGAAGCTCAGATGTCCATCGTTCCAAACCCCGACGAATTGCATAACTACGCAGCTTACGCTACCTGATTGCCCGCCAATCACGGTGCCCTCAGCTAATGAAAGATACGTTATTTTGGAAGTACAACAGCAAGTTGGCAACATAGTATAACTATCCCCTGGCTTGTTCTGTCTGACGCCAACTAGTGGTGAGGTTACAGGGTGCTCTTTGAGCAGATGTCCATTACCGAAACAGGTTGAGATTGCCTTAGAGGAAGATTAAGGGCAAACAAAGAGTGTCCTGCTGTACTGTAGTGGTATATAATTAAGTAAAGGGGGTATTTGAGATTCAGTGGCAGGCTTTAGACACATTAAGTAAAGGGGGTATTTGAGATTCACTGGCTTATGCTATGCAACCCAGTATCATAAGCATTTTGTGGACACAAGTTGTGATAGCATGAGTTTTATGTACCACACACATACACTAATGAAAATGGTCTAAACTGTGTCAATCGTGTTAAAAAAAAATGTGTCGATCAAAGCTTTGTTTAACAAAGCAAAAACTCTGTGGACCAAAGCCTTGGTGTATTTCACCTTGTTTCACTACCAGATTGACACGCACCCTGAGGCCGCGCTTATGATGGTTGTATTTCAATACGGGGTGTTTTGTTTACACTTGTATTTTACTGGCCGCTGCACAATTTCCGGCTGGAAACAAAACGACCGTCCGAGGTCTGTATTTTTTACACGCGTGTCTGAAAACGAAACGATGATCCAAACAGAGCCTCAACCGTTTCTTTGTCACTACGGTGATATAACATGGGTGGAGATCTCTGAACCATATGCTCCTTGTTCTTGGGCTTAGCATCCAAAGTTAAAGTTATCAAAAGAATGGCCAGGCCATCCAAACATCTGCACTCAGAAGTAAGTAGTATCTTTGCTCACAAGATGGTCTTCACTTCAGAGCAGTCTCTCTACTTTCTATTGGTAGGAGCTTTGATATGTAAAATATGCATGAATATCAACATACCGCATCATAACATGTAAGTTTGGAGTCATGTGTACATGATGTAGATGTAGATTTAATTATCCTAGTTCATCCCATTGAAAATTAAATTATAGCCACAAATTTTTCAAAGACTGCATAGTACAATGCGACACGAAAATCACATGAAATATGTCCAGCACACTTATCTTCTATAAACGTTTGAAGCAAATGCTAGTAGTGTCAAAAGCTTCGCCACCGAACCCCAAATATATCCTTTACCCAGTTATACTATAGTACAGCCTTACTGATGTTATGTGGAAGAACACTGTTAAGCTATAATCGCAAGAACCGGTAAAATACCAACCAGTTCTTTTACATACAAACAAAATAAGTTAAATAACACTTCAAATCATTTTGCACCAACATTGTTGTGTCATAACTCATAAGACAAGACATATTACGCCATGCATTCCAGGAATTGGCCTTTGGGTCACTACAGGCAGGCATTGCCCAAGTAGTCGGCTACTTGCACCTTGGACCTGCAAACCACCCGTTTCTGATCCCATCCCAGTAGAAAGCGACGACGAAGCAGACTGCAAATGAAGTTATTGAAATCCATATAGCTGACTCGTTGTCTTCTATGGCTGTCATCATCTCTGAATCCTCGCCGATATCGGCAAGATCGGGATCTCCCGTCGTAAGATCAGGATTTCCCGTCGAATGGACCACCACAGACGATGGAAACTTCGGGAGGGGTCCCGAGAGATGATTATAGGAAAGCACCAAACGTGTCAAGCTTAACAAACCTTGGAGCGATGAGGGTACCGGGCCGAACAATTCGTTGTGGGAAAGATCAAGAACCTTGAGGTAAAGCAAAGATCCGATGTCCGAAGGGATAGAGCCACTGAGATGGTTGTGACTTAGATTGAGGACCGTGCTCAAGCTGGTCGGCATTGTGGGGATGACACCACTGAGCGAATTATCGCCGAGATCAAGCTCAATGAGAAACTGCGATGAGCTGACCGAAGCCGGAATGGCACCGGTGATCTTGTTGCCCTCCAAGTACATGTTTGAAAGCCGCGGTATCTGGAAAATCTCATGTGGTATCTCTCCATCAAATGAGTTTTGGCTAAGGTCCAATTCATTCAGGCTCACCAAACCAACAAGTGCACTTGGTATATGGCCATCAAGATTGTTCCTTTGGAGCTTAAGAACGGCTAGGCTACCGAGTTTGCCGATCTCGGCGGGCACCGCACCGCTCAGCTCATTGCTTGCAAGATTCAAGAGAAGCAGCTTACTGCATTTGCCCAGTTGCCAGGGTATACCTCCCACCAAGCTATTGTTGTCCAACTCAAGATAAGCCAAGCTCGAGGCATCGCCAATCGAGCCGGGGATGACACCATCGAGAAAGTTCCCTCCAAGACGAAGGCGGTAGAGGCCGCGAGAGAACCCCCATGGGATGTGCCCTTGAAGCTTATTGTCGGTGAGATCAACGGTATCCAAACCCGGAGCCAAGAACATATCCGAAGGTATCTCACCACTCAGCATGTTGGAGCTCAAATCCAGCACCCTCACGTTCTTGGTGATCCCACTTGGTATGGAGCCACTGAACTTGTTGTGGCCAGCCGCGAAACGAGACAATGTTGTCACGCTCGACAAGCTGCCGGGTATCGTGCCGCGAAGATCGTTGCCGGCAAGGAGCAGGGTCTGGAGGTTGGGGAGCTTGAGGAACTCATCGGGCACATCACCCGTCAGGTTGTTGTAGCTCAGATCCAGCAGAGTGAGATTTCCATGCCGGAACAAGCCCGTCGGTATCTGCCCACTGAAATTGTTGTTGGATAACACCAGTTCCTTCAATGAGAGGGCCATCTCCGTGGGGAGGTCACCGTCGAACCCATTGTAGCTGAGGTCCAAGACTCTCAGTGTAGGCAAAGAACTCAGCTGCTTGCTCACATTTCCGGTGAGATGACTGAAGGAGAGATCAAGAAGCTCCAGCCTGCGGAAGCCGGTGAAGTCGGCGAGCGGGCCGGCCAGCTGGGCGTAGCTGAGGTTGAGCGCCCGCAACCCGGCGCCCAGGGAGCACGAGGACAGGTGCTGCGGCATGTCTGCGAACCTGTTCCTCGAGAGGTCGAGAGACTCGAGGGTGCCGAGGGAGCACAGGGCGGCGAGCACGGAGGAGTCGGAGAGGCCGAAGCCGGACATGGAGAGGCGGAGCACATCCGCCGCCGCCGCTGGTGCGCCGGAGCGGTTGTTAGACGGCGGCACGGAGCAGGTGACCCCGCTCCACAGGCACGGGTCCGGGTTGGTCGTGTTCCAGCTGGCCCACGGGGCCGTGGCGGACACCGCGGTCGAGAGCTCCCTCATGGTGCTTTCTTGCGCTTCGTTCAGCCGCGGCGGCTGCGGTTGCGCGCCGGCGGCCATGGACAGATGAAGCAGCAACAGCAGCAGCGCGTGGAATGACCAGCCATGGTGAGAAGCACATGAGGCGGATGACCTGCTGCTCTTTCCCATGGCTGCTTGTTCTCTCCGTGACTATGCTGATGTCGAGAAGGGAATGGATCCATCACCACAGAAGCAGCGATGGTACTGTACATGTTCTAGTCGTCGGCAAGTGGGCCTCGCGAACCAAGCAACCCGTTTGGGTTCAAGTCCTGGTGCTCGCGTTTATCTTGGATTTATTTCAATATTCCCGGCGACACGCTTTCAGTGGAAGGAGATGTTCCCGTCGACTACGAAGCGCCTATGATGACTTCCTAAAATTTGAAGATGATATGCCAGCTTAGTCTTTCGGAGGTGCTCATAAGAATAGGGTGTGCGTGTGTGCGTTTGTAGGAGCGAGTGTATGCGCATTTATATGAGCGCTTACGTCTGTACTATATTCAAAAAAAGGCAAGTGGGCCTCGAACGGTTGACGAGGTAGCAGAGAAGTTGTCTACACGTTTACACATCATATTATCATGCATGGTTTGACCAAGAAATATAAAAAACCGCAGGTTTGCATAATTGCATTGGCATGTCCACTCGAACCCGGAACATTTTGTTTGCAGTGAATACAAACTTTTTGAATTCACCAAGATCACCGGCGCCATTCCAACTGCAGTCAGCTCATCGCAGTTTCTCATCGAAATTGATTTTGGGAATAATTCGCTCGGTGGAGCAATCACCACATTGCCGGCCAGCTTGAGGGCGGTACTCAATCTAAGCCACAACCATGCATCTCAGTGGCTCCATCCCTTCGAACATCGGCTCTCTACTTTACTTAAAATGTCCTTGATCTTTCCCACAACGACTTGTTCGACCCGGTACCGCGCCCTCGCTCGAAGGTCTGCAGAGCTTGACAAAGTTGGTGCTTCCTACAATCATCTCTGGATACACCTCCAAGTTTCCATGGTCCATGGCGGTCCACTCGACGGGAAAATCCTGATCTTACTATGGGAGATCTTGATCTTGAAATATTGACGAGGGTTCAGAAATGATGACGGTCATTCAAGATAACGAGTCGGCTATATGGGTCGCAATAACTTCATTTGTAGTCCGCTTCCCCAACAGTTAATATATCTTTCGTTAGGATATAGCAATGTTAATGCTTACATGGCATAATATATCTTTTGTTTGTTAATACTCCCTCTGTAAACTAATATAAAAGCATTCAGATCACTACTTTAGTATTTTAAACGCTCTTATATTAGTTTACGAAGGGAGTATATAGCAATGTTGGTGCAAAATGAAGGTTATTTTATTCATGACGAAATACCAACCGTTTATTTTACTGGTTCTTGCAATTGCAGCTTAACAATGTTCTTCTACTACTCCAGGCAAATGTTTATAGAAGATTATGCAGCGATCTTGCGAGGCTGCGCTTGTACACAACTTGTAGTCACATGGTAGAGAGATTCCTCTGAAGTGAAGAATCATCTTGTGAGCGCCGGTGGTACTACTTGCTTCTGACCATTCTCTTGACAGCTTCACCTCTGGCTGCAAAGCCGACGAAGATAGCATGTGGTTCAGGGCTTAGATGATACTCCCTCCGTAAACTAATATAAGAGCATTTAGAATACTAAAGTAGTTATCTAAACGCTCTTATATTAGTTTACAGAGGGAGTATAGTAGTGGAGTAAATCTCGAAAAGCTGCACCCATGTTACAAAGCAGTGATGAAGAAAGGCCAGGGTGGGCTGCAACCTTCACTCAACCTAGCCAAACAAGGCGAAATGCTTAATATTTTCTGTGTAAAAAAAAATATAAGTAATGTTCTAAACACTCTTATATTTCTTTACGAAGAAAGTACTTTGTATATAGTACCCTAATACTCCCTCCGTTTCTAAATGTAAGTTCTTTTAGAGATTTCACTACAAACTATGTACGGATGGATATAGACAAATTTTAAAGGGTAGATTAACTCATTTTGCTCCGTATGTAGTCCATAGTGGAATCTCTAAAAAAACTTATATTTAAAAACGGAGGGAGTATAAGACTTTTTTTATACAAGCTAACAGAACTTGGAGTGGTACATTGAGTTATAATGTTCTAAACGCTCTTATATTATCGGACGGCTGGGAGTGGTTCATTGAGTTGTAAGAAAATAACTGCAAGCACATCATGGTTAGACTATTTATTAGTATTTTCAATTGTTTCGAAAGAGAAGTTGGAAGCTTCGAGCTGCGCTTGGTCAACCAGAAATCGTTCAGTGAATCTTGTGAGCAAATAGTTTTGTTTATTTCGTGGTCAGATCAAACAGAACATGATAAGATCATCTGTGTGCGTACGTGTAGACTACTTGGCCTCCGCTACCCCGTCTACTAGCACGTACGCGTAGTCTTGCTGCTGATAGGTAACCCGGGAATTGTTTTTTCTACAGCCAATAAACAATTGAAGTGCTGTCTGCGACAGTATACTACCGTACGTGAAGAACAACATCCGGGAAAAAAAATATCCCTCGCCGTATCCTTCAATGTACGGCACATTTATAGATAACATGCATAAGAAAAGAACTTTTATCGTTAAAACCTTGTCATTTCTACATAGTCAAGGCGATCAAATAACGGCAAGTTCTCTCATGCTGAGAAGGATTCTAAATATGTAATCAGTTCATGATATCAGATGCCAAATATATTAGGGACACTACGTGAAGGATGCAAGAAGTTACTTGGATGATTGACCATATCGAAGGAGCCAATTTGCATTGGAAGAGCACGTTTTTATGGTCTCATCATGGTGACAAAAAATACATTGCGCACTGTCATTGCGTGTCTTTGGTAAGAACGACTTCTCAATGAAGATACCACGCATAGATTTCTTTCTTGAGTGGTATCTTCACTTGGATGACTGATCATGTAGAACAAACGTTTTCCAACCATTTCTCTCCTTTTTCGCGGGAAACCAATTTTGTTTTCCAAGGCAGCAATTATACTCAAGGTTCCACCAAAGTAACCCCTGCGTCGGGTGAAAAGTGTACGTTTGGCTTTAAATTTTGCCCGTAAAAGAGTGTACTTCTATCTTCTCAATGCACTTTAAAATAGAAAAAAAAATGCTTGTCTCTCATCACACGGTAATCAAGACTAACAACAATCTACACATGGTCTCCTTAGTTTCCACATGCACTTGGCTCATTGGGGGTTGGGTAATTAAAGAGGAGAGGAGAGAGATGGTGACTTGCACTTTTCCAATGCATTTTTTACTCCGCTTCATAATTTGTCTTAAAATTTCTGTCCATACACTTTTCACCGGACGGAGGGAGTACGGTCTTTGCATAAGAAAAAGCATAACAAAATCTTCTATGATACCAGCAAAAAAAAAACTTTTTTGCGACACTGACAGGTGGGCCAACGGCGCCAGGTGGAAGGAGGGGGACCCCACACGTCGGTGACCGGCTGACAGTCGGATCGGGACCCGGAGAGATGTGCTCGGTCGGCACAAGAGAATGCATCCACGGTCTACTCTCTACCCGCGTGCTACAGTGGCGTACCCCGGACCCCACCTGCCAGTGAGGTCGGAGGCGCACGGGCCCCACGTGGTTGGTGCACCCTGCTTTACCCGTAGGAATTAACGTAAAATAAAATTGACCCGCAGCGCTGCCTGGCATCGCGTCCTCTTCCTCCCCCGAAGAAAGGGAAGCAACCAGGCAAGAACAGGGGAGGCGCTCAGATCTCTTCCCTCCAATCCATCCATCCACCGATCCATCTGCCTCGCCAGGATCCTCGTCGACCCCTGCTCCGGCGGAGCGTACGGGCCTTCTCGGCCCCGCCCGACCAAATCGCGCCAAGAACCGAGATTTCCCTGCGCGGCGGCGGCGGGCGTCATTCGCCAATGCCGGCGGCGTCCCCGTGAGGCCTCTCCGGCTCGGACGGCGCGGGTCGGGATCCTCGCCCCCTTGCGCGGAATACCGCGTTCTTGGAGGAGTGGATTGCGCGGAGATCTCCATTTTCCCCCGTTTTCCCCCATAATCTTGGCGCAAATCTGTTCCCCCCGCCGGAAGGATCTCTTGCCGCCTTGACCCGCCTTGGGCGGCCGCGCCGGGACCATGGTGAACTCCAACTACTCGGCGCTCCCGCTGACCTCCACCGCCATCGAGCTGCAATCAAGCCAGCCGCCGCCGCCCAAATCTGGCGCCTCCGCCAACGGCCACGCCAAACTCACCAAGCAGGACTCGTTCCTCGGCGAGGTCGAGGATGACGCCCCCGGCGAGCACGACTCACTGCCGCTCATCGGCGACGACGGCCCCTCCGGCCCGCCGGAGGGCTCGGGCGTCTCCGGCGCGGTGTTCAACCTCGCGACCTCCATCATCGGGGCGGGCATCATGGCGCTGCCGGCGACCATGAAGGTGCTCGGCGTCGCCGTGGGCCTCGTCTCCATCCTCGTCATGGGCGTCCTCTCCGAGGTCACCATCGAGCTGCTCGTCCGGTTCGCGGTGCGCTGCCGCGCGCTCTCCTACGGCGAGCTCGTGCACCGCGCGCTCGGCCGCCCCGCCAGCGTCGTCGCGCAGCTCTGCATCGTCGTCAACAACGCCGGGATCCTCGTCGTCTACCTCATCATCATCGGGGACGTCATGTCCGGGTCGCTCAAGCACATGGGCGTCATGGACCAGCTCGTCGGCCACGGCGAGTGGGACAACCGCAGGCTGCTCATCCTGTTTGTTCTCGTGGTGTTCCTCGCGCCGTTGTGCGCGCTTGAGAAGATTGACTCGCTGAGCCTGTCGTCCGCCGCGTCGGTCGGGCTCGCCGTCGTCTTTGTGGCCGTCTCGTGCATGATCGCCGCGGTGAAGCTCGTCGAGGGCAAGCTCGCCGCGCCGAGGATGGGGCCGGATTTCAGCTCGAAGGTGGCGGTCCTCGACCTTCTCGTGGTGATACCCATCATGACCAACGCCTACATCTGCCATTTCAACGTGCAGCCCATCTACAACGAGCTCAAGGAGAAGACGCCTCAGAACATGTACAACGTCAGCCGGATCTCCACCGTGCTCTGCGTCGTCGTGTACGCGCTGACCGCCATCTCTGGGTACCTCTTGTTCGGCGACGACACCGAGTCCGATGTCCTCACCAACTTCGACAAGGACCTCGGGATCAAGTTCAGCACAGTGCTCAACTACATTGTGAGGATCGGGTACATCATCCACCTGGTCCTCGTCTTCCCGGTGGTCCACTTCTCGCTGAGGCAGACGGTGGACTCGCTGGTGTTCGGGGAGCTCGCGCCCCACAGCAGGAAGAGGATGCTCTCCCTGACGGTGGTGCTGCTGGCCCTCATCTACCTCGGCTCGACCATGATACCCAACATCTGGATGGCCTTCAAGTTCACCGGCGCGACCACGGGGCTGGCATTAGGTTTCATGTTCCCCGCACTTGTCGCATTGAGGCTGGACAAGGAAGGGGAGTGCCTGGGCCGCGGAGAGAGGCTCCTGTCGGTCGGGATGCTGGGGCTGGCCATCGTCGTCAGCGTCGTCGGGGTGGTCGGAAACGTGTACAGCCTGAGGAGCAAGTCTGAGTGAGTGATGGATGGATCATCAAGGTGAGCTATATTTGTAGGGCTTATCATACCCAGGCTGTATTACCACTGCCAGAATACACTAGTTAGCAGGTACACCAGTTCCAGCTGAGCTGCTGAGCAAAGCTCATCATACTATACATTTTCTTCATCTACAGGGTTGTTTCATGGGTGATGGGCTGACATGTTGTTGGTGGGCATTCTTGTACTTTTGGACCATATTCTTTGATGTATTTTTTTTGTTTTACTTGTTCTTAGATATATACATATACATGTGTATCCTGGGTCTACTTTCTGATCGAGGCAGCAAATCAACCCTGGTTTTTTCTACTGAGGTTGTTGTGTGCCTATGGTATGATGAAAGCTGCATTCAGGAAATCTACCTTATTAATGAATTTTGCATTCAGAAAACCTATCTCCGTGCATTATATGATGAATGTTGTTCAGAGAATGTATCTTTGTCATTCTCATCTGGCTCTGGATATTCTTGTGGTATCTTTTTTATGACCGTCTATATCCTCACTGAAACAATTATATAGACAGATTTGAGAAGAAGTTTACTCTGATACATATGTTTATCTGGTTCATCTGTTTACACATCATTTTTTCCAAGTGGGGGACTGGAATTGAAGTTTTCTAGTTTGAGAGCCTTTGGACCAGATTCTTTGATGTACTTTTTGCCATTGCAAGAAAGATGCCTGAATAGTCAGGTACAGCACACAAGCAGTTCCTCCAGATTACAATCAAGGTTCAAAAGTAAAAGCAGAAAAAAGAACAACTACAAGATGAAGACGACCCTGGGACACCCTCCAGCCAGATAACATAGCACAGAACTCATCAAGCTAGCAGATAACATAGCTTCAAGTGTAGACACTGGGCTATTCTTGCAGCATTTTTTATGACTATCTATATTCTCATCGAAAGAATTGTACAGAGACAACTGAGACAATCGACTCTGATTTACATGTGTGATTCATCGCTTTAAATTTCATTTTGCTTGAAATTTGTTTGTTTTTCAGGACTTCTCAATCTCGAAATAAATTTCATTATAAACAAAAGGGTGATACGTTCTTAGATAGCGCATGCGAAAGTGGACTGAAGGGATTTAAGAAGTCAAAACACCGAAGATACAGAGGGCTATCACTAAAGTAAAATGCTGAATAACATTTAGGGGATGTTTCGCCTAACTGGCAATTGCGACATTCCCGGATATTTCTCGCTGAACAGTGCTCATACATCTGTATGTTACAAAAGAATACAGGAACAAAACTGTTACATCATCATCACGAGCATAATCTGTGGTCATTGCTGTTAACACCACCGTATATATGCCTAGCAGCTTTTACCACGACGACCAAACGGTGAGGTACAGCAGAATGGTACAACAGCCACATGGACTCCCAAGTATGCATTGATTTCAGAAATCGGGACCTGGGGACCACAAGGAAATAGGATATTTAGTCATTTATAAGAGTTCAGAAGAAGCTGCAGGAAAAAAAATCATTTTCTACAGCAATATAGTGTATCGGAAAAGCTCAACTAGGCGACGACAATGTTGGCGAATCGAGGTACAAAATATTTTCTAGCTCCAACCAAGTCTCGTATAACACTAGTTCATTTGACAAATCGGATGAAAAGAAATTACCTGCAACTAAAACTGCGAGTTGCTGAGGAATGTGACCATGCATCGCGAGCTCTGAAACATTTTGTCGATCTTCTGCCAGACCCTGCTCTGGACGTCTAGAAGTTTCCTCGCTTTCTCCTGTAGCGTCGAGTGGCGCCGTATTGTTTCACCATGTATCTGCTTCCAAGGAAGATGAAATATGCTTTAAGCACCAACTCGATGGTTTTTAACATGGCATACACGTTATCACATACCTTCAGAAACAATTTCAGAACAGCTTGAACAAATTCGAAGTTGTTCCTGCAGGAAAGCTCGTGAATGAAGTAGTCCAGCAGCAACGAGATGGACTGGAGCTCGGGTCTTGGTTCCTCTGACTCTTCCACCTCGTCTTCATCTATTATCTGTAGCATCCGTAGTTCCATATCTAAGGATGACGGAGATAGGCCTTTTAGGTAGTCGGTGAACGCTGAATCTGCAAAACAGATTCCAGGCCAGTGCTTACTATGACAAAGGTTGCAGCTTCTTCATATAGTCTCGTCAATAGACAGTGAGAACCAAAATATCTGATGCTTATTTACGCGTTTTGCTTGACTGAAGATACTAATAAATACTTACAGCTCTCAAGTTCTCCACAGGATTGTAACAGCCGACTGAAGTAGGAGGAGAGATCAGCCATCTTTTTATGACCTATGTCCTCAGTAGTGCTGCCGTCTGTTTCTTTACTGGAAGGAGGCTCAAACAATATCTCCCCAGAAAGGGATGGAACTGTGGGCAAGAAAAATGGCGCCTGCTCAGGTTTCTTAGGTGGCTCGATCGGTTTGTTTCGAACCTAAAGACACAGAAATGTGACGATGAGCACTTCAAGTACAATCGGGCTTAACGCACAAAACAAAAATATTACTTAAGTAAGATCTTCCTTCAGTCACAAATAAGTGTCCATTAGGACATTTAGTCATTAAGTGCTAGCATTGATCAGCACTTCCTACTGTAGTATTATATTTGTCAAACTTCATAAATTTACAATATTACCAAGCATTTTTTTAATAGAAACTTACTACCATGCCCAAAATGTTCATCAAAATATTGTCACCCACAGTTAAAGTAGTTCATCTACACATTCTACTATATACACCCCACCTAATTCTAACTCAAGGAGCTCGCATAGTTAATGCAAGGTCAGAGGATTCGTTACTTTGCAGCGAAAATTTTCAGTATCAAAACGGAGACAAAATGCATTACCTTTATAATGTCAAGATTTGTCAAGCTTTGCCATTGACTCCTTGGGAGTAATGAGAGTGTGATCATATTTGGTATTTGATGATCCATTATGACAAAAGGTTTAATATTAGATTGATTTGAATCTTGTGATTTTTTAATGGGTTCTTCCTCCTCAGATCTTTCGGCTGATGAAACAGTTGGCAAAAGCACGTTCCGGACATGTTTACCACTTGCATAGCTATCAACATTTGTCGAAGGTGAGAACAAAGCTTGATTAACCCTGTCATAATTATTAAGAGAAGTATGAGCTTTATATACGAGCTAAATAATAAGTTGCAGAACACCAATAAACTACGTAAGTTTGTCATCCATAATGGCAGAAGATTATTAAGTAGAAAGATAACAGGAGGTAAAAACACTATCAGTCTTGAGTTGCCTGTGCTTGCATTCAACTCTTTGCTTTTAGGGACATTCAACTTCATGGAAAGCAAAACTGTAAGTGTGACCAACATAAGGGCCAGAATGAACATGTCGGTAAAGTTTACGTTTTTCAGAAGCTGTTCCATGTGGCAACCAGTCAGCAGCAGCTTACAACTTAAACTATAAAAGTAACTATATTGTCATACTCTTTAGCTCTAGCATAGTTTTATCAACAGAATGGAAATGAACATTAAAATAACAAAGAAAAGTGTTTGTCCAGTGATGAAATCAGCTTCTTTTAGACGGTACGGGTGGTTGGTTGGTTGCGTGCGACGGTATGGAAGTTTAGTTAATTATGTACATTGATACAGTGTGGACTGACAGTAGTATTTATTTGCCTAAATGAGATGTGCCGTGATTAGCACAAACTGCACCAGCTTGGAAACTCATCTTATGATACTTTCCTGAAATATGAAGCTATCAAAGGTATGCAAATTAACAGGGTGAGCACAAGAAACAATGAAAGCCTACCAAAGATACACGCCATTTTGATCAACATGGGTGGTTGCCAGCACATCCATATTAGGAGACATAGAGACGGATGTTATAGATACATCAACACGCATTGCATCTATCTGTCTTGCTAAACTGATGTCCCATATTCTGAGCGTCCCATCCATACTAGACGAGATGAGCCATTTCCCATCTTCACTGAAACACAGATCAGTGATACGATCTGTATGCCCTTCAAATCTACGGACCATTTTCATCGATACTGTATCAAACAATACAAGAACCATATCATCTGCCACAGTAGCAAGAAGACCTGCCATAAAAACAGCAACAACAAAAACTGTTAATCATCCATGGCATCCTACAATGGAATAACAAAACATGTTGAATATTACCATTTGCCCGGTGATATGCAATCTTAGTTACAGATTTACCAACATTGAATTTGGACTTTAGCTTGCAACTTTTAAAATCCCAAACCTGCAGGAGACAAGTCAATAGCTGAGTAATGGAATCACGGTTTAAGTAAATTGTAACTGAAGTGCAACAGCATCATCAAACCTTAATATCTCCACGGTATCCAGCACTAATCAGAGAGCCATTTGTAGCATCACATGCTAATCCAACAACTTCCCCTTCATGTGCACATTGCAATGACAGCGAGCCATCAATGTAACTACCACGACTAATCCCAGATTGAAGGTTAAATTTTTCGATCCAACCACCTTCGGTGCCCAAGATAGTAAAATTACCACATGCACTTATAGTACAAGCCTGCCGGAAAAGAAAAGGAATTTCTTAAAGAAGTAGGGAAATACTTCTATCATTTATAGTACAAGCTTGTTCTGATCTAGCCCACGGTAAGAATTGAGAATTCAATACATTCTTATAGTATAAGGTCAACACATTCAGATTACAAAAACAAGCATTACCTTAATCGGTGACTCAGTCTCTGACGATGGTGTAAGAATATGTTCGCCTATAACAAAGTTCTGAAGACGCCATACATATGCCTTTGAAGTATCCATGTGGCATGTAACAACATTACACCAATCACGTGCACGTATCTCAGCTGAACAACAGTTGATTCCATGGTAAATAAGCAAATTTATCTAAAAAAGATGACAGTTTGTGGTTTCTTTTCAACGCTAGTAAAGGTACACAGAATACTGGTACAGTGGTTTATTATGTGTTAGCATGGAAATAGGTATGCCCTTTGCACCAAGTATAAATAGTACAGATTGAAGGTTATCATGGTTTACTACTTCTAGAAGAAATCACACAGATAGAAAAGCAGAAGAACGTGATATGAACTTTAGTATTTCAAGGACCAGAGAATTACCACAATCAAATGCAATAACTGGTTTTAGCTTTATCTCTTCCTCCTGCAGAGAAGAAGAAAATGTCAGAACCTCAATAAGGAAATGATGAAACGGAAGGCGATAAAGGAACAGTAATAAAAAATTCACCTTTACTCTAAGCTTTTTTGCTCTTTTGGCCACATGCCGCTGAGAAAGCTCTCTGCTTTGTTGATCCTGTCAAAAAAGTGTTACTTCAATAGGATTAAAAAAACAGCAAACATAAACTCATTTTGCTCGAAAAGGAAAAAAAACTGAGAAGAAGACAAACTGCAGGAATTCAGGATAAAGATGAGTGTGCGTGAAGTGAACACTGTTACTACAATAGCATTTTGAGAGGAAAAAAAATGCAGGAAATGACAACAGGTGCGCCAGTGTGCGGCTGTAAAAAATTAATGTTACAAAAGTTATGAATTACCTGAACAACTGAGAAAAGACGGAAGGCGCGGTCTTGACCAGCGGATAAGATGAATTTTCCGTTGCCATAAAATCTAACAACAAAATAAACTGACTCAATAAAACACAACCGAAACAGAAGTATAGACACAACAAACTTGGAGGGCATTTATTACCTTATGCACCGAGGTGGAGCACTATGCCCACTTCGAAACCGTAACAGACGAGCATCTCCTTCATTATTATCAAATATCCACATCTGGCATACAGTATATTAGATCACTATAAGTTTCAAATGTAAACTGAAATTAAGGTGTTGCGGCTAACTTAATCTGATTGTCAAAGCAAATATATCTCACACCAGTATTGACTTTGTTTTTCTTGGCTGACTTTGTTACTTATTAACCTGCTGCAAAGCTCGATTCCGTAGGAGGAACCTTATATGCTCCCGCCAAATAAGGCGAGGTGGTATAAATAGAAAAAAGGGAGATGGTGTTCTATGAAAGAGGCTAAGCATTAGGTCAGGCAACATGCAGCAGCTTTTGACCTTCATATGTAACAGCTCAACGGCTAATAAGATACAAAGGTTTTGTCCGTCACTACCAATAATGTGCAAAAAGAAGACAAGAAAATGGCACTTACTTTTATTGAATTATCAGCTGCTGAGCTCATCAAAATAGGTTCATTGGCAAAGAAATGAAGTGATACAATAGAACCATCATGGGCCTCCCTAATCACAGAGTGCAGCCTTCTCTTCTCAAGATTCCAAATGCTAATAACACCCGAGGAACCTCCAGATGCTAGAAGGGGTTGCCCATCTGGCAGACAAAGCAAATTTGAGAAAAACACCTTGGATGCGGTAATGTATCTACCGACTGGTCATAAAATTAAGCTCTGTATCCGTATTTCCACAATAAACTACACAAGCTCTAGAATTTTATTCAAGCATACCAAATATCATCGTTATTTAGTTTGAACTACTCCCTCCGTCCCATAATGTAAGACGTTTTTTGACACTGTCAAAAAACGTCTTACATTATGGGACGGAGGGAGTAGTACGCAAATCAGTAAAGGTTTCATTGACAAGTCAAATGTCCAAAAACTCATATAAAGAAAATTCATAAAGCCAAAAAGAATGTGTCAGCTATATTTTCTGAACTGGATCTCCGAATTAACGAATTTGCATCATAAATACGATATAATCATAATCACAAACCAAACTTGAGGACTTGAATAAACCAGGATTTGTTTGGGAATTTCATTACTGTCACAGGATGAGCAAACATGAATTATAAAAGGTTGTACTGTATATCGTGTCAGATAAAATCACCTGTTCGAAATGACAGGGCAGTTACAGCACCCCGAATTTCATGGTTGAAAGACATCAACTCTTCATCATATCGTATATTGTGAACATGAATTGATCCATCAGAGCAACCGACTGCAACCATATCCAGAGCAGGTGAAGAAACACAACAACGTACTGATGAATCCCAACCCTTAAAATCATATATTTTTTTCTTTGTACTGATATTCCACAGCTGCAATGGTCCTTCTTCACTACCAATAATGACCTGATGTATCAATGATAAACAGACTTGTGAACATGCAAAAAATTCAGAAAGCAAACTATCTCCAAAGAAATCAATAATTTCAGGCACCTTATTTAGGTAAGTGTCCGGATGCATAATGCAGGTTGGAGTAAACTTGTCTCCCAGTGATATGTTTCCAACAGGCTCACTGCTTGGTTTAGCTCCTCTGAAGGCCCAGATAAATATATCACCTTTAGTATCTGCACTGAGAATGTATTCTCCGAACAGGTACAACATGTTGACCTTTTCTTCATGTTTAGTAAAGGTAACCACCTAATTTTTGAAGAGAAAACATTAAAAAAAAAGGCTCAATACTTCAATAGTAGTTGATGGACATGATATAGCAGGGTCTGGATCAAGAGCAGATACTTTGGTCCTGGGTGCATTTGCTCCCAGGGTTTCTTTTTCAAACAAGAATTTGCAGAAGTACAAAAAAGTTATATATGTAGATCATGGAATGATGTGTCCACTTTCAAAAACATGTCTATTTGTGTGCTGTAAAAACAAGGAAGCTGAGCTAATATAGAAACTGAAAGTGCCCACAAATTATCTTTTTTTGTATAACCACATAATCAAACATTCTGTTTCGCAGAACATTACAAGTGCACCTATTAATCCACAATCAACATCTGATTTCACAAGAGATCTACAAGTACATCTGAAACAAAGGCATTTTCTGGTCAGGAACTCAATTTTGGAAGTTTGGAATAAGTAGCGAATAATCATTTCATTCACCAGGCACAACACACTTAGGGTTGATACAATGATTCAGCTATCCTAAACACAGCAATTCCCTTACCAGATCGGTCCGTTTGAAAACCGCGATATCACTTCCATACGCAGCGAAGGTGTATTCTTTGAAGGACGCGAGAGCACGGATCTTCTTGGGCAGTTGAGGTCCTTAAATCGCAAAGAAAGTTTACACACCATGAGCGGAAAAAACAACAAGCTGAACATAAGAAACCAAGCATACTAAATAGCAGGCTCACCGGCAAGGACCAAAGTGAGCTTGGCACACTGCACAACAAGAAGAGAAAACAGCGTGATTAGTTATATCACAAAATGGAAGTCTGTTGCATCAGAGTTATATGTAAAGCCGTTGAAAACAATAGAAGACAGACAGGTGCAGTAAGGCAGGTTTATCTGAACACAAGCTCGACTGTAGAAGGGATAGCTCATTACATCATATTAAGCCCGGTGTGGCGAGCAACCAGCAGGAAATCAGCACTGAACTCCGCATGAGCTCCAGACGGAAGCTAACATGTCGCTGCCTCTAGTAGTATATCAACCCTAAATACGGACGGAGAAACGGGCAGCGGGCTCCTGCGAGCTCCCTGGCTATGACACTAATCCACTGCGGTGGGCGGGGCGAGGGAGAATAGAGGGGGTGGGGTGGGGTGGTGGTGGTGGCTTACGTTGTAGACGTGGAAGGCCTTGCCGACGCTGACGGTGACGAAGGTCTCGGTGCCGAGGCGCTGCAGGGAGAAGGGCACGCCGCCCGTGGTGATGTACCCGATCGCGCGGAACGGCTCGAAGATCCCCATCCCTCCCCGGGCCGCGGCGGACGTCTGGGGCTTCTCAGGTCTGGAGGGGAGAGACGGGTGGGTGCGCCGGCGGCGAGGGTTTTAGAGGGGGTTTGGGGCGGCGGCGCGAGGAGGAAGGGGGGCAAAGGGTGAGGGAGGCCGCGGTAGGTCAGTCAGTTTCGGTGGTTTTGTTTGGGCCATCTGGGTGGGTTCGTTGGGTCCAGCCCCTTCCCCGTCCGGTCCATCAGGGTGGTTTGGGCCAGACCCGCCTGTATACAGGCATTGCAACAAGTTCTTCTGAGAACAACTAATTAACAAGCGCTCCTTCGGAAGCCTCGCAACGATCAGCGTCACTTGGCGCGCTCACAGTCATTTGTCACGTGTCGTTCCGGATTTTTTTTTTATTTTTACGCACGCGTTTTCGGCTTTTTAAACGGTTTTTTTCAGTTTTTTTGACGTTTTGGTTTTCGGAATTGCCTTGCATACGATCCTTTCTCATCCGATTCTGTACGACCAGAGACATGCTTGATTCAATCTGATGTGGCCCACAAGCCCAGGTCAGTCTTATCGTACACAATTTTGGATGAATTTCATCGTACGTGTAGCAACACTCTTTGGTTTTTTACCGGTCTTCCCTAGCTTTTCGACCAAATTTTTTTTTCAAAAAAAATATTTTTTTTGCGCAAAAAATGCATTTTTTTCGGGAGAGTCACGATTTTGTTTTCACGAGAGGCCTCTTGGAAACGGAAAAAAAACATGTTTTCTGTTTTTTTTTCTTTCACGAGAGGCACGGTTTTGCTTTCGCAAGAGGCACGGGCGTGCCTCTTTCGGAAAGGGAAAAAAACACGTTTTTTATTATTTTTTTCTTTCGCGAGAGGCACGGTTGTGCTTCCGCGAGAGGCACGGGCGTGCCTCTTTCGGAAAGGGAATAAACGCGTTTTTTGTTTTTTTTCTTTCACGAGAGGCACGGTTTTGCTTTCGCCAGAGGCACGGTTGTGCGCGAGAGGCACGGGCGTGCCTTTTTCGGAAAAGGAAAAAAACGTGTTTTCTATTTTTTTTTCTTCCGCGAGAGGCACGGTTGTGATTTCGTCAGAGGCACGGGCGTGCCTCTTTCGGAAAGGGAAAAAAACCCGTGTTCCTGGTTCGGTTTTTCGTCGGTTTTTTTCATCCGGTTTTTTCGTGAAAAAAGAGTTCGTCAAAACCTATCAACATAGAATCTAGTTTTTGAAGATCTCGACGCGAGGAATCCAATGGCGAAAGCCGTTCGAGATTTGGACGCACGGTTTAAGAGATAAAACGTTTTGAATAAACGGATCTACGAAAAAAGGGAAAACTCCGAGGTTGCGACAAGTGGCGCACATGCAGCGCGCCACTTGTCGCAACCTGGGAAAGTTGGAGTGATCTCCGCAAGAAGTACTCCTTAATTAGTGATTTCGAGTTTTTCTGCTTTGTATAAGAAAAAAACACAAGTTCTTCTGCTTTTTTCAATTTAATTTTCCTTTTTTCGCTCTAAACACACACACACCCTCTCTCACACATGATGAGTTTATTTTCGGCCAAGATGTATCTCGTTCATGGAAAGCAATGCCCATCCCCTAGCACTACCCTCTTTCTCTCCGGCTGCACAAACACTAGTAGAAAAAGGGTCAAGTGTGAAGCACATTAGTGCCAGTTTGATTTTGAGCCGGCACTAATGTGTCCATTAGTGCCGGTTCCAATGGCTAGTCGGCCGCTCTCATTAGTACCGGTTCATGGAGAACCTTTAGCACCGGTTCGTGCCACGAACCGGTACTAAAGAGAGTGGTGGCAGGATGTTGTCAGTCTGGGGCCCCTCCAACATCTTTAGTATCGGTTCGTGCCACGAACCGGTACTAAAGGTCGACGTACATAAACCCTTTGTCCACCCGAGCTCGCTCTGTTCTTTCCCTTTCCGCTCTCCTCCTCTGTTCTTCCCCTCTCTTCCTCGAGCTCATCACACATTTTGCCCAAAATTTGTCAAGATTTGAAGGCCCCCATTCATTCAAATGATCACAAAGGTTAGCAACTTTGTCCTTTCATCTCTCATTGCTAGATTAGCTCTTGCAATGCTTTGTATAGTGATTAATTTGTGAGTTTAGTAATTTGGGAGGAATTATATGTGCTAGTATTTGATTTATATGCAATTTGAGGTCAAAAATAACACTTAGTTTGCATATGTAGGTGTGGTTTACTTAGTGCCTTCTAAATCTCCGTCGTAACCACCGTCGATCGCCCGCACCGTCCCGTCGCTGGCACCACCTTGTGGTGAGGCTCTTGTTCATGAATGTTTTACATTACCAAATTGATGTTTGTGTGATTTGGATATATAGTTACTCATATAATTATCTTACATGTACGTTGTTTGTTATACATAGTGCCATGGTTTTGATATCTGTCCCCGTCGGTCCTCGTCCTTGTTATGATTCGGATGTGGTACATTCTCTTTTAAAACTAGTTGTTGCATTTCGTGTTTATGACAAATTATGCCCATCAAGTTGACATAGATATTTTTATCTAGGAGGTATGTGAACCGGAAATTCCAACCGACCCTATTGTCGAGAGGTTAAATTTAGTTGAAAGAGAAAACGAGTATTTGAAAGAAAAATTGAAAAGAATTGAGGGGAGAAGATGGAATTGGAGTTGCATGTTGCCAATGTCGTCGATGATCACAAGATCAAGATGGAGAAAATGCGGTTGAAGATTAGAAAGATTAGAAAATATGCCATTGATAGTGTGGCTTGGTATCATTATGATGTTGGATCAATTGTTACCTTAGTTGCGATCTTGATCGCATTTGTTGTCGCATTTAAATTCTTTAGCTAGAGAGTTATTTGTATGTTGCATTTAATTAAGTGTTGTATATGAACTTTATGTATGAACTTGTATTAATTTGGTCTATTTAGTGTTGTGTAATGAAGATGAGCCGACAATGGATGTATGATGACCGATGCTCTCCCAAGTTCATTAATGACGTGCATACTTTTTTGCTTGCCGCTGAGGCAAACAAGCGGGCGGATGGTTTTATGCCTTGTCCATGTGCTGGCTGTAAGAATGGTCACAATTACTCTATATCAAGAACCATTCACGTCCACCTATTTGAGTCCGGTTTCATGCCTCACTATAATGTTTGGACCAAGCACGGAGAAAGAGGGGTTATGATGGAAGACAATGAAGAAGAAGAGGACGACGACAACTATCCTGGCCATGGGTTCCCTGAATACGATGATACAACAATGGGGGAAGAAGCTGAGCCGGCAATGCGGGAAGAAGCTGAAGAAGAGGCATCAGATGAGCCCGCTGATGATCTAGGTCGGGCCATTGCCGATGCAAAGAAAAACTGCGCAAGTGATTTGGAGAAGAAGAAGTTGCAGCGCATGTTAGAGGATCACAAGAAATTGTTGTACCCGAATTGCGAAGCTGACAAAAAAAAGTTGGGCACCACACTGGAATTGCTGCAATGGAAGGCAGAGAATGGTGTATCTGACAAGGGATTTGGAAAGTTGCTGGTAATGATAAAGAATATGCTTTCAAAGGACAACGAATTGCTCGAGAGTACGTATGAAGCAAAGAAGGTTGTCTGCCTTCTAGGGTTAGAGGTGCAGAAGATACATGCATTAATGAATGCATCCTCTACCGTGGTGAGTACGAGGATTTGAACGCTTGCCCGGTATGCGGTGCATTGTGTTATAAGATCAGTCGCGATGACCCTGGTGATGTCGAGGGCGAGCGCCCCAGGAAGAAGATTCCTGCCAAGGTGATGTGGTATGCTCCTATAATACCACGGTTGAAAGGTTTGTTCCAAAACAAAGAGCATGCGAAGGCGATGTGGTGGCACGGAGAAGACCGTAAGAAAGACGGAAAGTTGAGAGTACCCGCTGATGGTTCGCAGTGGAGAAAAATTGAGAGAAAGTACTGGGAGGAGTTTGCAGGTGACCCAAGGAACGTATGGTTTGGTCTAAGCGCAGATGGCATTAATCCTTTTGGGGAGCATAGTAGCAACCATAGCACCTGGCCTGTGACTCTATATTTGTATAACCTTCCTCCTTGGTCGTGCATGAAGCGGAAGTTCGTTATGATGTCAGTGCTCATCCAAGGCCCTAAGCAACCCGGCAACGACATTGATGTGTACCTAAGGCCATTAGTTGAAGAGCTATTACAGCTGTGGAATGGAACAGGTGTACATGCGTGGGATGAGCACGGACAGGAAGAATTTGACCTAAAAGCGTTGCTGTTCGTGACCATCAATGATTGGCCTGCTCTCAGTAACCTTTCAGGACAGACAAACAAGGGATACCGCGGATGCACGCACTGTTTGGATGATACCGACAGTATATATTTGGATAGTTGTAGGAAGATTGTGTACCTGGGACATCGTCGATTTCTTCCGAGCAGGCATCTCGTAAGAAAGAAAGGCAAGCATTTAAAAGGTGAGGCGGATCACCGGACGAAGCCTCGCCACCGTACTGGTGCTGATGTACATGATATGGTCAAGGATTTGAAGGTAATCTTTGGAAAGGGTCCTGGCGGACAACCTGTTGATACGTCTCCAACGTATCTATAATTTTTGATTGTTCCATGCTATTATGTTACCCCTTTTGGATGTTTATGGGCTTTATTTTACACATTTATATCATTTTTGGGACTAACCTACTAACCGAAGGCCCAACCCATATTGCTGTTTTATTGCCTGTTTCGGTATTTCGAAGAAAAGGAATATCAAACGAAGTCCAAACGGAATGAAACCTTCGGCATCATGATTTTTTGGAAGAATATCATCCGGGTGACTTGGTTCACGTCAGAAGATCCTCGAGGAGGCCACAAGAGGGGGGGCGCCCCCCCCCCTACTGGGCACGCCCCCTGTCCCGTGGGCCCCTCGAGCACCTCCCGACCGACTTCTTTCGCCTATATAAGCCTACGTACCCTAAAACATCGAATATCAAGATAGATCGGGAGTTCCGCCGCCGCAAGCCTCTGTAGCCACCAAAAATCTCTCGAGAGCCCGTTCCAGCACCCTGCCGGAGGGGGAACCCATCACCGGTGGCCATCTTCATCATCCCGGCGCTATCCATGACGAGGAGGGAGTAGTTCACCCTCAGGGCTGAGGGTATGTACCAGTAGGTATGTGTTTGATCTCTCTCTCTCTCTCTCTCTCTCTCTCTCTCTCTTGTTCTCTCTATGGCACGATCTTGATGTATCGCGAGCTTTGCTATTATAGTTGGATCTTATGATGTTTCTCCCCCTCTACTCTCTTGTGATGAATTGAGTTTCCCTCTTGAAGTTATCTTATCGGATTGAGTCTTTATTTGAGAACACTTGATGTATGTCTTGCCGTGTTTATCTATGGTGACAATGGGATATCACGTGCCACTTGATGTATGTTTTGGTGACCAACTTGCGGGTTCCGCCCATGAACCTATGCATAGGGGTTGGCACACGTTTTCTTGACTCTCCGGTAGAAACTTTGGGGCACTCTTTGAAGTACTTTGTGTTGGTTGGATGAATCTGAGATTGTGTGATGCATATCGTATAATCATGCCCACGGATACTTGAGGTTACAATGGAGTATCTAGGTGACATTAGGGTTTTGGTTGATTTGTGTCTTAAGGTGTTATTCTAGTACGAACTCTTGAATAGATCGATCCGAAAGAATAACTTTGAGGTGGTTTCGTACCCTACCATAATCTCTATGTTTGTTCTCCACTATTAGTGGCTTTGGAGTGACTCTTTGTTGCATGTTGAGGGATTGTTATATGATCTATCTATGTTATTATTGTTGAGAGAACTTGCACTAGTGAAAGTATGAACCATAGGCCTTGTTTCCTATCATTGCAATACCGTTTAAGCTCACTTTTATCATTAGTTACCTTGCTGTTTTTATATTTTCAGATTACAAATATCTATATCTACTATCCATATTGCACTTGTATCACCATCTCTTCGCCAAACTAGTGCACCTATACAATTTACCATTGTATTGGGTGTGTTGGGGACACAAGAGACTCTTTGTTATTTGGTTGTAGGGTTGCTTGAGAGAGACCATCTTCATCCTACGCCTCCCACGGATTGATAAACCTTAGGTCATCCACTTGAGGGAAATTTGCTACTGTCCTACAAACCTGTGCACTTGCAGGCCCAACAACGTCTACAAGAAGAAGGTTGTGTAGTAGACACCAAGCTCTTTTCTGGCGCCGTTGCCGGGGAGGCTAGGTAAACGGTACTCACACCCCATCAACTAAGCTCTTTTCTGGCGCCGTTGCCGGGGAGGTGAGTGCTTGAAGGTATATCTTTAGATCTTGCAATCGAATCTTTTTGTTTCTTGTTTTATCACTAGTTTAGTTTATAAAAGAAAACTACAAAAAAAATGGAGTTAAGTTTGTCTCATACGCTTCATCTTTTTAATATCCTTCGTGAGTATGATGAAAAGGAAAATTGTGCTCAAGTGCTAGAAGAAGAAATCTATAGAATGTTTGATACTAAATCTTTGAATGATGAGCATGATTGCAATGTTGTTAGTATGAATTACTTGAATATCCATGATGCTAATGATATGCAAAGCCACAAGCTTGGGAAGCTATGTTTGATGAATATGATATATTTTGTTCCCCAAGCTTTGATGAGCAATTTATTTTGATGATAGCATGCCTCCTATTTATGATGATTATATTGATGAAAGTGGGTTTGGAAGAGTGTCAACTTTAGAAAGTAGTGATCCCACTATTTTGGAGGATGTTGAATCTTATTGTGATGAACATGAAAGTGGATTTGAAAGAGTGTCAACTTTATTTAGTGATGATCCACTATTTAGGAAGAGGTTCCAATTGATTATGAGAACAAAGTTGCTATCTATGATGATTATTGTGATGACTTGTATGCTATTAAGAATAATGATAACCATGAAACTTGTCATCATGATTTTAGTTTTCAATTGGATTATGCCTCACATGATAATTATTTTGTTGAGTTTGCTCCCACTACTATTCATGAGAAGAGTTTTGCTTATGTGGAGAGTAGTAAATTTTCTATGCTTGTAGATCATGAAAAGATTGATTTAGGTTCTGGTTATATTGTTGAATTCATTCATGATGCTACTGAAAACTATTATGAGGGAGGAATATATGCTTGTAGGAATTGCAATAATATCAAGTTTCCTCTCTATGTGTTGAAAATCTTGAAGCTATGCTTGTTTTACCTTCCTATGCTAGTTGATTATTGTTCCCATAAGTTGTTTGCTCACAAAATCCCTATGCATAGGAAGTAGGTTAGACTTAAATGTGCTAGTCATATGCTTCATTATGCTCCCGTTATGTCTCAATTCTTATCTTTTATGTGAGCATCATTGTCATCATCATGCCTAGCTAGAAAGGCATTAAAGAAAAGCGCTTGTTGGGAGACAACCCAATATTTACCTCTACTATTTTTGTGTGTTCACATGATTATTCTACTGTAGTAATCATGTTTTATAGCTTTTGTTTCAATAAAGTGCCAAGTAAGACCTTTATGATGGCTTTTGGTGATAGTTGTGCTGAGAATCAGAAACTTTTGCACCCAGTAAATTAGTTTTGTTAATTCACAGAAACGTGATTATTACCTGATTCTTTTTGCTCTGGATTGGTACACAAATTTATTAGGACTTCCTAATTTCTTAGGATTTTTGTTGTTCCATAAGTATATGTTTGATACAGATTACTACAGACTGTTCTATTTTTGACACATTCTGTTTTCTATGTGTTGTTTGCTTATTTTGATGAATCTATGAGTAGTATCGGAGGGTATGAACCATAGAGAAGTTGGAATACAGTAGATATTACACCAATATGAATTTAGAATGATTTCATTACAGTACCTAAGTGGTGGTTTTATTTTCTTATACTAATGGAGCTTACGAGTTTTCTGTTGAGTTTTGTGTTGTGAAGTTTTCAAGTTTTGGGTAAAAATTTGATGGACTATGGAATAAGGATTGGCAAGAGCCTAAGCTTGGGGATGCCCAAGGCACCCCAAGGTAATATTCAAGGACAACCAAGAGCCTAAGCTTGGGGATGCCCCGGATGGCATCCCCTCTTTCGTCTTCGTTCATCGGTAACTTTACTTGGAGCTATATTTTTATTCGCCACATGATATGTGTTTTGCTTGGAGCATCATTTTTTTGTTAGTATTTTCTTGCTGTTATTTAGATTAATGTTTTGCATCTTTATTTTCAATAAAAAAAGTCAAGTATAGCCTTTGCCATGCTTATTTTGCTAGTATACATGTTGCTGTTTGAAAACAGAAAGTTTACCGCTGTTGCAAAAATTCCCTAGAAAAGTCAGAGAATGGTATAATGTTGAAACTTTTTGCATATTTAGATCTGATAAATCTTATACAGCATAGTATGTTTCTCATAATTTTTGGAGTTAGGGAAGTATTGGTACTCTTCCTTTCTTTACATACTGTACTGTTTTGGCAGATTGCTGTTATGTTTGCATTGTTTGCATATGTTGCTTGTTTAATGATTCTATTTGAGGATAGGAGTATTAAATATGCAGAGGCATTTAGTATGCAATGTTGAATAATAATTTTAGTGATTTGTTACAGTAGGAAATGATAAGGTTTTGCATTGGTTTATACTAACCTATCTCACGAGTTCTTGTTGAGTTTGGTGTGGATGAAGCTTTTGATAAAAAGAGAAACCATGGTATGAGAGGAATTAAGGAGACACAAAAGTTCAAGCTTGGGGATGCCCAAGGCATCCCAATATAATATTTCAAGAAGTCTCAAGCATCTAAGCTTGGGGATGCCCCGGTAGGCATCCCACCTTTCTTCTTCAACAACTATCGGTTAGTATCGGTTGAGCCTAAGTTTTTGCTTCTTCACATGAGTTGTGCTATCATTGCAATGTAATTTTATTTTGTTTTGATTGCTGCTTGATTACAATACCAAGATCTGAAACTCTTAAATGTTAGAGAGTCTTCACATAGTTGCACAATTATTCGACTACTCATTGATCTTCACTTATATCTTTCAGAGTAGTTTGTCATTTGCTCTAGTGCATCACTTATATCTTTTAGAGCACGGCGGTGGTTATATTTTGTAGAAATTGCTAGTATCTCATGCTTCACTTATATCTTTTTAAGAGTCTTTTAGAACAGCATGGTATTTGCTATGGTTACAAAGTTGGTCCTAGAATGATGAGCATTCAAGTTGGGTATAATAAAAACTATCATAGAAAGTGAATTGGATGCTATGATCAATATGATGATTGATAATTGTTTTGAGATATGGAGGTAGTGATATTAAAGTCATGCTAGTTGGGTGATTATGAATTTAAAGAATGCTTGTGTTGAAGTTTGTGATTCCCGTAGCATGCACTTATGGTGAACCGCTTTGTGATGAAGTTGGAGCACAATTTTATTTATTGATTGTCTTCCTTATGAGTGGCGGTCGGGGACGAGCAATGGTCTTTTCCTATCAATCTATCCCCCTAGGAGCATGTGCGTAGTGCTTTGGTTTTTGATAACTTCTAGATTTTTGCAACAAGTACATGAGTTCTTTTGACTAATGTTGAGTCCATGGATTATACGCACCTCACCCTTCCACCATTGTTAGCCTCTCTTGTGCCGCGCAACTTTCGCCGGTACCATACACCCACCATTACCTTCCTCAAAACAGCCACCATACCTACCTATTATGGCATTTCCATAAGCCATTCCGAGATATATGGCCATGCAACTTTCCACCGTTCCGTTCATATGACACGCATTACTTTTTTCATATTGCTCTTTGCATGATCATGTAGTTGACATCGTATTTGTAGCAAGGCCACCTTCATAATTTTCATACATGTCGCTCTTCATTCATTGCATATCCCGGTACACCGCCGGAGGCATTCATATAGAGTCATATCTTGTTCTAGCTTTGAGTTGTAATTCTTGAGTTGTAAATCCATAAAAGTGTGATGATCTTCATTATTAGAGCATTGTCCTAGTGAGGAAAGGATGATGGAGACTATGATTCCCCCACAAGTCGGGATGAGACTTCGGACTTTACAAAAAGAAAAAAAGAGAAAGGCCAAAGAAGAAGAAAAAAGAAAAGAGAAAAAAGAGAAAAAGAAAAAAAATATGAAATGAGAGAAAAAGAGAGAAGGGACAATGCTACTATCTCTTTTTCCACACTTGTGCTTCAAAATAGCACCTTGATCTTCATGATAGAGAGTCTCATATGCTGTCACTTTCATATACTAGTGGGATTTTTTCATTATAGAACTTGGCTTGTATATTCCAATGACGGGCTTCCTCAAAATGCCCTAGGTCTTCATGAGCAAGCAAGTTGGATGCACACCCACTTAGTTTCTTTTGTTGAGATTTCATATATTTATAGCTCTAGTGCATCCGTTGCATGGCAATCCCTACTCACTCACATTGATATCTATTAATGGGCATCTCCATAGCCCGTTGATACGCCTAGTTGATGTGAGACTATCTTCTCCTTTTTGTCTTCTCCACAACCACCATTCTATTCCACATATAGTGCTACGTCCATGGCTCACGCTCATGTATTGCATGAAAGTTGAAAGAGTTTGAGATTTGAAACCACAAGTGCTCCCTAGGTGGTTTTGGTAATTAATGTCAACATATCTCTTGTTGGACTAACACTTTTATCTAGTATGTTCCAGACAAGTTCAACAATGGAGTGGCATGGACTAAAGGATGTGGGAACTCCTTCTAGATGCTAAGGACAAAGGATTGGCTCAAGCTTCAAGCTCAAGACTCTTCATTTTACATTTTAGTGATCCAAGATCACATTGAGTCTATAGGAAAAGCCAATACTATCAAGAAGGGATGAGGTGTTGCTTAATGAGTTTCTTGCTCCACAATGCTTAGTGATATGCTCCAAAACCCTCAACTACTTTCCCACTTCCACATATGACCTAAACCTTAAGTCAAACTCGGCCATACCAATTCTTTCTATCCGGTGCCACCGAGTTCAGATGTCATAGCCACTGCCACAAACCCTAGACAAATCGGTCTCACCGATAGGGATCTCGGTCTCACCGAGATGGGATTGTAATCTCTCTGTGTATGTCCATTACCAAAATCGGTCTCACCGAGTTTGAGCAATCGGTACTACCGAGATTACAATGCAAACTTCCTGGTTGACTCATTACCAAAATCGGTCCTACCGAGTTTGTGTAATCGGTCCAACCGAGTTTGCCTGACCAACTCTCTGGTTAGCTAATTACCAAAATCGGTCTCACCGAGTTTGTGTAATCGGTCACACCGAGATTACGTTATGCCCTAACCCTAACCATATCGGTCCTACCGAGTTGCATATCGGTCCCACCGAAAATCCTAACGGTCACTAGGTCTACTAAATCGGTCCGACCGAGTTTGTTGATTCGGTCCCACCGAGTTTGGTAAATTGTGTGTAACGGTTAGATTTTGTGTGGAGGCTATATATACCCCTCCACCTCCTCTTCATTCGAGAAGAGAGCCATCAGACTGAACCTACACTTCCAGCATACATTTTCTGAGAGAGAACTACCTACTTATGTGTTGAGGCCAAGATATTCCATTCCTACCATATGAATCTTGATCTCTAGCCTTCCCCAAGTTGCTTTCCACTCAAATCTTCTTTCCACCAGATCCAAATCCTATGAGAGAGAGTTGAGTGTTGGGGAGACTATCATTTGAAGCACAAGAGCAAGGAGTTCATCATCAACGCACCATTTGTTACTTCTTGGAGAGTGGTGTCTCCTAGATTGGCTAGGTGTCACTTGGGAGCCTCCGACAAGATTGTGGAGTTGAACCAAGGAGTTTGTAAGGGCAAGGAGATCGCCTACTTCGTGAAGATCTACCGCTAGTGAGGCAAGTCCTTCGTGGGCGACGGCCATGGTGGGATAGACAAGGTTGCTTCTTCGTGGATCCTTCGTGGGTGGAGCCCTTCATGGACTCGTGCAACCGTTACCCTTCGTGGGTTGAAGTCTCCATCAACGTGGATGTACGATAGCACCACCTATCGGAACCACGCCAAAAACATCCGTGTCTCCAATTGTGTTTGAATCCTCCAAAACCCTTTCCTTTACATTCTTGCAAGTTGCATGCTTTACTTTCCACTGCTCATATACTCTTTGCATGCTTGCTTGTTATGTATTGTGAATGTTAAACTTGTGCCTAAACTCCACTTAAACTTAAAAAAGTTAAAAACTGCAACTTTGATACTTAGTGTCTAATCACCCCCCCTCTAGACACCTCTTCTCAAGGTCCTACAAGTGGTATCAGAGCATTGGTCTCCATTTGGTTTAATCACCATTGGAGGAAGATGGATGAGTCTACTTTGGGGAGTCTTAGACATAGAGTGCCTATTTTTAATGGAGAGTATTTTCATGAGTGGAAAAATGAGATGCTTGTACTGCCTCCATTCCTTTATCTAAGGTGTATTATTTTCAGCACGGCGACCAATGCACATAATTATGCACTAGTTAGGACAAAATTACCCTTCTCTAATTTGTAGATTAGCGGCAGGTAAATCATTTAGGCTAGGAAAGAAAGAGATACACACAATCGGGAGAGAGATAGTTTCCTTTTATTTCTCTACAAGGAGAGATACATGCAATCAGGGGAGAGATACTTTCCTTTTTCTAGAGGGGTAAGATCGGAATTACGAGGAATTAGAACAAATGCACCTTACATTGTGGAATTTTATGAAAAAACAAATACACTTTATATAAAGGAACGGAGGGAGTAATTTTCAATCAATATCATTTAAACAAGTACATTGCTAGCCCTTGGGCACCTCATGTTGATCCTATGCATCCTACTCTTGATGAGTCAATTGACATGATTAGGAATCTTAGAACTGCTGAACTTATCATTAGAGGCTTGCCTAGAAACTTGATTGGATGTTTGCCTAATCTTAAGTGTGCCTACACTATATGGAAACTAGATGATACCCCGCGCGTTGCTGCTGTACTTTTAGTCAATAAGTCGAAAAACTTTGTTTACAAAGTAGATGTATGATTATATGAAAATATTGCAATAGTCAGTGGACACAATAGGTAATGTGAATTATGTGAGCTGGTCAAATGTTAATGTATATAAACATAGTAAGAATGGTGATTCCAAAATGAAGATGCTATGAAAGGCAACAACCATGTCAGAACACATTGCTTGCCCAAGATATAATGGATTGAAGCTATTAAATGAATAAAGCAGGAAGACGATCTAATTCAAAGGATAATAGGAAAAAATGATACACAAACATGCTAGTCCTCTTAGTCTTCCTTCACTTTGTGGTTCTCCCATTTGTTATCTCCACTCCATCTAATATTAATGTGTGCGTTACCTAAAGGAATGTAAAAGAAGGTAAGAAAATATCTAGCATGCAAAGAGGAATTCCAGATTGACCCATACAAAACCTGGTCTGTGCTAAAAAAAGATGAAAAGAAACAACCTGCATGTAATAAAGTTCACCTTTGCGTTTCAAAAAAAGTAAAATTCACCTTGTTGTGATTAGAAACACCCCAAGCTCCTTCCATTACCGACCTTGGTAAGCTACAGATTGACGACTGTATAACTCCAGTATAGTTTACATCCTAAAACACAACATAAGATAATCCATGTTTGAAATTTTCTACATGCAGTAAGTGGATTAAGCTAATCATTGAAGAGCAAATATATCTTACCTTCCATCTGATCCCAACCAATTGAAGCTGAATTTCCTGAGTAATTGACACCTAATTGGCTAACAAACTAAGAGTGAAATTACATAACAGCAAGGCAAAAAGTTAGAGGCTAACACAATCAAGAAACAATACAGTATGCCAAAAAAATGTATTAGGTTTTATTCTGTGACATACAACAAAGCAAACACTAGGAATGAATGAATAATCAGGCATGCATGGATAAACATCACCATTGTTGCTTCACTCTCGGCTGATTTCTACAATAACAATATATGGGCTGCAGTGGCTGGCACCTTAATTAAGTAAAGTGGCACATAGTGTCCGACCTATTTGCTTGCTCAAGACATAATGGATTGAAGCAAATAGGGATATCTTAATTAACAAATCATCCAAGAAAATCGTAGAGGATAAGAATCTTTTGCTCCACACAAATATATTGTTCATGTGTAATTGAATTTGTGAGTTCACATCTCACATAAGCATACTAAAATAAACTACATGTGAGATCACTTTCTTATATGAGAAACATATTGAATAAAGAGCACTTGTGAGTTCACATTTAACAGTAGTAATCTAGCAAATACTACTGACCAAGAGAGGATGCCTAAGCCGAGTTGCAATGGCTGCAGATACTGGCGAGCTGGAGGCACGCAGATGCGGACGCAATCAGTGACGATGATCTAGCTGGTAACAACAGCGTATGGTGACCTGGCGATCGGCGGCGCACACGATACTGGTCAGATATATTCAAGGTTAGTTGCAGAATTACCTGGAATTAATCCATGGCACCTGTACTCCGCCGTCGACCAAAGCGAGAACTCCGACGGCTTCATGTCTCTGCTCACAAGATGCTTGTATATGCTGATAGGACCGGTAGTGCAGTGGCATGGATTTGGTTAGGTCGTCACTGTAACTGTCTTCTCCATAAGGAATTAATAGAGGACACTACATCTTATATGTGAGCGTTAATCACCCACAGTTCAGCTAAGAGAAGCAGGGGAGGCAGCGGGCTGCAACCAAACCGGTAAAGGGAGGCATCAGCATCCTCAACAACAACATAGATATTTTTCTTTCAGAACAGTACTGCACAATTTCATTACCACATCACCATGAGCGTACAGTAATATAACATACCTGAATTGTCCCCAGGCATGCACATACAGTACATACGGCAAATGTACGAAGAACAATCGGCCAAGCCATCCACACAAAAGCACCCTGCAAAATATGCATCGAGCTCATAACCAGGTCCCTAGGAAGCTCTGGCTCAACCAAGCTTGGCCACACCACGCCTGCTCTGCCATCGCCGGTGTGCATGTCGGAGCAGGGAAAAAACGTCAACAGGACAGCACCATCAGAATATTTGTCAGGCCGCAAGAAGCACCAGAGCAAAGCTGGATGTTTTCTAGTTGACAGCGGGGCACCGCCGCATTCTCCTCTGACCTTGCCGCGCAACCAACTCCAGCGATCGCCCGGAAAACAGATGAGAAGCCGCTCGTCGCTTCACCACAATACCTATAGCCGTCCACCCACCTCGAGGCACACATAGGACTCGTGTACATAGTATTCTCCACATACCTGGCAGCACATGCAGGAAGGAGCACGCCGTCCCTGATTCTGTGGCCTCGTTGTCGAGCAGGGATGACCGCTCCACGGGGAGCCTTCTCACCGGGTCGATGTCGGCGCAGTGGCATCCGCCGTGAGGCACTCTTCTTCTAGGGCGGGGCCCCCTATGCTGGGGAAGCCGGACGCCGGGTGGGGACGTCCGCCGATCTCGTCGCAAGGGGGGACGCCCTCGCCATCGCTTGCCCAATCGAATGCGGTCCGGAGTGAAATACCAGATCGTCAAGAGCAAACTGAATCGACAGAGTAATTGTGTAGTGGGATTTGATGGGGATTGAAGAAGATGAAGGGGAAGGGGAATCCGCTGCCTTGGAAAACTGGTGAGGCGCTGCGTTTGTGAAGGATGCGATGGGAATCGCCAGAGACGTCCATGGGCAGCCTCTCTAGCCGGTCGTACTAGCAGTAACCGAAGCCAACGTGGCTGTTTTCTATTGTGATGGGTCCCGCATGTAAGCCTCTAACTAAATGATGATGTGGCAGTATTGCTGGGAATAAAATTGTATGGGACGGGGCCTCATAGTCTCCCGCGTGAGGCCCCTCTCCAGATTTTAACATGTCACCCTTTGCACACATCTCAAAGCTACTTAAAATTCCCTAATCGCAAGATACGTGTCTGAGAAAAGGTATAGCTGTATGGACCCAGAAATTTCCATCTAAGAAAGGAAGCTAGCGATCATCTCCCCCACCTCTACGACCACTCTCTGCACAGGATCGCCGGGGATGACGAGCTGTTCGCGGAAGCGGCGGCAATGTACACTGCGACGGTTTCCCCACTACCACGCTCGCCACCCAAGAACGCCGGCCTGATGGAGAGCAGGAAGCGTTTGCCGTCCAACCCACCATCGCAACGCGGGCCCGGCCGAGAGCCAAACATCTCCCCATCGCTGAACACAGAAAATGTTGGCAGATTTGTGGTCATGGTGTCATTCAGAGATGTTAAAATTCAGAGAACTATATGTGATTACAATACCTCTGTATTGTAGGTTTTCAACATTCAGAAATTTTGCCGCATTACAATTGATGTTGGGCTACTCCAAAATTATTGTGGTATGTAACATGCCATTTGTATAGCAATATATTTATGTAAGTGAATGGAATTCCAGTGTCAACCTTGAGACTGATGAATGAATACAAATTCAGATTGAATGTTAACAATGATAGGTTTGTGGTCATGGAGACCGTGGACATCATCACGATGGGGAGCACGCAGGGAGAGGTCACGACGGCGCCGCCGCTTCCGTGAGGGACGACGAGCCCGTCATGGTGAGCGGCGCATGGAGAGGTCGCCATGGGGGCCAGGTCGCGGCGACGGCGCCTCGACGTCTAGGGCGGCGGAGACTGGGCGAGATGATCGCTATCTCTGGTTTGTTAGATGGAAAGTATTGATTCGATTGATTGATTGTGTATCGTATCCATACTGCTGTCCCTAGACTTAAATACGTATCAGTTGATTAGGGATTTTAAACGCTTTGAGATGTGTAAAAATGATGTGTCAAAATCTGGAGAGGGGCCTCAGGCGGGGGACTATGAGGCCCCGTCCCATACAATTTTCTTCCGTATTGCTGATGTGGATAGGCTGCATGTCAAGAGAAATATGATAGTGGGGATGAACTATTTAGGTATTATAGATTTCTTGAGGAACACTTTCCAAATTATTCCTTGAAAAATCTAGATGAAATTCTCCATAAGTCTATTGCCTTGAGTAAGATGAATACTAGTGATCCTATGTTCGGTGATCGTCTATTTGAACTTACAAACCTTATGCATGCCAAAGGAGATGTTGGAATTATTAGTGATATTATTTCCGAAGCTATAAAAATTCATAAGCAAGATCATTGTCAAACTCACTCTAACGAATCACCCTCTCTAGGATTTGATCCACCACGTGACGATGTTGAACATGGATACTATGATGAGGATGATGATAGTGACTTCGATCTTGATGATGCAATGAGACACTTTGGTCTTATGGCAAATCTTTAGGGATATATGTCAGGAGGAAAGGAATGGGTTCTTGATAGTGGATGTACCGATCACATGACCGGAGATAAAGACATGTTTCGCGAGCTTGCTGAAAATGATAGTCCTCGAAAGTATGTCACTTTCGGTGACAACTCAAAGGGTAAGGTGGTTGGCCTCGGTAAGGTGGCCATATCACATGATAGCTCCATACAAAATGTCATGCTCGTTGAATCTCTTGGATACAACTTACTTTCAGTATCTAAACTTGCTGATTTCGGTTTCAATGTCCTATTTACTGAAGTAGATTGCCAAGTGTTTCGTCGAGACAATCATAAAATGGTCTTTACCGGTGTGCGTAGAGGTGATCTATACATTGTTGATTTCACTAAAAAGGCTCAATCTAAAACTTGCTTCATTGCTAAATCCTCAAAAGGTTGGTTATGGCATAGACGACTAGGTCATGTTGGTATGTGAAACCTTGACAAGCTTATTAAAGGGAATCATATCCTTGGTGTTAACGATGTCATATTTGATAAGGATAGACTTTGCAGCGCTTGTCAGGCAGGTAAACAGGTTGGAGGAAGGCATCTTGTGAAGAACATCATGACCACAAGGAGGCCACTCGAGCTACTTCACATGGATCTTTTTGGTCCCAACTCTTACAAAAGTCTCAGTGGAAATTCTTTTGGTCTAGTTATAGTCGATGATTTTTCAAGATTTATGTGGGTGTTCTTTCTCGATGATAAATCGTAGGTCCAAAAGATCTTCAAAAACTTCGCTAGGAAGGCCCAAAATCAATTTGAAGTGAAGATCAAGAAGGTTCGCAACGACAACAGAACAGAGTTCAAGAACGCAAATGTGGACACCTTTCTTGACGAAGAAGGGATTTCACACGAGTTCTCGGCTACGTACACACCTCAACAAAATGGAGTTGTTGAGAGGAAGATCCGGACGCTCATCGAAATGGCGAGAACGATGCTTGACGAGTACAAGACGCCGAAGCACTTTTGGGCAGAAGCGGTTGAGACAGCTTGTCATGCAACAAATCGCTTGTATCTTCACAAGCTACTCGGCAAGACGGCATACGAGCTCCTCACCGGTAACAAACCCCAAGTTGGATACTTTCGAGTATTCGGCTCAAAGTGCTACATTCTTGATAAGCATCGTCGTTCTAAATTTGCTCCTAAGTCTCATGAAGGTTTCCTACTAGGCTATGGCTCAAACTCTCACACTTACCGTGTCTACAACAATTTCACCCAAAAGGTTGAAGAGACGGTAGATGTGAAGTTTGATGAATCTAACGGCTCGCAAGTAGAGCAATTGCCAATTTATGTAGGAGACAAAGATCCTTCGGAAGCAATCCAAGACTTTTCTATTGGCAAGGTCCGTCCAATGGAGGTGAAGGAGAGTACCTCATCCGTCCAAGTGGAAGCTTCTACTTCACGACAAGGTGAACCAAGAGTTGATACGGAAGCATCCACAAGTGGGACACACCAAGATGAAGAAAACGAGGAAGTGCATCAAGATGAACATCAACAACCTCCTTCTCCACCACGACAAGAGAACGGCAACGCCAACAATGAAGAAGGCCAAGAAGAAGAACAAGATGAAGAAGAAGTTCAACCAAGAACCAAGCAAAAGCTTTCACGAGTTCGAGCAAGAATTGCTAAAGACCATCCCGTCGAGCAAATCTACAATGATATTCAAACCGGGAGAATCACTCGCTCTAAAACTCGTTTAGCTAACTTTTGTGAAAACTATTCTTTCATCTCTAGCATTGAACCTATGAAGGTTGAAGAAGCATTGGAAGATCCGGATTGGATAAATGCTATGCATGAAGAGCCACACAACTTTGAGAGGAACCAAGTTTGGACATTGGTTGAGAAGCCCGACAACAACCACAACATCATCGGTACAAAATGGGTGTTTTGCAACAAGCAAGATGAAGATGGACAAGTAATTTGCAACAAAGCATGTCTCGTCGCCCAAGGCTACACACAAGTCAAAGGTATGGACTATGGTGAGACTTACGCTCCCGTTGCTAGACTTGAGTCCATTCGCACCTTACTTGCCTATGCTAATCATCATGATATCACCTTGTACCAAATGGACATTAAAAGTGCTTTTCTAAATGGTGAAATAGAGGAGGAAGTTTATGTTAAACAACCTCCCGGCTTTGTTAATCCTAAGAAACCCAATCATGTTTACAAACTTCACAAAGCTCTTTATGGTCTTAAACAAGCTCCTAGAGCATGGTATAAATGCTTGACCAAGTTCCTTATTGAAAAAGGCTTTGAAATTGGGAAAATTGATTCTACTCTTTTTACTAAAAGGGTTAATGGAGAACTATTTGTGTGCCAAATCTATGTTGATGATATTATATTTGGTTCAACTAACCCTCATTTTAGTGAAAAGTTTGGGAAGCTAATGTCGGAGAAGTTTGAGATGTCTATGATGAGTGAACTCAAATTCTTTCTTGGGTTGCAAATCAAGCAAACTAAGGAAGGTACCTTTGTTTCTCAAACGAAGTACACCAAAGACCTATTCAAGAAGTTCAATATGCAAGAATGCAAAGGTATGACTACACCCATGCCTACTAGTGGACATCTTGACTTGACCAAAGATGGTGAACCGGTTGATCAAAAGGTTTATCGCTCTATGATTGGTTCATTGTTATATCTATGTGCTTCATGTCCCGATATCATGCTAAGTGTGTGCATGTGTGCACGATATCAAGCTGCTCCTAAAGAATGTCATCTTAAGGCCGTGAAAAGGATAGTGAGATACTTAATCCATACACCAAATTTTGGCATTTGGTATCCTAAGAGGGCCTCTTTCGATCTTGTTGGCTACTCCGACTTGGACTATGCCGGAGACAAGGTTGATAGAAAGTCCACTTCGGGTACTTGTCAATTTCTTGGTAGATCTCTTGTGTCTTGGTCCTCCAAGAAACAAAACTCGGTATCCTTATCCACCGCCAAAGCGGAATACATTGCCGCTGGTTCATGTTGTGCTCAATTACTTTGGATGACCCAAACTCTTAAAGATTATGGGATATATGTGAAACATGTTCCATTGCTTTGTGACAATGGAAGTGCTATCAAAATTGGACATAATCCCGTACAACATTCTCGAACTAAGCATATTGAAGTTCGTCATCATTTCATTCGAGATCATGTTGCTAAGGGAGACATTAATCTTAAGCATGTTCGCACCAAAAAGCAATTAGTGGATATATTCACTAAACCTCTTGATGATAAAGTGTTTTGTAGGTTGAGAGGAGAATTGAACATCATAGATGCTTCAAACTTGGAGTAGAAACTCCATTGGATACATGCAAGACATGAGCTTATGACTAATACTTGATATTTCTCTTATGATGAAAATCCTATGTCTTGGATATATTTGCATCTTGCGTGTCATCTAACCCATGTAGGTACTTGGATGAATCTAATTCCATGAGATTGTAATCTACTCACATCATGAGCAATCTCTACATCACCAAGTTTCTACACTATGGTGGTTGAAGATAAGGAAGCACGGAACCATTGAAACATATCCTTTGACAAATTCTATGTTGAGCTTCATGATTGTCATTTTTGGATACACAAGTGCTCTTCCTTGCAAGAACTAACCCATGTAGGTAGATGGACTCAAATTCCAAGTGGTGCTCCCAACTCTTGATGAGCTACATCAACCTTGAGCAACCCACACAAGTTCAACTACATGTTCTACACCACCAACCAAGGTATGTTATTCCATCTTAGAGAAGCTTTACTCCAAGTCATGAGCTAAAGCAACTCGACAAGATGTGAATACATCAAGATGCTTAAACGAAAAATGGCAACCCCATTTTGAGCTTAAACGATGAGTATGACCTATGATCAAGTGATCTCACTTGACTCCTATGTCAATATACTCTAACATAGGTGACTTTGTCGCCGACCATCTCTAGATGAAGTTCTCTTGTGTTCTTTTCTATGTTTTTGCATTTGTCTCATGCATATTTGTTTCCCCTTTCAAAACTTCATCTAGTCTGTTTGCTCTGTATTTTCTACATCCAATTCATTGCATATCATTCAGTGAATTCCTTGCAAATCTTTGTGAGATCTTACTAGTCTAGTGAGCTGAGGTGACAAGTGTTTTCACTGCCATGAACTCGATTTCACCGATTTGTTGTTTTCGGTCCAGCCGAATCCTTTCGGTATAACCGAAGCGAACCACTCGGTGCCACCGATTTCACAACAGGAAAAACAGTTTGCCACTTATTCTGTGTTTCTTCTGATCCAGCTCCACTAAATGAATCTTGTCCTCTACAAGCATCACATTTTTATAAATGCTTTGTGCTGTGACTCAAGGATCAAACCCTTCTTGCAAATTGATGTCGAAGCGGGAGAGAGAGATCACATCAAAGCTTATCACTTAGAGAGATCACATCAGAGAGAAAGAGTATCACCTCCTCAGGGGGAGAAAGAGATCTTCAGGGGGAGAGAATACTCAAGTAGAAAGTATTTCTCAAGGATCCCAGATGCTTGGTGTTCAAGAGGAGAGATGCCACATGTCTTCTTGAGGGGAAAGACATGTTCATATGTGCTTATTTGCATTAGCTCTGTTCATTTATATCTTTCAGCTCTGATTTTCTGTTCCCTATCTTCTCCCAGTATCCCATGCTAGATTCAGGGGGAGCAAGACATCTAAGGGAAAGAAATCATTTAAATTCATTGCATATCTTTACTCTTGGGGACATGTCTAATCCAATGTGGTACTTAGTACTCACTCTCTACATGTCATCCCAGTCTTGGTATTCTTGTGGTTTCTTCTGTTTGCTCTGGCTAGCAGATGTACCTGTGTTATCTAACCTTGTTTACGCAGGTTCATTCCATCCTAAGCCAACTCAAGACTACAAGGTAAGTATATGCATCACAATCATGTGTATGAGGAATTCTTGCTGATGTACATACTGTTTGCAAGAAGGACTTATGAGCATGAAGGTATTTTCTTTAATATTCTTTGCTCTGATGCATATGGCCAAGATACATGTAACACATTGCCTACTCTATCATGGTTATGCTCTCACATGCTTCTATATTCCATATTCACATGATTGCATACATGTAGGGGGAGCCTATGCTTGTTACATGTCTTTCCAAAGCTTTACTTGCTATTCTCTATATCTTTATCTAAAGCTTTGATGTATGTTGTCATCAATTACCAAAAAGGGGGAGATTGAAAGCACAAGTGCTCCCTAGGTGGTTTTGGTAATTAATGTCAACATATCTCTTGTTGGACTAACACTTTTATCTAGTATGTTTCAGACAAGTTCAACAATGGAGTGGCATGGACTAAAGGATGTGGGAACTCCTTCTAGATGCTAAGGACAAAGGATTGGCTCAAGCTTCAAGCTCAAGACTCTTCATTTTACATCTTAGTGATCCAAGATCACATTGAGTCTATAGGAAAAGCCAATACTATCAAGAAGGGATGAGGTGTTGCTTAATGAGTTTCTTGCTCCACAGTGCTTAGTGATATGCTCCAAAACCCTCAACTACTTTCCCACTTCCACATATGACCTAAACCTTAAGTCAAACTCGGCCATACCAATTATTTCTATCCGGCGCCACCGAGTTCAGATGTCATAGCCACTGCCACAAACCCTAGACAAATCGGTCTCACTGATAGGGATCTCGGTCTCACCGAGATGGGATTGTAATCTCTCTGTGTGTCTCACCGAGTTTGAGCAATCGGTACTACCGAGATTACAATGTAAACTTCCTAGTTGACTCATTACCAAAATCGGTCCTACCGAGTTTGTGTAATCGGTCCAACCGAGTTTGCCTGACCAACTCTGTCGTGGATTTGTCACGGCAGATGTCCTAGTGAAAGGACTTAGTCGTGGAGCCATCGCTACGGGTTTACTTGAAGGGGTTAAAGCGGACACAAAGACACGAGGGTTTATACTAGTTCGGCCCCTTCGATGAAGGTAAAATCCTACGTCTAGTTGTGATGGAATTGATGTGGTCTCGATGGCTAGGGAGCAAACAAGCTTCGCCTAGGCTCGAGTTGTGGTTGTCTGTCCTGAACCGCCGCCGGGTCGTCCCCTTATAAACACAGGTGACGCCCGTCGGTCCTCAGAGTCCCAACCGGTTCATACTCGTATCCCGATTGGTTCCTCTCTATTCCTAACTTACAATACAAGTTATACATTAGGCCGGTTTACGGCTACAGATTCTAAATCAACTACAGGCCTTGGGCCTTCATCTGTTTATACCACTAATGAAGCTAACCCGGCCCAAGTAAGCTGGTTTACGCCTAGTGGTAATATCCCCAACATTAGGCCCCAGATTGATTTGAACCGGTTCATGTCAATCCTTCCCAAAATCTTGTGTGTTGGACATCTTCTGGTAATTGGTAAACCGCCATGTCGTCATCATTTCTGGTTGCTGTAAACCGGCATGACGTCATCATGAAATTTATCATTTATAACGCCCTCCTTTAACAATAGCTCCTGGATTCGCGCGCTTGACCTAACTCTGTTGCCTTATAAATAAGACCAAAGGGTCATTTCCTTTTATTTCCCTTCGTCTCTTCTTCTTCGTCTTCCTCGCATCGCCAGCCTTGGAGCTCCGCCGCCGCCGTCGACCTCTGCCTCGTCTTGGGCCGCTACATCAACCTGAACGCACCAGAGTACTGCGGTATCCTTCCGCGTCTTCTCCGTTTCCAGTAAGCTTTCTTCTCTTCTTGACCTAGATCTGTTCTTAGGGTTTCATGTTCGCGCTGTGTTCGTCGCTTGCTCATACCTGTATTCTGACTCCTGAATGAATCTGTGAACCCCTGCTGTGTTTAGTAGTAATCTTTAAGCATCCGCCTGTAATTTCTCATCTAAGTCCATAGATCTCACGCACATACCCGCTCAATGGTTCACTTCCGTTCTGCCTTACTCTTCGGAATATTTTCTGTTTTTATGAGCTTGCTGTAGATCCGCGGCTGTAATATGATGTTGTGAAACATGTTTCTGCATACCTAGCTGTCCACAACTTCAATTGCTTCCGATGTTTAGGTCAGGCGGTTTAACTTACCATAGAAAAAAGTTATTAAACCGGTATATACCATTAGTCCCCTTGTTGAACCGCCAGAATCCATATGATGCCGCATCGTAGAAGACCGGTTTATAGGTATTGCCTCCGGTTTAGCATTGTTCAGATCAACACCTTTTATCCAACATATTCTTGAACCGGATCACCTATTTCTTGTAGATCTCACCATGGCCAAACAAGTATATGAGTGCAATTGGGTTCCCTCTCGCGTCACAGAATCTCAATTGGATGATCTAGTCCTGATCGGCGCTTTAGACAACAAAGATACGATCCACTGGAGGGTTCCTGGAAATGAATGTCCTCCCACACCTCAAGAGGGAGAGGTTGTGGTCTTTGCAGATCACTTGGCCCGGGGCTTCAAACCGCCCGGTTCTAAATTTTACCGGGATGTGTTAGCCAATTTTCAGCTCCGTCCACAGGATATTGGCCCCAATTCCGTTATCAATCTATGTCACTTTCAAGTGCTCTCTGAGGTATACCTTCAAGAGGAGCCTTCAGTCGAATTGTTTAGAGATTGCTTCCATTTAAACCGTCGCACTGAATTTACCGACGGCCCCAATACTGAATTGGGCGGTATGGCCATTCAGAAGAGGAAAGAGATCACTTATCCCCACGTCAAACTCCATACTCACCCCAAGGAGTGGAATGCAACTTGGTTTTATTGCAAGGATACCTCCCCTGACAATGAAAATCCCTTGCCTGGCTTCCGTCCGGAACGGCTCAGCAACACTCACCCTTTTCCACAAAGACTAAGCGCCAAGGAGAGAATTAAATATGCTCCGCAACTGTCCAAGCTCCGAGCCTTTATGGCCAACGGTTTAACGGGAATAGACCTTGCACTCTGTTGGATATCATGGAGCATACTGCCTCTGAGCCGGCGCTCCGGTTTGATGTGCAAGTATACTGATAGCGTCGATGATCCACTCCGACACACTAAAATCCAACTCTCCGACGATGAAGTCACAGATTCTGTAAAGAAGATGTTGAATGAACCGGAGCACCTCTGTGCTCAAACCGGTCTGCTTCCTTACTGCACCACCAACAAACCGCCAGCGGTAAGATTTTAATTGCTCTATTGTTGAACCTGTTACTGCTTTATCTGTCTGACATTTAATTACTGCTGAACCAGGGTGATAATCCGTTTTGGGGCAAGAAGCTTCCACAAGACAAAACGGAGAAGGCAGGGCGGTCAACCCGGCCCAAGACCAAGGTTATCAAGAAGCCAGCTCACAAGAGAAAAACCACCGCTTCATCTGATCCAGCTATTGATGATGATGTGGGTAACTCGGACCTTGAGGTAGAACTTGATTCACTTGGCTTACTTTTTACACGCCTTATTGATGATGATGCTTGTCAGGACGACGCTGAAGCCAGCAATGCGGAAGTCGCTGAGGTAACTATTCTCTCTTCCAATTCAGAAATCTTGCCTTTGCCAAAATTTCGCCAGGCAAACCGCTAAGTTAAATTTTCTCATCCTCTTGCTTACTTGGATCCCAAATTTCTTATGAAGACTCAGCAACATGAAGCTCGCCGCACAACCCGGCACAGTGGCCAGGTAGTTACCTCCGCCGGTTTACCAAACAGTCCGGTTCGAAAACGCCGCTCCGAGGTCTCCGACCTTTTTATTGATTTAAATCCTAAAGCGGGTTTCTTCCGTCAACCTCTTAATCCATCCGACTCCGATTATCAGGTTACTTCTCATTCATCTTCTGGTGAATCGTCGGCCACTCAGCTGCCACCATTGAAAACGGTTCTTGGGTAAGCTAAGCTAAACATATGCTTCCAGTATACTGTGTAATGGCTTATGTTGTTCCTTGACTCTTTGTTTTTCTTTCAGGGCCAAACCTAAACCAAGCAAGAAGGCCCGCCTGGATAAAGCGGCTGAAGAAGATGTAGCCCCAGAACATGACAAAGCGCCAGATCTTGAAGCGTTTGCTTCTGAGGATATTCCCAATGATCCTCTTTTGCAAGACGATGCTATTCCCGAAGAAAGGCCTATTAGCACTTCAGCCTCTGCTGACCCGCCTGCCAGCTCCGTCCGGATTGAGAAATCCCACAGTCCCGCTGACAAACCGACCGCACCAACGCAAACCGGCGAGTCCAAAGATGATGATGTTGTGATTACCGGTGTAGGCCGCTTTGAACCCGGGAATCCTGTCACCTTAACCAAGCATACCGTAAAAGATGATTTTTCCGCTCTGAACAAAGGAAAATGGGATGTTGAACTGGAGACATATGCTGCTCTGAGTGCCCAAGATCTTCATTTCGGCTATTTAAACCGGCTTTATACTAGCCGTGACTGTGAAGCTGGTCTGGTAAAGATGATGAGGGATAAATTTGAGGTAACTTACTTCTTTACTTACTGTCATTGTATCAGTTCTCCTAGCCCCCAAGGGCCGGTTTGTAGCCTTCGTCAAACCGGGACCTGAATACGATCCTCAACACTTTGAAATCCATCAATATAGTCCCAAAGGGCCGGTTTAACTTAGCATAATTAAACCAGGGCTCCGATAGAAAACTATCCTTAGAACATAATTTGATCAAATAGCCATTAGCCCCCAAGTGCCAAGTTGAATACCTGTATTGAGCTTGGGACTTTGCAATCTAGTAATATATGAAAATTGAAGGTGCATTAGCCCCCAAGTATCAGGCGTATAACTTTGTTATGTGGTTGATACTTCAATTTCTTGGACCGCTTGTTTAAAGCTAAATGCTGTCTGTATGCAGGCTAAGGTGAGAATCAAGGAGGACCGGATTGCCGATTTGCAGGAGACCTTGAAAACCCAACAGGCTGAAACAGATAAGGCAAGGGAAGAATTAACCAGCACCTTGAGAATCACTGAACAGCTGAAGGAAGGCTTCAAGAAAGAGCGGGCTGATTGGGCCACTGAGAAGGCCGCTTTAACCAAAAGAGCTGAAAATGCTGAAGCTGCCCTTAAACCGGTGGTAGATGAACTTACGGCCGTAAAGTGGCAAATACACTCCATGACCGCTGCGATCTTTGGTAAGCTCCTTTTAGCTTCTGTGACAACTTGAACCTGCTGTAATATAAATCCAGTTTGAGACCGTCCCTGTATTGTTGCAGGTACACGCATCGGGAACTTAGGGTCAGATGTGCGGAAGAAGCTGAAGGCTGCCTACACCTTAGTGGAACAACTGTATACCGAAGCCCAGCGGATCATCACCATAGCCTCTCATAACAACCCGGCACCCTCTTTAATCCAGGACACTCTTAACAGGTTGTCAACGCTTCCTGCCCGGATTGAGGAGCTGAAAAAATCTGCAGCGTGAACCGGAGCCATTAATGCCTTGATCCGGGCAAAGGCATGGGTGCCAGATTTCGATCCTGTGGAGGCAGCTCAAGGCTATCCCAGCCTGAAGGAAGACGGCTCCGAGTTCAACGAAGATGATTTGAGGGCAATAAACCGTGCAGTGCGCCCTCTGGCTTGTCACTTAGCTGAAGAGGCAGACTTGACGCATTATCAAGCGCAATACAACGATCAGAACAAGCGAGTGCCTGCCCCAACTCTTGAAGCGGAGAATCTGATTCGTCCAATCCGTAAGCATACTTACGCTCCTGATATTGAACCGTCTTCTCTGATCCATGAAGAGGCTATTTTCCAAGCTTTAATGGGAATCGACTGGACCACTGTTGATTTCCAGCCAATGGATAGAGACGAGGAGGCTGAAGCGGCGGAGGACGATGAGCAGGCTTGAACCGGATGCCGCTTTAGATAGCTGTCTTTGGCATCCTTCCAAAATAACAATGATCTTATTTGGGCATCGTGTTGCCTTGTAATAGGATAGTCCATACTTCTGCCTTAAATATGCCTTCATGCATAAGTACTGATGCTTTTGTTGGAAAAACCTCAATTTATACTTCCTGCAATCAGAAAAAATTTGAACTTCGGTGGCGGTTATACCGCCAGCCGGTTTATGATCTTGATATATGTATCAACAATGTAACAAAAATAGGTGATACAAAGTACCTGCCATATCTGGGCATGAAGCTGGCTTAGCCAAGCTTGAAGCGGAGGTTGTATGAACCATTACCGTCAAAAAAGGGGGGGGGGGAGAAAACAGCTCCCGTATAAACCGTGCTAGGTCATTATAAGCCTCCCTGTTACTCCATGATGTTAACAGGAAGGGTAAACCGGGCCTACCGCGCCGGATTAAAAGGGAATCAAATCCATCTACTGAACCGGAAAAAAGGTGTTGTTGACGTAAAGGAAATACAACAAAAACAAAGAATAATAGGCCATGAAAATAACATGGAAGCAAAGGCAATCATAAAGACCGTTTGCAAAAAAATATGCTATACTGAGCTGATCAGATGGTGTTACCATGGTCGGACAGGATCAAGCCCCCAATAGGAGTGACAATGATTCAAGTCAGCCAGGTCCCCAAATGAAACCGTGGCATATATGCCAATCAAGAGGCGTGGCAATGGTTCGGGTTCGACCAAGCCCCCAAGTGATTTTGTGGCCTTAGGCCGATCAAGAGGCGTGACTGGTTCAGACTTGACCATGTCCCCAAGTGATCTGGTGGCTTTCGCCTATCAAAAGGTGTCGCGTTGGTTCGGACGCGACCAAGGCCCCAAGTGATATATCAAAAGAAAGCAAATTTCAAGGGGTAAACCGGAGGCCGTTTTAAAACAGAACCGCTCCATGTAACCACGCATGATAAGAAAGACAGAGACCCTGCTTTAGCTGAGGCTCTGGTTTTATTTTATCAAAGATAATATATACACTGTCATAATATGTACATAGATAGAGCCAGTGGCTCAAGTGTAGTAAGGCCGAAGATGGGCTATGTTCCACGACCTGTTGGTCTCCTCCTCTGATGTGCGTGAGTCTTTATGCTCTCGAATATCAATCATATAGTACGACTCATTGTGCAGATTCTTGCTGACCACAAAAGGTCCCTCCCAAGGTGGGGATAACTTGTGCATATCTGTCTGGTCTTGGATGAGTCGAAGCACCAAATCTCCTTCTTGAAAAGTTCTGGTTCTAACCCGGCGACTGTGATAGCGACGAAGATCTTGTTGATAAATCGCCGAACGGGCAGCCGCTATATCACGCTCCTCGTTCAATAGATCCAAAGCGTCTTGCCGTGCTATCTCATTGTCCGCTTCAACATAAGCTGCCACACGAGGTGAATCGTGCCGGATATCACTAGGGAGAACTGCCTCCGCTCCATAAACCATAAAAAACGGCGTGTATCCTGTGGATCGGTTGGGCGTAGTATTGATACTCCATAGCACAGATGGTAGTTCCTCAACCCAACATCCTGGTGTTCTTTGCAATGGGACCATAAGCCAGGGTTTGATGCCTCACAAGATCTCTTGATTAGCTCGTTCTGCCTGTCCATTGGACTGGGGGTGTGCCACTGACGACACGTCAAGTCGGATGTGCTCACGTTCAAAGAACTCCTTCATAGCGCCCTTGGATAAATTGGTACCATTGTCAGTAATGATACTATGTGGAAAGCCAAACCGGAAATCACCTTTTTGATGAACTGCACCGCTGTTGCCGCATCACACTTGCTGACAGGCTCTGCTTCGACCCACTTGGTAAATTTGTCAACTGCCACCAAAAGGTGGGTTTTCTTATCCTTGGATCTTTTAAAAGGTCCGACCATATCTAGCCCCCAAGTTGCAAACGGCCAAGTTATTGGGATCATCCTCAATTCTTGAGCCGGCACATGAGCACGCCTTGAAAATTTCTGACATCCATCACACCGTTTAACCAAGTCCTCTGCATCAGCATGCGCTGTCAACCAGTAGAACCCGTGACGAAACGCCTTTGCCACCAGAGACTTTGAACCGGCGTGGTGTCCACAATCCCCTTCATGGATTTCTCTTAAGATTTCACAGCCTTCCTCAGGAGAAACACAACGTTGAAACGCCCCTGATACACTGCAATGATGCAATTCACCATTGACAATCGTCATAGACTTGGATCGCCGGACTATCTGCCTGGCTAGAATCTCATCCTCTGGTAACTCCCCACGGTTCATGTATGCAAGATAAGGAACTGTCCAATACGGAATGACATGCAGGGCTGCCACCAATTGAGCCTCCGGATCAGGAATAGCCAAATCCGCTTCACCTGGGAGCTTGACTGACGGGTTGTGCAACACGTCCAGAAAGACATTAGGCGGGACCGGTTTGCGCTGAGAGCCCAACCGCCTTAAAGCGTCTGCCGCTTCATTCTTCCGACGGTCCACATGATCCACTTGATAACCCTTGAAGCAACCCGCAATATTATCCACTTCCCGACGATATGCAGCCATGAGCGGGTCCTTAGAATCCCAAGTGCCAGACACCTGTTGAGCCATGAGGTCCGAGTCACCGAAGCACTTAACCCGGCTTAAATTCATCTCTTTAGCCATCCGGAGACCATGGAGCAAGGCTTCGTACTCAGCTGCAATATTAGTACAAGGGAACATTAAGCGGAGAACATAACAAAACTTATCACCTCGTGGGGAAGTTAATACGACTCCAGCCCCCGAGCCTTCCAATTGCCTGGATCCATCAAAATGAATAGTCCAATATGTGTGATCCAGCTTCTCCTCTGGTGCTTGTAACTCCGTCCAGTCATTGATGAAATCAACAAGTGCTTGAGACTTCACCGTCGTCCGAGGTACATACTTCAATCCGTGTGGCCCAAGCTCTATAGCCCACTTGGCAATCCGGCCAGTCGCCTCCCGGTTCTGTATGATATCACCCAAGGGAGCTGAACTGACCACTGTGATGGGGTGCCCTTGAAAATACTACTTCAACTTCCGGCTGGCCATGAAAACACCATATACCAGCTTCTGCCAATGCGGATACCTTTGCTTGGATTCAATAAGCACCTCGCTGATATAATAAACCGGCCGCTGAACTGGATATTCCTTGCCTGCCTCCTTGCGTTCCACCACAATAGCCACGCTAACTGCCCGAGCATTGGCTGCTACGTATAATAACAGTGGCTCCTTGTCGACCGGAGCCGCAAGAACAGGCAGATTGGCTAATTGCCGCTTCAAGTCCTCAAATGCTTCATCAGCAGCCGGACTCCAGACGAAGTGGTCTGTCTTCCTCAGCATTTGGTACAAAGGGATAGCCTTCTCTCCGAGGCGGCTGATAAACCGGCTTAGTGCGGCGATCCGGCCCGCCAAACACTGAACATCATTGATACACTTCGGTTTAGCCAGGGAGGTAATAGCCGTAATCTTCTCCGGATTAGCCTCAATTCCTCTGTTAGACACCAGGAAACCCAGTAACTTGCCTGCCGGAACACCAAAGACACACTTGGCCAGATTAAGCATCATCTTGTAAACTCGCAAGTTGTCAAAGGTTTCCTTCAAATCATCCACCAACGTCTCCTTCTGCCTTGACTTGACTACAATATCATCCACATAGGCATGCACATTGCGGCCGATCTGTTTATGCAGGCAATTCTGTACACACCGTTGATAGGTGGCTTGGGCACTCTTGAGCCCGAAGGGCATAGATACATAGCAGAAGGCTCCAAAGGGAGTAATAAACGCTGTCTTCTCCTGGTCCTTAACCGCCATTTTGATCTGATGATATCCAGAATATGCATCCAAAAAACTCAAACGCTCACAACCCGCCGTGGCATCAATGACCTGGTCAATGCGGGGGAGGGCAAAAGGATCCGCTGGACAAGCCCTGTTAAGATCCGTGTAATCCACACACATACGCCAAGTGCCGTTTTTCTTAAGAACCAGCATCGGATTAGCAAGCCACTCTGGATGGAACACCTCAATGATAAAGCCAGCTGCTAAAAGCCTGGCCACTTCCTCTCCAATGGCTTTGCGCCTGTCTTCGTTAAACCGGTGGAGGAATTGTTTTACCAGTTTATACTTAGGATCCACATTAAGAGTGTGCTCAGCGAGTTCCCTCGGTACACCTGGCATGTCAGACGGTTTCCATGCAAAAATGTCCCGATTCTCACGGATGAACTCGATGAGCGCGCTTTCCTATTTGGGATCCAAGTTGGCACTGACAGTGAACTGCTTGGACGAATCGCCGGGCACGAAGTCAACAAGCTTGGTCTCAGCTGCCGATTTGAACTTCAGATCCGAATCATGCTCTGTAGTTGGCTTCTTCAAAGGGGTCATATCTGCCGGATCAACATTGTCCTTATAGTACTTCAACTCCTCCGTGGCACAGACCGACTCTGCATAAGCCGCATCACCTTCCTCACATTCCAAAGCGACCTTACGGCTCCCATGAACCGTTATTGTCCCCTTGTAACCCGGCATCTTGAGCTGCAAGTAGATATAACAAGGCCGCGCCATGAACTTGGCATAAGCCGGCCGCCCAAACAAGGCATGATACGGGCTCCGGATCTTCACCACCTCAAAGGTTAGTTTTTCAGACCGGGAATCGTGTTCGTCCCCAAAAGCCACATCCAGGGCTATATTACCAACAGGATATGCAAATTTGCCAGGCACCACACCATGGAACACCGTATTAGACGGTCTGAGATCCTTGTCTGTTAGACCCATGCGGCGGAATGTCACATAGTATAGTATGTTAATACTGCTCCCTCCATCCATGAGTACCTTGGTGAATTTATAACCCCCCACCTGAGGGTCTACCACTAATGCTAGCTGGCCCGGATTATCAACCCGGGGCGGGTGATCCTCCCTGCTCCACACGATAGGCTGCTCCGACCAGCGTAAGTAACGTGGTAAGGCCGGTTCAACAGAGTTCACCGCTCGCTTGTGGAGCTTTCGGTCGCGTTTATCCAAGCTAGTTGTGAAAACATGATATTGCCCATTGTTCAACTGTTTTGGCTGGCTCTGATAACCCGACTGCTGCTGCTGCTGCTGGCCGTTCTGATTATTTTGGTTGTTGTGACCGCCCTGATTGAGACCTGAACCGGAAGCTCCATCGTGGCCCGGCCCATGGAAACCGGATCCTGAACCGCCACCTGACCCGCGGTCATACCGAAAGGCATTAGAGTTTTTAAACTCCTGCATAATATAACAATCCTTCCAAAGGTGGTTAGCCGGCGCCTCCTTCGTCCCGTGCTTTGGGCAAGGCTGATTCAACAAATAATTCAAACGGTCTGCGTTAGGATTGGGAGCCCCATTACGATTTGCCGCTTTACCTCTGCGCCGCTGCCCCCTGTCCTGTGCATTAGTGTTGGCCACAAAGTCCATACTGCCATCCACCTTACGCTTGCCTCCGTTTCCATGACCCGCCGGTTTGTACTGTTGCCCCTTGGAGTTGCTATTCTTCTTTCCCTTCCCTGCTTCATCATCATCAGTCTCGGGATCCTTGGTATTGTCCGAATCAGCTTACTTCACTAAAGCGGCCATGAGAGTTCCCATGTCATTACAGAACCGCTTCATGCGCCCCAATTTCAATTTTAAAGGTTTAAACCGGCAGTTGCCTTCCAGGGTTAAGATCGCAGAGTCAGCATTGATCCTGTCGGACGAGTGCAAAACTTCCGAAACGCGGCGCACCCAATGGGTCGTTGATTCTCCGTCCTCCTGGACACAAGCCGCCAGGTCTACTATGGACTTGGGCTGCTTACATGTATCCTTGAAATTCTGGATAAACCGGGCCCGCAACTGGGCCCATGAGCTCATAGAATTGGGCGGCGGGCTCTTCAACCAAGTACGAGCCGTGCCTTCAAGCATCATGGTGAAGTATTTTGCACACGCGGTCTCATCCACATCTAGCATCTCCATGGCCATTTCATAACTCTCTACCCACGCTTCGGGAGATAAATCAGCGGTGTAATTCGGCACTTTGCGTGGACCCTTGAAATCTTTGGGCAGGCGCACATTGCGTAAAGCGGGAATTAAACAAGGCACTCCCAAAGCGGATGCGACCCCTGGTCCGGCGTAGGTGGTAGGACGAACCGGTGTAAGTTGACCCGCATCATTTTGTGCTGCTAACTCGGCCTCCCTTCGTGCTCGGGCCCGGTCCACCACATCCTGAGCATCGCGAACACCACCTGCCGGGTTATTGCCACGGGCCGCTTCACGGCCTCGCGCATTGCTCGATATGGCCAGTTCATCCATGCACCTGCTATAGCTCCGGCTTGGACGAGGCGTGGAATGAATCCGATCACGGCTGTACGAATATGCTTCCTACTGAATCAGCGCGGTCCGGAGAAGCTCCTTAACCCGGCGCGTCTCTATCGCTTGCGGAGAGTCCCCTTCGACCGGGATAGCCTCTAATCGCGCGGCAGCTGCAACAAGGTTGTCCATAGGATTAGAATAATGACCCGGGGGCGTCTGGACCGGCGAAGGAACCACAATGTTCTGTTGAGGAGGTTCCATCAGGCGGGGTTGGACCGTCGCCCCTGGCCCTGGTGCCTCAATCCGGTTTGTCTCCAGGTACTGCGGCGGATTACTGGGTCCAGCTCCTGGAGTGTGAAAGAGATTTCGGGGGTCAAACCCTAGCGGTAGGCGTGATCTGTGCTTCCGCTTCAAGACCTCCTGTGATGCGTTCTGGTCAAGCATGAGCTTATAGGCCTGGGCATCCAAAGCGGCCCGCTCTGCGGCCATCCTGTCTTTTTCTGCTGCCAGATCCGCTTTGGCTTGCACGATCTGCTCTCTCACCTTTGCGATCTCTGCATCATGGGCCTCCTGATCCGCCGGATTGGCCTCGGCCATAAGCGCGGCTAGTGCATCAAACAGATCAGATAGAACTTGAACCGGCGGGCGCACAAGGCCTCCTGCCCCTGCTGCCGCTGCCGCTGCTGATCCGGAGAGCATCGCTGCGGCGGTCGAAGAGTGATTCACCGCCTGTGTGCCGGCCATGAATATTCCAACCCGGTTGACCTGGCCTGGGGGGGGTCCGGAATACTGTCGCCATCGGAACAGCCCCTAACCTGGTCGTCTTGCAACTGGTATAGCAATTCGGTCTCTCCGGTCGAGGACTCGTCACCGGAATAGACGACGGTCTCGCTACCGTGTTCTGACTCGTCCTCACGCTTTCCTCCATGGATGACTCCAACGAAGACACGCTTCACGGCCAGTTTAGCCTGGGTAGATCTCGCACGCTGAGCCGTCTCGACGAGGTCGGTGCAGATGTCCGGCTCAGGCCCAGGCTCACCGATCTTGCCGATGAAAACGTGTATGCCACCAAAGGGGACCCGGTACCCGTACTCGATCGAATCGGCCTCGGGCCCCCATCCTGCGTCGTCGATGTAGATCCTGCCACGACGACTCTTGGTCATCTGGCCCACAACATAGCCTTCGTGTCCCTTGAGCTTGCCCTCCAAGATCGTCAAACCATCGTGCGATAGCCCCATGGTGGGCGCCAACTGTCGTGGATTTGTCACGGTAGATGTCCTAGTGAAAGGACTTAGTCGTGGAGCCATCGCTACGGGTTTACTTGAAGGGGTTAAAGCGGACACAAAGACACGAGGGTTTATACTAGTTCGGCCCCTTCGATGAAGGTAAAAGCCTACGTCTAGTTGTGATGGAATTGATGTGGTCTCGATGGCTAGGGAGCAAACAAGCTTCGCCTAGGCTCGAGTTGTGGTTGTCTGTCCTGAACCGCCGCCGGGTCGTCCCCTTATAAACACAGGTGACGCCCGTCGGTCCTCAGAGTCCCAACCGGTTCATACTCGTATCCCGGTTGGTTCCTCTCTATTCCTAACTTACAATACAAGTTATACATTAGGCCGGTTTACAGCTACAGGTTCTAAATCAACTACAGGCCTTGGGCCTTCATCTGTTTATACCACTAATGAAGCTAACCCGGCCCAAGTAAGCCGGTTTACGCCTAGTGGTAATATCCCCAACAAACTCTCTGGTTAGCTAATTACCAAAATCGGTCTCACCGAGTTTGTGTAATCGGTCACACCGAGATTACGTTATGCCCTAACCCTAGCCATATCGGTCCTACCGAGTTACATATCGGTCCCACCGAAAATCCTAACGGTCACTAGGTTTACTAAATCGGTCCGACCGAGTTTGTTGATTCGGTCCCACCGATTTTGGTAAATTGTGTGTAATGGTTAGATTTTGTGTGGAGGCTATATATACCCCTCCACCTCCTCTTCATTCGAGAAGAGAGCCATCAGACTGAATCTACACTTCCAGCATACATTTTCTGAGAGAGAACTACCTACTCATGTGTTGAGGCCAAGATATTCCATTCCTACCATATGAATATTGATCTCTAGCCTTCCCCAAGTTGCTTTCCACTCAAATCTTCTTTCCACCAGATCCAAATCCTATGAGAGAGAGTTGAGTGTTGGGGAGACTATCATTTGAAGCACAAGAGCAAGGAGTTCATCATGAACGCACCATTTGTTACTTCTTGGAGAGTGGTGTCTCCTAGATTGGCTAGGTGTCACTTGGGAGCCTCCGACAAGATTGTGGAGTTGAACCAAGGAGTTTTTAAGGGCAAGGAGATCGCCTACTTCATGAAGATCTACCGCTAGTGAGGCAAGTCCTTCGCGGGCGACAGCCATGGTGGGATAGACAAGGTTGCTTCTTCGTGGACCCATCGTGGGTGGAGCCCTCCATGGACTCGCGCAACCGTTACCCTTCGTTGGTTGAAGTCTCCATCAACGTGGATGTACGATAGCACCACCTATCGGAACCACGCCAAAAACATCCGTGTCTCCAATTGCGTTTGAATCCTCCAAAACCCTTCCCTTTACATTCTTGCAAGTTGCATGCTTTACTTTCCGCTGCTCATATACTCTTTGCATGCTTGCTTGTTATGTATTGTGAATGTTAAACTTGTGCCTAAACTCCACTTAAACTTAAAGAAGTTAAAAACTGCAACTTTGATACTTAGTGTCTAATCACCCCCCATCTAGACACCTCTTCTCAAGGTCCTACAAGATTATTAAAGTACGAAACAATTGCTTGGCTTCTCATCGGGGTTGTGCATGATTAAATACTTTGTGTGATGAAGATAGAGCAACAGTCAGACTATATGATTTTGCAGGGATACCTTTCTTTGGCCATGTTATTTTGAGAAGACATGATTACTTTGATTAGTATGCTTGAAGTATCACCATTTTCATGTTATTATGAACTTTTATTTTGTATCATTTGGATCAGAACATTCATGCCCCAATAAAGAAAATTACATTGAGAATTATGCTAGGTAGCATTTCACATCAAAAAATTTGTTTTTATCATTTACCTACTCGAGGACGAGCAGGAATTAAGCTTGGGGATGCTTGATACGTCTCCAATGTATCTATAATTTTTGATTGTTCCATGCTACTATATTACCCCTTTTGGATGTTTATGGGCTTTATTTTACACATTTATATCATTTTTGGGACTAACCTACTAACCGGAGGCCCAGCCCATATTGCTGGTTTATTGCCTATTTCAGTATTTCGAAGAAAAGGAATATCAAACGGACTCCAAACGGAATGAAACCTTCAGCATCGTGATTTTTTGGAAGAATATCATCCGGGAGACTTGGAGTTCACGTCAGAAGATCCTCGAGGAGGCCACAAGAGTGGGGGGTGCGGCCCCCCTACTGGGCGCGCCCCCCTGTCTCATGGGCCCCTCGAGCACCTCCTGACCGACTTCTTTCGCCTATATAAGCCTATGTACCCTAAAAACATCGAATATCAAGATAGATTGGGAGTTCCGCCGCCGCAAGCCACCAAAAACCTCTCGGGAGCCCGTTCCGGCACCCTGCCGGAGGGGGAACCCATCATCGGTGGCCATCTTCATCATCCCGGCACTATCCATGACGAGGAGGGGGTAGTTCACCCTCGGGGCTGAGGGTATGTACCAGTAGTTATGTGTTTGATCTCTCTCTCTCTCTCTCTCTCTCTCTCGTGTTCTCTCTATGGCACGATCTTGATGTATCGCGAGCTTTGCTATTATAGTTGGATATTATGATGTTTCTTCCCCTCTACTCTCTTGTGATGAATTGAGTTTCCCTCTTGAAGTTATCTTATCGGATTGAGTCTTTATTTGAGAACACTTGATGTATGTCTTGTCGTGTTTATGTGTGGTGACAATGGGATATCACTTGCCACTTGATGTATGTTTTGGTGACCAACTTGCGGGTTCCGCCCATGAACCTATGCATAGGGGTTGGCACACGTTTTCTTGACTCTCCGGTAGAAACTTTGGGGCACTCTTTGAAGTACTTTGTGTTGGTTGGATGAATCTGAGATTGTGTGATGCATATCATATAATCATGCCCATGGATACTTGAGGTGACAATGGAGTATCTAGGTGACATTAGGGTTTTGGTTGATTTGTGTCCTAAGGTGTTATTCTAGTACGAACTCTTGAATAGATCGATCCGAAAGAATAACTTTGAGGTGGTTTCATACTCTACCATAATATCTACGTTTGTTCTCCGCTATTAGTGGCTTTGGAGTGACTCTTTATTGCATGTTGAAGGATTGTTATATGATCTATCTATGTTATTATTGTTGAGAGAACTTGCACTAGTGAAAGTATGAACCCTAGGCCTTGTTTCCTATCATTGCAATACCGTTTACGCTCACTTTTATCATTAGTTACCTTGCTGTTTTTATATTTTCAGATTACAAATACCTATATCTACTATCCATATTGCACTTGTATCACCATCTCTTCGCTGAACTAGTGCACCTATACAATTTACCATTGTATTGGGTGTGTTGGGGACATAAGAGACTCTTTGTTATTTGGTTGCAGGGTTGCTTGAGAGAGACCATCTTCATCCTACGCCTCCCACGGATTGATAAACCTTAGGTCATCCACTTGAGGGAAATTTGCTACTGTCCTACAAACCTGTGCACTTGCAGGCCCAACAACGTCTACAAGAAGAAGGTTGTGTAGTAGACATCACCTGTTCCGAAGGACGCCGACGGATGCGCACCCATGTGGAAGAAGAAATCTATATTTTGGGACCTGCCATATTGGAAAGACCTAGAGGTCCGCTCTGCAATCGACGTGATGCACGTGACGAAGAATCTTTGCGTGACCCTACTTGGCTTCTTGGGCGTGTATGGGAAGACAAAAGATACACCAGAGGCACGGGAGGACCAGCAACGTATGCACGGAAAAGACGACATACATCAGGGTCAGGCCAGCTATGCTCTTACCAAAGAAGAGAAGGAAATCTTTTTTGAATGCCTGCTCAGCATGAAGGTACCGTCTGCCTTCTCGTGGAATCTAAAGGGAATAATAAATATGGCAGAGAAAAAGTTCTAGAACCTAAAGTCTCATGACTGCCACATGATTATGACGCAACTGCTTCCGGTTGCATTAAGGGGGCTTCTACCAGAAAATGTTCGATTAGCCATTGTGAAGCTATGTGCATTCCTCAATGCAATCTCTCAGAAGGTAATCGATCCAGAAATCATACCAAGGTTACAGAATAATTTGGTGCAATGTCTTGTCAGTTTCAAGTTGGTGTTCCCACCATCCTTCTTCAACATCATGACGCACGTCCTTGTTCACCTTTGCGAAGAGATTAACGTTTTGGGTCCTGTATTTCTACACAATATGTTCCCCTTTGAGAGGTTCATGGGAGTCTTGAAGAAATATATTCATAACCGTGCTAGGCTAGAAGGAAGCATCTCGAAGGGCCATGAAAATGAGGAGGTCATTGAGTTTTGTATTGACTTTATTCCTGACCTTAAGCCGATTGGTGTTCCTGAATCGCGGCATAAGAGCAGACTGGATGGAAAAGGCACGCTAGGAGGGGATCAAATAATATGTATGGACGGGCATTCTCTCACTGAAGCACACTACACAGTTCTACAGAATTCCGCCTTGGTGGCTCCGTACATGGAGGAACACAAGAATTTTCTACACTCCAAACACCCGGAGAAGTCTGACGACTGGATTACACGTGAACAAACGATGACTTTCGCCGGTTGGTTGTAGAAACATGCCATGCATGATGGCGATATTTAAGATGACCTGTCCTTGCTGTCCCAGTTACCATCTTCGAATATAATAACTTTCAAAGGGTACCAGATAAATGGGAATACATTTTACACGATTGCCCAAGATAAGAAGAGCACCAACCAAAACAGTGGTGTCCGCTTTGATGCAACAACCAACACGGGAAAGGAAACATATTATGGTTACATAGAGGACATATGAGAACTTAACTATGGAGGTGGTTTGAAGGTCCCTTTGTTTCGGTGCAAATGGGTCAATATGACACGAGGCGGGGTAACGGAAGACCCACGGTACGGAATGACGACAGTGGATCTCAACAATCTTGCGTATGCAGACGAACCATTTGTCCTAGCCAATGATGTGGCGCATGTTTTTTATGTGAAAGACATGTCTACCAGGCCGAGAAAAAGAAAATATAAGGAAGCGAATGGATCATACGATGAGTCAAAGCGCCACATAGTTCTTTCAGGGAAAGGAAACATCGTGGGAGTGGATGACAAGATAGATATGTCAGAAGATTATGAAAATTTTGATGAAATTGCTCCATTCACAGTGAATATTGACCCGAACATCCAGTTAAATGATGAAGATTTTCCATGGCTACGGCGCAAAGGGACACACGCGAAGAAACAGTTCCACACACAAAGATCTGGGATGTGATCGGCTTCACTATCATCACTTTCTTATGTGTTTCACACCCAGGAGGGAATCTTTGTAATAGTTAGGGTAGTTATGTGTTTTGGCATTTGAAACGCGAAGAAATTTTATGTGCAAACAAATTCTTTCATGCATTTACTGATTTTTTTTAGCTAAATGACCCTGAAATTGAAAAGCATCTTAAATGAACTCAGAAAAGGTTGAAAGTTGGCATGGTATCATAATTTCACCCACATAGCATGTACAAAAAAGTAGAGAGGGTTACGGCAAAAACTGGATGCACTTCGTGTACAAAATGGACAATCTCTTTTGAAGTATCAGGTTTCGGACGAAAACTCATATGTTACAAAGGCAATTTATTTTTTAAATAACCTAAGCATTACCAAATTGAATATAATGATAAAACACACTAATATTAAACATAAGAAAAAAGAATCACTGAAAAATCTTTTTTCAAAGTTAGGTTATTCACAAACTAGTGATTCACACAAATTTCAAATAATTCAAAATTTAAACTATTCAAATTTGAAAACTACCGGCACTAAAAGAAAGTTTGTAATTTTTTGTACCTAAAGCAAAAATATTCACAAAGAAACTCTAAATACAGCAAAAAACAACTCAAAAATAAATAAAGCAAAAAAATTAAGAAAATAAAAAAGCCCGCCTACTGGGCCAAAGCGGCCTGCATACGACTAGAAACACAACGTTTTGTTGGGCCAGGATACAGGCCCGCAAAGGCCCAGTAGGCCCACAGGACAGCAGAGAATAGGTAGGCCCAGTAGGCCTGCTTAGGAGAGGAGCTCGAGAGAGCTACCGCACTGGGGCTTATAAACTAGTGTGGTCGCCCCTCGGCTAGCGAGGTGGGACTAAACTTGCCGCACCGCACTGCCCCAGCGCACCCCCTTTAGTACCGGGTGGTGGCTGCAATCGGTACTGAAGAGGGGGTCTTTAGTACCGGTTGGTGCCACCACCCGGTACTAAAGGGGGGGGGGAGGGGCGCTTCCCGCCGCTTGGCCTGGCCAAAACAGACCTTTAGTACCGGTTGGTGGCTCCAACCGGTACTAAAGGTGTGTTCTATATATACAACACTTGAAAAAATTCAGTTTCCCTCTGTTTCTTCCTCTCCGTCGACGACACGCCGCCTGCCCCGATCGACGCCGTCGCCGCACCCGACGCGTCGCCGCCCCGGCCGGCCTCGCCCCTCGTCGCCGCCCCCGTCGCCGTCACCCCCCCGGCCGTCCCTGTCCCCGTCGTCCCCGTCGCCGCGCCCCGCCCGTCGCCGCGCCCCGCCTCGTCGTCGCCGCCCCGCCCCGTCGTCGCCGCCCCGTCCCGTCGCCCCGTCGTCGCCGCCCCGTCGTCGCCTCGCCGGTGAGCTCATGCCCCGGCCACCATCTCCACACACACACACACATTAGTTTTTTTGTTATAAATTTTAGTTATAGAAAATTTTCTATTTTTTAGTTATAGAAATATCTATAGAAACGTTAGAAAATTTTCTGTTTTTTAGTTATAGAAATATTAGAAATGTTAGTTATATAGAAATCTTATAATTTTTTTCTGTTTTTTAGTTATAGAAATATTTATAGAAATGTTAGCAATTTTTCTGTTATTTAGTTATATAAATATTATAAATGTTATAGAAATATTAGTTATATAATAAAAAATGTTAGAAATTTTAGAATTAGTTTTAGTTAGATGAATTAGATTAATGTCAAATTGTTAGGATTTGCATATATATATAATTTTAGTTATCACAATCCAATCATTTAAAAATGTTACTTTTTGCGGGCATATAGTATTTGTTCTCGATGATATGCCCGGCCCGCATCCTCGTCGTCGACCCGTTCGCGACGACGTCCTGCTTCAGAGGACCCATGCCCGGGACTGGGCTCCGCCGGGCTGGCACTGGGAGGTGCTACCTGGAGGGGCGCGCCGCTTGGTGAGGAACCCGGCCTCGGGTCCCGTCGTCGACCCTGATCAATTTTGGTGGCATTCGCGTAGGCCACATTCGGTGCATAGGGAGCCGGCCCCGCCGGAGGTGGTGCGTCGCCGTGTCAGGGAGGAGGACGAGCACGTCCATCGCTACATGGCTGCTATGGACGTCACGTTCTCCAATACTTGGCAGGTTCTTTGGGCAGATGACCGGAGATATGATCCTGTGATGGTTCCTTCTCTTTGGGTGTCCATCGCCCGCGCCCCAGGAACCGCGAGTGGCCTAGATTCTTCTGTAGTACTCGATCTTTATTAGGTACCTAGCCAGTGGTGTATTCGATATATAATATTCGAGACGATGTATTCGAGATTATATATATTATTCGAGACGATGATGTATTCGAGATTATATATTAATCGAGACGATGATGTACTATATATATGATTCAGTTTTTCCTTATTGATTGCATCCATGCATTGTAATTTGAATACTAAATTGTTTTATATTTCTTCTGTATTAGTTAAGTAAAAGCTATGACGGACAATACCGGCAGAGAGAGAAGAGGAATTGTTCGACATCATATGCAGCCCTTGCAGGCTAGATGATCTGAATGAAGCAGATGACGGTTCCCAATATCTGAACAATACCGGAGAGGGTGATGAAAAGATATTTGATCTCGACGACCGAGCTGATGAAGTCATCAACTATGATTATGATTATGATGACACAAACAATGTTTATGATGACACAGACAATGCTGATCTTCAAATAACAAAGACTACCTGCGAGGTATATTTATATAAGCAGGCATCATGGTGATCATCACATGTTTTTTTATTTGAAGATATATTAAAGAATCGATCTTTCTTCTTTCAGCCCTCCGGATCGAGCAAATCTGCTTCTAGAGACAGCAGGACCAAGCGAGGCCCGAGCAGAAAGTTGAAGGAGGGTGTAAAGTACAACACCGAATCCACCAAACCTAGTGCGGAGTTCTTGTGAAGGACCAACTCCCGATCTCCATTCAAGAATGGAAAGAGCCAAAAACTAAACGTCCAGGTGTTACTTGGGTCGACGACAGAGCAAAAAAATCCCTTTGGGAATCTCTGATGAAACATTTCACCCTACCAGATTATTTCACTGAAGTAGATGTGGAGAAAGTCAAGGGCGCTGCTCTTAAGAAGATGGCAATTGCATTCAACACCCACAAGAAAACTGTATGGGCCAACTACCTCTCTGCAGAAAGGAAGACTCCAGAATTCACGGGAACACTTGAGAAGCAAAGAGAACACTGGGCCGATTTTGTGAAATTCAAGGAATCAGAATTATCTAAGGAACGGTCGATAAAAAACAAGGCCAACGCCGCAAAAAAGACGCAGTTTCATAGGCTGGGCTCAGGTGTCTACGCGGTGGGAATGCCTAATTGGGATAAGTCTGAGCAAGAGATGGAGGATGCAGGGGTCACTCCGGTTACTAGGAGCTGGCCCCCCAGGTGCAGAACTTGGTTCTATGCGCATGGGGGGGCGTTGGACCCGAAGGCAGGCCTGTTTCGCAGAAGAAAAGTCTAAAAGGAGCCGAACAAAAGATACTTGACGCAATATAAGAAGCTCGAACGGGGGTGTTCACGCCCAACAGAGAGAACGACGAGCTTACGCGCGCCCTAGGAAATCCTGAACACCCGGGAAGAACACAAGGCAAGGGCATTATTCCCTGGTATGAGGGCTTTTCGAAATGGAACGACGGCTACAGATCTCATGCAAGAAAGAATATGGAGGAGGAGAAGAAGAGGAAGATGGAGGAGGAGCAGAGGAAGCAGGACGCAGAACGCCTTCAAGGCCTAGAAGCAAGGCACGCGGACTTGGCACTCAAATTCCAGCAGCAGCAGCAGCAGATCGACTCACTTAGCCAGGAAAGGGGGTCTCAGCAGCGGCAGCAGCAAGTGGATGATCGTCCAGCATTGGATAGCACCGCCCCATCCATGCCGAGAAGCAGCATTGGTTCTGCCCGGGGCGACACACTGCTGGATACATACCCTGTGGATGACATCATAGAGAACACTAACTGTGAGCTACACTCCAAAATGAAGAACATATCCATGAAGGTGGCGGACGGCGTTGCTTTTACAATTACCCCCGAAGCAACCTTCCATTGCATTCCGATTCCAGAGGGCTATGCTCGTGTCTTGGTTGATGAAGTGGTGGACCCATATTCGGGGCTACAGATTGACATTCCTGGAGGTGAAGACGAGCGCACACTGGGAGAGGCCATACATCGTATCATCCTATGAAGAAAGGATTGCATCATCTTTCGAAGTCCACCGCCACCGCGTCGTCTGCCGACTCCTCCTCGAAGTCCGCCACCAAGTCAGCAGACTCCCGCTCCTCCAAGTCCACGAACGCGTGAGCCGACTCCTCCTCGAAGTCCGCCACCTCCTCCAAGTCCCCGAACGCGTGAGCAGACTCCTGCTTCAAGTCTGGCACAGCGTCAGGCCACTCCTCCGGTTTCAAGTCCGACACCATGTCAGGCCACACCTCCTGCTTCAAGTCCGGCACAGCATCAGGCCACTCCTCCTGCTCCAACTCAGCCACGTCAGCCGTCTCCGCCGTCTCAGCAATCGCATAAGAGACACGCCGCAGCTATGGTGCATAGCGGTACGAGTCGAGGTAGTTCAGAAGTACAGGCGGAGACAAACGATATAAATATGGTCCAAGCCTCGCTCCTCTTCCTCAGAGGCCTTACGACATGACCAAGGAGCAAAACGCAGCCATAGTGCAGGCCAAAGTGGACGCCCATTTTGCACCGAAACCGGCACCGCCGCCAAGGGAGAAAGTGCCTGAGGAAAAGATTGACCACTTCATTCGTATGGCTAGAGCACCAGCTCCCAAGCCTGTTGACTCAGACTATGAGCCCCAAATCAGGAAGTCACATCAAGCATGACTACAGAAGGAAGCGAGCTCGAGCTCGAGCCAACAAGCAGCGGGCAAAAAATGCGAGAAACCTGTTCCCCAGCTGGGAGAACAGGCGGCGCAATCGATCCCCCCGCTTGTTGTGCCAACAAAACATGAGAGGAGTACGCACGCCCAATATTATTGTGGGCAAACCGTTAACATTTCCCAGCTGGGCGATGCGGTAATAACGGAGGAGCATATAATGCAGGCTGAAATGCTCAAGATCTATGTTGGACAACTCCTCGAAATCGAGCCCATGTCTCCGCTTAGAGAGGAGGAAATAAAACGGAAATATGTCCGGGGCCAACTTTTGGTCGAGCCAGACAAAGTCAAGAACCTCCCAACGAGAATGTATGAATTGCATCAATGGTACATGAACATTACCAAGATTTCCAATCGAGAGTCCCTCATGGTGAATGTCAAGGAGGAGCATTACTTCCACGAGAAAGCTATGTCTGTTGAGTATTCAGAACTATTTCAGTTATACAATCAAGATGCACTCGACAAATCTATCGTCAGTTGCTATTGTCTGTAAGTGATTTCTTTCTGTAATTTAAGTCTCAAGCTAGCTGTAGTGATCATTTTGATCAATCATTACATGTAATTATCCTCACTATATATTCTTTTCTGTGGTATTATATGCAAGATGAAGATGTATGAAATGAAAAAATCTGGACGCTATGGCATTGGGTTCATTGATCCAAATACCATTAATGAGTACACATGAAATCTTTCAACTTGTCGAGATAGTTTAGAGGAAAGCATGCTGGAGTTCTTCAAGCGCCTCAATACCAGTGAAGATATACTACTTCCTTACAACTTCCTGTGAGTCATACTGTCTTGTACTACAAATTCCGTTTTTGCTTACTAGCTAGCTAGATGTTAATAATTAAGTGTATAGGGTTTACGGTAGTTGATTAGTGTTATGCACATGCCCGCTTAATTAAGACATGCAAACGTGTGCGCATGCAGTTTTCACTGGATCTTGTTAGACATTAAAGTTGACAAAGGAACAATTGAAGTACTGGACTCACTACTGAAAGAAGAAAAATGCTACAACATCATGAAGGGGATAGTCAACAGGTAATTTCAATCATTATTAACTACATCTCGGCCTATTTAGTTCGTCATTTCCTGATATGAACTATTTAATAACCTCTTTATTAATTTTCTTTGCCAGCGGGCAGGGCTTGGGCAAAGTTCATCAAGGTGACTCCAGGCAAATGGGCAAAAAAGTTGTTTTGGTATCGACCAAAGGTAATTAATTAAGTAGTACTAGCTAGCTAGCTAGCTACCATCTCTTTAATTCTTGTTTCAATACCATTAATTAATTATCATATTTGATTAATCATTATTTGATTCAATTTCATTCTTGTAAAGGCCCTAAAACAGGCGCCGGGGAATGATCTGTGTGCATTCTATGTTTGCGAGAACATTCGCATGATGGCGTCCGAAAAGAGCAGATCTCAATGACAGGACTGGGTACGTTTGTCAGAACACTATTCACAACATTATCGATATCTACCCACACAACTAATACACATGCATATTGATCTCCTTCTTAACAGTTCAGAGAGGTGCGGGAGCAGCTCCTACCAGCGGAGCGCATACTAGCACTTCAAGAGGAAATAACGGGATTTTTGCTCGACCAGGTCATAGATCCCAAAGGAGAATACTATTACCCGCTACCGCCCCCATGAACCACTTGTCATCGTGCTCCGAAGGCACCAAGGTAACATGTAGGAGAAATTGTATATGTATATACATGTGTATGTGTGAATAATTAATGATGTTGGTTGTGAGACATTCGATGATATATACATGCATATATATAGTGTTACTATTCATCATCCAGGGTCCAGAATACGTTATTCTTCACCCCAGGTAATCTTACGTCATTTCATAAATAAATTATGTTTCAAATACAAATAGTTACAGTCATATTGATTCACTGCGAAAAATTTGGCATAAAAAATGTCAGAAGACCAGAAAAATTACATTTTATGTACATTTTACACTATATTTTTACGTTTGAAATTTGCGTAATATAAAATATTTTTTACGGCGATTATATATTTTCTTACGTTCTCTTTTTATGTCTGAAATAAGACAAAATTTACGGAACATAAAATTACGGTGCATTCATGTTAAAATAGAGGGGGGTGAAGAATAACTATTCCTCACCCAGGATGACGAATAGCATATATATATATGTGGTTCTACGTACGAGAAAATCTATTTATATATGTGCATAACATGTACAATTTGTAGTATCGTAAAATACCAGCAAACAAAAAAGAATTAAATGAAAAACACAAAATTAATGGAAAAAAAAAACCAAACCCCCCAAACATTTAGTACCGGTTGGTGTTGCCAACCGGTACTAATGGTCTACCAGCACCCGGGCCTGGCCCGTGCCACGTGGTGGCACTTTAGCTCCGCTTCGTGCCGAACCGGTAGTAAAGAGGGGGGGGGGGGGGGGGGGGCTTTAGTGTCCACTCTTTAGTGCCGGTTGTAGAACCGGCACTAAAGGCCCTTACGAACCGGCGCCAAAGCCCGGTTCTGCACTAGTGAAATACTACTCTGGCAGAGCCTGGACCTGGTCCCGGTCACTTGGCTGCCCCTCGCACGTGGCCACGATGCAATGGTGTGATATCGTCGGTAAGTTAGGACCCCAAAGGGAACGTTGCATGGCGGACCAGGGAGAACCAAGTAACCCTCAGTTTTACAGGGGAATGGAGAAGATGACCTTGTATGGAAAGATGTTGTAGATCAAGATGCGGAGACGAAGTGGTTGGCTATTGCCAAGGTGCATGCTGCCAAAGGGATTTAGCCCGGCTATAGCCCGACATGAGATCATCTTGGAGTTCTGCAACAAAGGTGCGGTGGCGAAAGATCAGTGATGATCTGTTTGGGTGTCTAGGTGATTGGAACACGCCTGCGAATGAGTATGATGGATTTACTAATATGAGGTTAGTGGTGCTTGATAAGAGGGTCATTTGGGCTATGGTCTCAAAGGTACCAGATAACTTCTTGAACATGGCATAGTTAATGGTGTCTACCGAATCATTGGCAAGTTCTGGAGGCTCAGGTTCAACTCTCGTCAGATTTGGTTGGTGTATTTTGTCTATTTAAGGATGATTCTTGATGTCAATAAGAAGTTGAATAGATTTGTGTTGATCACCAAGAGTCAGAAGAAGAAATACTATGTGCAAGTGGAGAAGAGCATGACGAGGTCGGCGTAGGAGGTGGCGATGAAAGCGGCGACGTCGGTGTCTTCCCTCGAGTGGTACACCTCCATGACGGAGTCGAGGGTGAGCAAGGCGAACATCACACCAACGAACACCCAGGAGAAATCGTGGAGACGCTCTGGATCACGTGACCGTGGCATATGCATATATCTAACTGGCCGAGGTTTACGGTCATAGCTTGAATGAATATCTTGGGTGAAAGCTCGAGGTAGAGAGTGATCTATTGATCTTGTTGCCAGAGGAGAGGACTGGACCAAACGCTATATATATAGACAATGTACGTCTGGGGAAAGTCTAGGCCATCACAAATTGCACGATTGTAACGGCCAGCGCGATCGCAAGCGCATGCTAAAACGCAAAGTTTGTCAAAGTAGGAGGTAAGTCGAGTAGTGCTAACCCCTGAATCCCCCGACCTTTTATGTTAGAACGCAAAGTTTGTCAAAGTAGGAGGTAAGTCGAGTAGTGCGGACCCCTGAATCCCCTGACCTTTTATCCCAGACCAATGGAACGAGCTTCTGTCATGCCATCATGTACCGTGAGTCAGAAGAAGAAATACTATCAGGTACCGGGAGTCCATCGCCGAAGAACATGGTATTGATGATGGTATTTAACACTCAGATTTTCCTTGCCTTTAACCTTGATATTCTTTGGATTATACCACCAAGTGTTACGATTTTAGTTTGTTTTCCATTGTTTCACTTTCTTTAGGATTTTTAGGTGGGTGGTATTTCCCTGGACTCTTCTCGATTAGTTGAGCCATTTTGGGGTGAAATAGAGAGAATTGGAGCGAATTTCACTTGGAGGAGGGGAGAAATCTGAGAGAGATTAGACCGAGCCATTGACAATGCAGCTTGGATAACCAAGTCTCCTTTAACGACAATAACAAATGGGCATCATATACACTCTGGTCGCCACCCACTTATGTTGGACAAAAAAATACAATGACGAGATTTAGTTCTCGAGATCCACCTGTGGGCTCCAGTTCGAGGCATGCTGGTTGCAGAAGGAAACAGTCTGTGAGATCCTCATTGCGACATGGAATTGGGTGAAGTTGGTTTGGGCTAACCCCTTGGTTGATCGCACTCGTGATGTTCATGCTGAACTCCATACTTGAGACCATGAGATTCTCATAAATCCAAACTGACATATGGGAAAAACTAAAAAGGCTCCCAAGGCCAAATACGATTGAACAAGAGCATGACTGAGATATGATTCCATATTCATATTGAAATCTTGATGGATCGAGAAGGATATATTGGTTACACCATTTGGTCGGCGCACGGTGATCAGAACAGCTCTTTTTCCCCAAAAGGCAACAACTCCAAGACGAAAATAAACCAAATTAAGCACCTTCTTGATGATTTCGATGTTGGGTGTGAAGGTATGGAACAACTGGAAACTCCACTCATAAATTGTTCTCTTTTGACTAACCCATTATCTTCTGAAGTGATTGATCCAAATCAAATTGTTTCATCCCGAGTTGAATGGCGTGGGATCGCGATATGTATGACACCTTATTATCACCATACTTGGTCGAGGAGTTTCATAAATCTCTATTTGATACTGGTGATCTGAAGGTGCCATAATCATATGGTTTGCACATGTTTTTCATAAACCAATTTATCCTATATTGGGAAGATCTATCTGAAGAAGTATTTGATAAGAACTCTCATTCAATTTCCAAGGGATGGACGACATGTAGGGTCAAAGTATATCGACTAGAGGGGGTGAACGAGAGATTTAAATTTTCTTCGGAACACTTAAGTCTCTCAACACAGCACAGGGGAAACAACTCAAACAGAAGCAGTTATACTTGAAGATAAACTAGAAGGGAAATAACTTAGATGAAAAACTAAGTACCACTATGCAAGATAGTCATAAAAAACGATGCTAGAAGAATAACCAAATGATAGTAGATGAAAAATGAGCGAATAAAAAACAAACCACGAGGGAAATATGAAGGATAACATGTTCATCACACTAATGGAAATGCTCAACAGATTTATCAGATATAACACTGAAGAATAACATGACATAATATAAATACTGAAGGAAATGTGGTAAATAGAAAGAACCAATGTTGCTCGATGGCGACAAGTTATTTGATCGACCAGATCACTCTTCTGCAAAAAGAGCTACGTCTGGTTGAAGGAATCTCCGCCTTATTCTCCTTGACTGCAAGTTCATCAACTTGAGTCAATTCACTCGGGGTAGATACTTCAAGGCAATCTCCTAACCTTCACGGATTTTGTCTTTGGCAAACCACAATGACACTGGTTGCTCCAGACTGACGCCTAACCGTCTAGAGAGCTTGCAGTTCTCAAGAGTAATAGGCACAAGCAATCTCAACTTAGGTCTACGTGATGCTCAACCGCAATCTAAGCTTTGTCTCTGTTTTTTTTTCACTCGGTGAAGTCTCTTGAAGGAGAAGGATTGCTTTACAATCTCACCCAAACCAGACGGAGCAGCCAACCAGCAATGGGGACTATTTATAGCGGGAGATATCTCAAGGGTGAAATGACCAATAGGGGCCTACGACCATACAACGGTCAACCGACATGTATCCAACAGTCGGATTTCAATCTCATGTGTCAACTTTACTTGAGGAACAAGTAAAGTTGACTCACTGCTGTGAATTTCTCACGAAGCACAAAAGAACGGTGTCACTGTCTTATTAATAAAAACACATCCCAACATGAGATTTTTCTCGCTCATAGGATTTTAGTTAAGCATCAACCCAGACAAAAGTCTCGACACACTTGACCCCCCCCCCCCCCCAAGTAATATTGTTGCCCTGTGACTCAAATAAAGAAAGTAAAACTATGAAAAAGTACTACGTCTTCACGCGGTCTTCATTCTTCTTCGCTGCAGCCACTTGTTTCTCGAACAACACACCGTAGCAAATTCTTCAGCACAACCAAAATTTGGGGGTCGTCTCTCACACACAGTCTCCTCGATAGCAACCATTCTTCTCTGCTGCGCAGAAAATCATTGCAGGATTTTATAGCAAACTCCTCAATACTCCAGGGACAATTTCACTCACCGGCAAACACATTAGTCCCTCAACTATTTTGTCCAATAGTCTCCAAAACACTCAAGGGGCACTAAATTGCACTAACATGACACAACAATTGTTATGATCCCAAAAGTGAAGTCCCCAAAGAAGGTCACCTAAGTTAGGCCGATTAGTCCATGTAGTGTACTCCCTCCGTAAACTAATATAAGAGCGTTTAGATCACTACTTCAGTAATCTAAACGCTCTTATATTAGTTTCCAGAGGGAGTAGTATATAAAGTTATATCAAAGATGGTGGCGACACGCTCGAAGTTGATTCTACCTGAGGTAATCAACCATGGTCAAAGTGCTTTGGTCCCAAGTAGGTTCATTATCAACAATGTATTGATGGTCTATGAGTGCTTGAACACAATTAAAAACAAACGGGGGGGAACTATTGTTATAACTTTTGTTCTCCTCTTATCTTTCCACAGGGGCAATTTTTGCCTTTGGTACAAAATATCATACTCTTAACAAAAAAGGAAAATGCTAGAAAATATATTTCATAGTTTACATCCCACAAAGTAGAAATTGGCAACAGAAGAAGAAGAAGCAGCAAGAATGTAGTCGATAGATGCGCCCAACCGAGAATCTTCCTCCTGATTATTTTCTTGCTTCATGGCCGCTGAGTTTGCATGATTAGGATAACAGCCAAAGGCCAAAGTAGTGTTTGATTAACACCCCGCTGAGCAATTCTAGTATGGTGCAGACCATTTAAGATGTCCTCAACTTATTTGCGTAACTCTCAGTTCACGTCGATTTGCAAAGTAAATATGTGATTGTTGTCTTCCAAACTTTAACTAAAAGAGCCCCGCTTCGATACAACAACAACAACAACAACAACAACAACAACAACAAAGCCTTTAGTCCCAAACAAGTTGGGGTAGGCTAGAGGTGAAACCCATAAGATCTCGCAACCAACTCATGGCTCTGGCACATAGATAGCAAGCTTCCGCGCACCCCTGTCCATAGCTAGCTCTTTGTCGATACTCCAATCCTTCAGGTCTCTCTTAACGGACTCCTCCCATGTCAAATTCGGTCGACCCCGCCCTCTCTTGACATTCTCCGCACGCGTTAGCCGTCCGCTATGCACTGGAGCTTCGGTACAACCCCCTCCACTAAATGTATTAAGGGCAATATGGACTTTTGATAAGTTATACCCACTTTTCTATGTATGGCGGGTCGCCCGCTGGGACGTATATGTCGTACGTACTCCGATTGGGCCGGCCCATGGAGGTGGCCGCAGTACTGATCGCACCCGGTAGCGATCTAATATCTAGAAAAAGAACAAAGCGCGACCTCTCAAGGATTCGAACTTCGGTCCAGTAGCTCACAAAGAAGACTTGCTAGCTGTCGACTTGTGAAGCGTTGGTGACTAACAATGAGCACGTCACTTTAACAACTCTATACAACGCAGAATCCGGGTAGTTTTTGGGTTTTTATTTTTTACTGGAAATTGTGATTTTTTTTCAAAAGCGAGTAATGTTTGAAAATACGAAAATTGTCTGAACAACTTGGGCAAACTTTGAAAATTATTTTTTTTACAAAAAACTAGCCTTTTTTTTACAGAAACAATTTTTCATAATCCCAAACAATTTCTGAAAAACATAAAGATTCAAGGAGTTTAGAGAACAAAACTTGTCAATGGGATTTCTTTCAAAATTCTAATATTTTCTCGAAAGCGCGAATATTTTTTTAAATTCCCAAACATATTTTGAGTTTTGATCAAAAAATTCATTTTTTAACATTCTGAACAGTTTTTAGAAAACAAGCATTTTTAAAATTCTCATACATTTTTGGAATTTCAGAAAAATATATGAAAAAACGAATATTTTTTGAATTTATGAACAATTTCATCAAACTCAATCTTTTTTGGAAATCATGATTTTTTCCAAAAACCAAACATTTTTAAATTGCCGAGCATTTTTGGAAAACACCAACATTTGTTTAGTTTTGAGACAAAATTGAAAACATGAACATTTTTTTACATTCAGAACAATGTTTAGAGAACAAGAACATTTTAAAAAAAACTCCGACATTTTCTGATTTTATGAACAAAGTTTGGAAACAAACTGTTTTTGCAATTCGAAACAACGTTTTTAAAAAATGAAAATTTTGTAATTTTCAAATATTCTTTGAAATCATGAACATTTTTGTAAACGTAAATATATTAGAAAAGAAAAAAAGAAACAAAAAAGGAAAAGATGAAAAAAAATGAAAGAAAACAGAAAACAGAAAAAAATGACAAAGAAAATGAAACTAGAAAACCACTAAAAGTAAAAAAAAACTGGTTCAAGGGTACTTCTAGAAGGTTCCAAAAACCAGATGGGGCCGGCCCAAACGCGACACAGCGGCAATATGCCCCATTCTGCTGCTTTTCTATTATTTTCTTCTTTCTTTTGTTTTGTTTCTTTTGTTTCTTTTTTCTTTTCCATGTTCTTCATTTTTTTTTTAAAATTTATTTTTTACCTTTGAAACTTTATTATTTTTTGTTACCTCTAAAAAAAGTAAAATATTGTTTGGAATACCAAAATAATAATTTTAATTAAATATTTTAAATTGTGATTTAAATTATTTTTTCCTTGATAAATTTATTAAATGTTTTTCAGAAAGCATTCTTTCCTTTCACTTTAATCATTTATGTTTATTATTTATGTTATAATCTTGAAGTAAAAATTTTAAGAACATGTGTAAATTATAATTTAGATAATGTTTTCGTCAAGCCTAGCATAGAGGCCTAGAAAAAATTGGGGTCATGTTAAGAATGTCCAAAAATAAATCATGTGGAATGAAGCGTGTTTGTGTAGGTCAGAAGAATATGTCTGAGAGCACATTGTTTTGCGACATCCTTGAGACGGCCTCATTTGTTCCCATAATTTTTATGAAAAATTCAAGGACCTTGTCAACTTTTTTAATTTTTGACAAATTTTGCATTTTTAAACATTTCTCGGTGAAAAATGGCCGATAAATAGCCCGACGTGTTGCTTCTTGTGTACAGTGTAAAAAACTGTTCAAACCTAGCATGGATGCGTAACATGAGCATGCCCACCTTATTTCAAAAGTTGGGCTCATTATTTTTTTTTCCAAAAATAGACCATATTCAACGGAGAGTGTCTAAGTAGGCCAGAAGGCTTCGAGGGAAAGTACACTGTTTCTCAACATCCTAGAGATGGCCCCAATTTTTTTTCATTAGCTTGCATGACCAATTAACGGCACCTTGCCAAACATTTTTAATTTTTTAATAAATTTTGTATTTTCTAGAGTTTTTTCAGTCAAAAAAGCTCGATAAACGGTCGGATATGTCGCAACTTGCATGGGGTGTCAAAAATTGTTGAAACCCAACATGGATGCCTACCATGGGCTTGCCCTTGCCTTCGTTGTGTGCAAGCATTTGTTTTTGTGTGTGCGCAGATACCGTTCATGTTGTTTGTGCGGCGTCTCCTATTGGTTCGATAAAACTTGGTTCTTAACCGAGAAAAATAATCTGCTACTATACTACATCACCCTTTCTCTTCGGAGAATCCCAACACAACCACCTTTTTGCAAAAGTTGGTCTCATTTCAAGAATGTTCAAAAATAAACCATGTTCAATGGAGGATGTCCTAGTAGGGCCAGAAGGCTCCGTCTGAGAGCACGTTGTTTCTCGACATTGTTAAAATGGCCCCAATTTTTTTGCATGACCTTGTATGAATAATTCAAGGCACCATGCCAAGTTGTTTTGGTTTTCAATTTTTTTTGCATTTTTTAGTTTTCTTGATCAGCAAAAGGCCGATAAAATGGCCGGACGTGCCGCAACTTGCATACCGTGTCGAAAATCGTTTAAAAATCACATGGATGCCTACCATGGACATGCCCACCTATTTGCAAAAGTTGGAGTAATCTCAAAGATGTCCGAAAATAGACCATGTTGAAGAAAGGGTGTTCACATAGCTAGAAGACTCCGTCTAAGAGCACGTTGTTTCTCGACATACCTGAAGTAACCCTAGTTTTTTTATATGTCCTTATATGACCAATTCAAGGTACCATGCCATATATGTTGGGTTTTGACAAGTTTTGCCTTTTTTGGAGTTTTCCCTGGTGAAAAAGACCAATAGATGATCGAACGTGTCACAACATGCATGCGGTGTTGGAAGTTATTCAAAGCAGGCATAGATGCCTAACATGGGCATGCCCACCTGCTTGCAAAAGTTGAGGTCATTTCAATGATATCCAAAAATAGACTATGTGCAACAGAGGTTGTTCTGATAAGCCGGAAGGGTCCATTTGAAAGCACGTTATTTTTCGATGTTCGTTAAATGGCCCCAATTTTTCCACCATTTCTATGACCAATTCAAAGCATCATGCAGAGTACATTGGATTTTTGACTTTTTTGTATTTTCTAAAGTTTTCACATTAAAAATGGCCGAAAAATGGCAGGACGTGTCGCAACGTGCAAACGGTGTCGGAAGTCATTCAAACATGGCATGGATGCCCCATATGTCCGTGCGAGACAACGACGATAAGTTAGAGTCATTTATCTATAGTCCAAAAAACCACTAGTTGAGAGAAGTGTGTTGGACTAATCCAGACGGGTGCATCCGTAAGCATGTACTTTTTTTATAATTTAAATGCTTCTGTTATTTGCAATTTTCATCAACATCAATCAACATGTAAATTTTCTTATGTCCTAACCATTTCTTGAAATTTGTCAATATTTTTGAATTTCAAATTGTATATGAAAATTTAATGAACTTGAACATTTTTTTCTAAAATTGTTAACAAGTTCCCAACAATTGATGTTGAACACAAATTGCAAACCATGTACTTTTTTCAAAAATAGTGTTAACTATTTTGAAATGCATACTTTTCTTAAATTTGTGATTAGTTTTTAAAAAGCAAACTCTTTTGAAATTCCAGAACATTTGCAAAATTTCAAAGAGTATTTGAAGACAAGAATATTATTTGGTATTCAAAAGAATATTCCAGTTTTTTAAACAGGCTTCGAAAGAATAATAAAGTTCAAAAGGAGAAAAATGAAATAATGAAAAATTAAAAAAGTTTAGGCCTTGGGCCAACTAGCCGACGACATCGCTCTCGTCGGGCGCCTGTTGGGCTGGCCGAAATGTTTGCGGATTTGGAAAAAGTTCATCCCTTTTTTGTAATTTTTTAGAAAACTTTCGCAAATTCTGTAAAAAATAATCTACTATTTATGAACTTTTTTAAAAATTTATGAATCTTTTTGTAAAACAATTCTAACTTTACAAAAAGGTACTTTTTAAATTAAAAATATTACGTAGGTTTTCAAAAACAATTCACCAAAAAAGTTGCAAAAAACAATTCAAGAAATTGAAAAGGAGTGAAATTTTTGAAAAAAAGCTGAGGCGCCAAAATTGGTGCAAATCTCTATTTGCCGCTCTCTGCGGCAAGTTGTCGCTCATTCGATATAGTCGAGCGACCAAGCAAACGAGATGGGCCGGCCTAATTACGAGATAACGCATGTGCTACAATATCTGGTTTTGGGAATCCTCTAGAAGGTTCTTGAAATGGTTTTCACTGGTTTTCGGTTTTTTCATTTTCAGTTTTTTATTTTTATTTTTCTGTTTCTTTTTTCATATAACCAGTTTTTTTCTGTTTATTTTTTCATGTATATAATATTTCAAAAAATGGTTAAATTTCAAAAATTGCGAATTTTTTTAAAAATGTTGAGGGTTCCAAATGTTGTTCGCATATTGAAAATATGGTTGGAACTTTAAATTTATGTTCTCATTTAAAAAAATCACCATTCCAAAATTTGTTCGCATATTGAAAAACGGTTAGTTTACTTTCAGTGAAAATGTGCAGTTCATCGGCACAATGAAACATCAGTAGAATTTGAAAGTGGAGGCTCAACATAATAACTAGCTTACGATAATTGACTAGACTATGTAGAGTGCATTGTCTTAAATAATTGAATACCCGAGAAACCATTCAAGATTTATCTAAGAGTGCCTTATATATAGATTCTAGATATGCCGCCGGCTATACCGTTGGCATAGATCAGACATGTCGCAACATTTGGATCGTGCATGTTTCTGGACGACACTTGACGGCTGCGTCGTAATTATTTTTGCCGACGGGGATATATGTCGACGGCCACAGTGAAGCCGCCGGCATAGGGCATATATGCTGACCGGCAACCGAGGTTTGCCGAGGCCATTTATGCCGAGGGGATATGCCGATGACCACCGTCAGCAAAGGCTATGCTGACGGTTATCGGGCCTTTGCCGACGGCTTTGGCCGTCGACATATTCGTTGTTTGGTGAGTGGAACAACCATTGCCGCTGCCAAAATGAGCCGCTGACGCACCGTTGTCACTGGTCCCATACAGGAGGCAGCATGACCTTGTTGATGACAACTGGGAAGTCTTCGTGCATGTGCCCCTAATGACCAGCGGCCCGGACCCGCAGTCGTCATCGTTGAATCCTTGAATTTATCTAAAGAACATGAAACCAAATCTTGCCATTGCTTATGAGCGAGGAGAAACCCTAACCTCACCATCTCGAGAAGCTGGCAGGAATCTAAGCCGGGGCTCCGTCTAATTCGTCCTGGCGGACAAACTTGCAGGGGATCGGATCCTGGAAAATTGACTCGAAGAAGAAGCACTGACATCCGTCCGAGCCCCCCCCCCCCCCCCCTGAGACTAAAACCCTACAGGTCTACTAATCGGAGCCGAGAAAGCATGAATCCCCTTCCTACTACTGGTCGCCGTAGCAGAAGGCGGAAGGGAGGCAAATCCATGGGCTCACTAGTGGAGATCGAGGGGAGAAGAAGTGGATAATAACCTGATTATGTGTCGAGGAATTAATAAGATTCAAAAAAAGTGTACTACAACTAGCTTAAGTCTTTTGTCGTGCACACGCGATCGTAGCGCAGTGTGCGTCCGTAGGGTTTACCTCACAAGTTTTCAACAACATGGAGCAATTCTTGTACATCAGATGATCTACTTGTCAGACGGCACGAGCTTGTGGATCGTGATATATATTGCAATCGAGAATGAAAGGGAGGACAGAAATCAAAAAAGTTGCAAGTTGAACACGGCACGCAGAACTCCTATTTTTTTTCCTTATTCAATATTGATAGATTGAGATATTGGAGAAGTAATTGTTGTATTGATCGGGGCCTCAAGGGCTGTTTATATAGATTACAAAGCTTGGGCTTCAAGACTAGACTAATAGAGATAGAGTACAATTTGAACTACCAAATATACAAACCGAAGATATACTCTAATACCCCCCGCAGTGTCAACATCCGGTGTAACAATGTTGAGACTGGATCGAATGCCAGTGAATGCTGCAGTAGGGAGCCCCTTGGTGAAAATATCAGCAAATTGCGCAGTGGTAGGAACATGAAGCACACGGACCTCGCCAAGAGCCACTTTTTCACGAACAAAATGAATATCAATCTCGATGTGCTTGGTGCGTCGATGCTGAACAGGATTGGATGTCATGTAGACTGCAGAAATATTGTCGCAATACACAATAGTTGCACGCTCGATTGGTCGATGAAGCTCAACCAAAAGCTGACGGAGCCACACCGCCTCGGCCACAGAATGAGCAACAGACCTGTATTCAGCTTCTGCAGACGATCTGGAAACTGTAACCTGCCTTTTGGAAGACCAAGAAACAAGATTGTCACCCAAATAAACACAAAAGCCGGATGTAGATCGTCGAGTATCTGGGCAACCCGCCCAGTCTGCATCAGAATAAACTGTCAAGCTTGTTGGAGAGGAAGAATTAAGGAGAAGACCATGATCAATGGTGCCTTTGAGATACCAAAGTATTCTCTTGACATGAGAATAATGAGGAACACGAGGATCATGCATATATAAGCAGGCTTGTTGAACAGAATAAGATATATCAGGGCGAGTGAGGGTGGCATACTGGAGAGCACCAGTGATACTGCGATATAGAGTAGGATCAGAAAAGGGTTCACCGTCGGCCGACAGCTTAGTACCAACGTCGACCGGCGTACGACAAGGTTGACAGTCAGTCATCCCTGCACGAGAGAGTAAATCAAGAATGTACTGACGTTGAGATAGAAAGAGTGTAGATGAAGTGCGGGAAACAGTGATCCCAAGAAAGTGATGAAGAGGACCGAGATCAGTCATGGAAAATTCACGATTAAGAGAAGATATAATGTGTTGTAAAAAGGAATCAGAAGAGGCAGTGAGAATTATGTCATCAACATATAAGAGAAGATAGGCAGTATGGGAGGAGGAATGAAAAATGAAGAGAGATGAATCAGATTTAGACGCGGTAAAACCTATTGTGTGAATAAAGGTGGTGAAGCGATGAAACCAAGCACGAGGTGCTTGTTTAAGACCGTATAGAGATTTGTGAAGAAGACAAACAAAATCAGGAGAAGAGGAATTCTCAAAACCCGAAGGTTGTTGACAATAGACAGTTTCATTGAGAGTGCCATGGAGAAAAGCATTTTTAACATCAAGTTGATGAATAGGCCAAGAAGAGGAAACAACAAGACTAAGAACAACACGAATAGTGCTTGGTTTAACAACAGGAGAAAAAGTCTCATCAAAGTCAATACCATGCTGCTGGGAGAAATCACGACACACCCAACGAGCTTTGTAACGAGCGAGAGTGCCATCGGAATGAAATTTATGACGAAAAACCCATTTGCCAGAAACAATGTTAACACCAGAAGGTTTGGGAACAAGAGTCCATGTATTATTTTGCTGAAGAGCTTCAAATTCATCACGCATAGCGGAAAGCCAGAGAGGGTCAAGAAGAGCTCGCTTATAATTGGTTGGAATAGGAGAGATGGTTGGGGTGGCGGTAAGATTGAGACGTTCGGTGGGGAGAAGAAATCCTCGTTTTCCACGGGTGCACATGACATGATCATTGGTGAGCGGTGGTATAAGAACGGCATTGGGTGGCAGTGGGTTTTCGGTTAAAGAAGACGGTGAGGAAGAAGAATCAGAGGTGGTGGGTGTTGAGGTGGTTGCCGTGGTAGGATGTGGTGAGGGAAAGACGGATGGGGTAGAGGATGCAGTTGCGGGAGAGGTGGGGGACGGGGCAGGAGGGTGGCTGACGGTGGGCGATTCCAGCGGAGAGACGGAACAAGATTCCATGGCAGCAGAGATGACTGAAGGACGAACTAGGGAAGGGGTTTTGGTGGTGGCGGATTGTGGTGGAATTGGTTTTGTGGTTGTAGTGACAGAAAAAGGAAAAGTATTTTCATCGAATGTGACATGACGAGAGAGAATGATACGACCAGAAGATGGATCGAAACAACGATATCCTTTGTGATCATCAGAAAGACCAAGGTGAATGCAAGGTAGTGAGCATGGTTCTAGTTTGTTGGAGGCGGTAGAGGCAATGTTGGGAAAGCATAGACAGCCAAAAACACGCAGAAAAGAATAGTCAGGGTGGGAGAGAAAAAGAGATTGGAAAGGCGAATAAAGAGGGCAAGTTTTAGTTGGTCGAATATTAAGAAGTAGTGTGGCGGTGCGAAGGGCTTCAACCCAAAAACGGGAAGGAAGAGAAGCTTGTAAAAGCAATGTGCGAAGAACATCATTAATAGAGCGAATACAGCGTTCAACTTTACCATTTTGAGAAGATGTATAAGGGCATGAAAAACGAAGAAGGATGCCTTGAGAGAGAAAGAAGGTGCGGTTTTGGGTGTTATCAAATTCACGACCGTTATCACATTGAATAAATAGAATTGGCAAGCCAAAGTGTGTGATTACATATTGTCGAAAGTTGAGAAAGATTGCAGGTACTTCAGATTTAGCGCGAAGAGGAAAGGTCCAAGTATAGTGAGAATAATCATCCAGGATCACAAGATAATATTTATAACCAGAAACACTAGGGACTGGAGAGGTCCATAAATCACAGTGAAGTAACTCAAAAGGAAAAGTACTAATGGTAGTAGAGGTTCCAAAAGGTAATCTAACATGTTTGCCACATTGACATGCATTACAGAGAGAGGGATTATGAGGACTGCTAGAACTAGGGATACAAAATTCTTGGAGTAAAGACGTCAAAGTGTTTTTGCTGGGGTGACCGAGACGACGATGCCATAGATCAATAGAGGCGAGCATGGCACGAGAGGTGGATGTGGGCGCGCCATGAAGAGGATAAAGATCGCCCGTGCTATTGTACCGAGCGAGGACCGCCCCCGTTGTCAGATCTTTCACAGACAAACCAAAAGGGTCAAAGGCCAGGATAACTTTGTTGTCAATGCAAAATTGTCTAACAGAGATAAGATTTTTGATGATGGAAGGAACCAAAAGAATATTGCGTAGAAGAAAATTGGCATGAGAGGAAGGGATGTAAGAGTGACCAGTGCATGAAACAGGGATGGTGGAGCCATCGCCAATGGTGATAGTGGAAAAAGCAGAAGGAAAACAAGCTGACAATAAATTCATATTTGAAGACATATGCATTGATGCACCAGAATCGAAAATCCAATCCGTACCTGCGTCGTTGAGGACAAAATTGTTCATGGCGTTGATGAAGGTGGCTTGGTCCCAAGCCGGCTGTTGGGGAGGAGCAGAGGGGCCAGGAGCTTGCATGTTGACGTAGGGGATAGCGGATGGGTAGTATGCGATTGGGGCCTGCATGTTGCCGTAGAAGGCCGGCATGGTGTTGTAGGGTGACGGTGGTCCTGGCGTGCTGGTAGGCGGAGTAGGAGTGGCGGTGTAGACGTGCGCCGGCGGTCTGGGTCCAAGGAGTCCCGGAGAGCCTGTGGCTGGACGAAGACCGGGGCTCCACGTGCCCGTGTACGCAGGAGGAGCACCATACGGCGAGGGGGCCGACCATGGCATCGACCAAGCCTGGACGAGGCCAGTCCAAGGATCATGCTGAGGAGGCCATGGCGACGGAGCTGGTGGCGCGGGAGCGGTGGATGACGAGACTGGTGCAGGTCCGGCAGGAGGAGATGCAGGAGGCCGGTAGACGGGATTCTTGCCCTTGTAGTTGTGGATGCCGAGGTCTAATGAGATTGGTATGAAGGGAGAGACGTCGGCAATGGTGTCGGCTAGGGAGAACATAGGGTTTGGAGGGGGAGGTGTTTGAGTAGTTGTAGAGGAGGAGGTAGGGGGTGGGGCACCGGCGGCGCGGAAGTCGGCCAAGGAGAAGAGGGGCTGAATCGGCCGGGGCGGCGGCGCAGGTGGCGGAGCCATACCAGGTGCGGAAAACCTAGGCGTCGGATACCATGATAGATTGAGATATTGGAGAAGTAATTGTTGTATTGATCGGGGCCTCAAGGGCTGTTTATATAGATTACAAAGCTTGGGCTCCAAGACTAGACTAATAGAGATAGAGTACAATTTGAACTACCAAATATACAAACCGAAGATATACTCTAATAAATATCTATTATTTGTTTCTTTACTGCAAACTGTTGTCTTGAATGTATCTTTGTGCTTAATAGATAGATGCTGATGCTAGAGCTATAGATAAGGCATTGTTTGCAGTATCAACCAACAATTGAGTTTCAGAGCATCAATGAAGTGGGCCTATTACGTCAAGTTATGTGTTCTTCCTGCACTAATCGCCTCCTCATGCTTGTGCTTGTGTTGATCCCGAGCTGATTTCTGACAAGAAAGTTTGGTTGGTGCCACTAGGACTGGGCGTTCGGTTTATATGGTTAATACGGTTCGGTTTTTTCGGTTTTTAATCATTTCAGTTTTGAAGAAATGGAAACCGAAACAATCACACAAAATTAAGAAACTGAACCATATTAACCATAATATAACGGTTCGGTTTATTCGGTTAACCGAAAACCCGAAATACATGCACTTGTCAGTATAAGTGTAATGCTTGATGAGCGCTGATTTGCATTGTATAGAATGCATAAAATAGTCACAAGAGCTAGCAACTTTAACATCAGACAATACTTTATCGGTCAAGCAAACTAGTGAACATAATTAAGCGGAAAAATCACATGGAACGTGTCATGTATTATATACGGAAGAATACGTGTCTGCCTCTAAACTGAGAGCTCGTGCACTAAATGATACACTAGTACTCCCTCCGTCCCCGCCTAATTTACCTTTTGGATATACCTCCGCATGATGGAGTGAACATGGTATTACACAGGGCATCCTACATTTCGGTTTGTTCGGTCTATTCGGTTTCTAGGCACTGAAAACCGAACACAAACCAAACACCGAACAACCTTAAAATTTTCCACCGAACCAAAAACCAAACCACCGAATTAACCGACATAACGGTTAATACGGTTCGGTTCGGTTTGGTTTTTCGGTTTTCGGTTTAACGGTGCCCACCCCTAGGTGCCACACACAATTCTGGATATTCGATGTCGATGTCTGCCATTGAAACTTCATGAATTCGGTCTATGGCACTAGCGTTTGCCCATGCACGTAGTCTTTGCCAGTCAGGCCTTGTACAATGCAAGGTGCTTAAAAGAGGTGCTTGGAGAACTAAACCAAACTTTTCTTAAGCACCAGTGCTTATTTATACATGGCAAACTCTTAATTAGGCGTCTCTCTAGTAGAAATTGGCACCGATGCTTCAGAAAAACCCGGTTTATTTTTCTAAGCACCTGCCTAAGCACCTAGCACTGTACAAGGCCTCAGGTAGCCATCTCCTTTGGGTAGTTTCCATTCTGTGGAACCCGTGTCAACCACAGCAATGAGGGAACCTGAGAGGCGACCGATTTTCTCCCCATGTCAGCTGACTGGCGCTTTTCAACCCTTGATTGATATTATGTAATCTCGTCGGCACACGATGTGGCGGAACCCTCCCCGTGTGCAAGGAAACTTTGTGGTAAGCAGGAGAGCAGATTAGAAAGAAACAAGGGAGGCAGTGTACAGTGAAGAGGTGACACGCTGAGAAGATTGCTTTATTTCTTTTCTGGTGACTGTTGGAACATGGGGGTTTAGTTTAGGTCAAAAGTAGATCCAATGGATGTTGCTTATCACTTAATTGAGGATGCACTAAATTATAGTCCAGACATTGATATTTTCTTGGGACGCGTACTAGATAGATGGACATTTTTTATCTTCAAATCCTCCCTCTTTCAGATAAAAGTGATCTATGTTGAAGAAAAATAAATGTAATACTCCTATAATATTTGAGATGCATGCCTCTATACGCGAGAATAACATGTGCATGCTAAAAAAGTGCCGCTACTGTTTTGGTATATTGAAATGCTTGATCATACAAACATATGCCCAAACGAAATATCAGCAAATAAATGCTACATTTAAATGTGCGAGTTTGTTCAAGACAAACGTAACGGAAACTTGGAAGGAAAATCTTACCACTCGCTTTACAAAGTGATACAAGATTGTGCTACAACAAAGTGACACAATATGTACAAGAGCCAGTTTCACGCATGACCCACTCCCCGATAGAGCACGCGTTCTGGAAAGCATGGGCTCCACCAAAAGTGAAGTTTTTTGCTTGGCTGGCCATCCAAAATAGAATTTGGATCGCAAACATATTGGTCAAAAGAGGTGTCCGAATTGTGGGCTATGCCCTCTTTGCAAGCGTGAGCAAGAAACGGCCGACCACCTTCTATTGAAGTGCCGGTTCACTTTTGACTTTGGGACATGATCAAGGAATGGCTCCAACTCGCATGCATCGACACCTCCGTTTGGCACTTGCTTTGCTCAACAAAGGGGTGGTGGGTTGACCTTCTAACTCCTCCATCCCGAATAGGAAGGCTATGACCTCTCTTGCAATGTTTATCTCTTGGGCCCTATGGAATGAGCGCAATGCCCTAGTCTTCCGCCATAAAAGTGCCCCGCCCTTTGTTCTTCCGGCCAACATCAAGATGCAGGTGTCCCTTTTGGTGACCGTGGGGGCAAAAAAGATGCGACCAGTCATGCCTAGAAAGTGAGCCTTTTGTACCGTGGCGGTGTGTTGTACCACAAATAAACTCTATTCTCCCTCTTAATTAACATATGACGTAAATCTTTTGCCTCAGTTTCAAAAAATAATATGTACCTTCCATTAATCTTATAGGGTGTGGTAGTAAACAGAAGATAATTCCCAGTTTAAGACCAGGGCTGGTATGTGATCTTTCACTGCTGCTAGTTTACTTCCACTAAAAATATGCAGTCCATCGACACAATGAAACATCAGTAGAAATTGAAATCGTAGGCTTAACATAATAACTAGCTTATGATTATGGACTAGAATATATAGAGTGCATTATTTTAAATAATTGAATACCAGAGAAACCATTCAAGATTAATCTAAGAGTGCCTTATATATAGCTAAGGTATACTGGCACAAGAACACAGACAATTGAAGCAACCAAGTTAAGTCCTAAGACAAGTTAATGGAGTTGGTCAACATGTGAAAGGATGATATTTTAGCACCACAAATCTACAAATATAAGGACGAGCATCATGTCGATGGGCACTTTTGGCTGTCATGCATTAACCTGACAGAGGAAACAAATTTAAACAAGCTCTGGTCACTATTGCAATGAGGAAATATGGAGTTTTTATATGTGTTGAGAACGTGGCAACTGGAAAATCAAACACAACATGGTGAGGGCATAAAGAAACCAAACGGCGTCAGATGGGGCTACTAACATCAATTAGTCTAGCAATTGTCTGATGCAAAACATATTATTGTCAGTGGGAAATAAAACATAATACATGCTAATAGTAGAAAGAAATAGCGAAGTACTTGATGCAGAGTTTAACTGGAACTAATAATTTGCATCGAACCCCAAGGCAAATAAATTAGGATGAGACAACCTCGACTTACCTAGAAACTATACTATGCAAAACAAAAGGTACACTGGCACAAGAACACAGACAATTGAAGCTACCAAGTTAAGTCCTAAGACAAGGTAGTGGAGTTGGTCAGCATGTGAAAGGACGATCTTTTAGCACCACGAATCCACAAATAAGGATGAGCATCATGTTGATGGGCACTTTTGGCTGTCATGCATTAACCTGGCAGAGGAAACAAATTTAAACAAGCTCTGGTCACTATCGCAATGAGGAAATATGGAGTTTTTATACTATGTGTTAAGAACGTGGCAACTGGAAAATCAAACACAACATGATGAGAGCATAAAGAAACCCAACGGCCAATGAAATTCAGATGAGGCAACTAACATCATTTAGTCTAGCTAGCAAGTGTCTGATGCAAAACATATTATTGCCAGTGGCAAATAAAACATAATACATGCTAATAGTAGAAAGAAATAGCAAAGTACTTGATGCAGAGGTTAACTGGAACTAATAATTTGTATCAAACCCCAAGGCAAATGAATTAGGATGAGACAACCTCAGCTTACCAAGAAACTATACTATGCAAAACAAAAGGGCATGCATGATATCTTTAGAGAAGAAGATTGCAGAATGCAAAAGAGTAATTTAGTGAAGGAAAGCTGCGTAAGAATGTTGAATTCTCCTTATTATCCACTACACCATTTGGTTTCTATTTCCATGGAAGGATGAGGGCGTGGCATAAAAGTTTGGAAATATAGCGTGTTTAATTAGGTAATAAATGGTATATGCACAACTAAACTCTATGATTCGCACGCTAACAATTACATTTACGTTTCACCTACTTGCGTGCAAATAATGCATTCCACGGAGGAATATGCCTCGAAGATGTTGTATATCTTTGCGCATCCATCATTACTTGCCGATGCCTCCTCTGACAGCTTCACAATCATTTTTTTAAGCATCGGGGCACATTTGAATACAAGTTTCAAGAAATCAATATCATGATCGTATCCTTTAAACTCTTTGATCTCCACTTCTTCGAGAGCAAACAAGGAGATTGTTTGAGATCTCCAGTTTGAAGGCTCACAAGGACAACCAAACGGGCATTCTTCTTCTCCCACCTAAAACCAAAAGTTATATGTGAATTACTACACATTGTATCATTAGGGCATACCGTGTAAGCCTCCTCATGGAACCAAAATTTTTAATCATCCTTAGGAGATGAAACACGAGTGGTCCAAAAACATGTCCATTTGTTGTGAGATTTAGCTCCAAAACAGAAAACTCGGCAACCATATGCTTCTCTATCTCCTGTGCAAAGGTGTTCTTGTCTCCTAGGCCTAAAACGTGGTCGATCTGGAAAAACAATTTGACAGGACATATATATCATTAACACGTTTAGTTAGTTTGGTTGAAGCTTTGCAGTAAAGTGAGCGGGGAGATGAGACCCACTGCGTAGACCCAAATCTCCAGCGAAGGGAGATGTCCCTGTCTCTCTGCCGTCTTTAGCATCACCTGATCGAGACTCCAAATACCAAAAGCACTAGGCTCCCTCTCAAAGCTGTAGTACCAGCAGTCCCATGAGACGTTCTCCAGCATCGGTGCCAAGATGGAGATGCTGACCCCCAAGGCGGCGAAGGACATGGTCAATTGCTTAAGCAGGGGGGCGACGGTGTTGACACGGTGTGTCCGCTTGCTCCAGCGGTCGACGACGAGCTCCTGCAGCGACGCAGAGCTGACACTCAACTCGCCCCTGTCATCCTCAATGCTCCTGACCCGAAGCGTGCGCAAGCGCGGGCAGCAGGAGAGCAAGGGGTCGAGATCCGGGACGCTGCCCGTCAGAGAAAGCGTCTCGAGCGCCGGGAATTCGATGCCGGCCGGCACGCGGAGCAAGAGGAGACATGACGCCAGCTCGATGGAGGTGGCGCGGTAGAAGCAAGACAGGTCGACGTCAATGGCACGCCGGCCGTTCAAGTGCCCGCGGAGGGTGAAGGCGAACTCCTCCGGCGCGAGCCGCGCAGCGGCGCGCAGCAGAGACTTGACGCCGGCGGGGTCGAGGAGGGGGCTGTGCCTAACGTCGTAGCGGGGGATGCGGATTTCCAGGAGGGAAACTGCTGGAGGGTGGACGCGGCCGAGCGCCGCTTCGAGCGAGGGGAACGGGACGTCGCTGAAGACGATCTGGCGGAGGCATGCCCAGAGGCCGCGCCACCGGCGGGAGAGGACGCTGGTGCGCGCGGCTAAGCGGGCGCAGCGGAGGTGGGCGAGGAGGAGGAGGAGCAGGTCGTCGGGGAGGGCGCTGATGCGGTCCACTCCGCCATCTCCTGGAGCTGGAGGTAGCTGCTGCTGGGAGGAAGGGGGCCGGTGCCCCGATCTCAACTCCATCGTCGGGGGCGAAGCTTCGCAAAACAAAAACCCTAGGCTCACGTTCCCCACCCAGTTTCCTTTTTAGAAGCTAATTACGCAAAGCTGACATTTGGTTAGGTTTGAGACCCCGGATTCTGCGCTCTAGGTTTTAGCTGGATCTAACCTTTTCCATTATCTATCTTTTTAGGGAATTTTCTATTATCTATTAATGTGTATCTAATTCATGCTATAATATTTTTTGAAAATTATGGAATTAGAGAAATTTACAAGCTCTTTCATTTCATTTTTGCGAGGAGTTGGATGAGAAGAATTAAACTTTTCTTATACATAAAAGGCGCAAGAGCGCTCGGCTTTAAATTAATAAAACCAATGAAGGCCACCTAGAGATTCATACAAAATCTTACAACCAAAAGGAATGCAGAGCCAAAAAACAGGAAACAGAGCATACATCTAAACATTACAAAGCCACTCAAAAGGTACAGCTCAACATCTTCGAAGTAGATAAGTAAAACGGGGCAGAGTAGCTAAGATCACTCACTGCTGGAGCTTCGGTTGATGGTGTGCGTGCGCTTGATCTTGGCATCTCGCGAAGCACCTCGAAGGTCGCGCAACTGTCCTTCCTCTTACCCATAGGACACCACTGCTTAAAGAAAGGAGACCATTTGAATAAGTAGTTAGCAGGATGAGCAGGTAATTTTCCTTCGATAGAAATTTTGTTTCGGGTGCTCCAGAGCACCGGCCAAAGCTAAGGCTGCAAACGATCGCCAAGCTACTCTACGATTGCTGGCCTCTAGTGGCACACAGCAGAGCAAGCTGATCTACCATGGAACTATAGGTGTGGACTAGTGCCACGATAGGTGCAGAATAGTTCCATGGTGCAACCGATTACCATTTAGAAGATTGGTGGTGTGCCTACTCTCAGCCTTTGTCAACACCTATGGTGCAAACTTCGCTTTTTAGAAAAAATGATTTTCATCCCATACATTGCTTCGAAGCAAATAAGAAGAATTTTAATAGTCACCAAACTTCGCTTGTCGGGATCGAAGAGAAGCATCGTATCGTCGTCGTATTGGATACGCATCACTCCATCAGGGATGAGGTGAGTCACCACACCTTTGAGGTGTCCTGCCTCTTTGGTTTTGGCCGTCATGGACGATAGAGAATCTGTGACTAAATCTCTACTCCTAATGTCTCAGTTGGTGGGTGGCGTTCCGTGTTTTATTTTCGTCCCACCTCATCCGGTTTTTTTTGGTACCTATTTTGGTACCTCCTCCCACCTCCTCCCACCTCACGCTGAAAAAACCACGGACCAAGTCCTCCACCAGCCCCCGCGCTCTTCAGGTCGTAACAACCGATCACGCCCGAGACAAGCGACGAACAAAAAATCTACGACGATTACCCAGCGATAAAAAAACCTACGAAACTAAACCAGCGAAAGAAACCCTCACGCACGACTCGTTCGCCGCCGCTCGCCCCTGCCGCTCCATCCCTTCGCCGCCCCAACCCTTGCATCCCCCAACCCTCGACTACTTGTCCCGACTCCCCTCCCTGCGCCGCCGCGGGTCTCGGGCTCCCTCCTCCCTGCGCCGCTGCGGGTCTCGGCCTCCCTCCTCCCTGTGCCGCCGCGGGTCTCGGCCTCCCTCCTCCCTTCGTCCAGGCAAAGAGAGGGCTGGCCTTGGCGCCTTGCCACTTTGGTGGTCGTTGTGGCCAGATCCGGCCGGGGGAGCGGCCGTAAAGCCTCCACGACGTCGGAGCAGAGCAGCCCGACAGAAGGTGGGTGCCGATCTTGTCCCGCAGATTGCTGTCGGGGCCACGGTGGTTCTTCTCCCCTGTCATCACACGTCTGTGCTTGCTTGCTGATGTGTGTGTGTCGATGCGTTCCTCACGTGCTCTCCCGCCAGGCACCAGCAGCCGTTCGGTGTGCTCTCCGGGATGCTGCAGTCGAAGGGTCGAGCAGGAGCTATGGATGCCAGCAAACAAGCCTGTGCAGACAGCAATGCATGTGAGGGCTCGCATCCTCATCCCCATCCCAATCTCTGACTATAATACTGTAGATTAGATTATATGACATGCATTAGTTGCTTACCTTTGTAGCTGGCATGCACATACACCATCGTTTCTGATAATTAACCATATTATTTTGAGTGATCAAGTTTATAATTATATCATACTGAATACCATCAGACTGTATTCAGAATCATCTATTATGGTTGTGATATTGTAATTAACCATATTATTCAGAATCATACAAAACAAAATACTGTACTGTAAATAAATCACAATCAGAGATTCTATTTTTGAGAGGTGCTATATGTTTTGTTTTCACAAACAGTGCTCTCACTGGTTAGTTTTTATACATTTTATTTCCAGTCATCGTAATAAATGAACCAGACGTTCATATCAAATTGTGAGATGAAGATTTTGTTTCTTTGTGACCTATTTTACATCAAACACCGCATGGAGTTTGAAGCCGATGTCAAATAAGTGGTGAATATGTCTTATCTCTACTCCTAATACAATGAACAAGATATTATAGCCATTTGTTTTAGTGGAGAAGACTGTGTTGTACACTTGTACTATTTCCTTACCACTCCCCTTTTTAAATCTTTCCATATATCCTTTGCAGCATAAGAACGTAATGGTATATTTCTTGCTCTGGAATTCTAACCACACAAATGTTTAGGTGCTTTTATATTCCTTTTACATTTATTCAAATAGTATCTGAAGTATATGCTAATCTTTCGCAAAACAATATAGTTCTTTAAAGTAACAATTCATGAAACAAGTTGTCCTGTGGCAGCACACATGCACCTTTTTATCTACTATGCATTTGCCATATGATTTCTTTTGTGATGCTTATTTGCTCATTTTTATAGTTTTATTTTATTTAACTTCTCTTACAGCAATCAAATCGGATTGAGAACATCACACAACAGGTAAACATTCTTGTATATTGATATTGAAAAATTACATCTTTGTTTGATTCAGATAGTTTTTAGCAAGAGGATGGATATACTGTGGTGTTATTTCTGATTAATAATTTTTTGTCAAAATTTTCTGATAAGCCTTTCTCCAGGACATAAAGAAAATGGTGGCACTTCGGGTTTTGAAGATGCCGCCTCGCGTAGGACTACGAACACGGGACGCTCAGTCAAGTTTTTCTTAACTTGTCAGGATTCTCATGCTGCAAATTTAGTAATGGGGCAAATTTTTGGGTGTCCTGATGTGTTTGCGGATTGATGAAAATTTGGGGAGGGAGATCATAAACCACCGCTCGCTGCATCACATCAATTGTTGAATTCGCTTGAAGGAGCTGTCAATTGTTGAATTCGCTTGAAGGAGGTGTGTCTGCTCTCTGTTCCCTTGAGTCAATCACCATGATTTTACATTGAGATGATGTTTCTTCTTCAAAAGGGGATGATGAACAACATGGGAACAAGGAGGAACTTTACCCGCCTGTTATAGACTAAGCACTAAAAGCATGCTTGCATTCACTTTAGCTTGTTCATTCCATTATAGGGCAGTGCTTTCGTTATGCGTATGATGCTTGCAGTTTATTAAAAGATTTGTTCCAAGGATAAATTCTGATATTTTGAAACTATGTTTTTTTAGTGATAACCTTTATAAGTTGGACTATTTATGGGCGCTGGAAGTTTTGTAATAACCGTTGTTGTACATACGTTTATCATCATAAGAGAGATAATATAGTTTTTGATCCTCACAAATTTTTGCAGATGGAGCTCATCTGGCTGAATTTGCTACAGAGTTGCCACATTTGTGCGTTATGTTTCATGCATTATGCTACAGAGATGGAGCTCATAGGCATCAATTCGATAGGTTTTTGCATTATGTTTCATGCATAGACATATGTGCGCATAGACTCGATTCTGGTAGGTCCTGAATTACGTGCAACTTTATGTTATGGGTTATTTTAGTCAAGATCGATGATTTGAACTTGTTATCATTCCAAGCAGGTCAGCTCACTGAAATCTGAAATCCAAATATGAGCTCAATGAATATTGATTGCCTCTAAAAGAAATGCTTAGGTTTTGATGTTTCTATTCAGTTTTATTTAGGGTTGATTAGTTCAAATTTATTTTTCCAGGAATTTTTGTAGGGACCGTGTGTGTCTTGTTTGTGCACTTAATATAGGTCTAATTTTTGTTGCATAGGTTGTATTTGGGTGTCCACGCGCTACAGGGAATTACTGGGCGGAGTAGTAAGAATTGATTTAAACGTAGAGCCTAGACTCTCACTCCATGAGCATCAATGGCCGACAGGAGAGGACCCTCGACCCTCGGCCTCGGTTGAGAAGGATCGTTCCATTGTGTCCGATTTGTAGTACAGAGCAATCTCATTCCTTTGAAGTTCCTATTGGGAAAAATGGGCAAGATGTGTTTGGTCAGTGGTGCTTTGTTTTTTAGGCTATGGCTATGATAACTTGATGACACCCCTTTGTAGTACAGAGCAATCTCATGCATTTGTCCTCCAGCTTCAGGAATATTTATTAGTGTACAATGGCCAAGCAATTGTTTAAAAAGAATAAGAAACCTGAAATTGAATTGCTAAAACATGGAATTATTCTGCTTATTCGTAGGTTAATGTATGACTATCACGTTCCCCACCAAGTGAAATGTGCTATTTCACCACAAACATTGATGAAGTTAAGTTCAGTGCAGGAAAAATGGATAAGTCTGTAACTGGAACTCTGGATAATTGATCCTCTGAATGGCGAAAAATTTATCAAAGTTGCTGGTTCAGGGGTCTGAAATAAAGGTATTGATGCTTTGGGGTGCTTATCTTTTCATTCCCATGTTACAATGCTATGAATGTAATTTGGTCTTAGTATCTATCAACTTTTCCCAGCTCAAAAAAAATATTTTTCGCCAGGACAGAGCTCAAAATATAAAGACGGACTTTTCCTTGTCTAAATTTTACTGATTTTAGCGTGTGTGTATTAGCTCTGATGTGTGTTGTAAAAAAATATGTAATATTTTCGTGTTGCAGCCATTTGTCGATAGTTTATCTAAGAGTAAAATGCATCATAAGTCCTATAACTATTCGAGGTGTGTCAAGTTAGTCCTAAAACTTCAAAAGTGCAGATTCAGGCCCTAAAAGTTTATAAGTTGTTCATCACAGGTCCTATGCAGGCCAGACTCGGTCTGACGTGCTTATGTGGCAAGTTGACCATCGCCATGTCGGCGCGCGCGCCACGCCAGCATCACTGATCACAACACTGTTTATAGTACTGTTCGTAAATCTGGAGTTTTCCTGAACAAAAAAAATCCACGAAGAATGCATTAAAAATACACTGCTGTGCACTGTTCATAATTCCAGATTTTTTATTTTCGGATTTTGGGGCAATTCTTTTTGCAGAAAATGAAACTTTCATTTTTCAGGAAAATTTCAGATTATGAACAGTGTATTCTTAATGAATTTTCTAGATTTTTCATGAAAATGGAATTTTCAGAGTATTTTGGAAATTTCCAGATATAAACAGTGCGTAATAGTGTAGTTTAATGAATTTTCCAGATTTTTCGGGGAAATATTTTTTCCAGAGTTTTGGAAAATTCCAGATATGAACAGTGTGTAACAGTGCATTTGTGTACTTATTTTTGTAGAAAATGATTTTTTTAGGAAAACTCCATATTTATGTACAGTGTTGTGAACAGGTTGTGATCAGTGCCGCTGCACGTGGCGTGCACGCCGACGTGGCGATGGTCAACTTGCCACATAAGCAAGTCAGACCTGATCTGGCTTGCGTAGGACCTGTGATGAACAACTTATAAACTTTTAGGACCTGAATCTGCACTTTTGAAGTTTTAGGACTAACTTGACACACCTCGAATATTTATAGGACTTATGATGCATTTTACTCTTTATCTAAATGCCCAAAACCCACTTAGAGCTCCAGAGAGGTCTTGTTTTCTTGTAGTATGGATTTAAGGTGCTTCTCAAGAGGAACAAGTCGCCATGGACTGATGAGATCGAGAGACGGCTCCGCGGTTGCGTGGAGTGGCGGCTGACAGGAGAGGCAACAACAACTCAGAGGCCGCGACGGCCCGAGCGTTTGCGAGAGGGGATGGAGCGACGGTTGCATCATCATGGCCAGTTGCCAGAGTGGATGGAGTGGTGGCCGCACGGAAGCGCTCCTGGAGGTGCCGATATTCACCCTGATTTTGAACCTGGGAGGTTCCTCGCTCTGCCCTATCCTCAAGGGTGTTCATCTACTTTGGTATCATGCTCTGGAGTCAGGACGATGCACTAATGCAGGTTTGATTCTTTACTTTTTCTTTTCTTTTATTTGTATGCATATCCCTGAATTTTGTGAGCCGTGATTTAAATGTTGTCGTGTGTGCCATTGTGTCCTGTATAATTATTCTATTGAAGCACCGCTGCAACCCAGTTTGTTTATTAAAATGATGCAAGAAACAAACTAATACATAGAGAGTGTAAATTTATTGCACTAATCTGTATATCCCTGCACCTGGTGATAGGTAGAGATGGATAAATTTTGTAGCTTTTTGTTGCCGGTTTTTCCTATTGAAATTATTGATTTGGAAGCTAATCATGGAGTGTTTCAATTGCCTGCTTACAGATTTGCAATGAGCACAAGTCTGCAACATTGAAGGAAAAGCAGTTGCAACTGATGACATAATATTACGTCGCAACAAGAATGTATAGAGCTGCAAAGCTCTGTGGATCCTTCTCTTCATAAAAGGTGATGCTTAAAGTTTATGCTTTGTGTTTATTGAAAAACAAAGAAAAGGAACGAGTTGCTTGATATATTGACAGGTATAGTTCTAACAAAAACATGAATTTGATTGACCTGGGAGTTGTAACAAAAACACGCTTATAGTTCTAACATGAATTTGATTGACCTGGGAGTTGTGACATAACTCCGCCTGCCTTCTAGGCATAGCCGGTCCCAAGCCCAGGTAAAGGTGGAGGGCGTGATAGGCTTGGCGAGCCAACGTAAAAACTAGCCAGTCCCATAGGTATGAAACCCATTTGAGCGAGAGTAGTACTAGGATGGGTGACCTCCTGGGAAGTCCTCGTGAAAGGGTTTCATATCTAAGGGTTATGATAGGCTTGGCGAGCCAACGTAAAAACTAGCCAGTCTTTTGGCTATGAAACCCATTTGGGCGAGAGTAGTACTAGGATGGGTGACCTCCTGGGAAGTCCTCGTGAAAGGGTTTCATATCTAGCCTACCCTAACTTGTTTGGGATAACAGGCTTCATAAGTTGATGATATAAGTTGATGGGAGTTGTGACATGCAAGTATTTTATGGTTGATAATTCTATACTACCAGTTATATTGTATAAAAATAGTCTCCGGTTTCATCTTCTTTGATGACATATTTTCTATAACAATTGAAATGCATTATGCACCTGTTCTTTTTTATTGTGGTTCTTCATTTTTGTCAATTTTATAAATTCTCTATGAATAATAACATAGACGCATGTTCTTAATCTATTTTAGATTTTTGTTCACCCCAAAATGCAGTATAGATCTGCCATTGACATTTTTTTGGAGCACTGGGTGAACATTTGCGGAGATGCTGATAGGAAAAGCCTTTTTGTTTCCTCATAAACTATTAAACTTAATGGATGCATGCTGTGGGCTTGATGACCATGTACACCTTTTTTAGTTAGAACTGTGTCTGCTATGGATCTATCTTGCTTAATACAAATAACTCTGCATGCTTAGGAAACAGGAGGTAATGTAAACAATAGATTCTCTTGTGAAATTGCGATTCAGCCTTGGGGCGTGGATGGCGAGAAGCGGAGGCGCGTGCCTACCGTAACGGGCCATGATGGATTGATGAGCTGATGTCACGTGACGTACTCACGTGGCAGCTGGTTAGGCTCCGGCGGCTAGAGCCATCATCGACCATGATGCCGCGCCAGGAGCACAAGGGCTAAGGCAAGGACATGTTGGTGCCGATGAAATAAGGTTTATTGGGTCGTCCTCTTCCAGCAACATATTACACAATCTACTTAAGCCGATTGATTCTCTTTGGTACAAATATCCCTCATTTAGTTGATGAAACTCTACCTTCATAAAATTAATTGAGTTGGGAACCATAACATATATACATCTATGACTGGTATCTATTTGGCTATATTAAACTGACAATTTATTCTTCTTACTGGAAGGATATGTCGTGAAGATGATTAATTTTACAAACTATACTACTAATTCATCGGAAATGACTACCAACTTGTTTAATTCCGCAGGTGCAGGTGCTGCTGGTTGATAGGGGCCTAACCATGAGTCTAACTGAAAGTGAACGGGATAGTGTTAATCGTGAAGAAGAAGTGATCGTGGTTAGACTAACCATGAGTCTAACTGAAGTGAACATGCGCTAAGAACATGCACTAATAAGGAAAGAAAAACTTTGTAGGGATAGGGCTGATGGCTACCGGATTGTCATGGAGTCTAGAAACACGGGAACCAAAAAAATTAGACTGTTCGTGTTGCAGGAAGATACGCCTATGAAGCAGTACATGACTCGGCTCGCCTTGGGCTTCAATCAAAACATGGGATCTGACTGGATTCTAGCTTTCCCGCAAAATCAATACGAGAAGGCCTTGTTTCATTTGAAGTATTGTTCAGGCTTCCTGTGAACCGAACACCACTAAGGAAATTTTTTCCTATGGATGACGGTTCCTTTAAGAAGTCCTGCATATTTCCTGTGAACCAAACGCACCCTTAGAGATGTATTTTTTTTCACGTGCCAGGTTGACTCTAAAGTGGATAGGGGCTTTTCTACAGAAGTGCATGCCGAACAAAAAATATGACCTCCCTTTATTAGTAGGATAGATGTCATATTCTTTGTTATTGTTGGTTTGATGAAATTTCCTAATACTTTTGCGCTGCTAATTAGAGCACCCAAGATTCACCCAAAATGAGAGGATGATAAATGAAAGATACTGATATAAATTTTGAAGAGCCTGCGGCAACGCACGGGCGTTTTACTAGTCAAACAGAATGGGCGAGATGGGATCTCCTTGACGTAGGCCTCTCTTATTACGAAAGAATGGGCCCAACTCCTCATTGATGCAAATAGCAGTTTGTCAACCTGAGACAAATTGCAAGATCCTATGGATAAATCCTGCTTGTAACCCTTTCTGTTGCAGAAACTCTCGAAGAAAATACCAACTTACTCGGGCATATGCTTTTTCAAAGTTAAGTTTTACAATTTTCAAAGTTAAGTTTTACAAGAACCGCGGGAAGTTTTTTACGTCTAAGTTCATGGACAATTTCGTTGAGACAAAGAACTCCCTCCATGATAAAATGACCTTTAATAAAAGTTGTTTGTGCCCGATCGACAATTTTAGCCATTATAGGACTTTAAGCGCATTGCATATACTTTGACGACCAGTTCAAATTGTACTCCCTCCATTCATTTATATAAGGTGTATTTGTTTTTTGGTAAAATTCCACAATGTAAGGTGCATTTCTTCTAATTCCTCATAATCCCTTTTTTATCCTTGTAGAAAAAGGAAAGTATCTCCCTCCCAATTGTCTGTATTTATCTTTATGAAAAATAAGGAAAATATCTGTTCCCTGATTGCCTGTATCCCTTTCTTTCAAAGCCTAACTGATTTACTTGCTAGTAATCAACAAATTTGATAAGGGTAATTTTCTACTAATGTATCTATAATTTGTTGCCTTGGTCATTGTGCCAAAAAATATACACCTTAGATAAACAATCGTAGGAGTACATTGATAAGAGCGATATGACGGAATTGGGCAATACGATCCGCCCCTACGTTCTTAGGGATTAAAGTTAGGATCACAATCTTAGGGATTAAAGCTAGGATCACCAAATTAATACGTCTGATATCAACCGCTCCTAGAGCAAACACATTAATGATGTCCGAGACCAAAGGTTTGAGAACTACCCAGCAAAGCTTAAAGGAGGCAACCGGGAAGCCGTCTGGTCTCGACAAAGGTTTTTGGCTATTGCGTTGTTCCTGTCGTCGATGCATGAGGTGTGGAGTTTGATTCCACCCTACGCCTCTTTATTTTCTTTATATATACAAAATGTACACGGTGCATCCTCAAAAATTGGCAAAAAAATCACAACAATGATACTAGAACGCAAGACCTATTGAGTAGAAGATGTACGAGGGCCGCCATCAATACTGAGTTATTTTATTTGAGTTCCCATGCTACTTGATTATGCTTTCAAGATTGAAATTCAAAATTTTCAAAAAAAACAAATTTTTTTGCTTGGTACGGGCTTTTCTCGTGGGGTAGCAGGAAATGCGGATAGTGGGCAGTATCCGAATTTTTCGCCCGGTACCCAAAACCCTGGTCTCGACGCTGTGTCAGTTTTCATAGCCTTGAGCGCATCATCAGTTCCTTCTTCAGAAAAACAAAGAGCAAGAACATCTTTGTCCAAATAGGAAACCGAACGAGCATAACTCCAGAAACTAGTAGCCAACACAGCCCTTCTGGAATCCTCCACCCCAATGCAATGAGATCTTTGTAGAAGCTATATATATATATATATATATATATATATATATATATATATATATGTGTGTGTGTGTGTGTGTGTGTGTGTGTGTGTGTGTGTGTGTGTGTGTGTTTATGAAGATCCACAACAGAATAAATTTCTCCCTAGTCGGTAAGGAGACATGGGATCGTTGTCCTTCTTTTGTGACCATTAGCAATGGCATGAAAGAAGCTGGTGTTAGCATCTCCTTTGATGTGCCTCAAGTGGCGTAATTGTTGGTTCCAATAAATCTCTTCTTCTCTGTAAAGATTGATGATTTTGTTCTCCAGCACGTAACAACCTTGGCAGTTTGCTTCCAGGAGGCCCTCCAAGCCCGCTTGTCTGTCAAGTCAAGCCATCTCTTGGAGGACATTAGCTTTACCTCGATCCCCCCCCCCCCCCCCCCCCCCCCCGCCCAAACACAAAGAAACTGACACAGTCCCCGAGTGAGTGTGCAAAGAATCTATGATAGGGATGTAAATGGCAAATAAATAACACCCGCAAGTCCATTTACTTAGCTTTTGCTAGCTCGGTAGTTCACCCCCCCCACCCACCAAAAAAAAGTTTATTGAACTATTAGCTCATAAGTGGACTTTAAGCAGGATTAAACAGGACCCGGTTTACATACCTAACTACGGGTCCCCTCGGAGAGGTGAGGCCGACCCGCCAAGTATCCCACTTGGCTCTAACTTGGTCAAAGAAGCCTTCTTCCTGAAACCACCCTAACTCAAAGAAAAATCTAGGATTGTGTTTCAGCAATTCCTCACCATGCGTGAATATGAGCGGGGTATGGTCAGACCCAATCCAGGTTTCAACTTTGAGAGCATACATGGGATGAGCATTTTTCCTATTCAGCAGATACAAAGACTCTCTCAAGTACAGACCTAATGGCAGCAATCTGTCTATTAGTCCATGTAAAACGATCTCCTACTCTAGAAAGTTCCCTCAAAGCCATGTCAACAATGTTATCATTGAACATATGAACCGGCTCCACCATATGTTGCCGATAGATTTGTCCGCGGCCTCGCGGATGAGATTGAAATCATGCCGATGATTACAGGAGTGTTGACAGTGGCAATCATAGACCCAAGTCAGCAAGAAAATTTGCAGAGAGAGCATGGTTAGCCGAACCATACACCCTGTGATGCCTTGGTGAGGATATAAGCACTGAGGAGAAATAGTATTTGAAGATCAAGCAGCGACCTCAAACCGGTCATTGTCGATACCTATCAGCAGGCCTCCAGAGTGGCTGACTGCCGGCACCCATTGCCAGTGTAATTTCTCTAATATAATCTTTGGATTTGAGGTCAGCGCAATTGAAATAAGCTTTTATAGTTTCCTGGAGAACAACACAATCGATCCTTTCACGGTTTTTATAACGCAACTATGCAACAGTTTTTATAAAAGATGTGTGTGCAATGTGGCAGAGCCCTCCCTCTGTGCAAGGAGACAACATGGTACATCATGAGAGGGGATCACATGGAAATGGAGGAGTGGTACCCAGTAGAGAGGTGACATGTTCAGAAGATTGCTTTATTTCTTTTCAAGTGTGGTTGGAGCGTGGTGGTTTAGTTTAGGTCAAAATAAGATCCAACGGCCCTTGTTTATCAGTTAACTGACGATGCACTCAATTATAGTTCATATATTCCTTTTTTTCTTGGATTTTGTAGCATACTCGACAGATGATTTTTTTATCTTCAAACCTTAATGTTAAGTCCTGGAATCAATCTTCTATTTGTCTGATAAATCTTGATCAGTAAAGAAGCGATCTACACCGAAGATAAAAAATGCAATACACCTATAATTACTTCAGATATATATATATATATATATATATATATATATATATATATATATATATATATATCCATGATTAACAGGTTCATATTGAAAAAGTATTGTCCCTAGTGTTTTGGTACATTGAAATGTTTGATCATATACACATATACCCAAATGAAATACCAGAAAATAAATGATACATTTGAATGTGTGAGTCTGTTCAAGACAATTGTGGCAGATACTTGCGAGGAAATTCTTACCACTGTCTTCACAAAGTGATACAAGATTCTGCTACAACATAGTGACACAATATATATCTTCTATTCATCATATAGGGTGCAGTAGTTAGAAAAGAGAGTAAACAAAAAATAAATATCAGTTTCAGACCAGAGTGGCATGTGATCTTTCACTGCTGCTCAGTTTACTTCTGGTGAAAACATGTAGTCCATCGCACAATGCAGGATCACAAGTAGAAATTGAAATAGTAGGCTTAACATAATTACTAGCTTACAGTTATTGACTGGAATAGGTAGAGTGCATTAGCTTAAATGACTGAATGGAAACAAACCATTCAAGGGTAACTAGGAGCACCTTATATATAGCTAAGCTACACTACCAAAAGAACACATCAGTTGATAGACAATCAAAGCATCCAAGCAAAGTCTTGAGACCAGATAATAGAGTTGGTCAGCATGGGAAAGGATGTTCTTCTTGATGCGCACCATGAATCCACAGATGTAAGGATGAGTATCACGTCAACGAGCAATTCTGGCTGTCGTGCATTAACCTTGCAGAAGGTACAAAATGAAACAAGCTCCGGTCACCATCGCTACTACAAAATGTTGAGTAGTTGTTATATGTGTTAAGAATGTTGCCACTGAAAATAAATCACAGTATGCTAAGAGCAGGAAAAAAAACAGTGGCCAATGAAATTCAGACGAGACAACTAACTTGATGCAGAGTTTAACTGAACTAATAATTTACGTCAAACCCCAAGGCATATAAATTTAGATAAGACAACTTTGGCTAACCTAGAAACTCGAATACCACTGCAAAACAAAAGGGTACGATCTCAGCAGAGAAGATTGCAAAATGCAAAAGAGTAAATTAGGTAAGGAAAACCACGTAAAAATATTAAACTGCGCTTATTATCCACTCCCACATTTGGTTTATATTTCCATGAAAATATGAGGGATGAGCACAAAAATCGGGAATATAGCACGTTTAGTTAGATAATGGTTGGGATACATGCACAACTAAACTCTATGACAATGCAGCAGTGCTCATGCTAATAATGCATGCCAAACATTATACTCACCAGAGTTATGGTAAACTTTGCACTGCACAGGAGATATGCCTTGAAGATGTTCTATATCTTTGCGCATTCATCGTTACTTGCTGAAGTCTCCTCTGACAACATCATTGTCGTCTTTTTAAGCATCGGTGCACATTGGGATATCAGTTTCAAGAAATCAATCTCCTGACCGCATCCTTGAAACCCGTTGACCTCCACTTCCTCAAGAGCGGACAAGGAGATAGTTTGAGATCTCCAGTTCCGAGGCTCACAAAAACAATCAAATGGGCATTCTTCTTTCACCTAAAACCATACACATTGGTGAACTACTACACATTGCATTATTATTATTAAGGTATATAACTAAGGCAGAGAATTACCGTTGATCTCTCTAGGATGACCTTAAGCCTGCGTATAGAACCACAAATTCGAGCCATCTTAAGGAGATGAAACACGAGTGCTCCAAAAGCATGTCCATTTGTTGTGAGATGTAGTTCCAAAACAGAAAACCCAGCAATCATGTGCTTCTCTATCTCCTGTGCAAAGGTGTGCTCTTCGTTGCCTAAAACACGTGAGGTCTGGAAAAACAATTTGATGGGGTATATATCATGCGTTCCCAGATTTAATTAGTTTGATCAAAATTCTGCAGTAAATTAATTGAGGGGGAGAAGAGACGTACGGCGCGGGAACAAATCTTCAGTGTAGGGACATGTCCTTGTCTCTCTCCCATCTGTAGTGTCACCTGCTCTAGCCTCCAAAGACCAAACACAATAGACACAATAGACGGATTGTAGTACCTGCAGTCCCATGAGACCTTCTCCACCATTGGTGCCAAGACGGAGATGCTGACACCCGAGGAGACAAAGGACATGCTCAATTGCTTGAGCATGGGGGCGACGATGTCGATACGGTGCTTCCATCGGTACAAGCGGACGACGAAGAGCTCCTGCAGCCACGGCGAGCTGACCCTCAGGTCGCCCCCATGGAGAACGTCGCACAGCCGGAGCGCCCGCAAGCGCGGGCAGCAGGAGAGCAACCGGTCGAGATCGGGGACCCTGCCCGACAGAGACAGAGTCTCGAGCGCCGGGAAGTCGACGCCGTCCGGCACGCGGAGGAAGAGGAAAAAGTTGACCAGGACGATGGAGGTGGTGCGGGGGAAGCAAGGCAGGTTGACGACGAGGGAACGATCGGTTAAGTCCCCCGGGAAGCGGAAGACGAACTCCTCCGGCGCGAGCCGCGCGGCAGCGCGCAGCAGCGAGTTGAAACCGAGGCTGCCGACGTGGGTTTTGGTGCCCGGCCGGTGCACATAGGGGACGCGGATTTCCAGGAGGGAAACCGCGGGAGCGTTGACGCGGCCGAGCGCCGCTTCAAGCGAGGGGAAGGTAACGTCGCGGAAGACGATCTCGTGGAGGCGGGTCCAGAGGCCGCCGCTGCCGCTCCAGCGGCGGGAGAGGACGCTGGTGCGCACGGCGGTGGCGATGCATCGGAGGCGGGCGAGGATCAGGAGTAGCAGGTCGTCGGGGAGGGCGCTGATGTGGTCCTCAGTCTCGGAGGAGGAACGGAGGCTACGACGCCCCGATCTCGACTCCATCGAAGCTCAAAAACCCTACGTGCGTACGTTCGTTCCCCTCGCAGGTTGCTAATTACGTAAGCTGTAGCCAATTAGCGTATAGTATAAGACCAATTGATATGATGGGCCTCCCAGGAAAAACATTGCCATATCTCTATCTCTATCTCTATTACTTAAAAGAAACGAAAGCCCCTCAGAAAAAAAAAAACTTAAAAGAAACGGAACGTTCCGTTTCCCATCTTACTTCGCTCGGCATCGTCGTCCCTCGTCGCTCGTCCCGCGCAGCGGCATATGGGCCAAGCCCCACAAAGCCCACATCTCCCACGTCACACAACACACACGCTAGGTAGGGTTAGCGCGTTTCCTAAAAAAAAAGGTAGGGTTAGCGCTGGTTCCAACCCCACCCGCCCTCTGGTCCTCGGCCGCCGCTCGCCATCCTCGACACCACCTCGCAACTGCGCGCTCGCCCACGCGTGCTCCTCCACCGGTCGCTGCTGCAGCCTGTGTACGCCGCCCCGACGATCTCAACTGCAGCCCTCCCGGACGCGGACCAGGGGCTCAACTGCGCAGCCGCAACTATCAGACCAGCCATGGCTAGAGGCCCAAGCAGACACCATCTCCAACTCGTCGGCCAGCCCACCTTTGGCAACTGCTGCTTGCCGCCCCCGCCAGCGGCTACACAGCCAACTAGAGAAGGTAGAGAAGGGAGAAACGGCCACATCTGATCCTCATAATTCAGATGGGCTTCAGTGGAAGTCGATCTGGCGAGCTCCGTGTCCGATAAACATTCAACAGTTTCTATGGCGTCTTGCACATGACAGCCTACCCCTACGATGCAATCTGAAAAGAAGAGGAGTGGAGTTGGATCAAATATGCCCTGTGTGTAACCGTTTTGATGAGGATGGTGGACACTTGTTCTTCAAATGCAAGCTGGTGCGGAAGATTTGGCAAGAGTTGGGCATTGAGGAGGACTGGCAACAGTGCAACCGGATTTTAGGCCATCCAAAAGAGCTCAAATCAAAATGTATAGCCCTACTATGGAACTGGTGGAAGAGCAGAAACAAGGTAAGCCAGGAGAAGATATCTCTGAACATTGTCGCTATACTTCGTCAGGCTCGATGCGACGCTGCCGAGTTTCTCGATTTTTTTGGCAAGCAAGCCAAGCTAAACCTCAAACCTGCTCAATGTTGGGAGCCCCCCTCCACATGATGTCCTTAAGATTAATAATGATGGTAGCTTTGTGGCTGATCTGAAGAGAGGAGGCTTGGGCTTTGTGATAAGAGACATACAGGGAGAAGTAATTGGTTCAGGAGCCGAAAAGTGCAAAACAGCAACCGAGCTCAATAGAGCTCTTTATTTTTCTTTCAACGGAAATGCTTTTTCACACTTAAAAAAACCCTGAAAAAAAGTATACACATAGACATAAGGTTGTAGTATACATGTGTAAAATTTCATAAACATATATGTTAATATGTGGTGTACAAAAAAGACAAATACATGGAGTAAAATATGCCTTTTCCTTTTTGCTTTTGGGACTGATATTTGTCTTTTTTATTCAGTGGATACATGTTGATTTGTTCATTTTTTTAGAGGTAAGAGGTTCAGCTTGCTGGACGTCCTTGCAGGAGTAGTCGAGCAGAGGATCTTCCTACGATTTGGAGGTATGGAGTTCATGATACAGTGACCAATTTTGTTTTCGTACCGAACATCGAATTTTCTCCTTTCTATTTGTGAACTCTTTGGATATGTTCTTTACTCCAGATTTCAACTTTTCAGGTTTGTTGTTCTTCCAAGATTTCAGGGAGTAGGCATGTTGCTGCCATTTTACTGGCCGGATACATGCACTGCCGACACACCAGTCTATCCACTGTAGGTCATGCCTTTTGATCAATTGTTTGCAGTCGTTGAGATATTTTTCTCCATGCCCATTTTATTGATCAAATTACTGATTTTATTTAGGCAGGAGTATTTTTTGAATTAACTCTTCTCCATGGTGCGTCCACGAGGGCAGAAATTTCATGCTCCAAATCTTCTTGGCGAGCAGTAGGTTATCTGGTGATTTCTTTTGTCAACTGACCAGTTATGATATTTTTGTGCACCATGGTTTGTCGATCCACCTTATGCAGGTAGTAGTCACTTATTACGGAACATGCTTCGTGATGGAAGAGAAAGTAATTTGTATGTATGTGCGTATTATTTTATTCCTGCGTAAAAGGTTTAGCTGTGAACAACAATTTTTTGAAGGTGGATACCATAAAGTGGATGGTAATGCATTTACTTGAATTCAGTTTAGAGAACAATGTTAGGTGTCATACTTCTGTTTTTTTTTTCATTTGCATACAAGATTACTAATTATAGTACTAAACTGGCATATACATCAGTCTTGACTTTTCTTCTAGAAGCGTGCATGCCTTTTTGACATTATTTGTGCACCCTTCAATTACTTGCCTTTAACTGTTTTTGATGTTGTAGAAGCTGCAACTGTGCTACTTGGAGCTATCAGGCATCACCGCCTAAATTTTGAAAAAGAAAATGCTACTGAACAGTTGACTAGAATGTGCTTTGTACACTTTCTACTGGGTTTAATTTCTAAAGTTGACTCTCGGCACGATGACAGGGCCAGCAGGCTGCCGGAGCAGGACGGCTCATGGTAGCTGCGTCTGCGACCATGGGGAAAGTAATGTCCAGGTGTGGTGTGGGTGGCCAACGGCGTCCCTGGGGTGGCATGTAGGAGCGACATGGCGTGGGAAGTGCCAATCTGTGGCAGCAAGTTGCCGTTGATGAGAGCGAGTGTGATCTGATCATGGCCATCGGGATGGGCAACCGGGAAGGCGTTCGTTAGTCAAAATCAATCAAGTTGCACAACTATGTTGCTACATGCCTTTCATGTCTGTTTGTATAGCCTACTAAAGATGTTTAGATTTGAACTACATGTTCCATTTTCTTTTCTCTGATGAAATCTGTGGAATAGCTATGCTTTATTACTATGTCGACCTTCATTTGGATATATATATATATATATATATATATATATATATATATATATATATATATATATATATATATACACACACACAATGCACTCCCAAAAACTTTTGTTAACTTTGACCATCACTCTATTCCTTCAAGAATTACAACTGAAACACTTTGAATTATCTTACTGAAACACTTTGAATTATCTTACTCAACTAATTGTTAACTTTGACCATCACACTTTTCCTTCAAGAATTACAACTGAAACACTTTGAATTATATTACTGAACTAATTGAAGCAGGGAATTGGAGAAGCTGTAGAAGTCGGTTGCACAAGGCAGAAAATAAAAGAGTTGGAGTTGGCTTATATGATTTGCCAAGATGGGAGGGAGTATCTGGCCGAAGGGTGAAAAGAACAAGTATAACCCTGTTTGTCTTATATAGTCTAGCGCTAAATAACATGGAAATACATTGGATGAGAAAAGAGAGGGGGAGGTGGAGATAGTGAAAAGGAAAAAAATATGGTCCCAGTGCAACGCACGGGCAATTAACTAGTACCATGCAAAAAGAGAGAGAGGAAAAACATTGCCATCGATGGTTCGGTCAGGTTGGGATACTTGAACAACTCTAGTCGGTTCCCTAAAACCAGGAGTAAAGAATTCGGTTCTCTACAACCGGAACCAGCCCATCCCCTATAACCGTTAGGTGAGTATAAATTTTACTCCGAGCGGCCGTCGAGGAGTAAAAATACTCAACCTCTGGGCCGCAGAGTAAATTTTCCTCAAACACCTACCATCATCACCACCGCCCAATGCACATCGCCGCCGCACGCCCACTCCGTCTCCTGTGCGCCGACGACAATGGCTGGATCAGGCCACCGCCGGTCCCCACCATCCATACGTAACGCTCGACTGGCGGATGCACACCGCAGAGGCGCTTCCTCCTCCCGCGCCGGCGCCGCACCTGCCTTCCCCGACCTCCCTGTGCCGCTGTTGGTGCCGAAATACATCGGCGTGCGGTAGCACAAGTGGGGGGCATGGGTCGCCCAAATTTTTGGCCCCGACACCGGAAAGACCTATTGGATGGGCTCCTTCCATACGACATCAAGTTGGTGCACCTGTACGACGCCTGCCGCTGTAAATTTCACTTTGGCTGCCTGCCGCCATTGAAGTTGGTGGACTCTCAGGTGGCCACCCCATGCGAGAGATGGGAGGACTGGGAGGCCCGCAAGCATCTTGAGCCGGAGCACGCCGACGAGGCGTAAATGGCAGAGCTCCACCCACGCTATCCGGGCACGTCGAGGCGGATCATATGCGGAGTACGCGGCGAGGAGGACCGGTGTCAACGACCTCTCGAAGGATGAAGGAGGCGACGACAACAATGACTGCCCCAATCCAATGGTCGGCGGTTTGAGCAGAAGGGAGTGGAAGGAGCTCTCGGAAGAGTCGGACTAGGTTATATTTCAAATTTCTAGCCTAAATTTCGAATGTCATTTAGTAATTTTTATGTAATAGTTTGAACCTAATTTAGCACCAAATTTGCGTTCACGTGGCTTTCACTTTTTTTTACTCCGTTAAGTTTTGGGGTTCGGTTAAAAATGACATTTCTTTAGAGGAGCACTTGATCCTCTAAAGGTTACTTAGCCATTTACTCTAAAATTTAGGAGATCGGCTAGAGTTGTTCTAACATCGCACGCCAGCGAACAATACTCATGTTAGGAATAGCAGCCCTATTTTTGGACACGAAAATTGGGTGTTGTAAAAAATTCTGGGCACGAAAACGCCTTTTTTTGGCACGAGCAAGCATCGTGTCCAACCACATCCCTATAATAGGGCACGAAATAGGGCACAACTGCTCCAATGGCTTGCTTAAAATAGGGCAGTCGCACGGCAGCTGCACCACAATTCGCATATGCTTTTGAATCACAACTATTCGTATTTAACATACACATTTTTATACCACAACTATGCAATATCACTACACACATAAATGAAACAACAACATATAAAATTCATCTTCAAATTCACATATCAAGTCCAAATGCAAATCTGAAGCATAGTGAGCCAACACAAACAAAACTCCATGACCAACATAAAGAAAAGATACATAGTCTCTCAACCCTCCTTGCCACATGTGGTTTCTTTCTCCTCACCGTTGGCTTCATTATGGTCACCGTATTTTCCTTCCTCGACTTGCTTTGTGCTATTCATGTCGCCACACATACCTCCCATGCTACCATCCATACATCCAAAGCCACCTCCCATGGCATTCATCGTACCTCCAAAGCCACCTCCCATCATGCTCATCAAAACCACCAATTCAGCCACCCATGCCTCCCATGACGCCCACGCCGCCACTCATTCCTCCTTCAATGCCACCACCTATCAAGTTCATCAAACTCATGGACTTTTTTCGCCAACATTTGACCTTTGCACATCCCAACAAATTCCTTTACCATGTAGCCACACATGCCTCGCATGCCGCACATGCGACCTATGCCTCCTCCCATGCCACCCATGCCTCCTCCCATGATGCCACTCATTTCTCCTTCCATGCCACCACCTATCAAGCTCGTCAAACTCATGACCGAAGGTCTATGCCTCTTCCCATGCCTTCATATTGGGTTTCATCAAATTCTTGAGAGACAAATTCTTCATTTGCAACATTTGTATATCTTAAAAATGCTTCATCATCAACACAACATGCACACAATTTAACATAGAAATACATCACTACATGCTCCTTATCATTGCATTCATCAACTACAAGCACAATCAAAATGAAAAAAAACAAAGCAATTTTTTTACCTTTCGGACATATCTTTGAGCATGTTGTGGGCACCAGTGGCCGTGGCCATGGGCGCCAATGGTCCGTCCTCCACGGACACCGACCGGAAGGAGGAGGAGGAGGCGGTTGTGATGGCAGAGCAGCCACTGTAGCCACATCAGTCGCCTTCTTGGCCGTCGCCATGGTCTTCTTCGTCACGGCAACGACCGTCGGGTTATTGGTGTCTGCTTCACGCCTCCTCCTCGAGGCTTGGGTGCAGTGGTGGCCTTCTTTGGCCGTGGACGGCCATCCTTTCCAGCAACGACAGCCAGTCACGAAGCCGCAAAACCACCATGGCGGCCATGGGCGGTGGCGGCAGCAGGGCCTTCGCTGGTCGTGGAGAGGAGGACGGGAGTGGCGCTGAGTGTATCGGGGTCGGCGGCGCTGGCCATGGCGCGCGGCAACCGGTGGGGGCATCTGAGGGTTTTCGGTTGCGAGCGGGAAATGTACGGTAGCGCTAGGGCGACAAGATGTACCCTCGCATTTTTGTGACCGCAACCGAAGTACTGTATATTTGCAACACTCTGCGCTGCATTTTAGGGCTGGCTCGCAAAACTTTTATGGTTGGGTGATACGTCTCCAACGTATCTATAATTTTTCATTGTTCCATGGTATTATAGTATCAATCTTGGATGCTTTATATGCAATTATATGTATCATTTTTTTGGACTAACCTATTAACCTAGTGTCGAGTGCCAGTTGCTGTTTTTTTGCCTGTTTTCATTTTTCCGGAATATCAATATAAAACGAAGTCCAAATGCCACGAAACTATCTGGAGATTTCTTTTCTAGACAAAAGAGACCCTAGAAGGTTCGGAAGGAGACTAGAAGATGAAGGAGTAGCCCACAAGGCACTAGGGCTCTCCCAAGGGGGCTAGGCGCGGCCTGGTGTGTTGTGGGGCCCATTTTCAGGTTTTTTGACCTAATTCCGCCTCTATAAATTCTCTAAAATCAGGAAACCAATAGAGAGCCACCGAAACCCTTTTTCTGCCGCCGCAAGCTTCTGTTCTCGAGAGATCCCATCCAGGGGCCTTTTCTAGCACTCTGTCGGAGGGCGAATCAACCACGGAGGGGTTCTACATCAACCTTGTCGCCCCTCCAATGATGCGTGAGTAGTTTACCGCAGACTTACGGGTCCATAGCTAGTAGCTAGATGGCTTGTTCTCTCTCTTTGATCTTCAATACAATGTTCTTGGAGGTTTATTCAATGTAATCACTTGCGGTGTGTTTGTTGGGATCCGATAAATTGTGAGATTATGATCAGATTATCCATAATTATTATTTGAGTCTTCTCTGAACTCTTTTATGCATGACTATTATAGCTTTGTATTTCTCTCCGATCTATTGATTTGGTTTGGCCAATTAGATTGTTTTTTCTTGCAATGGGAGAGGTGCTTTGTGATGGGTTCGGTCTTGCGGTGCTCAATCCCAGTGACAGAAAGGGACATGACACGTATTTGTATCATTTCCATTAAGGATAAAAAGATGGGATTTATTAATGCGCGAGTTTACTTTGTCTGCATCATGTCATTTTGCTTAAGGCGTTACTCCGTTCTTTATGAAGTTAATATTCTAGATGCATGCTGGATAGCGGTTGATGTGTGGAGTAATAGTAGTAGATGCAGGCAAGAGTCGATCTACTTGTATCGGACGTGATGCTTATATAAATGATCATTGTCTTGGATATCTTCATGATTATTCGCTTTTCTATCAATTGCCCAACAGTAATTTGTTTTCCCACTTTATGCTATCTTCAAGAGAGAAGCCTCTAGTGAAAATTATGACCCCTGGGTCTATTTAAATCATATATTAAAATCCAAAATTACCTTGCTGCAATTTTACTTTTGTTATTTTATTTGTAATTTTGTTCTATCTATCTATCACTACAAGATTTGATCCTTGCAATTAACCGCCAAGGGATTGACAACCCCTTGTTTGCGTTGGGTGCAAGTATTTATTATTTTGTGTGTAGGTGCTGCTAACGAGGTGTTGTATGATTCTCCTACTGGATTGATAACCTTGATTCTTAACTGAAATGTTGCCACTCAAAATAAAACACAATGTGCTAAGAGCAGGAAAAAAAAACCCAGTGGCCAATGAAATTTAGATGGGACAACTAACTTGATGCAGAGTTTAACTGAACTAATAATTTGCGTCAAACCCCAAGGCATATAAATTCAGATAAGACAACTTTGGCTAACCTAGAAACTCGAATACCACTGCAAAACAAAAGGGTACGATCTCAGCAGAGAAGATTGCAAAATGCAAAAGAGTAAATTAGGTAAGGAAAACCACGTAAAAATATTAAATTGCGCTTATTATCCACTCCCCCATTTGGTTTATATTTCCATGAAAATACAAGGGATGAGCACAAAAATGGGAATATAGCACGTTTCATTAGATAATGGTTGGGATAGATACACAACTAAACTCTATGACTATGCAGCAGTGGTCATGCTAATAATGCATGCCAAACATATACTCACCAGAGTTATGGTAAACATTGCACTGCACAGAAGAATACGCCTTAAAGATGTTCTATATCTTTGCGGATTCATTGTTACTTGGTGAGGTCTCCTCTGACAACATCATTGTCATCTTTTTAAGCATCGGCGCACATTGGGATATCAGTTTCAAGAAATCAATCTCCTGACCATATCCCTGAAACCCGTTAATATCTACTTCCTCAAAAGCAGACAAGGAGATAGTTTTAAATCTCCAGTTCCAAGGCTCACAAAAACAATCAAATGGGCATTCTTGTTTCACCTAAAACCAAATATTATTACACACTGGTGAACTACTACACATTGTATTATTAAGGTATATATATAACTAAAGCAGCGAGTTACCGTTGATTTCTCTAGGATGACCTTAAGCCTGCGTATGGAACCACAAATTCGAACCATCCGAAGGAGATGAAACACAAGTGCTCCAAAAGCATGTCCATTTGTTGTGAGATGTACGTAGTTCCAAAACAGAAACGCCAGCAATCATGTGCTTCTCTATCTCCTCTTCAAAGGTGTGCTCTTCGGTCCCTAAAACACTCGAGGTCTGGAAAAGCAATTTGACGGGATATATGTCATTCACAGATTTAGTTTAGTCGAAGCTTTGCCATAAATTGAGAGGGGAGAAGAGACGCACTGCGTGGGCACAAATCTGCAGTGAACGGAGATGTTCTTGCCTCTCCGCCGTCCGTAGTGTCACCTGCTCTAGTCTCCAAAGACCAAACACAAACACAACAGGCACCTTGCTGTACCGGCACTCCCACAAGATCTTCTTCGCCATTGGTGCCAAGACGGAGATGTTGGCACCCGAGGAGACAAAGGACATGCTCAATTGCTTGAGTACAGGGGCGACGATGTCGATACGGTGCTTCCTTTGGTACAAGCGGACGACGAAGAGCTCCTGCAGCCACGGCGAGCTGACCCTCAGGTCGCCCCCGCGGAAAACGTTCCGCAGCCGGAGCGTCCGCAAGCGCGGGCAGCAGGAGAGCAAGGGGTCGAGATCGGGGACCCTGCCCGCCAGAGACAGCGTCTGGAGCGCGGGGAAGGCGACGCCGTCCGGCACGCGGAGGGAGAGGAAATAGGTGTCCATGACGATGGAGGCGGTGCGGTGGAAGCAAGGCAGGTCGACGACGAGGGAACCATTGTCGGTCAAGTCCAATGGGAGGCGGAGGACGAACTCCGGCGCGAGCCGCGCGGCAGCGCGCAGCAGCGAGTTGAAACCAGGGTCGCGGACGTGGGTGTCGGGCCGGTGCAGACCGGGGACGCGAATTTCCAGGAGGGAAACCGCGGGAGAGTCGACGCGGCCGAGCGCCGCTTCGAGTGAAGGGAACGGAAGGTCGCGGAAGACGATCTCGTGGAGGCGGGTCCAGAGGCCGCCGCTCCAGCGGCGGGAGAGGACGCTGGTGCGCACGGCGGCGGCGATGGATCGGAGGCGGACGAGGATCAGGAGGATCAGGTCGTCAGGGAGGGCGCTGATGCGGTCCTCAGCCGGGGAGGAGGAACGGAGGCGACGACGCCCCGATCTCGACTCCATCGAAGCTCAAAAACCCTACGTCCGTACGTGCTGTACGTTCGTTCCCCTCGCAGGTTGCTAATTACGTAAGCTGCAGCCAATTACGTATAGTATAAGACCAATTGACACGATGGGCCTTCCCAGGAAAAACATTGCCATACCATGCAACAAAAAAAAAAACTCCAGGTTTCCCCTCTCGTTAGGGTTTTCGACTCCTCTCGGCGGCGGCGATCGATCGCGCCACCGTAGAGTTCCTCGCTCCCCTGTCCTTCCCTCCTCGCCGACGCTAGGGGCTCTACAGGCCTCTCGACTGGCGGGGGCAAGGTTGTTTTAGGGACCATACCGCCCGCGGAAACAAAACCCTCGGGCAAGGGAAGATGGAGAAAGTTGCCTCGGGATCAGGCAGCGGCATGACGGATCTGGAAGCAATGATGGACGAGCTGGGTCTGAAGGAGGATGAACTCCAGGATGTGGTGATCGAGGACGATGAGCTGCCAGTCGAGGCGACCCATTGGATGGCCATCGCTAGGGTTCATACTGAGAAGACCTACAACCAATATTGGTTTTACAGGAATATGCGGGTGGCCTGGGACTTGGCAAAAGAGGTGAAGATTAGGCCGCTTGAAGACAACCTGTACACTATGCAATTTGAGTGTTTAGGTGACTAGGAGCGCGTAATGGAGGATGGTCCATGGAGTTTCAAGGGTAAAGCAGTGGTTCTGGAGGCGTACGACGGGTTCACAAAACCGCCGACTATTGAGCTAAACAAGATTGACATGTGGATTCAGATTCACGATTTCCCGGATGGTTTCTTCTCAAAAATCAAGGCCCTGGCGTCAACAGTGGGAGAGTTCATCTATGCTGAGCCACGGTCCCAAGATTTCGAGGGCACCTTTGCACGGGTGCGTGTGAAGGTTGATGTTACAAAGCCTCTCAAGAATGCTGTTTCATTGGTGGTGAAGAAGAAAGATGCTATGCACAGGGAGATATACAGGGTGAAGTATGAACGTCTCCCTGACTGGTGCGCCGTCTGCGAATACATGGGTCATCTGTTCAAGGAGTGTGGGGATGGAGTTCACGATCCAAAGGCATTGGTTTTTAAAGATCTGAAAGCATCATGGTTCAAAGGCCCGGGGAGTGGCCCTGGAGAAGGAAGAGGCAATGGTGACAGCAATGGAAATAGGACTGGCCGAGGAGGTGGACGGGTTTCTGGCAGTGCGGGGAGAGGAAGGGGTCGTGCAACCGACCATAATATGTCAGCCACCAGAGAGAAGGATGGTACGCAGGAGAGGGACACAAATATGGAGGAGGGAGATAGAAACAGAAAGAGGGGGGCTGTAGTGGCGGACCCATCTGTTCTGCTGCTACCAGCACCCTTGGACAACTCAAACAACCTTGCTGCGTCGCCATCCACCGAAATCCCACCGAGTCCATCGTCCAAGCAAGAGGCAAAGAGGAACAAGACCAACACCATATCCAGCGAGAAGAACAGCGGAAAGAACACAGCCATGAGCAAGAACAATGATGCGCGTTTGGCGGGCCTCCCAGTGGGGTCACACCTAGCGCAATGAGTCTACTCTGTTGGAACTGCCGTGGGGCTGGCAAACTCGCGGCAGTTCAAGAGCTTCGTGAACTAACGAAGCAATATGCCCCCTCTGTATTATGCATTCTTGAGACTCAGATAGAGGGATCCAGAGTTAAGAACATGGCTGGTTCTTTAGGATTCAATAAAAGTTATGCTGTTAGTAGTTTGGGAAGGAGTGGTGGTCTAGGAATTTTCTGGAATGATGAAATAAAGCTTGAAGTTGTTGGCTATTCTCAGTATCACATTGATGCAATTATTGATGAACTTGTAGATGTTAAAACGAGGGTGACTTTTGTCTATGGTGAAGCACAGGTCAGTGAAAGATACAAAACCTGGGATATGCTTAGGGGAATTGTTGGCACAAGCGATATACCTGGCTAGTCCTAGGCGACTTAAATGAGGTGCTGCACGCTCACGAACATGATGGAGTAGGGAGTAGAAGCCAAGAACAGATGGATGCTTTCAGGGATGCCCTGGATACATGTGGCCTCGCTGACATTGGATATATTGGCACGGACTGGACGTTTGAGGAAAAGGTAGCAGGCGGAACGTACACACGGGTCCGTTTGGACAGAGGGGTTGCCAACCCGGCATGGATGATAGCTTTCCCATCAGCAACATTGGAGCATGGAACAGCGGCCTCGAGCGACCACACCCCACTCATTGTGAGCTACGTGCATGGCGCATGCAACCGGGTCCCGCACTCGTTTAAATATGAGGTGGCGTGGGAACGGGACCCAACACTGTCCCCTGTGATCCAACATGCATGGCAGAGCAGCGCGGGAGATTCGGTGCTGGAGATAAGCGACAAGATGCATGCATTAGCACAAGATCTAAGCCAGTGGGACTGTAGCCACTTCGGGAATGTGCGACATGAGATTCAGCGCCTAAAGGTAGAGCTACAGGAGTTACGTGTGATCCCAAACAGATTTGGGCCAAATCATTTGGAGATTAAAATAATTGACAGATTGACCAAGCTTTATCACAGAGAAGAGATACTTTGGAGGCAACGTGCCCGGTTAGAGTGGTTGATGCACGGCGATAAAAATACACATTTCTTTCATCTCAGGGCCAGTAGAAGAAGGAGAAAAAACCAAATAAAGTCCCTCCAGCGTCCGGATGGCCAGATTATGGAAAATGTTACAGAGATGGAGAACATGACCACAACCTTCTATCAAACTCTCTATACATCAGAGGGGGTGCACGATATGGAGCAGGTATTGAATACGGTCCCAACAAAAGTAACTCAAGCCATGAACGACATGTTAAATGCTCCATACACAAGCAAGGAGGTGAAAACGGCTCTGTTTCAGATGAACCCAATGAAAGCACCTGGTCCTGACGGATACCCAGCGCATTTTTTCCAACACCATTGGGACATTTGTGGGGATGAGGTTACAAAGGCGGTCCTGAGGATAGTGGAGGGTACGGAGTCAGTTGAGTGTATAAATGACACAATTTTGGTACTCATACCAAAGGTAAAAAATCCAACCCTACTATCTCAGTTTCGCCCAATCAGCTTATGTAATGTCTTGTACAAGATTGCTTCCAAGGTTATATCTAACAGGCTCAAGGTAGTTCTACCTGAAATAATATCAGAGGAGCAATCAGCTTTTGTTCCCGGCAGGCTGATTAGAGACAACATGATCACAGCGTATGAATGTTTACACTTTATGAAGAGGAACAAGGCCAAGAAACATCAGTCGTGTGCACTCAAACTTGATATGATGAAAGCTTATGATAGGGTGGAGTGGCCTTATCTGAGGGCCATAATGTTAAAGCTTGGTTTTACAAACAGGTGGGTTGATATTGTGATGAGCTTGGTCACCACAGTCAAGTTCTCTGTTTTGTTCAATGGGAAGAAGTTACAACAATTTATTCCATCAAGAGGTATCAGACAAGGGGACCCAATCTCTCCATATTTGTTCTTGCTGGCAGCAGAGGGCCTTTTGTGCCTGTTAAAATCTAAAAGTGAGTCATCCAATCCGGATGGACTACAGGTAGCTCCTATGGCGCCACCGGTAAGCCATCTTCTTTTCGCCGATGACAGCCTACTGTTCTTCAAAGCTAACAATGTGGGGGCAACTGAGGTGCACCATGTTCTGGACACTTATTGCCAAGCGACTGGGCAACGCATCAACTACTCCAAATCATCAATCTATTTCAGTAAGGGGGTTCCTGATTCGGTCAGACAGGAGATCAAAGATACACTCCACGTTCCCAACGAAACACTAAATGAGAAGTACTTGGGAATGCCGTCAGACATAGGAAGCTCAAAGAACGGTGCCTTCAAATATCTCAAGGACCGGCTCTGGAGCAAGGTTCAAGGTTGGATTGAGCGAACTATGTCCTCGGCTGGCAAGGAAGTTCTTGTCAAGTCTGTTGCGCAGGCTGTTCCAGTGTTTTCCATGTCATGTTTGAAGCTACCTAGAGGCCTATGTGAACATTTGAACATGCTCATTCGAAAGTTTTGGTGGGGTGAAAAGGATGGAAAACGTAAGCCACATTGGGTCTCCTGGAAAACGATGACACAACCCAAGGGAATGGGAGGTCTCGGTTTCAAAGATTTCGAACTCTTGAACCTGTCCATGCTCGCCAGGCAGGCGTGGCGCTTGCTGCAAGATCCAGAGTTGCTGAGTGCTGAAAAGTGTATACTACCCGTCTTCTGATATACTCCAGGCTGAATTGGGAAGCCATCCGAGCCAGGTATGGCGGGCCATCATAGAGGGAAGGGATGTCCTTAAGCAAGGATTGATAAAGAGAATTGGCAATGGAGCAGACACAAACATATGGACCGATAACTGGTTGCCCAGAGAGGAGATGATGCATCCCTACGGGAGTATCTCGCCAAATCCACCAACACATGTGTCAGAGCTCATAACTACTGTGACTGCATCGTGGAATAGACAGCTTGTCCAACAAACTTTTATGCCCATGGGTGCTACAGTTATTCTTGGTATGCCAATATGCACTCAAAACATCGTAGATTTTTGGGCTTGGTTTCATGAGAAAAACGGTACCTTCACTGTTAAATCAGCATATAAGATGCTAGTAGCTACCAGAAACAGGAGAGAAGCGTGGTTGGAAGAGGTCCCGGGTCCTTCCAGCTCTAGGGCCGAAGAAGGTGCCTGGAAAACACTGTGGAAAACGGAAGTGTTGGGCAAGGTACGGATGTTTCTTTGGAGATTATCCAAGCACTCACTTTCGACCAATGACGTCCATGCTCACCGCCATATGACTGACTCGCCGCAGTGCGGGTTATGTGGAGTTCGGGATTCCTGGCGTCATTCGCTGATCGAGTGCACCTCCTCTAGGAGTGTGTAGGCTCTTATTGATGAGGAAATCACACATAAAATAATAGCTACAGTGGAGCCAAAAGCAAAGCAATGGTTGGTTACGTTGATGGAGTTGTTATCACGTGATGAATTTGCGCTTGTATCGGTGGCATTATGGTCCATATGGCAGGCGAGGCGCAAGGCAATACACGAAGCTATTTTCCTGTTCCCCCAGGCGACCCATGATTTCATCACAAGGTACATGGCTGAGCTCGGCATAGTCAAGGAAAATACGCTGCAAACTGTTGTAAGGAGTGCTACCACAACACAGGTACACACTCGACCTCGTAAGCCACCGCCGAGGCACTTCAAAATTCATGTGGACGGCGGAGTTCTAGGAACCAGGGGAGGTTTGGCGGCAGCGATATGCAGAGATGAACATGGGAACTATATGGGTAGCTCAGCACTTGTCGTTCAAGGACTTACAGATCCACCAACTCTAGAAGCAATGGCGTGTCGAGAGGCTTTGGCTCTAGCAGAAGACCTAGGAATCCAAAGCTTTGTGGTGGCCTCCGACTGTCAACAAGTGGTCTCGGACATCAACGTCGGAGCAAGGGGAACTTATGGAGCAATTATCAGAGAGATAAACCTTAGATCATTGCCTTTTCTTTGTAATTTTGACTTTGAGAGTCGTGCTGTCAATGTAGAAGCACACCGTCTAGCCAAGTTTTCTTTTTCGAGAGGACCGGGGCGCCACGTATGGCTTGGTGCACCCCATGACCTCAGATGTATCCCACATCATGTGGAATTTCATGAATAAACTTGGCTTTCACCCCTAAAAAATGCAAAAAAAAGGAAAAACATTGCCATTGATGGTTCGGTCAGGTTGGGACACTTGAGCACTCTAGTCGGTTCCCTAAAACCAGGAGTAAAGAATTCGGTTCTCTATAAACCGGAACTAGCCCACCCCCTTTAACCGTTAGGTGAGTATAAATTTTACTTCGAGTGGCCGCCGAGGAGTAAAAAAACTCAAACCTGGCTCCAATGCAAGATACATACGAGCGAACCGGTACGTGAAGAGGAGAGGCGACTACCCAAGCGACTAGGCTTTCCGCTGGTCCGCCGCCGGCCGCCTCCTGGGCATCGGTGCGGGGACCGGCACTTGCTGTCCCAGGTCGTCGTCGCAAGATGCTGGCTCTGGTCTCTCTCTCTCTCCATTACGAGGTTGTGGCCGCTCAGGTCGTCGTGGTGGATTAGTTTGTTTGCTCAGCCGGGTCTGATCGGAGGAGTATGCCGTGCATGGATTTTTGAGATTGTCGGGGTTGTGTGGTGCTTTAGCGCTACTTAGGTTGGATGCGGTGAACTCTCTTGCTGCTGCCCCAATTTGACCTGGTGGAGCTGGTACCCTCTCATGGTTTTGGTTCTGTTTGATGAAGAAGTAATAAACTGATCGCTAGTTTTTCGGTCGGAGTCAACAGAGGAATCAGCGGAGTCCTGATCTTCCGAGGGTGCCGATCACAATGAAAGTTATAAGAACTGTTGGGGTTTTCTCGGAGCCCCGACAGTGAGGTCGCTTCTGGACATCCAGAGGCGGAATGACCCAGATTCGTTTTTTCTGTCTGAAACGCATTTGGACGAGGATAAGGCAGAAGAACTAATGAAAAAGTTGAAGATGGACCATAGGATTGTGGTTCCCTCTCTTGATGGCAGGAGTGGAGGGTTACTATCAGTCTGGAAGAAGGAGGTGAGGATCTACTCCCGGACTAATACCTTTAATTTCATTGATGTGTCAGTTGAAGAGATGGATGGTAAAATGTGGAGACTGACGGGTGTGTATGGTGGGCCTAGTTGGGATAATAAAGATAGGACATACCGGTTGATCCGAGACCTTCATGCTCAATCCAACCTCTCGTGGGTTGCTATTGGTGATTTCAATGAGATATTGCTATCGTCAGAGAAAGAAGGAGGAGCCCTACGGCAGCAGGCCCGGCTTCAAGCCTTCCAAGATGCCCTGTCGGACTGCTCGTTGGAGGACATTGGCTATCATGGTGATAAGTTTACCTTTTCCAGAGGAGGATTGCGTGAAAGGCTAGACCGTGCTGTTTCGAATTCGGGATGGATGGACATGCACCTGTTATGTGGCCTGATAAATCTAGACATGGGCAAGTCGGACCACCGTCCGATATGTTTAGATACAGAGTACCTTGTGGGAGTCGCAGCACAGCAGCGTCGTTCGGGGAGAAAATTCAAAGCAAGGTGGTTAGAGGAGGAAGCTGTTGAAGAAGTGGTGAGAACATCGTGGCAAAAGGCCGTCGTGAGGGGGCTCTGTCCCTCAGCTAGTGACAAGTTGGCAGCAGTACATAAGGATCTCCATCAATGGGATCGAAAAGTCTTGAAGGGTCCTCGAGCCCGACTGAAAGCAGCTCAGCAGGAACTAGAGACACTAATGCGAGCGCCTTTTGATGTTGGTGCAAGAGCGTTGATGTTGAAGATTGAAAACCTTCTCGAGCAGGAGGAAATCTACTGGGGTCAGAGAGGACATGCAAACTGGCTGCGCCACGGCGACCGTAATACCAAGTTTTATCACCAGTACGCTTCGGCTCGTAGGCGACGCAATTTAATTAAGAGATTGAAAGATAATAATAATGCATGGGTTGAGGGGAATGATAATCTCAAGCCCCTAATTTTTGATTATTTCCAGAGTCTTTTCAATTCAGACGCAGGTTTGATCAATGAAACTTTGCTGGATACAGTCAAACCTATGGTCACGGGGCCAACGAATGATCTTCTAGCTGCCCCGTATACGCGAGAAGAAGTAAAGAAAGCCCTATTTCAAATAGGTGATATGAAGGCCCCCGACCCTGATGGTCTTCATGCTATATTCTTTAAACGTTTTTGGCATATCATTGGAGAGGAGCTTACAAACGAAGTGCTTGAAGCGATAAACAACAGAAAGATCCCAGATGGGTGGAATGCCACTAATGTGGTGTTAATACCGAAGGTGGACAGTCCAGAGGTCATTACACAGTTTAGGCCCATCAGTCTATGTAATGTGGTCTACAAGTTAATTACAAAGATGCTGGCTAATAGACTGAAAAAAATCCTACCCGAGGTGATTTCCCCTACTCAGAGTGCTTTTGTACCAGGTAGGTTAATTACTGATAATGTGTTGATCGCTTATGAATGTTTTCGTTCCATAAAGAAGCGAACACATGGCTCAAATGTTATTTGTGCGGTTAAGCTGGACATGCTGAAAGCATATGACAGAGTAGAATGGGAATTCATGAGGCAGATGTTGATGAGGATGGGGTTTCATGCACAATTGATTGAACTTATCATGGAGTGTGTCTCTTCTATCAAATATCAGATCAGATTTAATGATACAGAGATAGACGAATTTACACCAACTAGGGGCCTAAGACAGGGTGATCCCCTATCTCCTTGGCTATTTTTGATCTGTTCTGAAGGATTATCAAGCATGTTGTCTCATGAAGAATAAGTTGGTGGTATTGAAGGAATAAAGGTGTCAAGGAATGCCCCCTCGATATCTCACCTTTTGTTTGCGGATGATTCTTTGATCCTCATGAGAGCTATGGTACAGAATGCAAGTACATTGAAGAGGGTCCTAGATACATATTGTGAGAGTTCAGGGCAGCGTGTAAGTACACCAAAATCTAGTATCTTCTTCAGTCCTAATACTAGAGTAAATGAAAGGGAGAATGTATGTGGAATGTTGAATATACTAACAGAAGCTTTGTCTGACAAGTATTTGGGGCTACCAACTATTGTCGGTGTTGATCGTAGTGACTGTTCTCAACATCTTGTTGATAGAGTTTGTCAGCGATTGAAGGGGTGGAAGGAAAAATTTCTATTAGTTCAAGGTAAAGAAATCCTTTTAAAGGTAGTAGCTCAGGCAATTCCATCTTATGCTATGTCTGTTTTTAAGTTACCAAAAGGGATATGCAAGTCAATCACTGATGAACTATTGAGCTTCTGGTGGGGTGATGGAGAGGAGAAAAGGAAAATGCATTGGTTCGCATGGTGGAAGATGTGTGTTCCGAAGAAGAAGGGAGGTATGAGATTTAGAGACCTTCATAGCTTTAACCTTGCTATGTTAGCAAAGCAGTGTTGGCGACTGATCCAGAATCCTGACTCTTTGTGTGCACGTGTTCTAAGTGCAAAATACTATCCTGATGGTAATGTTCTGAGAGCTGGCCCAAAGAAAGGCTCCTCGTTTACATGGCAAAGTTTGGTTGCAGGGATACAAATGTTCAAGAGGGGATGTATTTGGCGAGTGGGCACTGGTTCACAGATTAACATTTGGGATGATCCATGGCTCCCATCAAGTCCAACAAGGAAGATTATCACCCCTAGAGGTGGAATCATGTTGTCAAAAGTGCAAGAGATAATTGATCCTCATAAGGGTCAGTGGGATGAGGCACTAATTCAGAGCATGTTCTCACCAGTTGATGTACGTAGAATACTACAAATTCCGCTACATGTTGAAGCACTAGAAGATTTTGTGGCATGGCACTATACAAAGTCTGGAACCTTCTCAGTATGCTCGGCATATCACTTAGAATTTGACCATCAGTTCGGTCGCCACTATGCAAATTCGAACAGTCCAGGGAGTGCTCAACTTAGCGGGGTTTGGAAGGAATTATGGCATCTTCGTTTACCGGGAAAGATCAAGCATTTTGGTTGGTACTTAAGGGAGTACTTCCATGCTACGGTGTACTCGCGGGCAGACACATACCTTTGATCCCGCAATGCCCGATATGCAAAGTTGGTTTGGAAGACATTCAACATTGTCTGTTCACATGTGATAGAGCAACGCAAGTGTGGTCATCACTAGGGTTAACTGAGGAGATCGACAGAGCAGTTGTGGAGGACCGGTCCGGGTCTATCACTTTGGACATTCTGATCCACCTGCATATGATTAGACATGATATTCCCACTGCCGAGCTCATCGTGTGGTTTATATGGTGGCAAAGGAGGCAAGTTGCGAAGGGGGAGACTGTCCCAACTCCAGAGCAATCAACAATCTCAATTTGGGTACTTGCTACCAATTTTGTCCGTGTAAATACACCAAAGCAGCCCATCCGCAAGAATGATCAAGTGTGGAAGAAGCTAAGTAGGGGAGTTATAAAGGTGAATGTTGATGCATCATTTCATGAGGAGAACCTCAGTGGAGCTTGTGGAGTTGTCGCCCGTGACGATCAGGGCAAATTTCTGGGAGCGGCAACATTAGCATTACCTCATGTCTCAAGCGCGGGATCAGCTGAGCTAATAGCCATCCATTCTGGACTATACTTGGTAGCGAATCTGGGATGCACAAATCTCATCATTGAGTCGGATTGTATGAATGCTTTGGAAGCTATATCTGACCCGGATGCTTATATGGGAGTGGATGTTCCCGTGGTGGCAGAGTGCTCCCTCTTGGCAATGGAGTTTGAACGTATTAGCTATGAGTTCTGTAGCAGAGAGGAAAATATGCTAGCGGATGGATTAGCAAAGCATTGTTTTAGCAATAGTACTTCTGAGGTTTGGGAGACTTTCGTCCCTAACTTTATTCTTCACAACTATGTAAATGACCTTGCTATTATCTGAGGAATAAAGTTATTACGATAAAAAAAAGAGGAGTAAAAAAACTCAACCTCTGGGCTTCCGAGTAAATTTTCCTCAAACACCTACCATAATCACCACCGCCCAATGCACATCGCTACTGCACGCACGTGGCATGCCCACTCTGTCTCCTGCGCGCCGGTGACAATGGCTGGATCAGGCCACCGCCGGTCCCCACCATCCATACGCAATGCTCGGCTGGCGGATGCACACCGCAGAGGCGCCTCCTGCTCCTGCGCCTTGTCCTCCCGCGCCGGCGCTACACCTGCCTTCCGTGACCTCCCGTTGCCGTTGTAAGTGTCGAAATACATCGGCATGCGGTAGCACAAGTGGGGGACATGGGTCGCCCAAATTTACACCCCCGACACCGGAAAGACCTATTGGATGGGCTCCTTCCATATGACATCAAGTCGGTGCACCTGTACGGCGCCTGCCACCGTAACTTTCCCTTCGGCTGGCTGCCACCATTGGAGTTGGTGGACCCTTAGGTGGTCACCCCATGCGAGAGATGGGAGGACTGGGAGGCCCGCGAGCATCTTGAGCCGGAGCACACCGACGAGGCATAAATGGCGGAGCTCCGCCAACACTATCGGGGCATGTCGAGGAGGACCGGTGTCACGACCTCTTGAAGAATGACTGAGACGACAGCGACGATGACTGCCCCGATCCAATGATCGGCCGTTTGAGCAGAAGGGAGTGGAAAGAGCTCTTGGAAGAGTCGGACTAGGTTATAGTTCGAATTTCTAGCCTAAATTTCGAATGTCATTTAGTAATTTTTATGTAATAGTTTGAACCTAATTTAGCACCAAATTTGCGTTTACGTGGATTTCGATTTTTCTACTCTAAGTTTTGGGGTTCGGTTAAAAATGACATTTCTTTAGAGGAGCACTTGATCCTCTAAAGATTACTTAGCCGTTTACTCCTCTAAAATTTAGGAGATCGGCTAGAGTTGTTCTAACATCGCACGCCAGCGAACAATACTCATGTTAGCAATAAACCTCATCAGGGCTTGTAGGATCGTTTAGAGCATCTCCAATAGCAACCCTATTTTTGGACACGAAAATTGGCTGTTGTAAAACATTCTGGGCACAAAAACACCTTTTTTGGCACGGCAAGCATCGTGTCCAACAACATCCCTATAATAGGGCACGAAATAGGGCACAACTGCTCCAATAGCTTGCTTAAAATAGGGCAGTCGCACGGCAGCTGCACCACAATTTGCATGCATTTGAATCACAACTATTTGTATTTAACATAAAAATTTTTATACCACAACTATGCAATATAACTACACACATAAATGAAACAACAACATATAAAATTCATCTTCAAATTCGCATATCAAGTTCAAATGCAAATCTGGAGCATAATGAACCAACACAAACAAAACTGCATGACCAACGAAAAGAAAATATACATAGTCTCTCAACCCTCCTTGCCACATGTGGTTTCTTTCTCCTCACCGTTGGCTTTGTTATGATCACCGTCTTTTCCTTCCTCGACTTGCTTTGTGCTATTCATGTCGCCACACGTACCTCCCATGCTACCATCCATACATTCAAAGCCATCTCCCATGGCATTCATCGTACCTCCAAAGCCAACTCCCATCATGCTCATCAAACCACCAATGCAGCCACCCATGCCGCCCATGCCACCACTCATTGCTCCTTCCATGCCACCACCTATCAAGTTCATCAAACTCATGGACTTTTTCGCCAACATTTGATCTTTGCACATCCCAACAAATTCCTTTACCATGTAGCCACACATGCCTCTCATGCCGCACATGCCACCTATGCCTCCTCCCATGCCACCCATGCCTCCTCCCATGCCGCCCATGCTGCCACTCATTTCTCCTCCCATGCCACCACGCATCAAGCTCATCAAACTCATGATCGAAGGTCTATGCCTCTTCCCATGCCTTCATCTTGGGGTTCATCAAATTCTTCGTTTGCAACATTTGTATATCTCAAAAATGCTTCCTCATCAACACTACATGCACAGTATTGAACATAGAAATACATCACTACATGCTCCTTATCATTGCATTCATCAACTACAAGCACAAACAAAACAAAAAAAACAAAGCAATTTCTTGTACCTTTCGGACATATCATTGAGCACGTTGTGGGCCGACGGGGAAGAAGGAGGAGGAGGCGGTTGTGGTGACAGGGCAGCCATGGTAGCCATATCAGCCGCCTTCTTGGTCGTCGCCTTGGTCTTCTTCATCGCGGCAGTGACCGTTGGTTTATTGGCGGCCGCTTCACGCCTCCTCCTCAAGGTTTGGGTGCAGCGGCCGGTGACCTTCTTTGGCCGCTGACGGCTATCCTTTCCAGCAGCGGCAGCCGGTCACGGAGCCGCAAAACCACCCGACGGCCTTGGGTGGTGGCGGCAGCAGGGCCTTCGTCGGCCGTGGAGAGGAGGGCGGGAGTGGTGGTGAGTTTATCAAGGTCAGTGATAACCCACAAGTGTAGGGGATCGCAACAGCTTTCGAGGGTAAAGTATTCAACCTAAATTTATTGATTCGACACAAGGGGAGCCAAAAAATATTATTGAGTATTAGCAGTTGAGTTGTCAATTCAACCACACCTGGATAACTTAGTATCTGCAGCAAAGTATTTAGTAGCAAAGTGGTATGATAATAAAGGTAACAGTAGCAAAAGTAATATTTTTGGGTTTTGTAGTAATTGTAACAGTAGCAACGGAAAAGTAAATAACGAAACACAAGATGTGAAAAGCTCGTAGGCATTGGATCAGTGATGGATAATTATGTCGGATGCGATTCCTCATGTAATAGCTATATCATAGGGTGACACAAAACTAGCTCCAATTCATCAATGTAATGTAGGCATGTATTCCGAATATAGTCATACGTGCTTATGGAAAAGAACTTGCATGACATCTTTTGTCCTACCCTCCCATGGCAGCGGGGTCCTAGCGGAAACTAAGGGATATTAAGGCTTCCTTTTAATAGAGAACCGGACCAAAGCATTAACACATAGTGAATACATGAACTCCTCAAACTATGGTCATCACCGAGAAGTATCCCGATTATTGTCACTTCGGGGTTGTCAGATCATAACACATAATAGGTGACTATAGACTTGCAAGATAGGATCAAGAACACAAATATATTCATGAAAACATAATAGGTTCAGATCTGAAATCATGGCACTCTGGCCCTAGTGACAAGCATTAAGCATAGCAAAGTCATAGCAACATCAATCTCAGAACATAGTGGATACTAGGGATCAAACCCTAACAAAACTAACTTGATTACATGGTAAATCTCATCCAACCCATCACCGTCCAGCAAGCCTACGATGGAATTACTCACGCACGGCGGTGAGCATCATGAAATTGGTGATGGAGGATGGTTGATGATGACGACGGCGACGAATCCCCCTCTCTGGAGCCCCGAAAAGACTCCAGATCAGCCCTCCCGAGAGAGATTAGCGCTTGGCGGCGGCTTCGTATAGTAAAACGTGATGAAACTTTCTCTCTGATTTTTTCTCCGCGAAACGGAATATATGGAGTTGGAGTTGAGGTCGGTGGAGCCTCAGGGGGCCCACGAGATAGGGGGGCGCGCCCAGGGCGGGTGGGCGCGCCCCCATGAGGGAGTCCTAGATAAGGGGGTATCCGAACAGCCGGACTATATACTTTGGCCAGACTGTTGGACCGTGAAGATACAAGACTCAAGACTTCGTCCCGTGTCCGGATGGGACTCTCCTTTGCATGGAAGACAAGCTTGGCGATCCAGATGTTAGATCTCCTTCTTTGTAACCGACTCTGTATAATCCTAGCCCCCTTCGGTGTCTATATAAACCGGAGGGTTTAGTCCGTAGGACAACAATCATAATCATAGGCTAGCTCCTAGGTTTAGCCTCTACAATATCGTGGTAGATCAACTCTTGTAATACTCATATCATCAAGATCAATCAAGCAGGAAGTAGGGTATTACCTCCATCGAGAGGGCCCGAACCCGGCTAAAACATCGTGTCCCCTGCCTCCTGTTACCATTAGCCTTAGACGCACAGTTCGGGACCCCCTACCCGAGATCCGCCGGTTTTGACACCGACATTGGTGCTTTCATTGAGAGTTCCTCTATGTCGTCGCAGCAAGGCTCGATGGCTCCTTCAATCATCAATAACAACGCGGTCCATGGTGAGACTTTTCTCCCTGGACAGATCTTCGTGTTCGGCGGCTTCGCACTGCGGGCCAATTCGCTTGGCCATCTGGAGCAGATCGACAGCTACGCCCCTGGCCATCAGGTCAGGTTCGGAAACTTGAACTACACGGCCGATATCCGCGGAGACTTGGTCTTCGATGGATTCGGGCCTATGCCAGGAGTGCCAAACAGTCACGACGAGCACGGCTTAGACCTGCTGTCAGACAATATTCGGGATATCGCGCCTGCAATAGCTCCGGACTTAAATCCGGGGCAGATCGCGTCGTCCGAGGACGGGTGGCTGGACCCCGCCCTGGAGGCCGTGTACTCATCGGCGGTAGAGTCGAACACATACTCCATCCCTAATGAAGCCTGTGTCACCGGACCCCCGGACTTGTGTCCGGCTGTAGGTTCCAGACCGCGCGCACCCGAGCCCACCGAATCCGGTTGGGCTCCGGTAATGGAGTTCAGCGCTGTGGAAATCTTTCAGCACTCGCCCTTCGGCGACATGCTGAATTCATTAAGGTCTCTCTCTTTGTTAGGAGACTCTGGGCCGAACTATGTCCGGGAGTGGGATTCAGACGACGAAGAAAATCTCCGCCCACCCACCACCCACTTAATAGCCACTGTCGATGACGTAACAGACATGCTTGACTTCGACTCCGACGACACCGACGGTATGGACGTCGGCGCAGGGGACGATTTGGAACCACCGCCCATGGGGCGCTAGACTGCCACCTCATCATATGATATATACATGGTGGACACGCCCAAGGAGAACAACGGCGACAAAAAGGACATAACGGAGGATAAAACCCCTGGACAAAAGCCAAAACGACGGCGCAGACGCCGCTCTAAGTCCAGCCACAACAAAAATAGCGATAACAGCGCTAGAAAAATCGACACCCCAGTCAACTCCAAAGGCAACAACGGCCATATGGACCCAGCAATGGAGCAGGATGAGCCAGGTCACGCCGAACACAGCCCGAAGCAGACGCCCGATCACAGCAATCCCGAGGGCCGAACTCATCAACCTGCCTCGGGAGAAGAGCACAGTCTGGACGACGATGCATTCATCATCCCGGAAAAACGTTTGGAATGAGATAACCTCCACAGAAGGCTTATGGCCACTGCGAGAAGCCTAAAGAAGCAGAAGCAAAAGCTTAAGGCCGCGCAAGAAACACTCAACCGCAAATGGAATAAAGTGCTAGACACTGAAGAAAAATATGGCGACGAACGTCACACAAAGAGCTATCCAAAGCGCAAGCTGTTGCCAAAATTCGACGATGAGGCCATTCTGCCGAAGAACAATACGGCCAACAGGCCGGACCAACCACTTCATGACCGCGACAGAGCAGCTACGGACGCCGCACATGATTTACGTGAGCTCCTAGACAAAAAGGCCGGCTCGACCAGGTCCATCTATGGATCTAGAGGACTGGCTCTGGCGCAGGATTATGGTCACCAAAACGACCAGACTGATCGCATACCAGTTCAGAATCAACACCGGACACAACAACAGCCGACAGCATGCCACAACGTGTCCAAATACAGAGGGGCTGCGCACCCTCCGTGCTTCACTAAAGAGGTACTGGATCACGAATTTCCACAGGGATTCAAACCCGTGAACATAGAGGCATATGACGGAACAACAGACCCTAGGGTCTAGATTGAGGATTTTATCCTTCATATCCACATGGCTTGTGGGGACGACCTCCACGCCATCAATACCTTCCCCTCAAGTTGAAGGGGCCAGCTCGGCACTGGTTGAAAAGCCTCCCCGAAAATTCAATCGAAAGTTGGGAAGAACTTGAGGACGCTTTCAGGGCCAACTTTCAAGGGACCTATGTCCGTACTCCGGACACTGACGATTTAAGTCACATAATACAACAGCCCGGAGAGTCCGCCCGTAAGCTTTGGAATAGATTCCTCACTAAGAAGAATCAAATTGTCGATTGTCCGGATGCCGAAGCCCTAGTGGCCTTCAAGCACAGTATCCGAGACGAGTGGCTTGCCAGACACCTCGGCCAAGAAAAGCCGAGGACAATGGCAGCCTTAACAAGCCTTATGACCCGCTTCTACGCGGGTGAAGACAACTGGTTGGCCCGTAGAGGCACCAGCGACCCGGGCACATCCGAAATTAGGGATGGCAACGGGAATCCACAATGCAATAAAAACAAGCGTCAAAACAAGGAAGAAAGTCCGGACAAACACGGCGGTCAACGCCGGATTCAGGGGCTCTCGACCCAGTCAACAAAAGAAGCCATTTAAAGGCAGCTGATGTCTACTACACAACCTTCTTCTTGTAGACGTTGTTGGGCCTGCAAGTGCACAGGTTCGTAGGACAGTAGAAAATTTCCCTCAAGTGGATGACCTAAGGTTTATCAATCCATGGGAGGCGTAGAATAAAGATGATCTCTCTCAAGCAACCCTGCAACCAAATAGCAAAGAGTCTCTTGTGTCCCCAACACACCCAATACAATGGTAAATTGCATAGGTGCACTAGTTCGGCGAAGAGATGGTGATGCAAGTGCAATATGGATAGTAGATATAGGTATTTGTAATCTGAAAATATAAGAACAGCAAGGTAACTAATGATAAAAGTGAGCGTAAACGGTATTGCAATGATAGGAAACAAGGCACAGGGTTCATACTTTTGCTAGTGCATGTTCTCTCAACAATAATAACATAGATAGATCATATAACAACCCCTCAACATGGAACAAAGAGTCACTCCAAAGCCACTAATAGCGGAGAACAAACGAAGAGATTATGGTAGGGTACGAAACCACCTCAAAGTTATCCTTTTTGATCTATCTATTCAAGAGTTCGTAGTCAAATAACATAGAGCTATTCTTTCCGCTTGATCTATCATAGAGTTCATACTAGAATAACACCTTAAGACACAAATCAACCAAAACCCTAATGTCACCTAGATACTCCATTGTCACCTCAAGTATCCATGGGCATGATTATACAATATGCATCACACAATCTCAGATTCATCCAACCAACACAATGTACTTCAAAGAGTGCCCCAAAGTTTCTACCGGAGAGTCAAGAAGAAAACGTGTGCCAACCCCTATGCATAGGTTCATGGGCGGAACCCGCAAGTTGGTCACCAAAACATACATCAAGTGGCACATGGTATCCCATTGTCACCACAGATAAGCACGGCAAGACATACATAAAGTGTTCTCAAATCCTTAAAGACTCAATCCGACAAGATAACTTCAAATGGAAAACTCAATCCATCACAAGAGAGTAGAGGGGGGAGAAACATCATAAGATCCAACTATAATAGCAAAGCTCGCGATACATCAAGATCGTGCCATAGAGAGAACACGAGAGAGAGAGAGAGATCAAACACATAGCTACTGGTACATACCCTCAGCCCCGAGGGTGAACTACTCCCTCCTCATCATGGATAGCGTCGAGATGATGAAGATGGCCATTGGTGATGGGTTCCCCCTCCGGCAGGATGCAGGAACGGGCTCCCGAGAGGTTTTTGGTGGCTACAGAGGCTTGCGGCGGCGGAACTCCCGATCTATCTTCTCCGTCGATGTTTTTAGGGTAAGTAGGCTTATATAGGCGAAATAAGTTGGTCGGGGGAGCCTCAAGGGGCCCATGAGAGGGTAGGGCACGCCTAGGGGGGGGGGGGGGTGGGTGCGCCCCCTGTCTCGTGGCTCCCTCGATGATCCCCTGGCTTGCACTCCAAGTCTCCCCGATCATATTCTTCCTAAAAATCACGCTCCCGAAGGTTTCATTCTGTTTGGACTCCGTTTGATATTCCTTTTCTTCGAAATACTGAAACATGCAATAAAACAACAATATGGGCTGGGCCTCCGGTTAAAAGGTTAGTCCCAAAAGTAATATAAAAGTGTATAATATATAAAGCCCGTAATCATTCAAAATAGATAACAAAATAGCATGCATGCCTCATAAATTATAGATACGTTGGAGACGTATCAGTATCCCCAAGCTTAATTCCTGCTCGTCCTCGAGTAGGTAAATGATAAAAGAAAGATTTTATGAAGTGTGAATGCTAGAAGGTGCACAAGTTTGATCAATAATAATTTCAATCACCTTTTCTAGCATGATTATAAGTCATAACAGTAGTTTATCTCATAAAACTTCTCACAAATAAGTAACTAGCAATTCATACGTTAAAGCATAGACCATAAACTTTTTTGAAAACTAGCAAACTTCATACTCAGTCATCAAACAATTACAATTCATCTTATTTTCAGGAATAGCAAACTCCACATACTCAATTATCATATAGTCTTCTACAATTGTAACACTCACGCAATACTAATGGTTATGGAGTTTCAATCGGACACTGAAAAAGATAGGGGCTTATAGTGTTGCCTCCCAACTTATTCACCTTTGGGTGATGTCAACAATAATAGTTCATGCTAACCTACATCCAATTGGATATATATATATCAGGATCTTTCCAACACAAGGTGCTTGCCAAAGGATAAAATGAAAAAGGGAAAGGTGAAGATCACTTTGACTCTTGCATAAAGTAAAATATAGGCCCTTCACAGAGGGAAGCAGAGGTTGCCATGCGCTTTTAGGGTTGGATGCACAAAATCTTAATGCAAAAGAGCGTCACTTTATATCTCCACTTGTATATGGACCTTTATTATGTAGTCCGTCGCTTTTATTGCTTCCATAACAAGATCGTATAAAGCTTATTTTCTCCGCACTAATAAATCATACATATTTAGAGAGCAATTTTTATTGCTTGCACCGATGACAACTTACTTGAAGGATCTTACTCAATCCATAGGTAGGTATGGTGGTCTCTCATGGCAAAACTGGGTTTAAGGATAATTGGAAGCACAAGTAGTATCTCTACTTGGTGCAAGGAATTTTGGCTAGCATGAGGGGGAAAGGCAAGCTCAACATGTTTGAATGATCCATGACAATATACTTTAACTGAGATGTCGGAAAACATAACCCATTACGTTGTCTTCCTTGTCCAACATCAACTCTTTAGCATGTCATACTTAATGAGTGCTCACAATTAGAAAAGATGTCTAGGATAGTATATTTATATGTGAAATCTCTCTTCCTTCAATATTCTTTCATGAATTGTTCAAATGACCAATACAATGCTTGCTAACCTTCAATAAATTTACAACCTCTACTTCTTAGATGTGAAGTCATTACTCCCCATGGGATAAGCAAATGAAACATATATAATTTCAGATTTATGACAATCAACTCATTCAACAATTTACTCATAGGATATAAGTGAAGCACACGAGTAAATGAAAAACTACTCTAAAAAGAAATAAGTGAAGATCAATGAGTAGCTAAATAATTATGTAGCTATATGAAGACTCTCTCTCATTTAAGAGTTTCAGATCTTGGTATTATATTCAAACAGCAAGCAAAACAAAATGAAATGACATTGTAAGGATAGCACAACTCATGTGAAGAAGCAAAAACTTAGGCTCAACCGATACTAATCGATAGTTGTTGAAGAAGGAAGGTGGGATGCCTACCAGGGAATCCCCAAGCTTAGATGCTTGAGACTTCTTGAAATATTATCTTGGGGTGCCTTGGGCATCCCCAAGCTTGAACTTTTGTGTCTTCTTAATTCCTCTCATATCATGGTTTCTCTTTTTCTCAAAAGCTTCATCCACAACAAACTCAACAAGAACTCGTGAGATAGGTTAGTATAAACCAATGCAAAACCTTATCATTTTCTACTGTAATAAATCACTAAAATTATTATTCAACATTGCATACTAAATGCCTCTGCATATTTAATACTCCTATCCTCAAACAAGCAAACATATGCAAACAATGCAAACATAACAGCAATCTGCCAAAACAGTACAGTATGTAAAGAATGCAAGAGTATCAATACTTCCCTAACTCCAACAATTATGATAAAAATACTACTCTGTAGAAGATTTATCAGAGCTCATTATGCAAAAAGTTTCAACATTATATCATTCTCTGACTTTTGTAGGGAATATTTGCAACAGCGGTAAACTTTCTGTTTTCAAACAGCAACATGTATACTAGCAAAATAAGCATGGTAAAGGCTATCCTTGACATTTTTATTGAGACTAAAGATTCAAAATATTATTCTAAATAACATCAAGCAAATACTAACAAGAGAAAATAACGCTCCACGCAAAACACATATCATGTGGTGAATAAAAATATAGCTTAGGCTCCAAGTAAAGTTACCGATGAACGAAGACGAAAGAGGTAATGCCATCTGGGGCATCCCCAAGCTTAGGCTCTTGGTTGTCCTTGAATATTACCTTGGGGTGCCTTGGGCATCCCCAATCTTAGGCTCTTGCCACTCCTTATTCCATAGTCCATCGAATCTTTACCCAAAACTTGAAAACTCCACAACACAAAACTCAACAGAAAACTCGTAAGCTCCGTTAGTATAAGAAAATAAAACCACCACTTAGGTACTTTAAAAAACTCATTCTAAATTCATATTGGTTTAATATCTACTGTATTCCAACTTCTCTATGGTTCATACCACTTAATACTATCCATAGATTCATCAAAATAAGCAAACAACACATAGAAAACAGAATCTGTCAAGAACAGAACAGTCTGTAGTAATCTGTATCAAACGTATACTTCTGGAACTCCAAAAATTCTACCCAATTAGGAAGTCCTAAAAATTAGCGTACCAATCCATATCAAAAAGAATCATATAAGAAGCACGTTTCTGTGAATTATTAGAACTAATTTACTGGGTGAAAAAGTTTCTGATTCTCAGCAGGATCAACACAACTATCACCATAAGCTATCCTAAAGGTCTTACTTGGCACTTTATTGAAACAAAAGTTATAAAACATGATTACTACAGTAGCATAATCATGTGGACACACAAAAACAGTAAGGATAAATATTGGGTTGTCTCCCAACAAGCGCTTTTCTTTAATGCCTTTCTATCTAGGCATGATGATGACAATGGTGCTCACCTAAAAGATAAGAATTGAAACGTAACGGGAGCATCATGAAGCATATGACTAGCACATTTAAGCGTAACCCACTTCCTATGCATAGGGATTTTGTGAGCAAACAACTTATGGGAACAATAATCAACTAGCATGGGAAGGTAAAACAAGCATAGCTTCAAAATTTTAAGCACATAGAGAGGAAACTTGATATTATTGCAATTCCTACAAGCATATGTTCCTCCCTCATAGAAATTTTCAGTAGCATCATGAATGAATTCAACAATATAACCAGCACCTAAGGCATTCTTTTCATGATCTACAAGCATAGAAAATTTACTACTCTCCACATAAGCAAAATTCTTTTCATGAATAGTAGTGGGAGCAAACTCAACAAAATAATTATCATGTGAGGCATAATCCAATTGAAACTAAAATCATGATGACAAGTTTCATGGTTATCATTATTCCTAATAGCATACAAGTCATCACAATAATCATCATAGATAGCAACTTTGTTCTCATAATCAATTGGAACCTCTTCCGAAATAGTGGATTCATCACTAAATAAAGTCATGACCTCTCCAAATCCACTTTCAAAAATATTATAAGATTCAACATCCTCCAAAATAGTGGGATCATTACTTCCTAAAGTTGACACTCTTCCAAACCCACTTTCATCAATATAATCATCATAAATAGGAGGCATGCTTTCATCATAACAAATATTCTCATCAAAACTTGGGGGACTAAACATATCATCTTCATCAAACATAGCATCCCCAAGCTTGTGGCTTTGCATATCATTAGCAACATGGATATTCAAGGAATTCATACTAACAACATTGAATCATGCTCATCATACAAAGATCTAGTACCAAACATTTTAATGCATTCTTCTTCTAGCAATTAAGCGCAATTTTCCTTTCCATCATACTCACGAAAGATATTAAAAAGATGAAGCATAATAGGCAAACTCAAATACATTTTTTTGTAGTTTTTCTTTTATAAACTAAACTAGTGATAAAACAAGAAACAAAAAGATTCGATTGCAAGATCTAAAGATATACCTTCAAGCACTCACCTCCCCGGCAACGGCGCCAGAAAAGATCTTAGTTGACGGGGGGTGAGTGCCGCTTACCTAGCCTCCCCGGCAACGGCGCCAGAAAAGAGCTTGATGTCTACTACACAACCTTCTTCTTGTAGACGTTGTTGGGCCTGCAAGTGCACAGGTTTGTAGGATAGTAGCAAATTTCCCTTAATTGGATGACCTAAGGTTTATCAATCCGTGGGAGGCGTAGGATGAAGATGGTCTCTCTCAAGCAACCCTGCAACCAAATAACAAAGAGTCTCTTGTGTCCCCAACACACCCAATATAATGGTAAATTGTATAGGTGCACTAGTTCGGCGAAGAGATGGTGATACAAGTGCAATATGGATAGTAGATATAGGTATTTGTAATCTGAAAATATAAAAATAGCAAGGTAACTAATGATAAAAGTGAGCGTAAACGGTATTGCAATGATAGGAAACAAGGCATAGGGTTCATACTTTCACTAGTGCAAGTTCTCTCAAAAATAATAACATAGATAGATCATATAACAACCCCTCAACATGCAACAAGGAGTCACTCCAAAGCCACTAATAGCGGAGAAAAAATGAATGGATTATGGTAGGGTACGAAACCACCTCAAAGTTATCTTTTTTGATCTATCTATTCAAGAGTTCGTAGTAAAATAACATAGAGCTATTCTTTCCGCTCGATCTATCATAGAGTTCATACTAGAATAACACCTTAAGACACAAATCAACCAATACCCTAATGTCACCTAGATAATCCATTGTCACCTCAAGTATCCGTGGGCATGATTATACGATATGCATCACACAATCTCAGATTCATCCAACCAACACAAAGTACTTCAAAGAGTGCCCCAAAGTTTCTACCGGAGAGTCAAGACGAAAACATGTGCCAAACCCTATGCATAGGTTCATGGGCAGAACCAACAAGTTGGTCACCAAAACATACATCAAGTGGCACATGATATCCCATTGTCACCACAGATAAGCACGGCAAGACATACATAAAGTGTTCGCAAATCCTTAAAGACTCAATCCGACAAGATAACTTCAAACGGAAAACTCAATCCATCACAAGAGAGTAGAGGGAGGAGAAACATCATAAGATCCAACTATAATAGCAAAGCTCGCGATACATCAAGATCGTGCCATAGAGAGAACACGAGAGAGAGAGAGATTAAACACATAGCTACTGGTACATACCCTCAGCCCCAAGGGTGAACTACTCCCTCCTCGTCATGGATAGCGCCGGGATGATGAAGATGGCCACCGGTGATGGGTTCCCCCTCCGGCAGGGTGTCGAAACGGGCTCCCAAGTGGTTTTTGGTGGCTACAAAGGCTTGCGGCGGCGGAACTCCCGATCTATCTTCTCCGTCGATGTTTTTAGGGTAAGTAGGCTTATATAGGCGAAAGAAGTCGGTCGGGGGAGCCTCGAGGGGCCCACGAGAGGGTAGGGCGCGCCCAGGGGGGTGGGCGCCCCCCTGTCTCGTGGCTCCCTCGATGATCCCCTGGCTTGCACTCCAAGTCTCCCCGATCATATTCTTCCTAAAAATCACGCTCCCAAAGGTTTCATTCCGTTTGGACTCCGTTTGATATTCCTTTTCTTCGAAATACTGAAACATGCAATAAAACAACAATATGGGCTGGGCCTTCGGTTAAAAGGTTAGTCCCAAAAGTAATATAAAACTGTATAATAAAGCCCGTAATCATTCAAAACAGATAACAAAATAGCATGAATGCTTCATAAATTATATATACGTTGGAGACGTATCAGCAGCAAAGAGGGACCGTCCGGCCTGAACAAAGTCCTGGACTGATTGTGCCAAATTCATGGCACCCCGAAAAACCTGCGAACCACACTCACAGAGAATGCTGGGTCTTTAAGCAGGCCGGCAAGTTAAATGCTGAACACAAGGGAAGGGAAACACCAAGTGAAGACGAGGATGAGCCTCGCCAGCCGAACACTAGGGGACAGAAAAAATTCCCACCGGAGGTAAAAACAGTAAACATGATCTACGCGACTCACATAGCAAAGAGAAGATGCAGACGTGCGCTTAGAGACGCATACGCTGTAGAGCCCGTCGCCCCCAAACTCAACCCCTGGTCGGCCTTCCCGATCACCTTCGATCACAGGGACCACCCGACTAGTATCCGGCATGGAGGATCGGCTGCCTTGGTGCTCGACCCAATAATTGATGGATACCATCTCACTCGTTTCCTCATGGATGGCAGCAGTAGTCTCAATCTAATATATCAGGACACTGTCCGCAAGATGGGGATAGACCCATCCAGAATTAGCCAAAGTAACACCACCTTTAAAGGGGTGATACCAGGTGTTGAGGCCCGCTGCAGGGGCTCCCTCGTATTAGAGGTGACATTCGGTTCTCCAGAAAACTTCAGAAGTGAAGAATTACTCTTCACCATCGCTCCCCTCCGATGTGGTTACCATGCATTGCTCGGAAGAACAGCCTTCGCTCGCTTCAACGCAGTACCGCACTACGCCTACCTTAAACTCAAGATGCCCGGTCCACGTGGCATCATCACCGTTAGCGGAAATACAGAGTGTTCCTTACGTGCGGAAGAGTATGCGGCGGCTCTAGCAGCCGGACACTAAGAGGCCTCTCCTATCAGAATGCATGATCGGTCATTAAGACCACGGACACAGTTAGACGAGTCCGGTGCACCACCGTCGGTAATAGCCCAGATAAACCTGAGCTGGGTGCTATACACGAAATCCCATAGAGGGCATCAGGGGCTGCAAACATGCAATAAAGCCTACCTTTTGGCTTGACCCTATTAATAGTCCAATGTCTTACACTTCTACTATCCATTGATAATAACCAACTCTTCGCACGCATACGCCATACTCTTTTACATGAGTTTTCCTTTTTACAGACACCATTCGTGCGACACCCTACTAGGACACGGCACAATGGAGACAAAGGCGCAGACATGCAGCAGGGCCTCGCTCAAAGGTTTCTCTTTAGATTAAGCCCCTGTGTAAACCTTTTTATTGTCTCTTGTTGCTTGACATCCCATGGGTACTCAATACACCCACAGGGATACTGGCGTTATTGGCATTTCGCCACGACAGACTAACGCACGTACCTGGAAATACAGGGTTCATAATCAAGGGCGCTACTCAGCCCAGTATATGTTATAAAGTCCGAACACCTTCGGGAGTGTTCGGCGTCGCGAGTTTGGCCTTATATGCATCAGCTCCGAATCATGTCTTTGGTCAAATGTTGGGTTTGCCCGGCTCCTGGGTTTGCTGCCTTACGTTCCGCTTCTATCGGCTAAGGCGGCCAAAGGAGAACTACTGCGATTGTGCCCTGGTTATTCCGGATGAGCACCTTAGTAGGGAAAGCCAAAAACTGACTGTCATGATATAGCGAGAGACTGGTCAACCACTCGAGGACTCATCGGAATCTTTAGGATTCCTCCGCATTAACGAAGGACCGTTTCCCGGTCATGTACACACGTGCCCGTATCCGGATGCACGCTAAGGTACTAGGGGCTACATAGTAGCCCCACCGTCAAACTCCTATGGCTAAGTGAAAGTGTTAAAGCTTTATAGTCCGGTTGCCTAGTTCGACGTGCGATCACCTCCTTAATGGACCAAGACGTTGGATCAAGTGTGATTACGCACATATTTCTGAACACCCCCGCATTGTATGCGTGGGGGTTGAAGCCAACGACTGCTAACTTTCAGGTTATATATACATCAAACGGCCGCACAGGAGGCACAATAACACTTTCGGGTGAAAGTATAAACATAGCCTCTATAATTAAAATACAATTGTTTTTACAACAGAACAATCTGTCACTCGAACATGACACTCTTCGAGCACCGAGCCTCTATTAAACGAGCACCTTTTGTTACCTGCTCGAAATAGTGCTGGGCTGGATCCTAGCTTCCCGCCGGATTCGGGGTTGCAACGATGGTGGCCTCCATATCTGCCCAAAATGTTTTAACACGGGCAAGAGCCATCCGCGCACCCTCTATGCACGCCGACCTCCTCATGGCATCAATTCATGATACGACGCCAAGGAATTGTTGCACTAAACCAAAATAACTGTCCGGCTTCGGTCCCTTCGGCCATAGATGGTCTATTATAGACCTCATTGCAAGACCGGACAACCTATGGAGCTCGGCCACAGCGGCCATCCTTTCACTCAATGGCAACGGGCGCGTTGGAGCACTGAATTGTGACCAGAACAGCCTTTCTACTTCACTATCTTTTTGATCCTCGAAAAACTTGGTCGCATCAGCCGTACTTTTTGCCAGATCCGCATACGCATCCGCAGCGCTCCAGCGCCGATCCAGAGGAGCGTACTTTGGATCTAAGAACTTCATCCGCAACAAATAGGGGCTTCCAGCCATGATTTCTCTGGCCTATCGAAGCTCCTCCCGCGCATCCCTAATTTCGGTACGCGTCTCCTTGGCCGCATCAAGGGCCTTCTTCAGGTCAGCCGACTTCGCCTGATTCTCCTTTTCAAGGAGCTCATACCGGCAAGCGCCGTCTCTCAGCTCCATAGCCATCTCGGCTATTTTATCTCCGCTTCGGCGATGAGCAGCCTGTTCGGCTCTCAAATCTTCGGCCGCCTTTAGGGCAGCCGCATTGCTAGCCCAGGCTTGTTCCTTGGCTAGGGCAAGCTCCGCCCTCAGGGCCTCCACGGCAGCAGCTCCGCCTGCAGCCGAAGCATATCACATTAACATTATGCTCCTATTAATATTTCCTGTAACAAATAAGGAAAACAGAGCACATACTCTATGACTCGTTAAGCCGCTCGTTCACAAGCGTGATGTCGGCATCCACAACTTTAATCTGTCGCCTTAGTTCGGTGAATGCAGCAGTCTGGTCTACCGCCGGACTCTTAGCCACCTGCGCATGAATGCAGTGCAATCTTTACTTAAGAGTGTGATCCTCCGTTTGCCGCCTAGGGCCGACAACCAGAGTCTCAAGGGCTACTATCTATACGGAGCACACCTACCGCGTGCAGTACAACTAAAAAAATTATGTATTTCATTATGTACCTCAAAGCCTTTGAGCAGGCTCGTAAAAGCTTCATTCAACCCGCTTGTGGCGGATGAAATATTCTCAAGCACCGTGCCCATTAACGAACGGTGATCCTTCGAGAGAGCAGCTTGCTCTAGAAGGCCCGTCAGCGTGTCCGGCCGATCACCGGACTGTGACAGACCCTTCTTATTGCCCCCCGTGGGAGCCAAACGCTCTGGGCTCAGGGCGGCCAAAGTATTAGGTTCTGGCCTTGGCGAATCTGGACTCCTCTGTGACGACACCTCGGGGTCGCCCGCTGTCGGTGTCAAAACCGGCGGATCTCGGGTAGGGGGTCCCGAACTGTGCGTCTAGGCGGATGGTAACAGGAGACAAGGGACACGATGTTTTACCCAGGTTCGGGCCCTCTTGATGGAGGTAAAACCCTACGTCCTGCTTGATTAATATTGATGATATGGGTAGTACAAGAGTGGATCTACCATGAGATTAAGGAGGCTAAACCCTAAAGCTAGCCTATGGTATGATTGTTGTAATGTATGTTGTGTCCTACGGACTAAAGCCCTCCGGTTTATATAGACACCGGAGAAGGCTAAGGTTACACAGAGTCGGTTACAATGGTAGGAGATCTACATATCCGTATCGCCAAGCTTGCCTTCCACGCCAAGGAAAGTCCCATCCGGACACGGGACGGAGTCTTCAATCTTGTATCTTCGTAGTCTTGGAGTCCGGCGGACGATGATAGTCCGGCTGTCCGGACACCCCCTAGTCTAGGACTCCCTCAGTAGCCCCCGAACCGGGCTTCAATGACGATAAGCCCAGCGCGTATATAGTCTTCGGCGTTGCAAGGCGGGTTCTCCTTTTAAGTTCCACGTACTGGCCGAACAGTGTCCGGCTTTCTCATAAATGCTGTGCTTCTTGGCTTCTACGCCCAATAATGGCCTTCCTCCATGCGTCGCATGAATGTGAAAAGCCAGGGTGTTTTTTACGTTTCACCCCCTAGTCGTGCAAGTCATCCGCCTACAAAAGAGGCAAAAATCCAGATCCAAATCACACCATCTTCCTTCCGCGAATACTCATCGGAGCGCCTTTGACCCAACAATCTATTCCACCATGGACCGTCGGCGCGGCTCCTCTTCTCGCGCTCCCAGCCCCCTGCCAGGAGATTGGAGGAGATGCTCTGTTCCACACAACGAGCTAGTGAAGCTCCAAGCGGGGGGATATCTCCCTCCGGCCTTCATGGTCCCGGTTCAAACCGGGCTGGACACCTACCAAGGTGGGAAGCAAGCGGAGGCTACCCCAAGTCCCAACAAAGGGGAGCGGGTATGCTTCGTCCCCTATCTGATAAGGGGACTCGGATTTCCTATACATCCCTTCCTCCGCGGGCTCCTGGAGTTCTACGGACTCGAGCTCCATCACCTCACACCCGCCTCTGTGCTACATATCGCGGGTTACGTAGCTCTTTGCGAGCTGTTCCTGGGCATTGAGCCCCATTTTGCGATGTGGAAGAGGTTGTTCTGCCTCGTACCCCGTTCTCACGAGGGATCCATATATCAAGTGGGCAGCGCCGAAGTATGGCGCATTGCCGGGACTGGATACCCATCCGGAACCCCTAAGAAGGTGTCCGAAGACTGGCCTTCGGAATGGTTTTACATAGAAGACGCTCCGCTACCGGACCCCGTCCGGGTCGGCCTCCCGGAGTTTAGTGCTGCTCCTCTAAAGAAACGCCTTAGTTGGCGCCCGCGGAGTCCCCAATTGGAGGAAGACAAGAGCGTCCATTACCTGATGGGCCGAATAAGATTACTAGCCCATTCCGGGTTGACCATGATCGGAATCATGGCAATATGCATCATGCGGGGGGTACAGCCGTTGCAATACAGGGGCCACCCCATGTGGGATTTCAACGGAGAGGACGATGCCACCCGCCATGGCCGCAAAGGGCCGGATTCGACCGAGGACCTGGTGCAGATCCTGTCCGGCCTGTACAAGGGGGAAAAGGAGGACTTCCTCCGAACGAACCCCTTGAATGGGTTCTCCATGAACAACCCTCGGGGCTGGGTAAGCGAACACCTTTTAAGGGTTCAACCCATACTTTTAAAGTTTTAAGCCCCTTACATTATATCTTCAGCGCAGGAACTGCGCCGGATTGTGGAGGACATGGTAAGTCCGGCTCCGCAACCTGAGGATCCAGAGAGATCCTGGGACCCGGCCTCCGAAGAGGATCCGAATATCAAGGTGGAGCTGATCGACGGGGTGTTCCACCAGCTCAGCATCGATAACGCTTTGGTCGCCATTACGGCGGACTACCCCGGATTATATCCGGCTTCCCAGGTGATTGTGACCGAGGTCCGGACACCATCATCTCTTCCTTGCCCATTTCCGACCTTCGCGAACGATGGTGTTTTATAGGAAGTGCCTTCAAGGCAGGAAGCCGAGCCTGCGGCGGCTGACCAACAAAGGTCAGTCCGGACCAGCAGGCGGAAAAGGAGCGCGGCGCGGACTGAAATGTCGCCGCAAAGGTATAGCTCATATTAAATATTCAGAGCAGCGTTCCTAGGAAGCGTCTGAGTGCTCATGATCCTTATAGGAGAAAAAGCGCCCGCCGGACTGCGGGCGTAGAGGTTGCCAATCCGGCCTATACCGGCCAGGCTCCAGCGCCCGGTCAGGAGGGGGAGGCAAGCGCAAGGCGCGGGTCGGACACTCCTCCAACGGAGGATGCCGACCGACTGTCCGCCACCAAGTCTGAGGTGGAGAGCGCCATGAACCATAGGCGCCGCCGGACAGTATTTCGTGAAGCGTGCTTCTCCCCTGAGGCGCTGGACGCCTTTAACACGGGGGACACGCACCTCCGTGCTGCTCAAGATGGTTTTACCAGAGCCACGGAGCAGTATGTAAAAGACATACGGGTAAGGGAATTTAATGATTATATATGCCAGTAGCCCCCGAGACTTAAAGTAGTTATGTTAACTGATTTAAGGATCATTTGAAACGCAGGCTCTTACCGAGCAGAATGCCCAGCTGTCTCAGGAGTTGCAAGAATGCAAAGCCCAACTTGAGGCCGCACTTGCTGCCGTAGGAGGGAACACAGAGGCCCCTCCTAGTAACACATTTGTTTGGTAAATATAAGAGCTGTGCGGCATGCGCGTAAGTCTAATAATGACATTGCAGGTGCTGCCAGACTAGATCCGGACAGGCAGGAACTGCTGCGCCAGTTGAAGGCCGGCGAGAGGGTGCTGAATAGAGTACATCAGGAAAGGAACAAGCTTCAAGATGCCCACGTCCAGCTTGGAGAAGAGCTGAAAGGCGTTCGGGTCGAGCTGTCCGGCTCCGTTAAGGAGAATCAGCGGCTTCGTCGCAGCATCTATAGTAAGTGCTTGAGCGAACTCCTTTGAAAAGAAGAGTTCGGCGAGGAAGTCAATTGACAGAATATGTCTTGTAGGTATACTCACAGGTCGCCCTGCGGAGGAGATGCCTGTATCGACGGGTGATCAACTTCCCGAGCTGTTGCAACTGCTCGAACGAGTTCGGCAGGCGATGAGCGGCGTCGTCCAGGCATTATGGCCAGCCATCTCCTTACCCGAGGGCCTTGGGGAGCTTGCGGAGAAACTCCAGGGAGTGCGGCGGCGCTTCCGTTTATGGAAGATTTTGGCCTGCCGCCAGGGTGCCAGGGAGGCTTGGGCCATGGTGAAGACGCGGTACAAGAAGGCGGATCCCAACCACATGGCCGAAGTTGGACCGGTGGGGCCCGATGGGAAGGAGATCCCTGTGAGTTTAGTATACAGCCAAGTAGAGTTGGCTGCTAAATTTTCCCAACGGGACTGTAAGTTAGACAGCCTGTTAGATGGGATTGAGGAGGAATACAATCAGTAAATTTGATAATGTATTGAAAATGACATATGAAATGCCTTCTAGCTGGATTGTAGATCGTTTGTCCTTGCCGACCTTTTCGCTTCGACCTCGGGACCCTAGAGTCCGGAGTATGTCCGAATACCATTTTTCATTGAGAAACAACCGGGGTATGCATGGAGACCAGGCGTAGGGGTCATTAGTGCTTTATCAGACAAGTGCCCAACTACTTATGTTATATTACATGGTTAGTAAGAAACATCTTCCAGGGAGAATAGTTCCGTTAAGGGTTCCTTTCCCTGGGAGGCATGCCCTAAAGTGCATGTCCAGACTGCGAAAAAAGCAGAAAAACATCTCGGGGCAGATAAACAGGTAGGTAAAAAATCATCTTTCAAGTCACCGACCGAATATTCCCTTAAGAACGCTAGCTTTCGGCTTCACCCAGTCTGAGGTACACATCCGGCTGACCCGGCAGTAACAATCGCAGAGGTGCTCCCTTTACCTCCTAGCCGAACAATCGGGAATGTAGGGGTAAGCACAGGAGCCAGGCAACCCAGCTTGGCCAAAACTTAAGTCATATCGATGCATATAATGGTGAGTGAAAGGTACATGCGGAAGCATGACACATGTGCTGGGCATGAGGCCCTTATAGATAAGCTTCTGGAAAAGAAGCCCCCAGGTATAATGAGTGCGGATAGCACATCAAGTGTATGCTAGTAGGCCCTTGAGGACCTTTCAGTAGAAGGGTTAAGAAAAGAAAGGGAAACAAAGGACAACTGCAGTATAAAAAATTTGAACGGGGGGAGGGGACGAACCCTTAGTCCGGCACTAGGCGTAAAATCTTCGGAGGCGGGCTGCATTCCATGGGTTCGGCTCGAGTCGGTTGTCCGACGCATTTCGTAGATGGTACGCCCCGCCGGTCAGGACTTGGTCGATGATGAAGGGCCCCTCCCATTTGGGCTTGAGCTTGTCCTTTTTCTTGTCCGGCAGGCGTAGAACTAGTTCGCCAACGTTGTAAGTCTTGGCCCGTACTTCTCTGCTTTGATATCTTCGAGCCTGCTGCTGATAAAATGTGGAACGAGCCTTGGCGATGTCGCGTTCCTCCTCCAATGCGTCCAAGCTGTCCTGCTGATCCAGCTCGGCTTCTCGTTCTTCGTACATGCGTACTCGAGATGAGTCATGAATGATGTCGCAGGGCAGAACTGCCTCTGCGCCGTATACCATGAAGAATGGTGTAAATCCGGTAGTACGGTTGGGCGTTGTCCGCAGCCCCCAGAGTACGGAGTCAAGCTCCTCTACCCAGTGTGTGTCTGATTTTGTAAGTGACCGCACTAGTCTGGGTTTAATGCCGCTCATTATTAGACCGTTTGCTCGTTCCACTTGACCGTTGGTTTGAGGGTGATAGACCGAAGCGTAGTCGAGTTTAATGCCCATGTTTTTGCACCATGACTTAACCTCGTCGGCCGTGAAGTTCGTGCCGTTGTCGGTGATGATGCTGTGGGGGACACCGTAACGGTGTACGACCCCGGATATAAAGTCTATCACTGGTCCGGACTCTGCCGTTTTGACCGGTTTGGCCTCTATCCATTTGGTGAATTTATCCACCATGACCAATAGGTACCTTTGCTTGTGGGTTCCCCCTTTAAGGGGTCTAACCATATAAAGCCCGCAGACCGCGAACGGCCAGGTAATTGGTATAGTTTTGAGGGCGGTGGGTGGCATATGGCTCTGATTAGCAAAGAGCTGACAACCGAGGCATCTCTGGACTAAGTCCTGGGCATCTGCCCGGGCCGTCGGCCAATAAAATCCTGTACGGAATGCCTTTCCTACAAGGGCCCGGGCTTCTGCGTGGTGTCCGCCTAGTCCGGCATGAATTTCAGCCAGGAGGTTTCGCCCTTCTTCTTCGGAGATACACCTTTGAAGGACTCCGGTTGTACTTTTCTTATAAAGTTCTCCCTCATGGACCTTGTAGGCTTTCGATTGCCGGACTATGCAGCGGGCCTCATTTTGGTCTTCGGGAAGTTCCTGTCTAAGCAAATAGGCTAGGAATGGTTTTGTCCACGGGGCAATTACGGCCATTATGTCGTGGGCTGAAGGTGTTATGTCATCGGCTGAATCGCCGGTTGGCGCGGTTGTTTCCGGTTTGTCATTTCCGGACTCCCCTTCCCATAGTACGGACGGCTTGAAGAGCCATTCCAGGAAGATGTTTGGAGGGACAGCGTCACGTTTTGCGCCGATGCATGCCAGTACGTCGGCTGCTTGGTTATTTTCTCGGGCTACGTGATGGAATTCAAGTCCTTCAAACCGAGCCGACATTTTTAGGACAGTGTTGCGATATGCTGCCATTTTCGGATCCTTGGCGTCAAAGTCTCCATTTATTTGGGATATTGCAAGGTTTGAATCCCCGCGCACCTCTAGGCGTTTGATGCCCATGGAGATTGCCATCCGGAGACCATGTAGAAGGGCCTCGTATTCGGCTGCGTTGTTGGAGTCCGTGTACATTATTTGAAGTACGTATTGGACTGTGTCCCCGGTTGGGGACGTCAAGACGACGCCAGCCCCCAGTCCGGCCAAGATTTTGGAGCCGTCGAAGTGCATAGTCCAATTGGAGTATGCGCCGTACTCTTTAGGGAGCTCGGCTTCTGTCCATTCAGCGACGAAGTCAGCTAAAACTTGTGACTTTATAGCTCGCCAAGGCTTGTAGGTTATATCGAATGGTAGGAGCTCAATGGCCCATTTTGCAATCCTGCCCATTGCGTCGCGGTTGTTATAATGTCATTGAGTGGTACTTCGGAGGCCACTGTTATCGAACACTCTTGAAAGTAGTGTCGGAGCTTCCGGGATGCCATGAACACCGTGTACGCTATCTTTTGATAGTGCGGGTAACGGGACTTGCAGGGGGTTAACACAGTGGATACGTAGTACACTGGTTTTTGAAGAGGGAATTTATGCCCTTCTGTTTCTCGTTCAACGACGAGTACCGCACTTACAACTTGATGTGTTGCTGCGATGTATAACAACATAGGTTCGCCTAGGTTTGGCGCAGCTAGGACCGGATTTGTTGCCAATATGGCCTTTATTTCTTCGAGTTCGGCAGTGGCAGCATCCGTCCACTCGAAGTGTTCGGTGCGCCTAAGGAGGCGATAAAGGGGCAGTGGCTTTTCTCCCAAGCGGGAGATAAAACGGCTTAGGGCTGCCACGCATCCTGTCAATTTTTGTATCTGTTTGAGGTCTTTTGGAATATCCAACTGTGACAGAGCTCGGATCTTAGCCGGGTTTTCTTCAATTCCTCTACCGGATACAATGAAGCCCAGCAGCTTTTCGGCTGGTACGCCGAAAACGCATTTTTCCGGATTCAGCTTGATGTCATATGCTCTGAGGATGTCGAATGTGAGCCTCAAATTGTCTACAAGAGTTTTGACGTGTTTTGTTTTGACGACTACGTCGTGTACGTATGCCTCGACTGTTTTGCCGATTTGGGTAGCCAGACATGTTTGAATCATGCGCTGATATGTTGCGCCGGCGTTTTTAAGTCCGAAGGGCATCGTGTTGAAGCAGAATGGTCCGTATGGAGTGATGAATGCCGTTGCGGCTTGGTCTGCTTCCGCCATCTTGATTTGATGGTAGCCAGAGTATGCGTCGAGGAAGCACAACGAATCGTGCCCTGCGGTAGCATCGATAATTTGGTCAATGCGGGGGAGGGGGAAGGGATCCTTTGGGCAAGCCTTATTGAGGTCTTTAAAATCGACGCATAGCCGCCAAGATTTGTCCTTCTTTGGTACCATTACCAGATTTGCTAGCCAATCCGGATGTTTGATATCTCTGATGAATCCGGCTTCCAATAGTTTGGCTAGCTCTTCTCCCATTGCCTGTCTTTTGGGTTCGGAAAATCGTCGAAGAGCCTGTTTGACCGGCTTGAATCCTTTTAGGATGTTTAGGCTATGTTCTGCCAATCTGCGTGGGATTCCGGGCATGTCCGAAGGATGCCAGGCAAAAATGTCCCAATTTTCCCGAAGGAATTCTCGTAGTGCGGCGTCTACCTCGGGGTTCAATTGTGCCCCAATGGAGGCCGTCTTTGTTGGGTCCGTTGGATGGACCTGGAATTTTATTATTTCATCTGCTGGTTTGAAGGATGTGGACTTGGATCTTTTATCGAGTATCACGTCGTCCCTATTCACCGTAGAGCGCAGCTCGGTGAGTTCTTCTGCCTCTAAGGCTTCGGATAGTGCCTCCAGGGCTAGTGCGGCTGTCTTGTTTTTGGCGCGGAGTGCTATGTCCGGATCACTAGCGAGAGTGATTATTCCACCGGGCCCGGGCATTTTGAGCTTCATGTACCCGTAATGGGGTATGGCTTGAAAAATTGTGAACGCCTCTCGTCCTAAGATAGCGTGATATCCGCTATTGAACGGGGCCACTTGGAACGTGACTTCTTCGGATCTGTAGTTGTCCGGCGAGCCGAACACCACATCGAGTGTGATTTTTCCGGTGCAGCGCGCTTCCCGGCTAGGGATTATTCCTCTGAAGGTTGTGCTGCTTCGCTCAATACGGCTCTAGTCTATTTCCATTTTTTGAAGAGTTTCCGCGTAGATGAGGTTTAGTCCGCTGCCGCCGTCCATGAGGACCTTTGTGAGTCGAAAGCCGTCCACTATGGGACTAAGCACCAGTGCGGCTGGTGCTCGGGCTGTTCGGAATTTAGGTTCGTCGCTGGCGTTGAAGGCCATTGCTGTGTCGCTCCATGGATTTGCTGTTGCTACTTGGTAGACTTCGGCGAGGCCGCGGATTGTTCGTTTTCGCATATTATTTGATGCAAAGGTCTCGAAGACTGTTGATACCGTACCGGTATTGTTGGAGTTGTTTTCCGGGGCTAGAAGCTCCTCGCCACTTTTGGCCACCTACCGTAATATCCAACATGCTCGAAGGCTATGTGTTGGGACAGCGCCCTCTGTACTATGAAGCTTACCGGGTCCGCTAAGCCATCCCTCCAGTACGGTTCCGCGCCGTTTATGGGGTTTTAGTTTTTTGGTTTTTGTATCTGGGGCCTGAGTTTGATGCACCCTTTTGTTGTGGACTAGGGTTGTATTCGGGGCCGGATTGTCCCAAAACTGGTTTTCGGTTTTCCGGAAACTCTCCATCGCACAGTACTTTCGTACTATGGACGCCAGATCGGTGAAGCGTGTGATCTTACGACGGCTGATGGCGTTCAATATTCCCTTGTCCGTGCAATTATTGCGAAAGATTGAGATTGCGTTTTCCTCTCGGCAGTCCTTTATCCTGTCCATAACTAGGAGGAATCTGGCCCAGTAGTGATGTACTGTTTCAGCGGGCTCTTGCCGTATTAGAGATAGATCGCATATGTCTGGGCGGGTGGGTGGAATAAAATCCGGATCCCTACCCATCTTGGGGCTTAAAGGCCGTGAAGTTTCCAATTTTGGAAGCTTGGATTGCTGGACGTTGTCCAACGAGTCCGGTCCGATGCCTGACTTTAAGTTCAGTGCTCGATCGGAGTCCGCTCCTCCGCAGAAATCCGGCGTGGGGGGTTTGGAAGCCCGGACATGTCTAGTTTTTAATACAGGAGGAAAGTCGCCGCATTGTTCCTCTACCACTGCGACGTGGTGGGTAACTTGGGGAGAGTTAATCTCTCTCAGATCGGTTTTGAGCCCAATCTGATTATAGTCCGTAGCGACTCCCAGGGTGGCGATGCGATCCAAGAGTTCGTTGAAAGATGAGAGCTCTATCGGATCCAGCCGCTCGGCGAATTCCGAGTTGACGTGAAGATTGCTTTTGACGACTTGAGAAGTCATTGTCGAATGTGACACTCCAAAATTTTTATTTGGTTTTCAGCAAAAACTTTTGAAACTATTTAAAATTTTCCAGAAAACCTTCCTCTTAAAAACTTCCTTTTCTTTGGCAAGGATTTTATTTTTCTTCAAACTATGGTGTTTGATCTTTTGAAACTTCTTCTCTGTTGGTTCCCTCTCAAATTATTTTGGGAGTTTAATTTTTTTCTTTTAAAAAGAAACTCTATGATAATTTGGGATTTTCATATCTTGGAAACCACCCATGACTTTGTATTTTTCCCATGTGGTAAAACCACTCCAAAACCTCCCCTCCTCCTTGTAATCAACCTAAGTTCTCTGTCCCAACTAATCCAAGCAAGTTTTGGATTTTATTCTAATTTTCCTTCCCCTCAAATCATTTCTGCTAATTATTTGGAGCCTGAGAGATTTTCAAAGCAAGTACCCTTTTGCATTTGAGTTTTGACCTCAAACCAACTCTCCTGGATGGTCCTTTGTACCCACAACCCAGAACCATCTTGATCCACTCCTCCTCTTTTCAAATTTTTCAAATTTCAGTCTCTGCAAGTTTGGACCAGATTTGCCAAATTTGGTGAAATTCATATCTACACTTCTTCAAAAATTCCACCAAAATTCAGGCAGCCTACTGGAGCAATGAGTAGCCACTCCACCAAAAATCAGCTCAAGGAAAAATCCCCAGAGGCCAAATTCATTCTGTCGAACACCTTGCATGCGCTGTTGCTGTTCATATTCAGGAATATTCAGATTCAGTGTCGTTTTCGTTCGTCAGTTTCAATCACGCGTAGACAGTGCCCTTGGAACGTTCCTCGCCGCCTCTTCCTCCTGTCTGGAGCACCACACGTGCGCTTGGCACCTTCGCGGCGTCGGCGGCGCCCTGGCCCGCCTGCGCCGGCGTGTCTTGCGGCGGCCGAACCACCGTAGCGGCCGACAGAGAGCAGAACGGCGGCTCAACGCCGTTCGGCACCGCCCAATCCTCCTGGTAGCTCCGCGTGGCCTCATGCACGCCAGCACACCCCGTTGCACCGTCGCCGTGGCCCGGCAGGCACTGGGCACGCTCTCTGCCGCCGACGGGCCCGCGCCGCCCCGTTCCGTCGAGCTCCCCCTAAACAACCGAATCCCGCTGAGGTTAGCGTCTGAATGGAACCAGTAAACCTCCACGATGACGCCCAACTCCCTAATCTCCCCCGACCAAGCACTGCGCCGCTGTAACCTTCACCGGAGATCCCCGTTCACGGCCACCGCCTCGGATCGCCTATAAAAAGGACCCCGAGCTCGCTCACGACCCCCACACCCTCACTGCACCTCTCCAAGACCCTGCCAAGCCACCAGGAGGACCTCGAGGAGGTCTCCTCCCCCGACTCCGGCCGCCCCGTTCCGCCTCGGCCTCCACCTCGTTTCGCTCCGGTGAGGCCGTCTTCGGTGCCCAAACCCCGTCCGTTACCCCCTCTAGCTACCAGAAGTCTAACCCCCTCCTCAATTTGGCCTTCGCAGCTCCATCCGACGAGGACCTCGACCACCCGAACCGCCGTCCGCCGGAGCAAGGCTCGCCGTCGACGTGGTGCTCGCCGACCGCCACCACCACCACCAACCGACGCGGAAGGGCGCCCTAAACACGAAGGTACCCTCCGATCTCCCTGCCTCGCCGTGGATCGCCGCCGGCGACCACCGCGGCTCTCGGGCGCCGACGAGCTTCGTCCCCCGTTTGAAAGTTTAAACCTGACGAGTGGGACCCGCCCGTCAGCCTCTCAGGTCTTTTTAAACAAATCGTTTTCTGAAAATGCCTTCGGGCAAAATACGCTTTCCCCTCTGGGATGGCGTATTCAAGACTGGAACGTTTTCTGTTTTTTATAAGCTAGCCCCTGGAACTTTCTGTTTCATTACAGATGAGTCCCTGGACAAAAACCTTTATAACTTTTAATCAGAATAGTATTTTTGATTGATTCTTTTTTCTGTTCTCTTCAGTTTTTTGTCTAGTTTTTTACCAGATTTATTTGAAAAATATTTGGTATAATTTTTGTGCACCTCACGGTATTCACGATAGCGCATATATTTTCTTTATACCGTAGATACCGAAGGAGGTGACGGGACCGCAAACTTCACCGAGCTAGGCTCCGACTACTCCGAACCAGGCAAGTATGTTTGAACTTTTGATATGATGATTGTTTTGGCATGTTTGCATTAAGTGGTTTATGGCATGTTGATGAACATACCGACGAATGTCATGTTACCTGAGACGATGAGGCAAGTGAGTTTCGAAAATCCATGAGTGGATGGATGTGAGTATGCATGGCCATGTGTTGGCATGAGGATGGGTAAGATGGCAGTGTTGTAGCATGCCAGGCTTATGCCAGACTATGTGACTTCAATGTCAACTCGTATCATTCCAGTTCCTTCCATTCCTCCTTCCCTGTACTACCACATGTTTTCCGCAAGGAATATGGCTTAGTAAGTTGTAAATCGCTTTCCTGGTACACACCAAAATGGAGAGACCGTGATGATGGTTCCATGGCCCTGGATTAAAGCCAGTCATCCGGTCAGGGGGCATGGGTGTTTCCGGTTGGGACCGAGAGGGGGGCACCCCTTAGAGCGCGCGTATATAAATTTGATCCCATGCTATTTGAGATTGTGATCTCCCCGTCTCAAAAGTTTTTCTTGGACGATGTCTAGGGTGATTCCTAGCATCGAGAGGTAGGATGGGTGTGTACTGGTTAGCTGTGTTTCCTACCGAAAAACCGTAAACGGAACTAGTCCTTCGTGACTACGGAAATCCGCTGGCTGTGGGAAAAATTTTGTACAAACTCTGCAGAGTCATATATTCCTTCGAATCATCTATTCCATGTCCAAGCTCGATATTATCTTATCCTGACCAAATGTCAGTTTTGATGACAGAGACTCCGGTGAATCGCATGAGTGCTAAGTCCGGTTAAATAATCATTTCTGTGGATGGACTAACCCGTTTATTTTCATGAATTGAATGTTTATTATGAGTATTATTTACTTGTGAATAAAAGCCCTTTCTGCGATGTCGCTCAGACGTCCGACTGTGGCATTGTTATATTCTACTTTCAATAAAAGCCCTTTCTGCGATGTCGCTCAGACGTCCGACTGTGGCATTGTTATATTCTACTTTCAATAAAAGCCCTTTCTGCGATGTCGCTCAGACGTCCGACTGTGGCATTGTTATATTCTACTTTCAATAAAAGCCCTTTCTGCGATGTCGCTCAGACGTCCGACTGTGGCATTTCTTTTAAAGCCCTTTATGTGGTGTCGCTAAGACGCCCGACTGTGGCATTTCTTTTAAAGCCCTTTCTGTGATGTTGCCCCGACGTCCGACTGTGGCATTTCTTTTAAAGCCCTTTATGTGGTGTCGCTAAGACGCCTGACTGTGGCATTTCTTTTAAAGCCCTTTCTGTGATGTCGCCCCGACGTCCGACTGTGGCATTTCTTTTAAAGCCCTTTATGTGGTGTCGCTAAGACGCCCGACTGTGGCATCATTTCCGTATATTTATTCGTTCACCTTTCGAGGCGTCGCTTCAGACACCCGATCGGTCTTCATTTATGTTTTGTTGGGATTTCAGGCGGACTACCGCCATTTCCCTTTTACTTACCTCGTTATGCAAATTTTTGAATGTACATTGGTGACTTAATCATGACGCATTCATGCATGCATTTGTTATATCTTACGTCTGAAATGTCTTGCGAGTACTTTCAAAGTACTCACTGGCTTGTTGATTTGGCCAGATGCTGACGAAGGCGATCTCATGGATGAAGAATTTGATAGCGAGTCCGATGCCTAGAGGAGTCCCAGTCAGTCTCGTGCGACCCTGGATTTGGTCACTTTATTATATCCGCTTCCGCTACCAAATAAATTCATCGAGCCTCACCTCGACGCTCGATGAGATGACAGTTTTAGAGTCTTGTATCTCTCTCCCCGCTGTGTTTTTCCACCACCGTCCTATCCTCGAGTCAGTAGTATGCCTCCACACCACTGTGTCATGTCCGCCATTATGTATAATTATTGGCGTGCTTGTAATAATTTGGTTGAGCAACCGTAGTTCGACCCTGTAATATATTTTGTGCTACTGGCTTATTGTATCAAGAATTTGTCTACCAGTGAGGAGGATTTCTCTCATACTGGACTCAAAAGATTGGTTTCTCAATAAATATTTTTATTGGAAAACCGGTCGTGACAAGCTTTGTACCAGAGCCAGGCTGACTGTAGGAAACCACTAGGTGCGATCGCTAATTGGTTATTAGCATGATAGAGCCATTTTATATTTTTCTGCAATTGTAGACATTTCTGACAGTCAGCATAAATTTATGATCTGACCATTCAGAATTTTTGCCTACTTTTGTAGATGGCCGACAACAGCTGCGAGTCTCAGACCTTCGCCAACGTGCCCGATGGGTTCGTCAAGCTTCTTTCCTTCATCGGTCAGGTCGCGATGGGGCCATTGGTGCGCCCAGTCTTCACACTCTGCCAGCACCGAGTCAACGATAGTCTGACCATGCACCAGGCCGCGGTGCAGTTCAAGGGAGGGCGTGGTGAGTTACGCCACTTCCGGTTCTTGGGAAGAGCCATGCCTACGAAGAGGCATGCTATGCAGATGGCAGCCCGCGAGGCGATAGCTCGTCTCAGGGATGTCCTCCCCGTGATGGAGACTCGTCGTTACCGTTATCTTCCATGCCATGTGCCTTACACCTGTCACTACGCATTCTCCTGCCCCAGAGGAGAACGAGACGAGGCTTTTGAGATGCTCATTGAGTATCTCCGGGCCCTGGAGGCAGCCTTCGACAACCTGGTGGACGACTTCGTGGCTGCCCGCATGGACTCAGTTCATGGCTGTGCTGCCAACAGGAGGGAGCTCCTACCCACCGCACCGCCACTGACTTTTGTCTCGTCCTTAGCATCTTATGCACCTACTCGTCGCCTACCTTCTACCGAAGAATTCAACCAAGTTATTGCGCCCACTCCAGCACGCACTGCACCACCCTTCGCGCCCACTCCTGTTCGTGTTGTTCCGCCCCTGGCACCCGCTCCGTCCACTCTGCGCAACACTACACGTATGGAGCCTATTAGCGAGGAGGAAGTCGAGTCCCCAGCCTCGCTACGCCTCACCCTCGGCAGGGCAAAGGAGGTCGTCAACATCTCCGCCTGAGTACGCTTAGCCGCCATGTAATGTACCGCTTTGTATGATATGTTTATATGTACATAGGTTGTGAGAAGTAGCCTGTTTGTGCATCATGTAGGATCTGGAGAAGTGCACTAGCCTAAATAACATGTCAGGATTATGTACGCATATCCTGAGTGATGTATTGTATAATTACTGCCCACGTGTAAGATATGTAATGAGCAGTCCTTCTCCGTGCGCAAGTCGATTTGTTTTTCTTAAGTAAGCTTGGTTATTTAATTTTATTTGCCAGCTTTATGCATTTATGGAATTGTTTTTGCGACGCTTTCCGCTTTTCTTATGGGTTTTACAAAATATATCCCAGAGTGAAAAATGTCTCGTCCTTGGACTCGCTCCATGCCAACTCCACCAGAGGAAAATTTTGATACCCAACCCAGCAACGAGTTCACTCAGGGACAGTCAAGCCAACAGGGCAGTGAATCAGCACTTTCACAAATGTGCCGCCTTTAGGAGCAGAGTCAGCAACAACATCGGGAAATGATGAACCAAGTCATCAACATGGGAAATCACCATGGACAGTATCAGCAGCATTCCAAGTTATCTGAGCTGCAGAAGACACGTACCCAAACCTTTTCTCATACTGACAAGCCTCTTGAAGCCGAGGATTGGCTTCGAGATATGGAGAGAAAATTAATTATTGCAAAATGTTCAGATCTCGAGAAAGTACTATATGCTCCGCACTATCTCACAGGAGCAGCTGCATCATGGTGGGAGAATTTTCTGCACATGCACCCCAACGAAAATGATATAACCTGGGATGATTTCAAGGAAGGTTTCCATGGTGCACACATTCCCAAGAGTATTATGAAAATTAAGAAGAGCGAGTTCGATGACCTCAAACAAAGGAACATGACAGTGTCAAAATACAACGGTCAATTTACTCTATTGTCTCGCTACGCCAATGAAGAACGTATGACTGAAAGCAAGAAGATGGAGAAATTCCTTGACGGTCTGGCGCCCGCGCTTAAATGCCAACTGGTTGTGCACACTTTTCCAGATTTTAAAACACTAGTGGACAAAGCCATTACTCTGGAAAATGAGAGACGTAGCTTGGAGGATTTACGCAAGCAAAAAAGAGACCAGACTACTCTTGCGCACAACCACCGAAGCAGGAAAGATTTTCAGAAAGGTGGGACACACAAACCTACAACAAACATCTCTCGCCGAACCAAGAATTTCCATGCAAGGGACAAAGAGTTCACATATCGCCCAGGCGTTACTTGCTACGCTTGTGGAGAAGAAGGGCACTACGCCAAACAGTGCCCCAAGCCAAGGAACTCGACCCCGAAGCCAAACAATGGTGGCAATAATTTAGCGCCCAAGCGCAACAATTTCAACCCCAACAACAACCACAGGAAGGGTCATCTAAACCACGTGACCAAAGAAGAAGCACAAAATGCTCCAGATATCGTACTCGGTACGTTTCCTATCAACACAATACCTGCAACGGTTTTGTTTGATTCTGGAGCTTCTCACTCATTCATTTCGAAAAGTTTTGCTTTGCAAAATAATTTTTCGATGTTTCCCTTGGAAAAATCCATGATCATCAAGTCCCCTGGGATTCAGCAAGTTACTCAGAGTTACTGTCAGAATGTGGTCATTGAGTTCGAAGGATTGAAATTTTACGCCAATCTTATTGTGTTGGAAAATAAAGGACTGGATGTCATCCTAGGGATGGACTGGTTAACCACCAACAAAGGTTTTATTGACTGTTTCAACCGGACCGTAATTCTCACGCACCACCACGGGAAGACAATAAAAGTATCAGCCAAGGAAAGAAAAATACCCCGGCAGCCGAGATTGAATAAGGTGGATGTTTCTGAGTTAAGCAAGGTTCCAGTAGTATGTGAATTTCCAGACGTATTTCCCGAAGAACTACCAGGCATGCCACTAGACCGAGAAATAGAATTCAGCATTGAGCTAGCACCAGGAACCACCCCCATATACAAGAAACCATACAGAATGGCACCATCCGAGTTGATTGAGTTGAAGAAACAAATAAAGGAATTACTGGACAAGGGATACATTCGAGCCAGCTCCTGACCTTGGGGATCACCAATTTTATTTCCCAAAAAGAAGGATGGAACACTGAGATTGTGCATAGACTACCGAGCACTTAACATGGTCACAGTCAAGAACAAATACCCGATGCCGAGGATAAATGATTTATTTGATCAGCTCGCTCAGGCCAAGGTATTCTCAAAGATTGACTTAAGGTCAGGATACCATCAATTAAAAGTGCGAACATAAGATATCCCCAAAACAGCCTTCACCTCCAGATATGGACTATATGAGTTCACAGTTATGCCTTTTGGATTAACAAACGCCCCCGCATATTTTGTTCACCTCATGAACAAAGTATTTATGAAGTTTATGGACAAATTCGTTGTGGTATTTATCGATGATATTCTGATATACTCCAAAACACCAGAAGAGCACGCGGAATATCTCAGGATTGTGCTAGGAGAACTCAGGAAGCATCAATTATATGCCAAGTTCAGCAAGTGCGAATTTTGGCTAAGGCAAGTAGGCTTTCTAGATCACGTGCTGACCCAAGACGGTATCGCAGTGGACCCGGAGAAAGTTAGGGCCATACTTGACTGGAAGGCACCAGCCAGCGTAACGGACATACGAAGTTTCTTGGGAATGGCAGGATATTACCGCAGATTTATTGAAGGATTCTCCACTCTAGCCAAGCCAATGACGCAGTTGCTCAAGAAGGACAAGAAGTTTGAATGGACAGAAGCCTGCGAAAAAAGTTTCCAAGAGTTAAAACGGAAATTAACCACAGCACCGGTATTAATTGTGCCAGACATACACAAAAACTTTGTGGTGTATTGTGACGCATCCCGAAAAGGTCTTGGGTGCGTGTTGATGCAGGAAGGCAAGGTTGTCGCATACGCTTCACGACAACTCCGCAAGCATGAGGAAAATTATCCCACTCATGACTTACAAATGGTAGCAGTCATTCATGCACTTAAGGAATGGAGGCATTTCTTACTTGGGAATCGATGTGAAATATACACGGACCATAAAAGTCTCAAATATATTTTCACACAGCCAGAACTAAACTTACGGCAACGACGCTGGTTGGAATTGGTAAAGGATTATGACGTTGGTATCCACTATCATCCAGGGAAAGCAAATGTAGTGGACGATGCTCTTAGTCGAAACCCCAGCTCCGACGAAAACAATCTGCAAAGTTTGAGACCTGAATTCCAACAAGAATTTGCCAAACTCAACTTGTTAATGATCGCGGAAGGCACCATATCAAACTTGGAAATAAAGCTCGACCTTGTGGAGAGAATTAAAGAAGCTCAGCCTGGTCACCCCAGCATTGAAGGAATTAAAAGAAAGGTGAGTATGGGCAAGGCCTCGGAATTTGTCATAGGCGATGATGGAATATTACGGTACGGGGACAGACTCTGTGTGCCAAACATAGAGGACCTCAGGCAGCAAATCCTAGCTGAAGCACACACCACTCCATATTCAATCCACCCTGGAGGAACCAAAATGTATAAGGATATTCAGGAAAGATTTTGTTGGCACGGTATGAAGAGGGACATAGCCACATTCGTTGCATGTTGCGATTCTTGTCAACGCATAAAAGTTGAGCATCAAAAACCAGCCAGACTAGTGCAACCAAACAAAATACCTGAGTGGAAATGGGATGAAATAGGGATGGATTTTATTGTCGGACTACCTCGGTCACAACACGGGAATGATGCCATATGGGTCATCACCGATAAATTAACCAAGGTGGCACATTTCATTCCAGTGAAGACAACCTACAACACTCAGAAGCTTGCCAGGATTTATCTCTCCCGTATAGTTTGTCTGCATGGAGTCCCGAAGACTATAATATCTGACAGAGGCACTCAGTTTGTCTCGAGATTCTGGGATCATTTACAACAGGCTCTGGGAACTCAATTGGCCTTCAGCACAGCCTACCATCCCCAGACTGATGGACAGACTGAATGCGTAAACCAAATTTTAGAAGACATGCTGAGAGCATGTGTCCTCACCTATGGAACCAGTTGGTCAGAAAGCCTGCCATATGCCGAGTTCGCATACAACAACAGTTACCAGGCCAGCCTGCAAATGGCACCTTTTGAAGCCCTATACGGACGGAGATGTCGTACCCCGCTAAATTGGTCAGAGACCGGAGACAGCCGTATCTTCGGCCCAGACGTGCTCAAAGAAGCCGAGGAAAAAGTCAAGCTAATCAGGGACCGACTCAAGACCGCTCAAAGCCGACAGAAGAGTTATTACGATCAGAAACATCGTGGGGTCAATTTTGAACCCGGTGAATTTGTGTACCTACGAGTATCACCTATGAGGGGACTGCAACGGTTTAAGATTAAAGGAAAGTTAGCACCAAGATTCATTGGACCATTCTGCATAGTGGCACGAAGAGGCACTGTAGCCTACCAGCTAGACTTACCCGAAGACTTGTCCGACATTCACGACGTGTTCCACGTCTCTCAATTAAGGAAGTGCGTAAGCAAACCAGAGAAACAAGTATCCCATGAGAACATTGACGTACAACCAGATCTCACCTACCGAGAACGTCCAGTAAAAATATTAGAGGAGTGTGAAAGGAGAACCCGACAGAAAACCATCAAGTTTTTCAGAGTTCAGCGGAGCAATCACACCGAAAGTGAAGCAACCTGGGAAAGGGAGGATTTCCTTCGGACAGAGCATCCACACTTATTTAAGGATCAGCTGAAATCTCAGGGACGAGATTTTTCCTAAGGGGGTAGGTGTTGTGACACTCCAAAATTTTTATTTGGTTTTCAGCAAAAACTTTGTGGTTTTTGAAAAGAGGCCATTTAAAATTTTCCAGAAAACCTTCCTCTTAAAAACTTCCTTTTCTTTGGCAAGGATTTTATTTTTCTTCAAACTATGGTGTTTGATCTTTTGAAACTTCTTCTCTGTTGGTTCCCTCTCAAATTATTTTGGGAGTTTAATTTTTTTCTTTTAAAAAGAAACTCTATGAAAATTTGGGATTTTCATATCTTGGAAACCACCCATGACTTTGTATTTTGCCCATGTGGTAAAACCCCTCCAAAACCTCCCCTCCTCCTTGTAATCAACCTAAGTTCTCTGTCCCAACTAATCCAAGCAAGTTTTGGATTTTATTCTAATTTTCCTTCCCCTCAAATCATTTCTGCTAATTATTTGGAGCCTGAGAGATTTTCAAAGCAAGTACCCTTTTGCATTTGAGTTTTGACCTCAAACCAACTCTCCTGGATGGTCCTTTGTACCCACAACCCAGAACCATCTTGATCCACTCCTCCTCTTTTCAAATTTTTCAAATTTCAGTCTCTGCAAGTTTGGACCAGATTTGCCAAATTTGGTGAAATTCATATCTACACTTCTTCAAAAATTCCACCAAAATTCAGGCAGCCTACTGGAGCAATGAGTAGCCACTCCACCAAAAATCAGCTCAAGGAAAAATCCCCAGAGGCCAAATTCATTCTGTCGAACACCTTGCATGCGCTGTTGCTGTTCATATTCAGGAATATTCAGATTCAGTGTCATTTTCGTTCGTCAGTTTCAATCACGCGTAGACAGTGCCCTTGGCACGTTCCTCGCCGCCTCTTCCTCCTGTCTGGAGCACCACACGTGCGCTTGGCGCCTTCCCGGCGTCGGCGGCGCCCTGGCCCACCTGCGCTGGCGTGTCTTGCGGCGGCCGAACCACCGTAGCGGCCGACAGAGAGCAGAACGGCGGCTCAACGCCGTTCGGCGCCGCCCAATCCTCCTGGTAGCTCCGCGTGGCCTCATGCACGCCAGCACACCCCATTGCACCGTCGCCGTGGCCCGGCAGGCACTGGGCACGCTCTCTGCCGCCGACGGGCCCGCGCCGCCCCGTTCCGTCGAGCTCCCCCGAAACAATCGAATCCCGCTGAGGTTAGCGTCTGAATGGAACCAGTAAACCTCCACGATGACGCCCAACTCCCTAATCTCCCCCGACCAAGCACTGCGCCGCCGTAACCTTCACCGGAGATCCCCGTTCATGGTCACCGCCTCGGATCGCCTATAAAAAGGACCCCGAGCTCGCTCACGACCCCCACACCCTCACTGCACCTCTCCAAGACCCTGCCAAGCCACCAGGAGGACCTCGAGGAGGTCTCCTCCCCCGACTCCGGCCGCCCCGTTCCGCCTCGGCCTCCACCTCGTTTCGCTCCGGTGAGGCTGTCTCCGGCGCCCAAACCCCATCCGTTACCCCCTCTAGCTACCAGAAGTCTAACCCCCTCCTCAATTTGGCCTTCGCAGCTCCATCCGACGAGGCCCTCGACCACCCGAACCGCCGTCCGTCGGAGCAAGGCTCGCCGTCGACGTGGTGCTCGCCGATCGCCACCACCACCACCAACCGACGCGGAAGGGCGCCCTGAACACGGAGGTACCCTCCGATCTCCCTGCCTCGCCGTGGATCGCCGCCGGCGACCACCGCGGCTCTCGGGCGCCGACGAGCTTCGTCCCTCGTTTGAAAGTTTAAACCTGACGAGTGGGACCCGCCCGTCAGCCTCTCAGGTCTTTTTAAACAAATCGTTTTCTGAAAACGCCTTCGGGCAAAATACGCTTTCCCCTCTGGGCTGGCGTATTCAAGACTGGAACGTTTTCTGTTTTTTATAAGCTAGCCCCTGGAACTTTCTGTTTCATTACAGATGAGTCCCTGGAAAAAAACCTTTATAACTTTTAATCAGAATAGTATTTTTGATTGATTCTTTTTCTGTTCTCTTCAGTTTTTTGTCTAGTTTTTTATCAGATTTATTTGAAAAATATTTGGTATAATTTTTGTGCACCTCACGGTATTCACGATAGCACGTATATTTTCTTTATACCGTAGATACCGAAGGAGGTGACGGGACCGCAAACTTCACCGAGCTAGGCTCCGACTACTCCGAACCAGGCAAGCATGTTTGAACTTTTGATATGATGATTGTTTTGGCATGTTTGCATTAAGTGGTTTATGGCATGTTGATGAACATACCGACGAATGTCATGTTACCTGAGACGATGAGGCAAGTGAGTTTCGAAAATCCATGAGTGGATGGATGTGAGTATGCATGGCCATGTGTTGGCATGAGGATGGGTAAGATGGCAGTGTTGTAGCATGCCAGGCTTATGCCAGACTATGTGACTTCAATGTCAACTCGTATCATTCCAGTTCCTTCCATTCCTCCTTCCCTGTACTACCACATGTTTTCCGCAAGGAATATGGCTTAGTAAGTTGTAAACCGCTTTCCTGGTACACACCAAAAAGGAGAGGCCGTGATGATGGTTCCATGGCCCTGGATTAAAGCCAGTCATCCGGTCAGGGGGCATGGGTGTTTCCGGTTGGGACCGAGAGGGGGGCACCCCTTAGAGCGCGCGTATATAAATTTGATCCCATGCTATTCGAGATTGTGATCTCCCCGTCTCAAAAGTTTTGCTTGGACGATGTCTAGGGTGATTCCTAGCATCGAGAGGTAGGATGGGTGTGTACTGGTTAGCTTTGTTTCCTACCGAAAAACCGTAAATGGAACTAGTCCTTCGTGACTACGGAAATCCGTTGGCTGTGGGAAAAATTTTGTACAAACTCTGCAGAGTCATATATTCCTTCAAATCATCTATTCCATGTCCAAGCTTGATATTATCTTATCCTGACCAAATGTCAGTTTTGATGACAGAGACTCCGGTGAATCGCATGAGTGCTAAGTCCGGTTAAATAATCATTTCTGTGGATGGACTAACCCGTTTATTTTCATGAATTGAATGTTTATTATGAGTATTATTTACTTGTGAATAAAAGCCCTTTCTGCGATGTCGCTCAGACGTCCGACTGTGGCATTGTTATATTCTACTTTCAATAAAAGCCCTTTCTGCGATGTCGCTCAGACGTCCGACTGTGGCATTGTTATATTCTACTTTCAATAAAAGCCCTTTCTGCGATGTTGCTCAGACGTCCGACTGTGGCATTGTTATATTTTACTTTCAATAAAAGCCCTTTCTGCGATGTCGCTCAGACGTCCGACTGTGGCATTTCTTTTAAAGCCCTTTATGTGGTGTCGCTAAGACGCCCGACTGTGGCATTTCTTTTAAAGCCCTTTCTGTGATGTTGCCCCGACGTCCGACTGTGGCGTTTCTTTTAAAGCCCTTTATGTGGTGTCGCTAAGACGCCCGACTGTGGCATTTCTTTTAAAGCCCTTTCTGTGATGTCGCCCCGACATCCGACTGTGGCATTTCTTTTAAAGCCCTTTATGTGGTGTTGCTAAGACGCTCGACTGTGGCATCATTTCCGTATATTTATTCGTTCACCTTTCGAGGCGTCGCTTCAGACACCCGATCGGTCTTCATTTATGTTTTGTTGGGATTTCAGGCGGACTACCGCCGTTTCCCTTTTACTTACCTCGTTATGCAAATTTTTGAATGTACATTGGTGACTTAATCATGACGCATTCATGCATGCATTTGTTATATCTTACGTCCGAACTGTCTTGCGAGTACTTTCAAAGTACTCACTGGCTTGTTGATTTGGCCAGATGCTGACGAAGGCGATCTCATGGATGAAGAATTTGATAGCGAATCCGACGCCTAGAGGAGTCCCAGTCAGTCTCGTGCGACCCTGGATTTGGTCACTGTATTATATCCGCTTTCGCTACCAAATAAATTCATCGAGCCTCACCTCGACGCTCGATGAGATGACAGTTTTAGAGTCTTGTATCTCTCTCCCCGCTGTGTTTTTCCACCACCGTCCTATCCTCGAGTCAGTAGTATGCCTCCACACCACTGTGTCATGTCCGCCATTATGTATAATTATTGGCGTGCTTGTAATAATTTGGTTGAGCAACCGTAGTTCGACCGTGTAATATATTTTATGCTACTGGCTTATTGTATCAAGAATTTGTCTACCAGTGAGGAGGATTTCTCTCATACTGGACTCAAAAGATTGGTTTCTCAATAAATATTTTTATTGGAAAACCGGTCGTGACATCGAAGCAGTGGCCGGACAGGCGGTCATAAGAAAACCGCCTAGCCGAATAGTTTGGCCGGCGGCCAAGGCCCCTTTGGCGAAAATACCGTCCTTGAAGACGGGTGGAGGCATCCTTCCTATCGGTGACGACACAGAGGAACTCTCAATGAAAGCACCAATGTCGGTGTCAAAACCGGCGGATCTCGGGTAGGGGGTCCCGAACTTTGCGTCTAGGCGGATGGTAACCGGAGACAAGGGACACGATGTTTTACCCAGGTTCGGGCCGTCTTGATGGAGGTAAAACCCTACGTCCTGCTTGATTAATATTGATGATATGGGTAGTACAAGAGTGGATCTACCACGAGATTAAGGAGGCTAAACCCTAAAGCTAGCCTATGGTATAATTGTTGTAATGTATGTTGTGTCCTACGGACTAAAGCCCTCTGGTTTATATAGACACCGGAGAAGGCTAGGGTTACATAGAGTCGGTTACAATGGTAGGAGATCTACATATCCGTATCGCCAAGCTTGCCTTCCACGCCAAGGAAAGTCCCATCCGGACACGGGACGGAGTCTTCAATCTTGTATCTTCGTAGTCTTGGAGTCCGGCGGACGATGATAGTCCGGCTGTCCGGACACCCCCTAGTCCAGGACTCCCTCACCCGCCCCATAAGGCGGAGAGGCAGGTAGGGTTTCACTCTCCATCATCTCTGGAAGAGGATCCCCCAAAGACAAACTCTGTCGAGAAGAGCTACTAGCCGGACTACAAAGAATGGATCCTGGTTATTGTGCTTGGAGGAGGAAGCAGTAGCTTTGTATTTATGGTTAACTTATAGCTCGGCGGAGGGCTGGCCCGTTTGCGGGCATGGCGCGGTGAGGACGCCCTCCGGGGCAGGGACCCCTGGTGAAGTTTTCTTCCCTTGTCTAGGCACCTCCGTCTCCAAGTCTTCGGAGGTGGCCCTCTTTTTCCCGCGGGAGGAGGAGACCTTAGATTCCCCTCCCCGACTATCCTCCTTCATGGAAATAGCTATTCCCCCGGTTTGGGTGTGCAATGTGTGAAGCTCTGCTTCTCTATTCTTCCCTTCGTCTTTCCCCGATGGCACTTGACTTAGCACACGACTAAGCATCCTGGCTATTGCAGGACTAGGCGAGCCTTCGGGAAGTGGTGCCGGACAACTGATTCTCTCCGCCTTGCTGAGCCAATCCTGGCCGCGGATGGTTTTCAGAATAATGTTGTGATAAATATAAATGAAATGTTTGGTTTCTAGGTTACTTACTTGGGTATCTGGGTGGTTGCAGCTCAGGCCCGCATCCTCGATGGTGTCCGAACACTTTACTTGTGGTCCGAAGAATAACCTACACATCCCTTCGAGCGTCATGCCGAAGAAGTGCTGAATAGTCCGCGGACCTTCCGGGTTGAACTCCCACATCCGGAGAGGCCGACATTTGCACGACCAGATCCGTCGGACTAGCATTACCTGAATTATGCTGACAAGACTGGTGTCCCTCTCAAGAAGCTCCCGGATGCGGCTCTGCAATGTCGGTACATCATTAGCAGGCCCCCAATCCAGCCCCACATTGGCCCACGACGCCAGTTGAGGCAGAGGGCCCGAGCGGAAGTCGGGGGCAGCCACCCACTTTGTGCCTCTGGGAGCCGTGACGTAGAACCACCTCTGCTACCATAGATCGGACACCTTCGGGAAGAAGCCCTCTGGCCATGGGGCATCGGCGTTTCTGTTTATTGCAGTGCCTCTACACTCCGCGTGTCGCCCCTCGATCACTTTCGGCTTTACATTAAAGGTCTTGAGCCATAGGCCGAAGTGCGGGGTGATGTGGAGGAAGGCTTCGGACACGATGATAAATGACGAGATGTGAAGGATGGAGTCCGGAGCTAGATCATGAAAATCTAGCCCGTAATAGAATATGAGCCCTCTCACAAAGGGATCGAGGGTGAAGCCTAAGCCACGGAGGAACTGAGAAACAAATACGACGCTCTCGTTGGGCTCGGAAGTAGGGATGACCTGCCCTGGAGCGGGAAGCATGTGCTTCATGTCGGCGGTCAGATATCTGACCTCCCTAAGCTTCGCAATGTCCTCCTCTGTGACAGAGGAGGCCATCCACCGGCCTTGAAGGTTGGATCCGGACATGATTGAAGATCCAAAGTGCCTAAGCTTGGGCTTCGGGTGTTGGAACTCGAGATGCGGAAAGGCGCAAGCGTGGCAGGAAAGAGGGATAGGCCTCGGTCCCTCTATAAAGGGAGTGAATATCAAGCATCCTCAGCATAACCGCTTGGGGCTTGCCTAAAAACACGGAGTCATACCAACAGGCGTAGTGGGGTTGCCTGTGCCCGTATTGATGGGAATCCCGCAATGAGGGGAACACGATCTCTGCTTCGACGAGGCGTGCCAATAAAACCGCCTTGTAGTGCATGTCGTGGCAGGCCGAGAAAAACCGGTTCGTATTAAGCCAGGCCGCGGCGTAAGGGCACACCATGAAAAATTGCCGGCAGATTAGATTTGTAAAGTGTTATGCTCTCTACGGTGGTGTGCAGAAATTATCTTACAGAGCCGGACATGAGCCTTAATTTACTTTGGAGTATTCGGAGATGGAACCCGCCTTGCAATGCCGAAGACAATCTGCGCGCCGGACTCATCGTCATTGAAGCCTAGTTCAAGGGCTACTGAGGGAGTCCTGGATAAGGGGGTATCCGGACAGCCGGACTATATACTTTGCCCGGACTGTTGGACCGTGAAGTTACAAGACTCAAGACTTCGTCCCGTGTCCGGATGGGACTCTCCTTTGCGTGGAAGACAAGCTTGACGATCCAGATGTTAGATCACCTTCTTTGTAACCGACTTTGTATAACCCTAGCCCCCTCGGGTGTCTATATAAACTGGAGGGTTTAGTTCGTAGGACAACAATCATAATAGTAGGCTAGCTCCTAGGGGTTTAGCCTCTACGATCTCATGGTAGATCAACTCTTGTAATACTCATATCATCAAGATCAATCAAGCAGGAAGTAGGGTATTACCTCCATCGAGAGGGCCCGAACCTGGGTAAAACATCGTGTCCCCTGCCTCTTGTTATCATTAGCCTTAGACACACAGTTTGGTACCGCCTACCCGAGAGCCGCCGGTTTTGACACCGACACCCACCCTCGTGGACAGGGTGTGGGCCCCCTGGTCTTGATTCTTTCGCCAGTATTTTTTATATTTTCCAAAACGTGCCTCCATGGATTTTTAGGTTATTCCGAGAACTTTTGTTTTCTACACATAAAACAACATCATGGCAGTTCTGCTGAAAACAGCGTCAGTCCGGGTTAGTTTCATTCAAATCATGCTAGTTAGAGTCCGAAACAAGGGCCACAGTGTTTGGAAAAGTAGATACGTTGGAGACGTATCAACTCCCCCAAGCTTAAACCTTTGCTTGTCCTCAAGCAATTCAGTTGATAAACTGAAAGTGATAAAGAAAAACTTTTACAAACTCTGTTTGCTCTTGTTGTTGTAAACATGAAAAGCCAGCAGCAAATATTATGAACTAACTACTCACAATAACACCTCGGTCTCACAATTACTCATATCAATGGCATAATCAGCTAGCAAGCCATAATAATAAGACTCAAATGACAAGACTTTCTCAAAATAATCATAACATGATATAACAAAATGGTATCTCGCTAGCCCTTTGTGAGACTGCAAAACATAAATGCAGAGCACCTTTAAAGATCAAGGACTGACTAAACATTGTAATTCATGGTAAAAGAGATCCAGTCAAGTCATACCCAATATAAACCAATAGTAATGAATGCAAATGACGGTGTGCTCTCCAACGGGTGCTTTTTAATAAGAAGGTGATGACTCAACATAAAAGTAAATAGATAGGCCCTTCGCAGAGTGGAGCAGGGATTTGCAGAGGTGCCAGAGCTCAATTTTAAAATAGAGATTGAATAACATTTTGAGCGGCATACTTTCACTGTCAACGCAACAACTATGAGATGGCTGTATCTTCCATACTACATGCATTATAGGCAGTTCCCAAACATAATGGTAAAGGTTTATACTCCCCCAACCACCAACAAGCATCAATCCATGGCTTGCTCGAAACAACGAGTGCCTCCAACTAACAACAGCCCTGGGGGAGTTTTGTTTAGTTATTTTGATTTGCTTTGATCTTTTTGGATCATGGGACTAGGCATCCCGGCTATCGGCCCTTTCTCGTGAATGAGGAGCGGAGTCCACTCCTCTTGAGAATAACCCACCTAGCATGGAAGATATAGGCAGACCTAGTTGAAACATGAGCTGCTCGAGCATAAAAGACATAATTTCATTTGAAGGTTTGGAGTTTGGCACATACAAATTTACTTGGAACAGCAGGTAAATACCGCATATATACACTAGTGCAGAACCGGGCAATAGCACCGGTTCATAAGGCCCTTTAGTGCTGGTTCCATAACCGGCACTAAATTGTGGTCACTAAAGGCCCCCCCCCCCTTAGTACCGGTTCAGCACGAACCGGTGCTAAAGGGCAACCACGTGGCACGAGCCAGATCCGGGGGCCTGGAGCCCTTTAGTACCGGTTGGTAAGACCAACCGGTACTATAAGGTTTGGGGGGTTTTCAGTTTTATGACTTCTTTTTTATTTAATTTTGTGTTTCCATTTTAATTCTTTTTCGTTTGCTGGTATTTTACGATACTACACATTGTACACGTTATGCATATATATATATATATATATATATATATATATATATATATAGAATTTCTAGTAGAACCAATCATCGAGTTCAACATGATTGTCATGATATTATAAGCGTTCATATATAACACCACAAAAGCAAATCACTTAAGTTCAGAACGAAGAACATAGACATAAAAGGACAAGTACTAATTAAGAGCAGCATGAAGAACTAGCTAAATCACTCCTGCTAGCTACTCTCTCTCTGGTAAAATAGCATAGAACATGTATAGCTCTCCTGATTGATCATACTGGAGCATGCCGATGAACCTGTCTCCTAATCGTGGGCTGCGCTTCTCATTGCTGCCCCCTAGTACTTCTCTGCGATCATTAACAATTTTCCTCCAATCTTTCACTATTAAGCATTCATCGCTTCTAGAAATCCTAAATGCATTCATGTGCAATGCAGGATATCTTGGCCGTAAGCTAACAATTGACATCTGACCTTTAGTCTCGATCCCCTGAGGCACAACTGTCATCGGGAGTCCCTGTTGAAGAACATCGTATAGTACTTAATTAATATACTTAGCAATGAAAGTTTAGCAAAAAAATATGTATGCAAAATATGCACTGAGGACAAATAGTAAATAGCTTACCATCATTCCTAAATAGATGTGACCGTAGTTCAATACCATCACTATTGGTCGCACATTTTGAGTACTAACATTTCTAAGTGCAGGAAGAAAATTTGTCTTGACAGTATTGGTCGCACGTTTTGAGTACTAACATTTCTAAGTGCACGTTTTGACAGTATGAAGATAAGCTGTCAATAGAAATTAATTGTCAGTTATTTTTGAATAAGCAATATCAAAGACAAAAATATAGTTGAGAAGAACTCACATAATGGTAGAACTGGAGGCGTCTGCACATCGACCCATATGTCTCTATTACCTTCAATATCATCTTCCGGACGAATATCAAAGGTGATAACCATACCAGGCTCAAATGCATAAGCCTTGCATAGTGCTTGCCAAGTTTTGCAGTCAAAATAGGTGTACGTGTGTGCATTGTATACTTTGACGTTGAAAGTATAACCATCATGCTCAGTTTTCAGGTAAGCTCTCTTTACCTCCATAGTTTCCATATCTTTGAAACCTATCTTATCCAAGACAAAAATTCTTGCATGGCAGGGGATGCGCTAGTAGAATAGTGAAAATTAAAAATTATAAGTCAGGCAAATGAAGCATATATAAGTCATGCTTAATTACAAAAACAGACTTGTCGTTGTGACTTACTGTATTGAATTCGAAAGTCTCATCCAGCTTGATGCTGAATCGCCTACCATCAACAAGGAAATTTCTGTCGCACTGGCCGCGCTGGTCTTCACAGTATTCGCACATAATGAAATTTAACATTTCCTATGTTCATATTAGGCGAAACATTAAATACTTACTAATTCAATTATTTCAACTACTTCTATTAATTCAACTAAGCATTTACTAAAAATAAACTAGTTATATTAATTCAATTAGTTCAACTAAGCATTTACTAAAAATAAACTAGTTCTATATATTAACTCAACTAGTTCAACTAAACATTTACTAAAAATAAACTAGTTATATTAATTCAACTAGTTCAAACTAAGCATTTACTAAACAAAAACTAGTTCTATATATTAATTCAACTAGTTCAACTAAGCATTTACTAAAAATAAACTAGTTATATTAATTCAACTAGTTCAACTAAGCATTTACTAAAAATAAACTAGTTCTATATATTAATTCAACAAGTTCAACTAAGCATTTACTAAAAATAAACTAGTTCTATATATTAATTCAACTAGTTCAACTAAGCATTATATTTACTAAAAATAAACTAGTTATTATATTAATTCAACTAGTTCAACTAAGCATTTACTAAAAATAAACTAGTTATATATATTAATTCAACTAGTTCAACTAAGCATTTACTAAAAATAAACTAGTTATATTAATTCAATTAGTTCAACTAAGCATTTACTAAAAATAAACTAGTTCGTTCTATATATTAATTCAACTAGTTCAACTAAACATTAACATATTTCTAATTCATCGATGATAACATTTCTAACATTCTAAAAATAAACTAGATAGTTCTAATTCATCTAAACATTAGAAAACAGAAAATAAGTAAAAAATATATGTGTGTGTGTGTAGTGTGTGTGTATATGTGTGTACGTACATGTGTAGTGTACGTGTAGTGTGTGTGTGTGTGTGTGTGTGTGTGTGTGTGTGTGTGTGTGTGTTTGTGTGTGTGTGTGTGTATGTATGTGTGTGTGTGTAGTGTGTGTGTGTGTATGTGTGTGTGTGTGTAGTGTGTGTGTGTGTGTATGTGTGTATGCGTGTGTGTGTATTGAGTGGGCCGGGCGCGTACGGGTGGCGGGGGCAGCGACGACGGGCGGCGGGGGCCGGGGACGGCGACGAGACGGGCGGCGGCGGCCGGGGACGGCGACGAGACAGGCCGGCGGTGGCCGGGGATGGCGACGAGACGGGCGCGGCGGGGGCGGCGGGGGCGGCGATGACGACGGGCGGCGGGGGCGCGCGGCGACGACGATGACGGGCGGCGGGGGCGGCGAGGGCGACGGCACGGCGGCGCGGCGGCGTCGGCGTCATCGAGATCGAGACTCGCGCGCGCGAGAAGTGGAACGAAGTGGCGACGAGATAACTGAATTTTCGTAAGTGCCATATATAAGAGGGGCCTTTAGTACCGGTTGGAGCCACAAACCGGTACTAAAGGCCAATTTTGGCCAGCCCAAGCGGCGGGAAACGAGGGCCTTTAGTACCGGTTGGTGGCTCCAACCGGTACTAAAGAGCAACACATTAGTACCGGTTGGAGCCACCAACCGGTACTAATGTCCTTGCGCTGCCAACCGCAGTGCGCTACGTTTAGTCCCACCTCGCCGAGCGAAGGGCAGCCGCACTGGTTTATAAACCCAGCCGCGGCTGCCATTTCGAACTCCTCTATATAGCAGGCTTCTGGGCCTAACTAGGGCGCGCTGTCCTGTGAGCCTGCTGGCCCTACTGGGCATGTATTTGCACCTCCAAGGTCTGGCAGGCCCACCGGGCAGCGCCCCAACATTTTTTTATAAATTTTTTTCTTTTCTGCATTATTTATTTTCTTCTATTTATTTTTGAGTAATTTTTTATATAGTTATTTCTTTTCTGCTTTATTTTTTTTCTTCTATTTATTTCTGAGTAATTTTTTTGCTGTATTTAGTTTCTTTGTGAATATTTTTGCTTTATATAAATTTTTTTATTTTCTTTTATTTATTTTTGAGTAATTTTTTATATAGTTATTTCTTTTCTGCTTTATTTTTTTCTTCTCTTTATTTCTGAGTAGTTTTTTTTGCTGTATTTAGTTTCTTTGTGAATATTTTTGCTTTATATAATTTTTTTTAATTTCTTCATTATTTATTTTCTTCTATTTATTTTTGAGTAATTTTTTATATAGTTATTTCTTTTCTGCTTATTTTTTTCTTCTATTTATTTCTGAGTAGTTTTTCTTGCTGTATTTAGTTTCTTTGTGAATATTTTTTCTTTATATAATTTTTTTTCTTTTCTGCATTATTTATTTTCTTCTATTTATTTTTGAGTAATTTTTAATATAGTTATTCCTTTTCTACTTTATTTTTTTCTTCTATTTATTTCTGAATAGTATTTTTGTTGTATTTAGTTTCTTTGTGAATATTTTTGCTTTATATAATTTTTTTCTCCTCTTCCTCTTCTTCTTCCTCTTCTTCTTCTTCCTCTTCTTCTTCTTCTTCTTCTTCTTCTTCTTCTTCTCCTTCTTCTTCTTCCTCCTCTTCTTCTTCCTCTTCTTATTCTTCTTCTCCTTCTTCTTCCTCTTCTCCTTCTTCTCCTATTTCTTCCTCTTCTTCTTCTTCTTCTTCTTCTTCTTCTTAGTATGTGAGAGAGCGC